>CM023450.1:98158819-98858819 GCA_013339765.2 Haemaphysalis longicornis | reverse complement strand
GACTTTATAATCTACATTACCTAAGGAAGTTTTGGTTCTAGCGCCACAAAACCGAGACAGAATCAAATGCTACGAAACGCAGCCTTATATCCTTGACTCATTCAAACTAGTCAAGATGCTGCTGATACAACGCATGATGGTGCAATGATTAACACTTGCAATAAAAGAAAAGAAGCTCCCACTTACAGCAACAATGATGGAGTAAAGGTCGTTGCGCAAGCGAAGCCCCAAGCCTAACACTTAGAGAGATTGACCAAGATTGGCCAATAAACATAATAATAATCATAAAACATCATAATTATAACGCGTTCCCGACACGTTTCACGCGGTTTCAGAATCAATCCAACGGAAACACCAAGTGAACCCCACGATGCGTCGCATCTACACAGGGTTCCCTCGCGGGGAGGTGGGCGCAATTTTCACTTTTCCTGGTTTGTGTTGCGTGAATTTCTTTAGGCTTGAGTGTCAGTGGTTGTAACGCTGAACTTCATTTTTCCATTTTGAAACTTCCTAACAATTTGTTACAAGACCTTCTTTTTATGGGTATAATCTGTCTCCGTCATGTTCATTGAGTATTTGCTTGTGTATTTTCAATTTTTCACGTGCCTTCAACGTTTTGCTGGTCGAGTGTCATGGCTTCTAACACTATAGGCTTCCTTTTTTTGCTGTTTTGCTTTCTGGGATCTCTATAACAATTTTTACTTTATTGTTCGGTCATAAATATCGTTTTCTGTGTTGTGTTGTCTTGATTTTAGTTTGTTTTTATGAATGTTTGTATATGGTGTACCAGTACCAAGACCCTAGGGTTGTTCCTGGGCCCGAAAATAAAGGTTGATTGATTAATTGATTATTATTGTTATTATTATTATTAATGTCCAAGTTATCATCACTGCTAGCGCATCACGGGACATACCGGGGTTAAATTTAAATCAGCGAGCGTCGCACGAGCAGCTCGGAGGGGACTCCCGAAAAGTCGCTGCAGGGAGATAATGGCGTGATATAGTGTGTCTGGATGCACGCGCTCTCCGCCGCTGAAGCGCGTGCAGTCAGGCAACCTACCGTGCTCATATGAACCTAAACAAAAGAGGGCGTCACGTGGTCAGGCGCCATCGTGGGGGTTCCCGCCTGCGGGAGCCTGCAGAGAAGAAAGCGTTGCGAAAGCTCGGGCATAGCCCTACAATCGCTGTGCGCCAGAAATGAAAAGAAACTGAAGCGCGCTCGTAACCGCAAGTTTCCAGTAAAAAAAGAAAGGCTAAATGAACTGAAAAACTTTGTCTCCGAGGTCCTACCGTCCAAGGTCCTACAAGGTGATGCCGGCGTTGTCGAGAACACGTTGTTGCGAGTGCGACTTTTAGAGCTCAGGATGTAATACCCTGGTTACACGGGCACACCTGACCATGGTTAAGCAAACCGCCGTTTAGCAAAACCGCAGTTTGCTGCTTGACGCAGAACGAGCTTAGCATGCTCAGTTCGGTCAAGCCAACCGCCGCCGCCGCAGCCGCAATGTTCGAAATCGCGCTGGCCAGTTCAGATGCAAGTGGCGGCGCATCAGCGGTAGCGAAAAAAACGTCGCCTGGCATGCAGAGGAGACGAAGGCCCACACAGAGCCTAAATACCGGGCACCCCAAATCTGGGCCCAAGACGAGCTTTCGTTCCTTGCGTCGCTCTCGCAGTCAGCGCGACTGCGTGTGACCACGACTGAAGTGAAAGCTGCGGCTTATTTCTCAATCCACCGATCAACTACGACCATAGCTGTGCTAAATTTGTAAATTCCGCGCAAGAAGCAGACACAAGAAGTAGACAACAGGCGCGCTTACTTGTTGTGTTACATCTGTTTGCGCTTTCAATAAAAGTCAGATCCAACTAGCCCAGATTCCCGTCCTTTTGTCGTTAAGATGCGCCGGGCAAAACCACGTGGTGCCGGAGAAGCGATCATAGAGTCACTTTGGCGATATGCCGCAAGGCGCGAATTTGAATAGACGTGAGAGTTCGCAAATTGTATTCACGTTGTAAAAATATTATGGCAGGCATTATTATGGAATAAAATATTATGGCATCAAATTATTATTGAATATTATGGAAGCAAATAATTTAGCGCTAGGGGAAATAAAACTTGAGTTTAACGGAATAATCACCCCCAACCCAAGCATGTTTGTTGCGCCATCTACTCTTCAGCCGTAATCGGTGAAATAAATAATACCTCGCTTACTGCATACCCAGCCAACAGGAAAACGCCATTCACCTTAGCTCAGTATTCACAGGAAGAAAGAGAGAGAGAGAGACAAACATTTATTATCTGTTGAGCAGGAGGATGTTCGTAGGGCCTCCACCCAGTGAGAGGCATCCTCATTCCAGATGCCTTGGAGCTGGCTGGCCGTCCGGGCCCGTTCCACCAGTCGGCGCTGGTCCGAGAGCTCGGAGCTGGTCAGCTGCTCCACCCACTGCTCATAGGTAAAAGAGAAGACTACTGACAAAGCGTTTTCTTTGCCATCGTCTCTTCCGTACGCTGTTGGATGCGACAAAAAACTATTTCCCAGCAGCTCGCATTTCAGCTGGTACAAGGAAGCCACGTTTAATATCATCATTGCCTTACCTCAAGCCGCGCAGTGCATTGCTTTGACATTCGACCGTGGGAGTTTCTGCAAACAACACACACCTGCGGCCAGTAGGATTGCCGTCCCCTGGCAATTTGCGCATTGATTGATTATGAGGTTCAACGCGCCGACGGTATACACTGGAGATGCCGCGCTCCACTTTGGAGGGCTCCTGATTGATTTTGACCAGCTTTGGATCTTGAACGTGCGCCAAAATATCGAACACACTGGCGTTTTCGGTATTCACCTCCATCCGAAAGGAATTTGCACATAGACTCGGTCGTTGGGAAGATTGACGCATTCCTCGCTGTAATTGTATACTCACACAAAAGCATTGCATACTTTGATCTGAGATATATACGCAATTATAACGTACAGAGTCTCACCGTTATGCACCTTATCTAATCATGAGGTGTAACGCGCCGACGCTACACGGGCGATGAGCCGCGCCGTAGTGGAGGGCTCTGGAATAATTAACGGCTCAGTAACGGCTCAGTAAAATTGACAGTTGGGCTAGTTGGTTTTGATTCATCGTAAGAAGCGCTTAAAACGGGACACAGAAGAGAAGACACACGAGTTGGCGCCGTCGTGTGTGTCTTCTCTTCTGTGTCCCGTTTTAAGCGCTTCTTACGATGAATATTTAACGGCCACCGAAACATCAAACGCACGGGCGTTTTCGCTTTTCACCTCCATCAGAAAAGCGGCCGTCTCAGCGGGAATCGAACCCGCGTCCCTTATGCGTCGGAATAAAGCGGATACAGAATATAGCGTTAAAGCAAAAAAAAAAAGAAGGATGATGATGGCGCTTTTTTACCCCCATCTTGAGCCACACAAGCATAGACGTCTTCTGAAATTCGCGTCAAGCTCGCGGGCTGAGGCCCATACTCGCAGAGGTGCGTTGGGCAATGCGTTAAAGGGACCCTGCAACACGTTTTTCAACTTTTTTCGAAATCTTAAATGCTTGCAGAATGTAGTCAACGAACACATCCTGTACTTAGATTAGGGAACCGCGAAGTATCTAGCCAAAAATTACTGGTCTATGGCCATCAGATAACTTGGAAAGTGGCTCAAAATATTTTACTCCCTTTCCCAGTCCTGGCTTTCTTAGACCATTGGAATTACTTCATTACCGCGGTGCAGCGACCATTGGCCAACTTTCCTTCAGTTGCAGCAATGAACAAATTCGATAGCCAATTCAAAAAGAAAGTCACAAAAACAAAGCAGAAACGTAAGGCGTATCTCCGGTGACGATCAAACCACGCAGTGCCGCTCCGTGCTGACGATGACTACAGCTTTCGCAGTGCTTCCAGATGCGATAGAAAAACTGAAAGCGTTTATCGGAAGTGTTTCAGAGTCACTTTAATAGTTGGCTAAGGAATTTTCTGAGGGACACACAGGCACGGAGTATAAGATGCCTCGAGGGGGGCATTCAACAGCAATGTAGGCTGCTTTTGCACAATGTTCCGTTGATGTTGCAGCCAAGCTAACTGTGCGATTTTAGTATCATTGCCTATCTGTTTGCAAAAGTATCGTTGATTTATTCAAAGTAACTGCGTTTACCTTGTTATATGTTCAGCTGCTGCATAAATCACCACCTAATCTCCTAAACCATGCCTTGTACTGTGGCCGCTGCTGTTTCGTAATATGCACCCTTCGGCCTTACCTATGCGGCCTCGAAACCGAAAACGGTGCAATAATTAGGGGCATATCGACTGCAGCTTCTGAATTTCTGGAAATACGTAGATATTCATCGAGCCGGTAGCTACCCAAACACATCTCGAATGGTTTATTATAGAAAATGTTAGCTTTTAATTATATACGTCAGTCTGAATCAACGTCTATTACCTTATTTACGGTTCGTGGGTCGTCTTGTTGTTGTTGTTGTTGTTGCGCCTTTAGGTATGGCACATACCCAATCAGGGGATCGGCCAATCAACAGAGGATGGTTAAAATGAATGGAATTCTTATCTAATCACGAGACGTTTAGGAAAGATAATTTAGACCGGTTGGAAAAATTTTTGAGAAAAAAGGAAAAAAAAATCCTGAAAAATCAAAGCGAGGGTGACCAATCGCAATCATAAAGAGA
Organism: Haemaphysalis longicornis; assembly: GCA_013339765.2. NCBI lineage: Eukaryota > Metazoa > Arthropoda > Arachnida > Ixodida > Ixodidae > Haemaphysalis > Haemaphysalis longicornis. The sequence goes on along the minus strand of CM023450.1, from coordinate 98,854,139 downwards.
ATCGTTTTGAATTTTCAATGTAGCGCAGGAGGGCAGAGCATACATCCCGGCGGCAGAACCCCGTTTCGGATGCCCCGAACGATAGAATAGCCGGCACTGTTAGGGATATCCCCAAACTGTAAAGCGGCACCTCCAGGGACTGACGTCTCAGTCGGGAAAAACGTCGGCATGTCAAAAGGTAGTGATCGACAGACTCGTCTTCGTTGCAATAGCTGCACAGAGCTGTTGGCGCCAGACGAGACCTGTGCAAATACCTATTTAACTTGGGTACTCGACAACGTAAGGCTGTAATAACCACCTCTAAGTTGCGTGAAGGGCACCATTCATGATCCTGTACCTTCTTTTTCTTTTTCACATTTATCCCAGCTCCAGTTATAGGGATTTTCACGTGCTCCTTCTGCCTTTCTTTCGGTTCTCATTCGCTGGAAACTTAATTTTTTATGCGGAATTTTCGCCGCATTTTTTTTACTGAATGAAAATTCAATATGATTTCGGTCTGATCTTCATTCAGATCATTATCATCATCATCCTAATAACCATTATTTGGGCCATTAGTAGCCTCTTGCATTCCCTCGTCCACTGTGTCACGGTCCCGCACAGCAGCAGCCCCGACACCTGACTGAGGGCACCATGCGGCGTTCCCGTTCCGCTCCAAGTGCCGTTCTCAGGTGTGCGCCTGCTGTACCCGACAGGAAGCTACGCCGGTCAAAGTCCGCTCCGACAAACGAGGGACAACGGGCGGCCGCGCGTTCCTGGGGCTCGTCGGTCCCTGCAGTGCGTGCCAGCACCGGTGGTCACCGCCATCCAGCCGTTGTTGTAACGCGGCGGTGTCGGGTCGGACCTGGATTGTGCATTAAAGGTAAAGCACTGAAGAGACCAAAGCCATGCTCGCCGTCACCTTCACTTCCGTCATCGTCCCAGCAAGCAGGCCACAAGGGCAGGCGCCTTCCACTAAGGGTGTGTACCCCTTACCCATCTAGGCACAGGTCCCCACCGGCCAAACGTGCTCGGCCTCTCATACCTTTCCCTAGCGGCCCGCAGCTCGGGGAAATCGCTCCACATAAGAGGGGGAAACTGGACCAAATGGTGGAGTCCTACAATGAGCAGTTCCGCCCCCAACCACGCTCACTTCCCCATACCGCGACTGTACAAGAAAGGCAGTTAACCCTAACGGAAGCACTCGTCATGGATGCGGTTAAGCGGTCACGCCACTCAGGCACACCTCGCCAACAGCTCCTCGGTAGCCGGTCAGCGGCCGTGCAGACTTCGGATCTCCTGTCAACGTCTACCTTGTCGCCTAGGGACATTGAGGAAGAGCACGAAGCGGCCAAAGGCTTCGATAGCCACGAAGTGCTCCACACATCAACTGTGGGAAGGGCGCAACCCAGTTCCCCACATCGCTTTCCTCGGCCTCAGCCTTCTCGTCGTGTGCCTGCTGTGCTTCTGGGCGTTCTACGCAATCACCGACATGAACTTGGCTTCCAGAGTGTTAGGTGATAAAGAACTTCGCAGCAGGGGCTCGGACCTGGATATCTTAACGGCACACGACGACGTCGGTATTGCTATGCGAGATATCTTTTTGGAGGAGGGCACTCTTAGCCGAAATCCACAAATGACAACACTATCCGGGCGTGATACCACACCACCTTATGCGTATGCTGAGCAAGAAAATGAGATCACATCTGAAGAGGCGTACGAGCGAGCTGAGGAGAAGGGGCCAACGACGCAAGAGGAAAGCGAAGATGCGGAGTGACGCTAACCTTATCGACTTTATGATGTCGCTATACTTCGTCCAAACAACGCACAAATGGCGAAAAGTTGTATGTCGTTCCTCTTTGCCCATTTGTCGCAGCACCACTACTTCACAACACATGAGGCATGACGAAATCTGATGAAAGGCAGCGGGATCTGTGGGTGTTTCGCTCCCATATACCATATCTTGCGTGACAAATTTGGAACGACATAAAGAATAGCCGCCAGAACCTTAAGGAAAGCTTACTTTAGAGATTTTTCTTAGGATGTTAGGATGACTGGGATGCCCTTACCATAAAAAGAATACCGAAAAAAAGTAGCAGCAATACAGTGTATGTTGCAGATAACTTACCTAGGCACCCAAGCTTCCTCTCATGATGTCGGAATGAGTGAGCATCGCTACTAGTTGTGTTGTCAAACCGAGTGTATGTGTGGTCACGTAGGCGTCACTTCCAGAGGGAATTGGTGAATTGGCCGTGCGTCTGTGGCGGCAGCTGTCATCGTCTATGGTTAATCCCTCTGAATGTCTATGTAAGAATCGGGAGGAGTTCGTACGTCGACGGCGTAGTCAATTTGGGAGGAGGATGAGGAGGAGGAGGAGAAGGAAAACGTTTATTGTAAAGCCAGGTGATGTGTGAGTGGCTGCTCAGTCCAGGAGACCATAGGACGACCTTGCTGTCTCAGCCATGGACACCAGGAGTTTCTGTGAATCCAAGCCGGCGCTGGTCGTCAGGATCTCCCATAGCTCAGGGAGGGGAAGGGAAGTGGGTAAATGTGGGAGGGCTGGGTTGTGCGCGCAACCCAAAATCATGTGTATGAGGGTACATGGGTTAGGCCAGAATTTACATGTGGCAGGGTATTGGGTGGGGTACATTCGATATAGCCAAGTTGGGTGAGGAAAGGTGTTTGAAGCCTCCGGAGTATTACTCCTTCTGTTTTAGTAAGCTGCGGGCGAGGAGGGGGAAAATGCTGTCTTGATGTGCGGTAAATGTTGGGTGATGTCTTGAAACGTGAGCAGGGGAATGAGACGGTGTTTCCTCAGATGCCTGGGAGGAGAATTCGCAGGCTTGTGTATGGGCAAAATTATTGCCCGTTAGTGAGGAGTGTCCCGGGGTCCACACAATGTCGATCTTCCTGTTGGTAGCGTGTTGATTCAGGAGGTTTCACGTAGTTGAGGACACGTAACGTGATAAAAAGCTGAGAAAGACGGCTTGACAGTCCGTAATTAGAATCGTTGCGGATGTTTGAGTGATGGCGAGGGCCACAGCAAATTATTCCGAGGCCCAGATAGATGTGGTCTTGATTGAGGCGCAGGTGATGATCTTCTCTTGACTAATTGTCTTTAATGGGACGGATCGGTGTAAGGGCTGGCATCTGTGTACAAAACATTAGGATTGCTTCCGTAGATTTGTTCTTGGGCTTGGCTACGGGCGTGTCGATAGGCGTGTCGACACGAATGGATTGACGCGAATTATGGGGTAAGAGGTTTTCTGTCCGTGGTCTCAGGAGTTGACATTTTGAGGTCCTGTAAAAGTGCCAGTCCTGTTGGTGTTTGAGTTAGGCGGAGACGTTGACTGGAAAGATGCTCTTTTATGAGTTCCGTGACCGAGTTGTGAATGCCTAATTGGAGCAGTTTGGTTGTCGTAGTCAATTTGGGAGCTATGAATTGGCCCTGCACTTTTTATGGCAGCTGACATTATCATTGACCAGTCCATTTTGAGTGGGGATGTTGACGTCAAAGCTAAATTAAAATATCAGTTTCTGACATCCGCGTAAGTCAATGGATTAGGGCCACTTTTTTCGGTTCAATCCTAGAATGAAACTGTTCATGTGTTTAGTAATTGGGGTGATTCAGCAAGGACAGACGATTTTGTGAATGTGTTTCTTGGAAGCTGCTTTTTTGTCCCCTTTGACAGAAATTGTCACATTTTCTCAATTATTCCTTCTTTTTTGTTGATATTCATTGCTTTGAGCCGCTACCCCGGGCTGCTTTACGTAAGAACCCCAACAAATAAATTCATCATTGCCTTGTTTGTTCTTTGCCTCCTCCAGGCCGTATTTTATGCTAGCTACGCGTCTGCCATTTTTCTTTGGCTTCTTTTTCAACCCAGACGTTGTCAACCCTCTTTAGATAGCCCCCGTCATTTCTCGTGGCAGCATCCCTACCACCCTGTCTCAATGCATTGAAGGAAAGAAGAAAACGAAGAAAACGCGAGACGAGGCACTTGGTACGGGCCGCAGTGGCCACATATTCACTTGCGTCCTTTCGTTGCCAACTGTTTCCAGGGACTAGGCAAGAGCATAATGCGTCGTTCTCATTCTGTTCCAAATGTCCTTCACCAACGACGCCAAGCAATGCCAGAGAGATCAGCGTCAGCTCCGAGCAAGTTGGGAGATTCGATGTCACCGTGTGCTCAAGACTGGCCTGTTTCTCGTCCTCGCACCACCACCTCTGGTAAACGCCCTTATCCCGCAGCACTATCTCGGAGATTTCTACCTGGACCTACACCGAGTCCCAGGGGAAATAAAGCGGAGAGGCCAAATTCCGCATCACCGCCACTATCCCCACGATTAGAGCTCCCGCGGGCATCCCCTACAATACGGACTCACATCTCTGGAAGAGGTGCCTTAGCTCAGGCCACAAAAGCCGCGCTGCCTGCAAAATGGTCGCGACCTTTGGTTCCGCTTCCGAAAGTCTCCAAGCCCGAGCCAACGGCTACGCGCAACAGGGGCAAACTTGACGAAATGGTGAGCTCGTACTATGAACAGTTGCGCTGCAACGCACGCTCGCCGCGCTTCAACGTGGATGGTCAGGCAAGACCTCTAACCCTAGTCGAAATGCTGATATTAGACTCGGCCAAACGATCGAGCCACTCCAGTTCCATGCGCAACCCGCAGGACCCCCGGCAGTCAGCGCCCGGGAACACTTCGGAGCGTCTGTTAACACCGCCCTTGATCTCGAGAGATGCGAATGACGCCGACGACAGGGACAATGAATTGTTCGATCCAGACGCAATCCACATGTCCACCGACGAGCGGCGCAGCAAGTTTGTTCGTATTGCCTACCTTGGCGCGTCCATGATTGTCGTGCCGCTCCTGTGTTTCTGGGCTATCTACACCATCAGCGACAAGACGCTCATCGCTAGGGTATTCGGGGGTAAAGCAGTTGGCGGCCCTGCCATGCCGACACAACATGACATCGCTGTCACTCCGCAAAATACTACTTTGGAAAAGAGCCGGCCATCTATTCGTCGGGCAGCGCAGAACATCTACGCTCCCAAAGAGAAGGCCAGATTCGTCGGAAATGCAGGCGAACTCCGAAGAACGATGAGGCAGGTGACTCCGGAGGAAGACATAGAGGCAGAGCCACTGTAGTTGTGTATTATCGCTATACATTTTTGAAACAATGAGTTCTTACAGAAACCTCCTATGTCTCGTTTTTATGTTGCAGTGGTCCCTGTAATAACCAAAAGACGACTCGCGTGACGGAGGAATTTAATTTGAGGAGCAGTTCTCCGACGCACAAACGGATTTTGCTTGTAGGCTACCCTGGTGGAGTGGGTCCCAGGGAGAGCACGTCACGCTAGCATTTACCTTAGCCGTTGGTAGGCACATCTGACCATTCCATTTGGATGGGCATTCAGCCATGCAATACCTTTCTCTGGGACGCCGTTTAAACGTCCTGCCGTAAGTGTTTTTTTATTTAGTGTGCCAATGGCGGAAGCGGTCGCTTTGTGCACTCGCATGCTTATCTACACGCTACGTCCAAACAAAAATACGAGGGCACCAAAGCTCTCCGTAGGGCGTAGTGAAGGAGAAATCGTAAGTGCCCAATTTCCGGACGTGTTTTTAACCGCCATCATCATCATCATTATCACCTTTTTTGTATTTTCGTTTTTTTCCCTCTCCACTATTATGAATGAGTGCCTCGGCCAACTGTCCTTGTTAAGCTTATATATCACTTTGCCGTAACACTGAGCCTTGAAGCATGCCAAGCAACGTCAAACTCAATGTAAGTCAAGCTGCATCTACCGGTTGACAACATGAGAGCCCACAGCGTAACGCTAGACCTAATGCCAGGTCAGGGAATACCCGACTTCACGCTTCTAGCGGGCCATCTGTTGGTGGTGATGGTGGTGGCAAAATTAATTTATTTTGCGCTCAGACACCATGCCGTGCACTGGCTAGGAACGTATATGGATGAGGGGGAAAAGATAGGAGACGAGGAAGTGTCGTACGGTCGTAGGTTTTAAGTGTACGCCTCATGAGGACGCTGCTAATATCATGCCGCACATACCCGCATTCGCACCGCCAAGCAAAGAGGACATTCAGTGGAAAATACCTTGCTGCTTGTTTTATCCCTACCTCTGTGTTTGTGTGCTGCAGTTACCAGTACTGGCCGCAGTAGTTGTCTTTAGTACCTTTTTTTAAGTCGGAAACCACAACGCATTCACTATTTCTACATTTACTATATATTTAGCTAGGCCCACGAGTCATGGTGATGGGCAAACACCTCGCCGACTCGCATTGCGGAGGCCCTGTAGATTCTATTCCCATTGAGGTCAACATTTACCCAACATTTGCTTTTGAAATACATCAGTTTACTTTTTTTTCTTTTCGGCGTTGGCTATTTTTTGTACCTTTTTTCGTCCACGGAGGCGCGGGATCTTTGACCTACCGACTTTGCAATTGCCTTCACAATGATGCCTAAAAATGACTTCCTGGACTAACGTGCTCGGCACTTGCATGCAACGGGAACTCCTGAGCAGATAAGGAAGCTGGCAGGAAACTTCCTCAATGAGAAAGGCACTTAGCATGTTCGTAATTTTTATTGCAAAAGTATTAGGTACCCCATTAAGCGAAAAAGACATCTTCAATCGTCTGTAGCACCAATACGGCTCCTAAACCTTTCATTGGCTGCGTGGCGCAGGACATGTTCTCATGTGTGCATTGTCAGTGATTTGCAGCGATTTTTTGGACAATGGACCTAACGTTATGCTTTGACATTTAGGAAGTGAGCACGTACCTTCAGCTTGACATGCTCAACGTTAGAGCTGTTTAACTCTAAGCCGAACACTGGCAATACCATGTACCAGCCGAGCCGTGTTGACCAATCGCTTGCCCCCTAGATTTATTGTAACGCCAAGTACCAAGTAGCAGTAGCAGTTGTAGGAGTAGTACAAAACTCATTGAGCCATAAAGAAGAAGTCGTTCCATGAGTTCCATGGTTCAGGAATCCTAGTGATGATGGTGACACCATTGCTCTGGATGCCAAATGTTGCTGGACGCCTGGTGGTCGCTGGTGGTGAGGCGCTCCCGCAGCTCAGGGAGGGGTAGGAGGACGGGAAGGAAACTTTTGGAGGTGTGCTTTATGTGCACGATCTAATATGTGCACACTCTAATATGTACACACTCTAATAAAACGTGTGCTAGTGGGCCTGGCTTAGAGCAGGAGGTTCATTGGGTAGAAAATTGAGTGGAAAACATTTGGTGTCCGCGAATAGGATGGATGAAGGGGTTCGTTTGGATATGCGACTGAGAGCCGCCGTTCCTGTTGATTAAGAGAGTTTGGGGTGAGGTTAATGGAATTATTGCCTGTGAAGTCGATTGTATTGTTTAATTTATTGAAACGTAACCAATGGTGTGTACTGCGCCCATCTTTTTGAGGCCTCGGTCAATACACACACTGTGCTGCGCATCCCCAGGGCAGTGCATACTAGCCTCACTTCGTGGCGCAACAGTCACTAGCGCGTCGGGCCGCCCTGCGCGGCTCCGTACTGTAACGGTATAGAGTATTACCAAGCTTAGCCATCGTCAACGGTTGCAACCACAGTAATAGTGGAAGGTAGCCAAAAGATTTTTTTTCCAATTGCTGCCGGAGGAACTGAAGCTTCAACGCAAGTGAACGCTGAATGTTCTAGTGACTTTCGTGAAATCCGCTTTCAGCTTTTTTGCAGTGTAGCTAATCCTTTCTTTGATTCTTACGGGTATGTCTTCTATTCAATGCATTTTCCGCTTCTCACCTCCGCTTTACTTTCTTGTGGAGAGTTATTACATTAGTCAATGCCAGAATGATGACGTTGCCCCCCGAATGAATATAAGTATTCGTGTCTAAAAGTGCCCAAAGGCTGGAACCGCAGCGCTTCTTCAATTTCTCATCTGTGTTTGGGTCTATATGCGTCGTATTTTTATCTTGTTCTCTGGAGTGCAGACAAACAACGTCTCAAGAGATTAGCCCATGCGACATATTAACTTTTCACCGCTTTATTTTATATAAATTCTTGCATTAGGCACAGTAAGTTTTACCACCCGTATAGTTCACCCGAATAGGATATGACATGCACCATGCGCAAGATGTCTTTTTAGGCCCCTGGAACAGCGGAGACAGTGCGGTGCGGGGTTTTCAAGCTCTTGTGCGTTTTTTCAGACTCTGGACTCGACTACAGCCTGTGACTGCCTCTGATTTTTCTTGTTTTTTATGTGTGTGTGCGTGTGTCCGTCTGGTGGAGTTTCTTTCGTTTTTTCCTTTTCTTATTTGTATTAGTCATGTAAGCATATAACCCTCATCACATGTTCACCAACCATCTCAAGTAGCAAGCCCAGCATTATGCAGGGCTGACCGCTTCGGTCTCATTAAACAATTTTCTCTCTCTCTCTCTCTCGGAAAATTTTCTGATGGTCTGTTTTTAATATTGTACAGCAGGGAGGCGTATTTATCCGCTCCTCCCCCCCCCCCCCCCCACCCCCATTTTATCTCCGTAATTGGTGTCATACAGAAGATATTAACTGTTCATCAAGTTCGTGTCCGCGCCAACATCATCCTCATCCACGTAGCATGCTTTTCAAGGAAACATCACTTATGGTACACTTACGCTTCAGTGAAGGCAACGATGCACAGTTACCGCCTACAGAAAATATATATAACATCATTAGACTCGCTATCACTAGTGATGCCACGAAACTATCCCAGACACATTCTATGGCAAACACGATGATCATTTATGAAAATTACGATAGCTTAAACCCGAGGAGCAAGCGCCACGATCGACGCCGCCTAGTAATAACATTACACGCGTGCAATCATCAGCCTTCATTTTTCTTTTTCTGCCTAATGCCGATAACGACTTCCCGGAAGCACTCCAATTCACAGCCATCACACAAGATATTACGCCGAATTAGTGTAACCTTGCGAAAATATTTCTGTGGGAGTAGCTCAATGATACCCTGATGACACCGGTAGGTGCAATTTCCCTGCCAACAGAGTCAGTGAGTAAACTTTTTCGCGCGGCCAAACGGGCGCGTGATGGCGCACAGGGCGCTTCCTCGCCTTTTTCCAGCCGCGCCAGCTGTGCATAATCTGCTTTATCACGGTGAATTTGAGACTAATGCCTGGTTAGGCAAAAGGCTTTTGGCCGTCCGTTTATGTAGGTCATCTCCTTGCTCCATGGCCTCTTGACATGGAAATTGCTCCATCCCGTTTAAGGTGCGCCCACAATACATGCTCGAACAGGCAACATCGTCTGGCAAACGAGCCATCCTTTCCGTGCTTGCGTGTAGGCAACGGTTGCCTATGCAGACTACTGTCAGTGACGTGTTTTAGATGGGTCACCGCTCTTATTTCTGCAATGCAATAATACTTCAATGCGCTAGGACGAATAATCTATCCTGTCGTGTTAGAGAGGTTGTTTCCAAGCCAGTGACTCCAGTACAGCCTAATCATTTTCCTGCAAGTGAGGTCGTCGGAACTGCCATAAGTGGTTATTCAAGCCCTGCCTTCCTAAAGTTCTCTCATGCGTTGAAAGGTTGACCGGTGTATAAATTGCGCATCACGCTTACTCATTCACACGTGTAAGGAAAAGGTGAATAATTATTGGGCGTGGAATCTCGTCACGGCAAAATGAGGCAGTTACGCACTGTGGACACCGCTTATTTTGCCAATATCCGAGCCACACGAGTATTAAGCTCTCACCCTTCCTCTGAGCCTACAAGCGCGTAAAAACAGCCATTTTCAGCCCCCTGCAGAAAACCCTCTTTAACCCAACATCTAATCAAGCTACCTGTACGTTCCTCGTTTGCTTAATACACTTCCTTATTGGTGATTCCCAAACAGACCTAACACATTCAACTCATCAGTCTTCCCAAACGTCATATTTCTCTGGAATGGTCTTGCTGATCACCTTGTTAACATCCAGGACTATGAATACTTCCGACGACCAGAAATATTCGATTTCCAACTTACTTCCTCGATTTTGTTTGACACAATGACACACATCCTTGGAGTTTGTCAGGTTACAGCCCATGGGCGTCCGGAAGGAGGGGCAAGGGGGGGCAACTGCCCCCCCCCCTGGAGATTTGGATACTTTTATGCACTACGAAAAAGCTGCACAGCTTGGTTGGCCCATAATTAACATAACTTTGCTCGGAAGGACGGAACGACACCGACGTTCTCTCCTTTCTTCCGTCCTTCCGGGCAAATTTATTTTAATTATGTACGTGAACTAACTAGCCCAACAATCCACGCTAATCAATGGATTAGCACACTCAGGTCCTACGTATCCGTATGGAACGCCCTTCAGGACTGCGGTCAACATTGCAGTTGAGACACTAACTAACATTGCCGGTCATATGACGGCAGTGAAACAGACTGCCTGTGCTGGCTATTGAAGATAGCGAACAATTCTGAAAGGTTTGACGTTTTTTTGTTTTTTTTTTGTTTTCAAACTCTAGATTTATGCAGTCTTACCGCAAGAACTTCAGTTTTCGGACAAATTTGCAGCTACATCTAGACAAACATCTTCACTTCTACACTTAGTAGGGAGAGTGTAACATCCTCCCGTACCGTCCCATAACCTTGTACACCCTTTCCTTCAAAATTGCGAAATGTCCGCACCACCCAAGCCCCGAAACAGAACCTATATACTAGCCCCTCAAAATGCTTGTACGCCTGTACTGCATTGAAAGTCACGGAGGCCAGTAGTATATTGTGTGAGCCATTTGAACAGCCTTCATCACACATGTCATCTCGCAATTTGCCCAGAAAAGCACGAGGCGCCTGCGGCTGCTAATAAAGGAAGATTCACGGAGTGCAGTTGTGTGTATGTGAATGTATTGTGCGGTGTGCTGGTGATCAGTTGGCGTGAGTCGAGAACCCTCATGCAGCGAGACTGGTGAGACTGAACACTCTTCTCTACAAAGTGACAGTAACTTTTCCCATTTTCTTTATTCAGAGCATATTCAGAGCATGTTCTTTATTCTGAGCATATTCTTTATTCAGGGCTGCGTGGACTTCAGAGCAGTCCACGCAGCCGTATGCTTCACGCGTGCTAAACCCTGCTTCTTCATGCTGCAGGCTTTCGGACAAGAGAAACCGTGACGTCATTTTCCGGAGCGGCTACTATCAACGTGGATAAGGCAATACAGAAGATCACTCAGCAACGTCACTCCAAGGGATTCCGGTGCTCATAACGTGGTGTCTCCGGGGCGTGACCAAGGCCTACATATACGGAGTCAGCACCGACCAGAGGCACTTCAGAACAGTCCATGCAGCCGTGTGCTTCACGCGTGCGAAACCCTGCTTCTTCATGCTGCAGGTAGGCACGTAGAAGGGCTCTGCTCTTTTAAATGCAGAGCATTTCTTTAACTCACGATGTCACTGATGTCACCCGTTCTTGGCGTCCGTAGTTGTCCGCATCGCTCGCCTCGACATGCCCGGCTCAGACGTTTCGCTATCGGCGCGATCAACATTCGATAGCGCTCAGGCACGTTTCAAGGACACTCTCTCCCCTCTCTCGGACTCAACGTGCGCCGAGGCTGCCAATTTTACTGCTGACGAGCGCTCTCTCGTCGGCAGTTGCCACAAGTGCAACAACATTAACGTAACGCAAACTACTTAACGTCGTGCGCCCCCGGAAATGCTCTGCTTTTGATCGTGCCCCTCGCGAGGGGGATGTTTCACTGCGTCACCATGCGAACAGTTTGCCACGCTCTAGTTTCAGTTTCGTATCTCCCCGCCGCGGCCGTGGAGAGAAGGCGGCTGGCCTCGACTCTCGCCACCGCGGCGCTGCGGTTGCGAGTTGCGCTAGGAAATCGAGCGTCGTCTGCTAGCGGGGAGCGGAACGCGTTCCGCTCGGCATCTCCGGTCTTCGCTACTTCTTTACCAAAGGTATAATGCACCGAATTGCTGACAGCCTGGATTTCTCACAACTGAGGGAGCAGGCAGGGTTTAGGAAATGGTACTTAACCATGGATCACATCCATGTTTTGGAATCGTTGATTACTCAAACGGCAACGTTACGCATTCAACTGCGCCGAACTCCCCACAACTTCTGCAACTACTCTTTTTTTCGTGCCCCCTGCACCGTCTTTGCACTCAGATGCACGATTTCATACGATCTGCGTTTTGATGCATTGTTGTAAGCGAGGTAAGATGACTAACAACTATAGTTGTTCTCTACCGGTCGCATTGGGTGCTTGTGATCTAGTGTGTCGGCGAACGGCGGGATCACGAGCGTTTGGGAAATAAAGGCCGAATTTTGAATGCAAGCGTTATGACTTCTGCTCTGTTTACAGCGACGCGTTCGCGCTAAACGCGTAGACGGAGCGCTTAGCGAGACGAATGCAAGAAGTCGCGCATATACGGATTGGCGTCATGGCTTGCTAACCGCAGTTCTGGTGCTCGGTAGGTAATGTTTTTGGTATTTTAGCGCATTCTAAGTGCACACAACCACTGTAACCTTCCTTTTTTTCTTTCACACTTGTTGCAGCTGCTGGACTGCTCTGAGTTTGTTTTGTTGTGCCCCACCTGCTTGCCCGTGTTTTGAAGGGTTCATATTTTTGCATACTTCGTCATAATGCCAGACACACCCCACCCGCTAGAAGAAATCGCGAGTGCATTGGGGGACAAAGCTCCTAACAGCATCAAAGAAGGGGTGAAGGTCTTGAACGAACTCATAGTTAAGTTGGTGGAAGCAACAACAGAAATAAAAACTGAAATACGCAACCTAGCCTCCTCAAACAAAGATGTAAAAGATGAGCTCGAAACTGTTAAAAATTCTCTGAAATTTTTCAGCGATAGTTTTGACGAAATAAAAGGCGACATGAAGACTATGCGGAAAGAGCTAACAGTGGCGCAAGGTCAGACCTTGGAATGCAGAAAGAAAACCAGAGGCTAAATAAAGAACTCAGAGATGTCCAAAAACAGCTGATTGAGCTCAACTAGTACGGAAGGGCAACAATATTGAGCTGAAAGGTGTTCGCTCCTCTAAAGATGAGGATCTGCATAAAGCTGTACAGAACGCAGCTGCTACCTTGAAGGTTGACATGTCAATCCAATACATAGATATTGTTCACAGTGTACGAACAAGAGGTGACGGCCCCTCCAATATAATAGCCAGGTTTGTCTCCCACAGCAAGCGTGACCAGTTCTTGCTTGCTGCCAAGAAGACCAGGCTAAACACCGGAATGCTCGGCTTTGGGGGAAACGAACTCGTTTTCGTCAACGAGCATTTATGGCCTAGAAAACAAAGTTCTGCTTGGGAAGGCCATCAGGACTAAGCGCGAAAAAAATTGGAAATTTGCCTGGGTGGTTGCGATGGCAAGATTCTGATGCGCAAAACCGAGAAATCAAAGGCAGTACATGTCACATGCGAGGACAACCTTGAAATGATAACGTAGATGCACTCGCAAAGCATCACCTTCTTTAACGGTTGCAATGGCGATGTTCAATCCAAGACGAACCGAAGAAGACATATCTGTCTTTTACACTAACATCCGCAGCCTAATGACCTGTCTGCCTTTATTGCTCAACAGAATTACCAGTTTTGTTGATTGATTGATTGATTGATTGATTGATTGATTGATTGATTGATTGATTGATTGATTGATTGATTGATTGTGGGGTTTAACGCGCCGACGCAATGCAGGCGATGAGGCGCGCCGTAGTGGAAGGCTCCGGATTAATTTTGACCACCTGGGGATCTTTATCACGCGCCGAAATCTCGTACACATGGGCGTTTTTGCTTTTCGCCTCCATCAGAAAAGCGGCCGCCGCGGCCGGGAATCGAACCCACGACCTTGTGCTCAGCAGCGCAACGCCTTAGCCACTGAGCCACCGCGGCGGGTAGAATCATCAGTTTACCGCTTTAGCAATTGTAGACACGTGGCTAAAAAAACACGAAGAAATATCGCTTCCTGATTACACGATGGTCTCTAACCCGCGTGATTCGCACTCCCCGTGGCGGAGGCGTCGCACTTTATCTTCAAAACAATTTTGCCTACTCAGTCCTAACAAAAATTAATGCTCTGTACCAGAGATTGAAACACTTTTTATCTTGACGGAACATGGTATCATCCTTGGCGTGGTCTTTCGGCCTCCCAATTCCAGTCTTGACGATTTTCTTGAGAGACTTGAAAATGTTTTTTCGTGCATCACCAGTGAATATAAAAAACCTGCAGTCATTGTGGTGATGTCAATATCGACACTATGAACGCATCCAATATAGATTACACCAACTTGCTCGAGTCCTATAATTTTCGTAATATTAATCACAAACCGACACGTGTTACAAGTTGTTCGGAACCTTTAATCGATCATGTTCTAACAAACATTGATGCAGGTGCTGACGCCGGGGTTTACAGCAGTCCGATCTCAGATCACTATCCTGTTTATGTGACCATTCATGACTCAGGAACTACAAAACGTAAAATTACAAACTTCTCTAATAATCTGGATTATGGCGTAATACGCAAGCACGTCCTTTCACCTGAATCCTGATCTGATATACCGTATTGGTGTAAATGAAGAGTTTGAAAACCTCATTGAGACTCTTACCAACATAATAGCCAGCATTAGCCAATTATACACGTGCCCACTCACGCGACAAGCCAATTTGCCCTTGGATGACTAAACAAATTTTAGATGTTATAAAAAAGATAGATTACTGGTATCATAAATGGAGACATAACAAAAGCAATAAATATTATTTCCGTCAATTCAAACACACCCGCAACAAGACTGTTGCTCTGATGAGGACTTGTAAAAAGGAATTTTATGCGAGTCTCATCACGCACGCCTCTGCAACACTAAGAAAATATGGAATATTTTAAAAGACGTTATAGGACACTCCCAGAAGGTACACTCAGCCCCTGACAATGTTACTCAAACAACGGTTGAAACCTTTAACTATTATTTCACTAGGGTTGGCCCTGACTTGGTGGCCAAAATTTGCACAAGTAACGCGCACAATTCTATCCTTACGCCAATAAGCAACACTTTTGTTATGGAAGACATCGAATTGAATGAAATAGTGGCGATAGTTAACAGTCTCCCCAAAAACAAAGCCGCAGGCCTAGACGGTATCACCGCCCGCCTCATCCAAGAGAACATTGACATACTTGGCCCCATACTATGTAATCTATTCAACCACTCTCTCCTTGATGGTATATTTCCATCACGTCTGAAAATAGCAAAAGTTACTCCTGTATTTAAGGAAGGTGACCGATCTGAGCCATCGAGTTATCGACCAATGTTCAGTTCTAAGTGCCTATCAATATTATTTTCGAAAAATTAATTGCAAAACGCGTCCACAAGTTTCTTGAAAAGTACCGCGTCATCTGTCCGCAACAGCATGGATTCCGCCCCGCGATACTCTACATCAACAGCTGTGCTCTCACTTACGCAAAATGCTTAATACCACCCTGCATAATAATAAACTTGTCGCTGTAGTATTCTTGGATCTTCAAAAAGCTTTTGATACAGTCGATCACAGTATTATGTTGGATAAGCTTAAAAATTATGGCTTCCGAGACAAAACCTTTCATCTATTTTCCAGATTTCTTACCGACCGTCAGCAAAAAGTGTCCATTAACGATATAACGTCTTCACTACGATACATAACAACAGGTGTTCCACAAGGGTCCGTGCTTGGGCCCTTACTGTTTACCCTCTATGTAAACGACTTGTGTCAAATAATTTCTTCTGAAATGCTCATGTATGCCGATGACACTGCTGTCATATTCACAGCCGATACTGAGGATGAACTTCAGGATAAACTGAACATAGAGCTAGCTAAAATATCAAACTGGTTTTCAACAAACAAATTGACAATCAACACGAAGAAGACTAAATACATAATTTTTCACTCTCAGAGAAAACTTGTAAATTACAGCATAATTAAACCGATTATTAACGGTAATGCACTTCAACAAACTAGTTCCTTCAAATATCTAGGTATTATCTTGGCAGCAAGTTAAATTGGAAGAAACCAAATTACGCATGTTTGTTCGAAGGTAGCATCCGGATGCTACGCCCTTTTACAAGCTCGTGATTGTTTTGACCGCAAACATCCTGCTTATACTTTGCCATGCCTTTATCAGCAGTCATCTGACATATCGTTTAGAGTCCTGGGGCTGGACGTTCACCACGTACCTTAACCCCATCATACGATTGCAAAAACGTGTGATTAGAATTATGAATTTCGCCAAATACAATGAACGCAGTAAGCCTTTGTTTACTCAGCTTCGACTATTACCTTTTGATTTTTGATCACATGCGTGAGGATAAAACGGCTCGAATCACATACAGCATAGTAAGGAACAATAATCCATTTCCTGTCTCCTTATTTGATAGTCCATTACGGCACACAAGAAATTTCAGCCTTAACAATTCAATCTTCCCCTTACTCATAATGTTTATGGTGAGCGACTTATAGAGTACGTTGGTGCGAAAGTGTGAATAAATCACTGTTGACCTGAGGAATGACCATAACTTCTGTAAAAAACTGAAAAATCATTTTCTGTTGTTATATGCCCATGAGTGCCCCCAACACTAGAAACGTACTTGTTTTTTTCCCTTTTTGATCGCAGCACGATCACTTGCGTACAGTCGCAAAGTTCGTGG
This sequence comes from Haemaphysalis longicornis, assembly GCA_013339765.2. Taxonomy (NCBI): domain Eukaryota; kingdom Metazoa; phylum Arthropoda; class Arachnida; order Ixodida; family Ixodidae; genus Haemaphysalis; species Haemaphysalis longicornis. Next base: position 98,837,491 of record CM023450.1, on the reverse strand, counting down.
CCTTTCTTCTTCTTTTTTTTTCAAGTAGTTCATCCCGTGCTATGTATGACGTTGTATTGGTAGTTACTGTAATCTGACAGTATGTTATACACTGATTGATAACAATTAGACTGCTTATAACTATGCATTTCCGATTTGGACCCACAACCAGACCTTTCGGCTAAGGGTCCAAGCACTGTTTGCAAATATTATGTACCTATGCTTGAAATAAACCAATGATTGATTGATTGATTGAACTTTCTTTCTTTGTTCGGTAATAAAATCCAATGTATATTCTGGCAAGCCTGGTTCTAATTCGCTGTTTGTAATTTTTGTTAGCACAAATAGCGCCTTTTTGGGGCTATTCTAACCTGTACACCCCCCCCCCCCGCGCCCTCCCCCCCCGCTAATAATGCCCCCCCCCCCCCCCCCTTGCAAAAGTTCTGCGGACGCCCTTGTTACAGCCTGTTTAAATCTATTCATAGCTGAGAGCGGTCTAAACGCGCAAGTGAGATCCCACCCATGGCTCCATAGCGCCAAAAAAACAAGGCGCACTGCGAAATTTATTTTTTAACAGCGGAGTTGTTGCACAAGCTGTACGTTCAGCGTTGCAGGAAAAAATACCAAGAAAAGGGAGGGGTGCTCGTGAGCGCATGCTTCGTGGCGATCGCCGAGCGTCCTCGGCCCGTGCAGTGGCTTCAGTAAAAATGAGCGCGTGCCTCACGGTGACCGCCGAGGTAATGACGTTTGAAAATTATGCGTAATGACGCTAAAAAAAAAAACAAAGAACAAGCGTTACCACGCAAGTAAAAAAAAAACTCCAGCGATAATGCTAAAAAGGAAAAGACACCCTGCTTCGGAGAAGTAACCGCGGCCGCCACATTCTGTAGAAGCCATTATTGATAGTTGTAGACATGGCTACGACTGTGCCCATCCTTCCCGAGAAGACTTGCAGATCCCGCCACCGCTGCCTCGAGTTGATGACGAAGAGCTGGTGTAAGTCCACAATGCTGAGGATGACTTTGCATCCACCACTCCCCGCGAAAAAGACGACGACCTCTTCGATGCATATGATGACGGTTACTAGAACGGCAACTACGCAAATAAGCAGTGACACTTAGGCTTAACTATGTGTCCACAACAGCTCCGCCATTCAAGTATTGCGCGTGAGTGCAAGCTTGCCTGAATTTTTTTTTGTTTCCCGCCAGGCGATGTTGAAAATCCGTCATTACGTGCCGCAAGGTATTGCGGCTTCGGCCGCCGCTTTCATGTGAGTAAGGTGCATCCGGGTTTCGCTGATTACTCAGTTACTATCAAGTTGAATGATCTTGGGTAGAGGGCGAGGGCATCATGTGCCATTTGGGACATCTTGGGTCCGTGGTGTAATAACAAGAGTAAACAATACACGCCTGTAAGCGAACCAAATAGGTTAATTTATAATGTCTTGTATACGGCTAATCTCTCATTAGCTGAATTATTTCAATCCAGAACGTAAGGCTGTGCTTTCGTAAGTTATTTTTCTCGGCCCCACCTAAAGGAAAAAACAGTATATTGTTGCTCTTTCAGGTTAAGTAGACCTTGAAGAAAGCTGTGGCTACCTGTTTCTTCGGGCCACAACTACGAACAAGGCAACAATTTTAATTTTTTTGCGAGGCGGAGAAGACGGGTGTACGTTTTGGCAGGCTGTAGGCAAAATATCCACGGAGTTTCTTCTAGCGAATTAGTTTATGAGCACTGCCCATTGTTGATATGAGGAGGATACAGTGACTTTATTCTGTAACCTGTAGTTTCCCCTTTATTTACACTTCTAATAGTAACTTTAACTTTTGTTTTCAGGTGAAGCGTAAATCGCGGTATTCTGCACTGACGCAGCTTTTCGACTACGACTTGAGCCGTAGTGCCGGCATACTCATGAATTTTAACCACCCAGGTATCTTTGACGCGCTCTAAAAACTGACTCCCCACTCCTTCACCCGAAAAACGGCAGCCGTGGCAACTATCGAACCCGCATTCTTATCCTCATAATAATAACGCCTTAGCTACGGCGGTCAGTTCTTACTTTATTTCAGATTTGGAGTATTGACGTTGTATATCGCAACGCTTCTTTTTGAGGAGGATAATAAAAGCGATGAATTTTTTTAGGCACCTCCTTCTGAAAACAGTCTCTATTTAGAAATGCAGAGCTGCAGGCAAACAAGAGTGGAAACCATGCTGCCCCTAAAAAAAAAAGCAGCTCTGGGGCTTATCTGTCACCGTGTATATAAGTCGCAGCTCTCCTTCGTCCTTCGGGGGTGCTTTTGTCAGCCGCATTATTTGCCCATTGTAGTTCAAGAGACCCTGAAGGCAACCAGCAAGCTAGTTTCAAACGAAAGTCTGACATCCCCATAGCCATTTTAGCGTTTATTGGGTGCCGAAAGATGCCTAGATTGCGGAGAAATCGCTAATAAAACGTTCATCAAATGTGACGCAATCGGCGACGCAAGAAGCTACACAAACAGCGCAAACCGGAAGCAAGCGAGGCAGCGGTGATGTATAGCGGTATCGAAGCAACCGAGCACAATGCTACCACGTACCGAGCAGTTCGGTCAGTTTCGGTCAAAGCAGTCGGGCTTTCCAGAACTCCCACCTCTTCACAGCTCCGGACCATTAGGGAAAATGTTCCTTCACGGGACCCGTCATCGATATTGACGCTTTGTTGAAGAAAAACATATTGTCCTTTTAAGGCCCCGGGAATGTTGGCGTCGAACCTGCCGCTCTAACGTAGCTCGCACGCTTTCTCCAAAAGCGGTACCGCCGCCCAAGTATGGACGATAAGCGCCATCCAGCCGCACCCAGGAAAGACGTTGCGCACGCCACACGTTTGAGCCACTTCCGGCAGAAAGTTGCGTGGTATAGCTTGTGGAGGCGGCACATCTCTTCACGTTGTCTCTATTTTCTGCCTTATTTGAAAACAAAGCTACGTATAAGAGACGATCTATTCGTGTTCTCGGTGAACTAATCTATCCAGAGCAACTTTTATTTTGACTTCAGTGTCCCTTAAGAGTAATTCATCAGCCCGCAAAATTTCTCTAATCTTACGACGTTATGCAATTGTCTTAGTTCCACAAGGTTTTTTTATTTCGTTAGACCCGTTTGTGGTGATGAAGGCGAACATTTTCTGGCACAACCCTCAACAGCAATGATGAGCCAGTGGCTAGAGGAAATAGAGTACTGCTGCAGTCATACCGTGACCTGTTTTATTTAAAACCCAACAATCTAGCGATCACTTACAGCGAATACTTCATGCAGGACATCCCCAACACAAGTTTTGCATCCTATGGAAAAGTTTCAAAACGACATCGTGCCGTGTTTCTTTTTCTTAATTTTGCCTCAAATGCAAGCAAAGTCACCGCATCTTCCGATGGGATAGCGGCCCGTATAATAACAAGCCTTCAAGCAAGCTAGAAGCATAAGTTGCACGTCATAACGACAATCAAAGGCGTGCTGTAAACCACGCGAAATTTGTCTAGTTTAGCATGATTTATAAAACGATTAACTGCTCAAAAATATTGAAAGTACGTCCAAGCGAGTGTCACATTCTGGAGCTGCCCTAGAAAGCAAAACGAAGGGATTTGGAGCAATGAACACTTGCGCAGCATCTTTAGGGAACTATTGAAAAGAGCGCAACTTACGGCGCTACCTGTGCTATTTGTCCCAGCGGAAAAGCTAGCTAACTGCACAACGCTAAGCGTCTTTTATAGTGTAAAAAAAAAACAGAAATCTCTAAACGGCGTAAGTAATTTACGTAACTGACACAAGCAAAAACTAAAAGGAAATTTGAAGGTTGCGCTTTTTTGGTATCTTTTGACTTAGTCTATTTATAACTGAAGATATGAATCCCCCCGCATCTGTTACTGCAGATGCTATGCCTTCCGAGGGCCGCTTGCCGCTGTGAGGGAAGGCCTTGTGAAAGATAAGATCGCTCGATTTGTGATCTTCTGGCAGGAAAAAAAATACATGCCTCTCTACTTCCGTCGAATGGTGGCAGTTCGGAGTTGTTACTACAGATTTTTCAATAGCAGCTGATTTTTCTATGACCCAAGAGACTGCTTTTCTTGAGAGGGTCATGTTGTCAGCCTGAACTTGTATGCCTTCACCGTAATTCTTCGTAGCATCCTTGCCTTGGTCATCTGAGTAGCCGAATGACGAACAGTGCCTGGATAAGCTATGGTCGGGTCCAATGACAATATTCGTGTTCCTTGTTTTTAATTCCTAATGACAATCGTGTCAGTCACTCTTGCTGCTAACAGAAAGGACACAACAAGTTATTCACTTGTCTCTGCGATGGATGACGAAAAAAGCTTTCGAGGGCTGACATCGACAACGGAGTTGAACAGTGAGATTGTAAACTGAAGATTTCGAGGAGACAAGCGACCCATAGAGATGCTGATACATAGATTTTTCGACATATCTTGATTGCATTTTAGCATCCAGGGAGATGTGCAGGCCGTGGATTCGTCGCCGGATGATTTCAATGCCGTCCGTATAGGCTTAACATAATCATCTGTCGCTGCTCGCACCGCAATATCGGTTGGGGTTGACGTCGATTCACTGTGAAAATGTGCGTTGCAACTTGCAATTTTCCGATTATAATTCCTGAAAGAACTGCAAAGGGCAATCGCATTCCCCTGACACCGCGTTCACGGTCCCAAAGAAACAAGAAAACTGCATATTGGTTATTGCGACTTTCCCCACTTAGCGCTGACGGGAAATGGGAGTGGTCAAGCCTAACGGCCGCCGGAATACGTCACACGTGTTGCAACCTGGCCGTAGGCTAAGCCTCAAGGCGCGATGTGCTTTCACAAGAAGAGTCCTCGTTAGGGTATGCTGAAGCTGCTTGCAGGGAAATTGGCAGGATTTACGATTATCTGCAGCGTCTGCTCACCGCGCTCGCCATAACGGGATCTCTCGCACAGAATGCGGGCGGGAATCGGTTTATCCTGGCTGTATCTGGGCGCAATTTAAGAGGGAGTTCAGATGCTTGCACTGATAGAAAACTTGCCTGTGAAGAAATTCTAGAAAAATTTTCACGTGAACGGGTTTGTAGGCCGGGCCTGTTCATATTGCTTGTGGTGAATAAACAGGCAACAACAGTATTGCTTAGGATTGATTGCAGGGTTTAACGCGCTGACGCAACGCAGGCGATGAGCCACGACGTAATGGAGAGCTCAGAATTAATTTTGACCACGTGGGGATCTTTAACGTGCGCTGAAATCTCGTACGCACGGGCGTTTTTTGCTTTTCGCCTCCATCAGAAAAGCGGCCGCGTCGCCCGGTAATAGAACCCGCGTCCTCGTGCTCAGCAGCGCGACGCCTTAGCCGCTGAACCACCGCGGTGGGTAGTATTGCTTAGGCGGTGAGCTGTAATTAATCACGCTCGCTGCACGATGACCGAACACCACAACGGCAAGGCACGCGGTTACTTGCGCTGGATTCCGCGACGAGAGGGACTGGGACTAGCTCAGCGGATACTACGCCTTAATTGTTTCGTTAACCTTGGAAGAAAATTTCGCTATTTTTAGAGAATTGACCAAAATGTGCATTTTACACTAATAATTCGATAACGAAGCACATGGCTAACTTGAAAAACCACCATTCAGTGCAAAAAGTTTAAAGGACTTGACACACGAGGAACGGTGCTAAATGCGATACGCTAATGGCACCTGTCCTCGTGTACCATGTCCTTTGAAAATTATGGGCCTAAGGGTGGTCGTTTATGAAATACCGACGAGCTCTAACAAATACCTTAACAACCTGAAAAGATAATTTCAGCCGCCTACTTACCTAGCTGCTCGTTTGCATCTCCTCATTCACATCGCTCTCGATGATGGGTTTACCGCCAGAGTTCCGTTACTTACAACTCCTGCGACTCAGATATTTATTTATTTATTTAAATACCTTAAGAGCCCAGAGGGCATTACATAAGGGGGGATACATACAGGAGGTTACTAAAGCATCAGTAAAACAACATGTCAGGGAGTAATACTAGTAATCAAACTGACGAATAGCACAAGCAACATTGCTAATAACACAGTAAGTAATAAACACAGTAAGCAGTCCGCCATAACAGGAAACATATTTCAAGAAATAGCAATAAACATTCTCTACGCATGCGTTACACATTAATTGTCAATGGTGGCTACAAATTATTTTTAACTTCTAAATAAGTAAGTACTGAAGATTGGAAAAGGGAGGGTTCAGTAATAGCGACGATGTTTGAGGGCAGTGCGTTCCACTCGTTTATGGATAACAGTAGAGGTGAAAATTGATATTTCTTAGTGCGTGAGTGTATAGGATTGACCTTATGTGCATGATCTACGCGATCAGAAACGTAGGGAGCCGGGTGAATGAATGATCGGGAAAATGATGAGTCACTATGATATAAACTATGGAAAAAACAAAGGCGGAACAACTTTCTGCGCGTGGCAAGCAATGGAAGGTTCAGAGAATGCTTAAGAAATGTTACACTTTCGTGGCGAGAATGACAGGAGGTGATAAACCGAGCTGCTTTATTTTGCACCGATTCTAGCATATCAGCAGAATGCCTTCAACTAATATGGTGGCTTGCGGCTAAAACGCAGAAATTACACCCGAATAACAGGTACACCACGCTAATTTACAAGGTATCATTACAACGTACCGTAGGTGAAAGTGTAGGCACTTGTCAATTACTCTTTACAAATGCATCCTGAAGGCTTATCACGTTCGCAAAGTAAATGCTAGCGAACAGTTGGCTGTGGAGAACAGGCACAAGGAATGTGTCCACGTACAGTAAAACCCCGTAAATTCGGATTTCCTGGGACTGCAGCGAATGTCCGAATCAACCGAGCGTCCGAATTATCGCGAGTATACGGTCATTAAAACTGAAGAATGTTTTCAACATCATCAAACTTTCTACTTTTTAACGTTTGTAATTGTCATTTGATGTAAAGAATGAACCAAAAGTGTTGAGCCCAAAAGAAAGGAAAAAACTAGCGCTCCTAGTAGTGGTGGTGCAAGGATGGAGAAACAGTAGAGCTGGCTGCCCATCTCCCTTCGTACAAGACCCGGCTGTTTCCCCTCACATGGAATTCCGGACTTGCCGCTGAAAGTTCTTCATGACTGGCAGGCCCGGATCGTTCTAAAAAGCCCGCCGGCTTTCACGCCTTTCCCAAAGAGAAACTCGTTTGCACGTGTTAGAACCCGCGGCAAGCGGCATCGCAAACTCCGGGTTCCTAGCGCGAATTCGGCGTCTGTGCTCTCCACTTGAGTTGCGAACGCACGTGAACTGGCGAGGAGAACAGCACGCGAGAGATCACGCCACGAACGGTGGGCAGAGTGTTCTCGCAGTTGAGCTGGCCAATGCCGGGCGCTCCTCACAAGACGCACGCTCACGTGCGCTCGGTATTTCTTCTTGGTAATTTTTTGCAAGCTTTTCACTTGGCTCAAGCCCACGCGCAAGCCTGGGCGACGACGCGGTACACGAGCACTTACAATGTTTCTCGCAATGATGTCTAGGCTTGACGGGCGTCGGCCAGGCTGGGCGGAGCCATGCCTATATAAGCTAGTGAAGGGAGCGCGAAGCTATGCACAACTGCGTGAGGTGTTGCTAGGCAACTCGAGGCGTCGTCATCGCTCCTCGAAGTTTTGATGCGACGGATGGATTACGCTCGGCTTAGACAGCTCTACGGTTTGGAATACAAATCCGTGGTCTCCGTGCTTGTCAGCTAGACTGATGGCCCCGGTGATGGGCATTCTGCATTTTCCTTGGTTGTGAACCAGTGCCGTGTGTTCTTTTTTTTGTGCCTCCGAGGTGTACAGAAGCTCGTTCGTATCCCGTTCTAATTTCGAAGGTTTTTAGGTGTATCTTTGATATCTGCTGCTGATCCAAATTAACTGAAGCGCGGTGCGGCGAAATGCGCTGGTGTTTTCCCACTTGAACTTGGTGGGGAGTGCAAATTAACCGAACTGCCGCCGTATCTGTCCGAATTAATGGGTTAAATTTTCAGCCATTGAACAATGCGTAATTCTGAATTAACGTTTTTTAAATATCTAAACTGCTTTTTCATCCATTGTTGACGTTTACAATCGAATATTGCTAGTGGTATACGTCCGTAGAAAATGCCTTGTGACCATTCTCCGAATTTGTCATCCCTGGTCGATACAGCACTGTCCGCGCTTATGTTTATAGCAACCCTTCCACGCTTCGCTGTTGATGCGATTGTTTCGCGTTCATGGAGTGACATGGATGGCGCACCGCACTACGCCAGGACTTCTGGTGCACATATGCTAACGTGCTTTTTAAAACGAAAGTGTTTGATGCCAGGGTACACAAACCTCACTGACGTAATATCCGTCACGGAAATGACATCACCAGAAAAAGTTCCATTGACGCAGCGGCGGAAGTTTCAATCTCACGAATTACTTTGGCCGCCACGGGAGGTGGGAACCATTCTACCGACTCAGCCAAGAAATCATGCCCATATAGCTGTACGAACGCGCCTTATGTCATTTCCTCTAACTTGTCCATTCAGATGGTGCTGCGGCTAGGAGAGGTGAGGCGAAGTAGTACCTCATGACGCTAATTAGCGCCGATAGTTGGCGCCTCGATAGGGCAGCGTGCAGCCGCAGAAGCTGCTGTGTTTTTCCGTCAGCAGCCTATGTGGAACGCCGCTTAGCTTGTGGAATGCCGCCGCCGCGTTCCACAAGCTGAGCTCGTCGCAACGCAAGTATCTGGCGTACTCGCCACGGAGCAGGACCAATGTAGTCGCAACTTTGCCTAAGTGACCCGCCAGCAGGACGTCGCTCGCCAAGCACACCCACAAGACTGCTGCCGACCCACAAATCATGCTCATTTCGGTGTAGCTTACTGTGACTTCACCAAACGATTCGCTCACAACCCGTTCGGTTTCATTCGCATGGTTTGCGAGCGCCTGGGGTCTCAATCGGATTTCCGCAATGCGTGTAATCCAGTGTCTAATGTTGATGCGTCTAACAGTGCGGTACCAACAAAATATAAATAGCGATGGGCAAGTTCATATCGATGCACAATAAAAATTCAAATGCTCCTGTGAATGCACATTTCACTTTCGTGTTTTACCGATTAATATGAGAAAAGGATCAACCATATTTTTGCGAGATATCTCGAGTGTCATTAAACCACTAAATTTTACTTTAAATTCTAATCCCAATGCCTGTTCACTTCCCCAATAACCTCTCGCCTCACCTTCCGCCGCCTCCCTACAATTCGTTATAAGTTTTTCAGAGAGTCCTACAAGGCATATTCTCGGCAACGTAAATATTTCTTCTTGCGTTCTTCTCTGATCGTTCACTTTTGAAAGCCAACCATGCGCACACGGCCTTCCTAAATGGCTTCGTAATGTTCCGAGCTTCCGGATCTTAATTTTTACGACAATGCCGACTTCGCTTCTAACAACCGTGCAGTAGTACTTAGCACAACAGGAGCCGACCAACATTTCGTGCTTGAGAAATGACGGGCTTTGGAAACAAGAGGGGTACCGTCTGAACCGTGTTTCCATAGCGATACTTTGTTGCTCGATAAAACTCCCGCGTTTATACGGAGCGTAATTTGCATACATAACGCCAAGACTAATGTCCCATGCGTGACAAAACGCGCCGAAAAAAAAAAACATTCCTCGAACACGCGTCTTGTTTGCATCTCACTCGCATTACCACGTCCACGTTGCTTTATATTCAGCTCGAGTCCGTCGCTGTTGCAAATGCGCCCATAAAGTGCAAGTGCGTGAACGCGCGGAAAATTCAGATATGAAGATGCGCACGACCTCGAGGCACCTTTTACATATCTCAAATGCATAACGTCCAATGTCACTGCTGGATTCTCGACGAAAGACAATATTTTAGAATTTGGAGCATTTTTTTTTTCGTCTCACGACAACGACCATTCTTGCCGCCCGTTTGTTGACAAAGTTCGCCTGTATTTTTTTCTAGTGGCAATGTCTTCGCGAAAAACAGAGAGCATAACAAATCTGTTTCGTGCTCCGCGCTGTTGTCTGCAACTGACAAGAGCATCTGGGGCAGAAGAATGAGTGTATTAGGCCTGGAGATGAAAAAATACGACTCGGCCGCGGAAGTTCTTACAGCCGGGGAGGTCCCCTCCTGGTTTTCGTTCCGTGCCTACGTGACGCATTGTGTGGTATCACACCTCTCTAGCTGTACACATTCGTACAGCAATGCTTTATGTGTGATGCACAACTTGAGGAACCGCAGCAGGGATTCGGAATTGTTTTGTAGCATCGTTGCTTTATTTTATTTTGTGCGCCACTTTCTCAGGCAACTTCCAGCTCACGTTGACACCGCAGCTGCAACGAAGTACCTCAGCAACATTAAAGCCCCCGAATGAGTGGTACAGCCATGGTGAAAACTCCTCAGGGAATGTGAAAAGTTCCAAAGCCACCAATAAATCAGAACAGAAGCCGAACACCGATATTAACGAAGGTCATTGTGTCGTAAGGTTGGTGAAAACGTTTTTTTTTATTTGAATCATAACACAAGTATATAATCCCTACAATCAAGGAGTGAAGCTCTTGGTTTAATTATATGTGGAATACAGATCTTCATCACGGCCTGCATGCTTTTGGTCAAAACTGTACATGCATATGGGCAGCCCCATTTTATTACACCATTTCCTCCATCGTATTCGCTATGAAACATTCAATTTCAATGGTATATTCATGTTCTTCAACCCTGTTGAGCATAATTGCCTTCCTGCAGTAGCCTAAAAGAGAACCACAGCAGGAAAACACCACTACACACATCAGCTAGGGCTAACTCCTTTCTTTTTACCTATCGTGAGCCCCTTTCTTTTCATTTGAGGGGCGAAGCCCCTTAGAGGCTCGGGCTGTTGGCGTCTCATGTCGTCGTCATTGTAACCGTCGTCTCATGTAGCAACGGTACTAAACACCGGGACACTCGTTTTGCGTCTCCGCGCCAGTACTTATGGGCGCACTAAAGAAACACCGAGGCACTCGTTTACACCTCGCGCTAGAACGCTTCGTGCTTCAAAGACACGAGGCTTTTAACATGAAAATGTTTTATTCCCGGATACAGAAATATTTCAATGACGTCATATCCATCACAGAAATGACGCCAATTCAACGAAGCAAGCGGCCTGTAAGGGGTGAACCCCTGCACACAGGGATTCTTGCGGGGAAGCAACATTTAGTACTAAATAGTACGTTATACTTAATGTTGTTCATTTTCGGGTTTTATATTTTAGCACAAAACTGTCTTATGCCGGGATACACCAAGATTTCACTGACGTCATATCTGTCACGGAAATGACGACAATACACCTTTGCCGAAGCGGCCCGCCAGCAGAACGTCGCGCACCAAGCACACCCACAACACAGCCGCCGAGCCGCAAATCATGTTCAGCTGCAGATTTCGCTGCGCATTTCACTTTCGTTTTTTACCGATTCCTATGACCGAGGAATCAATCACAGTGCTTTACAGCAAAGCTGTATACATCTATCCCCCAACGTTTTAATCTCCGTTGGCACAATCTCCATGGCGCCAAGAATACACTTTACACTGCACGCTTCGCTCCTCCCTAGGTATCACGTTAGTGGAGGATGGCCCGGGATTTTTTCAAGTTCTTCGAGAAACACACGCAAAAATAGAAACGAGTACATGGCCATATCCAGCTGTACGAGGATCGTAAGAAAACAGATTATGACAAGCACACGTAATCAGATTTTAAAGCGAAGCTTTAGTGTCCTCACTGATGGCGTCTGTGGCGCGAAAACGCCCTGCAGGAAAACCAACTTTCTCTGACGATGATGATGAATGATCGTGGGTGAAATGAAAGAAAAAAAACGCCCCAGTGGCTGGAATCGAAGCTGAGTGCCTCGCGTTATGAAGCCGGCGTCTATTTGACTGCTCCATTTCGACACCGTCGATACTCAGTCTAAACTCAGACGACAACCAAAGAATCCGCCACGAGAGAGCTTCACGTTCAACCACCGTCGTCGTAAGTCGGAGGGGTGCATGATTTCTTCTTACTCCGTGAGGAACTGCGGATAAACAAAGATCACAGGGCAAAAGTGGACTTTCGATAAACTGTTCCCATCAGCACCCGCTCAGGATACCATCGAATACCTGCCAGTTAACCGATGTGAGGAAACTAAACGTGCCAAAATTACCCACAACACGGCAGATGGCGCCCGCCAAAGAACGGCAGCATTTTTCCATACACCCTATTTTAACCAATTACTCTCTACTGCTGTGAATTATTGGGAATAGGGCTCTGCCCCTGTGTTCCCTCCTAAAACACACGTGCGCAGCCAAGTATCTCTATGTCCACAGAAACCTCTGTGCAACGTGGTTCGAAAGAATTGCACCGCCATCGCAACTACCACAGCGTCCGGCCAGTAGTGGAAACAGTATCGAGACTAGGAAACTTCATCCACGAAACGTATACGGGGTCTTTGGCCAATACTGATCCGATGCATGCTGGAAAGAATTTTATCCTGTTACCTAGAGCAGAAGCCCTTGAAATGTACAGAGCGCATGTGAGGTCTATGTTGAGCAACGTTTTTCTATGGTGGGCTGTGTCGTGTCGCTAACCTTGTTTAAGAATGAAAAGAGGGGAGGGCGCTGCATGCTGATGTTATTAGAAACGTTGATAAATGGTAGTAGGTAGATTTCTATGCTTTCAAGAGCAGTGCATTTCTATTCCCCACTATGAAAGCGACGTACTTGGCTGGAAGAGACAGCCACATCGCGAAATAAAGGTCAAGTCTCTTCCACCCCCACCTTCTGATGATCAAACGCGATCGCAGCTATCCTCCCGCGTTCGGGCGTTGACACCGCAGATGGCTTATTCTCTGAATCTGGCGCAGAGCTGTTCAAGCGAAACATTTTAACGCCAAGATATCAGCTTGATCAGATAATAACTCGGAAACACTGCACACTGCGTCATGTAGAAATGGCTGTGCACAGCGAAGTGGCCGCTTTCTATTGTAATGTGTTACGACGTGCCTAAGTGACAAGGCTGAAGAGAAACAAGAACATATTCAGCCCTCCCTACTTCAAAATGTTCAGTTTAAATGTTAAAGACGACAGTCTTTATTGGGCTACCTAAACGCAGAAATTATGGTCTGTCTGTCTGTAACGCGACCCGGCCAAAGTGAAATAAAAGCTGCGCAATAGTCAAATCTAAACGTCTAAGTCCGGTGTTGATGTTCATAACTGTCAACATTGTTGAACAAGAACAGGATATTGCAAATGTAAGGCAGCAAATCAATACATGAGCGATATTTGCAGTGTTCCTTTATTAAAAAAAAAAATTCACGGATGCTTGGTTTTTGCGATAGCAAATAAAATACTACATCAACTGCAGAAAACCGTCGCCTGTTTTTTTCCTGCGCTACCTGGCGGCATTTAAAAAAATTGGCCGCGTATCTGCTCCTTTCGTTGCAAATGCCGTCAAAAGACGATAGTCTTTATCGGCTTTTGCGAAGTAAATGCCTCCCTTCGCTTTCCCGCTCCCCTCTCATGTTGTTCCTCTTGCGTCGCGCTCTTCCCAAGGTAAAGACGCCAAAGGTTTGCTTAAATCATTTTAAATTTCCCGCGGTCCACTGCTCCAAACCGGGTGTCTCGATGCGAACGCTGCCGTACGGCGAAGACGAGCGTTAATCGAGGCGCCCTACTTCAACGTTTATAGAACCGCGTTTCCCTACTCCACGTGCGTTGCAAGTAGAACGTGGAACCTATCTAGTGGAACCTTGCGTAACTGTTGCCGGTTGATTTCTTAAAATGGCGCCAGAAGCGCGGGCGACAGCAGGCGACGGCGGAGTGAATTCTTTTTCTGCAGTTGATGAAGTATTTAACTTCGCAAAAGTCAAGCATGTTTAATTTTTTATAAAGGAACACTGCAAATATCACTTCTGTGTTGATTTGTTGTCTCATATTTGCATAATGTCTTGTTCTTCTTCAACAATGTTGACAAGTATGAACATTACACCGGACATAGACGGGTAGATTTAGCTGTGACTATAAAAGACTATTGCGCAGGCATTGTTTTGCTTTGGCCGGGTGGCTGAATCGAGTCACAGACAGACAGACGGACAGACATACAGACAGACCAAAATTTCTGGGTTTAAGTAGCCCAAGAAAGACTATCGTCTTTAAAATCAAACGGCAACAGCAACGAAAGGTTGCTCTAGATAGGCTCGACCTTCCGGTTGGAACGCTTGTAGAGTATGGCAACGTGGTTCTACAAACGTTGTAGTAGGGCGCCTCAATTCACGCGCGTCTCCGTCGTGCGGCAGCGCTGGCATCGACGCACCCGACTTGGAGCAGCTAACCCAGTAAATTCAAATTGACTTGAGCAAACCTCTAGCGTGTTAACTTGGAAGAAACGAGGCGGGAGAGGAACAGCATGACAGATGAGCAGGAAAGAGAAGAGAGGCATTTACTCGCCAGGGGCGCCTGTCGACTATCGTCTTTCGTCGATACTTTCAACCAAAGGAGCAGATACGCGGCCATTTTTTCAGTAAATTTATATATTTGCAAAACGATGGCCGTATTCAAAGATCCAGTCTGTCGACGTAGCACAGCAAACGCATGGTTTATGCTGAAAACACGTGTGGCATACACATTTTTGTAAAGCTCTAGGCCATTATGCAGATGCTAGTCATAGACTCCCGGTGTAAGCACGCGTCTAAATTCGCATTGCATGAAGGGTAAGCGCGTCGAACAACAATCCTGTTTTACACTTTGTTCGCAGCGCTGCTGAGCTGTCTAAATAGTCAGGAGTTCGTCACACCAATGGACTTCGTCTTTTTTCTAGGAAACGTTGTTCTATAGAGATTAATTTTTGACAGATAGATAAACATGGCTACTCCACCGAGCATAAAAGAAATCAAAATTGCTATTTTTGGAAAGGAACAGCGCAGGCCAATAGGAGGCACCAGCCGATTAAATACGCTAAGCCAGGATGTAAAGATAGCGTTAATTCAAATAGAAGAAATTATTTGTTTACAATTTTCAATAACGTAGTATGTGCATTGCGCACATGTATTCCCAATACCAAACCCCCCATTAAAAACCATTTGCGTTGTTGCGTGATGCTCTTACGGAAGTCATGTCAAGTGAGATGCGATACAAAGAGCTTTTCGGCATCGATAAGGGGAACGCAACGTCTGTCTGAAATACTTACTGCTTGTTCATTCAAGTATGTCTACTTTTATGTTACGTAGCCATGTTCACAGGAAAATGGTGACTGAAGAAACTCCAGAACTGCCGACAGTTGCCTACAGCCAGCTAAAAAGAACCCCTGTACGAATGTTTACGAGAAGACAAACTAATGTTTGAGTGGATGCTTTAAAGGCATTGAATGCTAAGCAGTGACTCGGTGCTCTGACATTACTTCGCACAAGTAGGCACAGTTACGAATCAGCCCGCCGCAGGGCTTTGTTCAATACTCCTCGGCTGTGCATCGAAGCCTCCACTACGCGCGCCTTTCAAGCAGGCCCCACTGTCGGTGACTCACGCTTCCAGCCGACAATTCAAATGCGTTGCTACATGTCTGGATCTCTGGTCGCCCTCGCTATCGGCGTGATTCAAACTGGCGTTGGCAGACGAGGCAGGCTTTCAACTGTGCTGAAGGACGCGAAGCTGTTCGGAGACCTCCTCTCTCCCCTCTCTCGGATTCAGCGTGCGCCGCTACTACCGACCGCTCACGAACTCTGGAAAGAGTGTTGTGTGTGTCTGTGCCGTTCGTGTCGGGTGCACAATCTAGAGGGAACGCTTGTTTTGACCGTTGCACTTTGGCTATAAATAAGACCCCCAAGCGCTGTAGCTCATTCCTGTTTGAGCAGTGAACCAATGCTGTCATTCTGCTCGAATTCTGTATACTGTAAGCTCACCCATTGGGGCATTGTTCTTGGGCTGCGGCTCATCTCTCGCCATGAAGTAAACAAGTTACGTTTGCCTTCGTCTTCTGGTCTTTTTCGAGGCAGCAACATTGGCTGGCCGCTCGCTTCCCCACGCTACCACACGTATGTCGCAGGCGACGGAGCTCGGCTCGGGTCGGCCTTCCCGTACGCAACAGCACGCGTGCCGTACGTGATGTAGGCCCGCACACATCCTTTTTCTAGTTTAATTGTGCGCCAAGCGGCACAGTCAATGCCCTAATTTGTTCATAGGGTCGCAACGACAGGTATTAGGGTGCATTATTTCCGATGTGGGCCCAAGAATGCCTTTGTTGGTGTTTTCATCAGTGAAGACACCTTTGTGATGCCGCCACAAGTACGAAGAGTAAACATTCGGCTTTCGATTCTATGCTATACAATTGTCGGCCATACGCAATTAGGCATAGCAAGAGGAGGAAAGAGGAGGAGTATTATGCGAGTCAGAAATGACAAGGCGCCCCAAAGTGTCAATGCTGGACCTACATTGATGGCACTCACGCGCTGCTCTGTCACCCGAGCTATTTCAGATATAAAGAATAATGAGGGAGGCACTAAAAGCGAACAGCTACCCTAACAGTACACTGGGAACATCGCACTACTACAAATTAGATGAGGGATACTTGCACTCAGCAACAGGAAGGAGATACTTATAGAGTCATACAAACGCAGTAACGGGGTACATTCAGCTCCCACCGGGTTATATCGCTTTGCCTGTGCACGACAGAATTGATGCAGAAAACATCAATACACCAGAACTTCCCATTGTACCAGGTATTAGAAGGACCTCCATCAATACTAAGACTGGAAAGAACCTCAGAAACTGTTATGCAAGGAAGTACGTAGCTTCCTCAGCAAAGAAATAGAATTCCAACAAAATTTGCGGTTTAGCTGAATTTAAGCGCTTATCTTATTATGGGAATACCAAACCAACCAGGTTACTAATATATATGTCTTGCTAATTTTGTCGCTTAATGAAACCCTGAAACTGGACTAATAGTGTTAGAGTATATTAAATTTCGTGGGATGGCTTGTTTGTCGCAAGAGGAAATAGCTTTTTCTGTTATTTTGCTGAAGAATTGCAGGATGGGTATTTAGCGGTAGTTGTGCATCAAACGCCTGACGTCTTGCCTATAGCATTCTTTCAACTTAGCGGTTTTTAGGACAGGTGGCAGTGCGACAGTCCTATCGAAAAGATTTACGATGCGTGTGAATGCTTGTGAAAGAAAATGTGCTATAACCTTCTTGTGTGAAGGCATTAAAGTTTCTAGATAGAAAGCAAAGTCAGTTAAATTTGAATAACCCGGAATGCTTGATCAGAATACGCTGAAAGCCAACCAATGAGGGGGTGGTAGTCGATGGTACCCCAGAAGAAGTGATTACTGGTTAATCTAGAGTCAATAAATCTAAAAAGGCATTTGCAACGTCACATGGATCGCCGAATGTACTCAGGCGTGACCTATCAGTAGCTGTAGAATAATTAATAAAAGTTTCATTCAAAAAGGTGTTGATCAATTTTATTTCCCTCAGAACTCATTACCGGTACGGTACATTACAATAAAACATTTTTTTTAATTTTCTGAGAAAACTTAGAACTATCGATCAAATGAATGCGCGCAGTTGAAATGCTTTCTTTTTTTCATTTTTGTAAAGGTTATCACTGTTACACTTCGCAAGGACATTTCTTATCCACGCACAGCATAGGGCCCAGAAATTTCTTATAATTAATAAGACCCAACACAACAAAGCTCACTACCCCTCGTGTTGTCCACTTGAAAATGAATTAAGTAGTCAAATGAACAGTTGGCATAACACCTGCAGAGGAGTGTTATAACAACACAACTAAATATAAATAAAATTTACCCTTGCGAAAAGAACGGCAGCCCTACTGAGTTAATATTCGAGGTACCCGGTGTTTAAATCACGTAGAGTTCAACAATTACACCGCAGTTGAATTATGCTGACACGTTAAGATTAAATTTGTCTCCGACCTTCTTGTGGCCAGGTACGGCAGGACTTTGTGATTGGGTTTTTTGTTCATACTTGCTTTTAGCGTTGGATAAAAAGTGTTTGGAAAATTAGCTTTGCTGACTTTGTTCTAAAAAGCTCACACTACAAAGGTTATGGGAAATTGTAATTTTTGCGCCTGAAGCCGCGATAATCATTTGAGAATCACACTGATTTAAAATTTAGGAAAAAATTGTAGTTAACCCGGTTTAACCCTATTTGTAGTTATTGTAGTTAACCCTATATTCGCATACTAACGCAACTATAGGAAATGATGGTTGACTAACTGATCAATGGGGGCAGTCCTAGTGGTGGCAAGCGCATTTTAGCTTTCTTGGTCCATCGATGCGCACAATTTGTAAATTGCGTATATTTTCCAAAGCTGACGTTAAAGATGGAGCTACATTCACGGTTTCTTGTTGGCTCATTAAGATATTTTGTAATAGGCCTTTATAACGCCATGCTCATTCATAGCCTGCGTAGCATAGGTTTTGTCATCCCGCTCAGTGATCAATTGCCAATTTGAGACCTGGCAAATTACAGTCAATTTGCTGAACAAACAGTGAACACACCACCTTTGCTGTGCCGAAACACCAAAAGAACAATAACCAAACAATGCAAGGATGCTTTGTATCCCCCATAAAAGAACAAACACGGAATGACATCTCACGACATCGTTTGCGGGAAAACGTCCGCAAAGCAACGGTGTCGGTGTATTTCTTGCCGCACGCAAAAAAAAAGTTATACTGACATTTTAATTCGTATTCGAATCCGGTTCCGGCGAATTGCCACAAACATTCCGACGAATGCCACAAATGTGAAGAAAGGGCAGATCTAGCACATATGCTATGGGCCTGCCCGCAGGCGGCTACACCGGCGCGCAAAATCACTCAGGCGGAGCAATGGGAGACCGTGTTGCTCAGCCCGACCCAGCCGATCAAGTCTGGGCCGTCCAGCTAGACGAGCACGCTGCTAGCAGCCCAAGGGCTCTTGGCCGACGCCTACGATCAAAGCATTTTCCAATAAAGTCATTCTCTCTCTCTCTTCTCTCTCTCTCTCTCTCTCTCTCTCTCTCTCTCTCTCTCTTCTCTCTCTCTACTCTCTCTCTCTCTCTCTCTCTATCTCTCTCTCTCTCTCATCTCTCTCTCTCTCTCTCTCTCTCCCTCACTCTCTCTTGACATTTGAATGTGATAATGCCTCATTCTATTCAAATGCAATTCTATGTGGCCCCTCTCTCCTGCCGCTCCCCAAAAGTTCGAAGTTCGCAGTTAAAAGTTTTATTTCAAACGTAGTATGGTATGTGTTACATGGTGTAGGTATAGAAGAGGAGGTTCCAAGGTTGGAAACAGCAGGCGGGACCTCCAAATGCTTTTACACTATAAATAGCGAGCATTCTACAAACGTATAGGTTGAAATTAGAAATCGATTAGCACGTAAAGGTCAAAGCGATAAAAAATTTATAAAAATTTTATATATTTTTTATTTTGATTTTTATCAGTAAGGTTCGTGGTGACACTATCCCAATGCGACTGCTTTCGTTAGTGGAATATTTTTAACACATACATAAGAAAATAAAACACTTGTTTTATGATGCCTATGGATCATTCGCTCGCTTCATGCCTAAGTACGTTCTTTGGAACTCTGTATTTGGGCACGGGGAAGAAGATGTATAGTGGGCGGATTTTTTTAGGTGGTTTCGAAAAAAAACGCATCTTTTTAGCACATTTTTCTGTCGTCTCTCATCCTTTTTGAGGGTTAAGATAAAGTCATTGTAGTCGGATAATTCATTTAGTTATATATGAGCATACTCCGTGATCGCAGAGGTGATTAACAAAAATTTGCTGCATTATATGAAATGTGGCAGTTAATAAAGCCTCTTTAGGTCAGCCTCTAACCATTTATCTTATATATGGTTACATCTACTAAAGTTCTGGACTTTTGCCATCACTATGAGTAGTTCTTAGATTCGAACCTGATCCGATTCATGTAAGGGTCGAAAGGAACCTGTAAGCATTGTTAAATCACCCCTAAGTTAGGTTCTATTTGTGTAGCAGTGATAATAGCAAAATTTCGAAAATAATCTCGCATTCGTTTCTGATAATTCTGGTGAGTACTGTTTTATGCAAAAACCAAATAGATAATACTACTGTTCTAAAAGATATTTTGGGGCTATTTAAAAAAATTGTAAGGGTCAAATATCTGAAAATCCTGAAAATAAGTTTTACTGAGTAATTCTTACACGCAAAATTGATCACTGACTGCACGGCTTATCCGAAAAAAACATTCTGAGTAATCGCTTTAGGCAGGTGTTATTCATTTTAGCGTTATAAAAGACTATTGAAAAATTCATTAAACTGTTTCTTCATTAGAGTGCGAAGCCTTAAAGCGGAAGAAAAACATACTGCGATAACTTAACATGTTTAATATATACTGATAAATCGAATGAATTTCTGGAAGCGCCGGTAGCTCGCTTTTATACCGTTTTAGTAGAAATTTCGAAAGCTCCCACTATTGTGAGGTCTTTATTGAAGAAATGTAGTCTCGAAATTTCGATTCCCTAGGCCCAGCGGTTCGGACTGGGGGACGATAGGTCAGACGGTCGGTCGGTCGGTTGGTCGGTCTGTCGGTCGGTCATACGACCTTTTTTAACGGTAAGAATAGTAAAAGGTCACAGAGAACGGGAGAAGGACCATGAGCCATGCTGAAGTCATCGTAAATGGAAAAAAATTAGCAGTGGCTTAGCTCGGCTATGCCAGGATATACGTAGCGTGAGCTAAGGTTCAGCTGGTTATTCTTAGCTTTGCTGGTTGTCTAGGATTATCTTGATTATCATGCTTACTTCTGCTTCAATGACACACACATGGTATACGCATTATGTTACACAGGTATATTTATCAAGCGGCTCCAGCGCAGCGTCACCAATCGCCCCAGAGCTAAGCTGGTTCCACAGGCGCACGCCGGTGTTGCTGCGACGCACGAGCCATCGGTTCCACACCCGGCCATCCCTCGCATGATCATCAAGTGGACCGGGCCGCCACGTGCGGAACGGACGTCGGCAAAGTCGCTGGGCGCGTGAGGTGGGTGAGAGACGGCGGGCAGCGATCAACGTTCCGTGCGCCGTGTGACGTCACTGCTCCTCGCGCATGCGCAGCACGGCTCTCCAGGCGCCACGCGAAACTGCTCAACCTCGGCCAGTGTAGCTCAAGCTACAAAACAGGCTGGCGGGAGTGATGGCTAATCAAACGAATTGCCGTTGGGGTATAGAACTGGAGGAACGAAAGGGTATTCCTTCGGCTCGACTAGGCACTCAATTGTGGTGTGGATCATTTAATT
This sequence comes from Haemaphysalis longicornis, assembly GCA_013339765.2. Lineage (NCBI taxonomy): Eukaryota > Metazoa > Arthropoda > Arachnida > Ixodida > Ixodidae > Haemaphysalis > Haemaphysalis longicornis. The sequence goes on along the minus strand of CM023450.1, from coordinate 98,816,201 downwards.
CAGGTTTTAAAACCACATGTTAGATAAAAGCAATGACTGAATTTACGCTTCGACTGTGTCTGTCTACCGAAAGAGTCATTCTGACTACTCTCTATACGTAAACCTAAACGCCATCCCACCCACACACCCATGCTCCGTATCCGTACGCAGAGTTCAAGTAAACTAAGAAGACATCGTTTTCTTTTTTGATGTCGGGGCGAAGCTCCTTAGGGACTGGAGCTGTTGGCGTCTCCTGTCGTCGTCATCGTCGTAATCCGCGTCTCATGTAGTCACGGTACTAAATCACCGGGAAACTCGTTTACGCCTTGCACTAGAACGCAACGCGTACTAAAAAGCACCGGGACATTCCTTTGCGCCTCGCGTTGGAGCGCTTCGTAACGTGTACTAAGAAAACACCGGGACACTCCTTTACGCCTCGCGCTAGAGAGCTTCGTGCTTCAAAGACAAGAGACTTTTACAGCCAAGCTGTTCAACCTCTAACCACCCGGCCTCCGCCCCCGCCCAACGGTTTCATCTCCGTTGGCAAATACGCCATGGTGTCAAGAATACACTTCTACATTGCATGCTTCACCCCTCTCCACGTTTCACGTTAGTAGAGATGGCACGGGAGTTTTATTCAATAAACATGGAATTAAAAATAAAACTGAGGGGATTAGGCGTGACGATATGAGCGGCAGTTTAAATGCTCAGAAAAAACTCCTCTCTCTATTATTTGACGAATATCACGATGGCTATAATTTCGAAAAAACAATTTTGTAGTTTATTACTTGTCTATTTTTTCCTCCTTTGTAGCATGTCTACTTAGTTAGAAAGCAGATGCGAAGAATTTTGATTTCCAATAATTCCACAGTGGCCAGGTATCCATTGCCATTTTATAGAGTGTCCAGCAATGCAAGTGAGGTGGTGAAGGGAAGAGATATCGGAGGCTGCGGTATGGTGACAAAATTTGCAGAGCTGCCTTGGAGTCTGTAAAGATGGCTGAGCTACTGTAAATAAGCTCAGCCATCTTGACTTCCTTTTACAATTGAAGAGCTTTCTTCTGAGAAAACAATAAACACGTGGCCTTCTTAGCTGTCTGTGTACTTATCTGTTCCCGTAACGATACCTTAATTGCTAAAGGCCTTCTCGGAAGTTCCTAGGTTCTCACTTCGTACTTCTGCCGACGCAGCTAATACCTCTCGAGACGGTGCAATAAGGATATTTGCCTCGAATCATTACGAAGTACTCGCCCCAGGTTATCTTGCACATGTCTTTTTTACTTTGCCAACTTCGTAGTTTAGGACCTGGATTATAGGAAGTGTTGATTTGGAAGGAACAGGTGTTTACCAGAGCCAGGTTCAATATAAAAAAAGGGAGGATAGGATTATCTTGTTCCTCTTTCTCAAATTGGGATAGTTCCAGCTCAGAGGTACGGATGTCTACGGAACGGGGCCAGTGGCACGAAGGGTAATATAGCGTGTAGGCAAACGTCTTATCCGAGGGAGAGGAAAACAGGAATGGGGATCGAGAGAGGATGCATCACATCCTCGTAGCCTATAACGGATTAGAAGGGCTTGACGCAACTTTCTTCTGGAAGTTCCACTCATGAGGTTGTCGGGGCTATTTCTGCTTGCCTGCCTGCCTGCGTCCATAGCGTATAGAAGCTCACCTTCCCGGCAAGTCATCAGTGAAGGTACGGGAGACATATTGATCCGATGGATTGCAATGCCCTCCACCAGACGGGTGCCCTAAGAGCAGCACCTGATGCTCGATAACTAAAACAATTCTCTCACTCACTCTGAAATTTCATGGCTAGACTTCATTTACTGATAATTAGGGCTTGGTTTAAATTATCAATTAGGCGGGATCGCGTATTGAAGATTGATTAGATTAGCGCTACGAAGATGACTTCGCAAGTATTGTCTTCAAAGTGGGCCGATAGCTAAGTATATTTCAGCCACGGATTTGCAGCGTGAGAAGACAACTCGGGCTCAAAAAGAGTAAAGATGCCACTGCGGTACTTCGCAGTTACACCACACCTTCGTAGGCTCCCAGTGGTTGGGTGCCAATAAATATCATTTCAAGAATAATCTTAGGGAATTCGATACTGTTCTACCCATGATTTACAAAGCTCGAGTAGCTTAGTGTCGCGGTATATAAAGACTTCCGTGCAGAATTTGGTCTTAATTCGTTGCATAAATATTGGTCCTTCGTTTGTTTAAGTTTTTTATCCACATGCTGATATTTATGTGATTCTATGGTACAGGCAATAAACTTCATTTTGGCATTCTAGCTTTGTCTCAGGCGCCAGAGGTTGGGCAAAGTAGACGTGAAGTTAAAAGGCTTAAACGTAAGCTAGCTACTTAGGATTTAACAGTTAATTACCTCTTTCCAATGGACGTATTTGAATTGCGTGTTTTTATCGCGGCATAGAATACCAACTGCAAATTTTCTGACTGAACCCACTAGATCAGACTGAGGCTACGAGCTGAGGCCTATTTTATATCTATCCTCTTTGGTCACCCCTTTCGCGTTTCTGTTAGGAGCTGGCGTAGGTTTTATTTTTGCAAAGCGAACATTACAATGTCTTGGTTTGTTCTTCCAGTCGCGCCACACTCATAAGTACCCACAAATTAGCGTCTACACAAGGATAAGGCTAAGTTACGTGACACAATAGCAGAAGCAGGGCACCTGAGTACATTCATCGTCTTCGTCCTCTGTCCCGGTGAACAGAGCCACATTGCGCCTGCACCACATTTTTCCTACCCGTTCCCTGGGCCTCTTATCTTTGAAAATTTCTCCACCTGATGGCGTAAGCCGAGAACAATAAGGAATATATGCTTCGACAACAATGTCCTTAACTTTTTCAAACTTTATTAGTAACTGTATTATGAGTTGCGCTGTTTTTTTATGCTTCTTTCAGAACAGCACAGAGCTTCTACTAAGGCAATATTCAAGCCAAAGGTTCTACATTTGCCGAGAAGGGTATTAACGAGAGAGGGAATTGAAATAAACTGCCAGGCCAAGGAGCAAGTGGCAAAAAGTGGGTGGCGATTGCGTGGAGGGTTCCTAATACTTCGCGGCAGTCTTCGCGGGGTGACAAGTTTTGCCCTTGAGTGCTACAGGTCAAACCACATACCCTTCCGCAAGCGCCGGGCACGGGGCAGCGGCTCGATAACGGGAAGAGATAGGCGAGGAGCTAAAGGAGGACGCAGGTGGGACCCGTGCGCGGGACGTGGCGGAGGAGGCCGCCGCCGCAGCAATAAGCGCTCGCCACAAGGGAATGCCACGAGGCCACGTGCGGCGCATAACCGTGTGCGATAGAGAAACACGAACGTCCAGCTGTGGTCCCTCGTACAGCTGCGAGGCTTAAACAACGCTGGGAGGCGAAAGAAGAGGAACAAGGTTACTGTTGCGTACAGCTTCGCTACCTTCAAGTCTAGCGGATTAGTGCGAGCTTCCTTCTTTTTTTTTTTTTCGTTTTTCGCCTCCATCAGAAAATCGGCCACGAGGCGCGGATGGAACCCGCGTCGGTGTCCTCTAGTGTGGGGGTTCGCGGGTATGATGCTTCACTGCTCGAAGTAAGGTCATTTTACCAGGCACTGCCCCTACAGCGTTACAAGAGCCGAGGGGTTTCCTGTTAGGTGCAAGCTGAGTAGCAATAAAGAAGTTACTATCATCAGACAAAAAGAGGCTAGAACGATTTTTCAAGGATGACATGGTGGTCAGGTACATGGCAATCGGCGAATAACTAAACCATTTTCCGAGAAAACAGGTAAGAAGCAAGAAAGAAAAACAATAAACGAACCAGTGGACGAACTCGTAATTCCAGGAACATACGCCACTACGGCCACCAGGAACATGTGACAGCCAAGCGGTGCCTCCACGTGGCGCTTTTTCCTACGCCCCCTTAATGTTGAAGTCTCTACTCAACACCCTCATACCCGGATATGGATTTTCTCATTTCGTTTCTGTCTGTGAATACGCCAAACAATAGAAGGTAAAAGCGAAATTGCCGCTTTGCGAGTTTATTTCTTGTGGGCAGATGCATCTCCAGCACCCCTAGACAAATGGCCCGTTGAAGGTTCACTCTGAAATTTCGGTGTTTTTTCTTTTTTTTGTAGGTACAAGCACCGTTTTCATCTCTGTCCTGATAACAAAACATGCAAAATTAGTTGGCCGCGTCTTTCGAAACTCTGTTAAAATCGTTTATTAAATCGCTTTCATAAATAATTCAGCTGTTGCATTTAAAGACGATGTTTGACGAATTCGGTAAGTAGGGAGAAGCAGACTTTTCCAATGAGTGTTCGCCAGTGAGCGTTCGTAAGCGATCTCAATTTTTTGGGTCTCCCTGTTTAGACCTGGCATCTTGAACACATTCCTGCTCCACGGTATGCTGGGCCAATGCAGCTGGCTGCAGCATCATGCGTTTTCTTTTCAAGCGCATTGACGCATAGTTGTCCACCGCAAATTCCCAACACTCACAGGCGAAATCCCCTTATTCCCTTATGTTCTTGTTGGACCACACACTCACAAAAATGATGTCAAAAAAGCCTACCGTGTTTGGCTTGCAAGCGGTCGGCTGGATAAACACTAATCGTTTTAACACCCTTATTGCCTAAAAAATATGTTGCATAAGTGGAATAAGGGTGTCGGGAAGTCATTACGCCCTTTTTCTTACGTTTCAGCACCCTAATTTGTAGCTTCACACATTTTTTGTGGGGCAAAAAGGGTGTCGCCGGACTGGAATACCCTCGGTTTCCTCTAGGGCGTTGAAAGATTAGGAAATAGGTGTTCAGTAGGGAAAAAAAAAAGAAACAGCGGAGCTGGGGTCGACCTAGCTTCTTCCGCTGTTGATAAGTTTTGCTAGGCTTTGCTAAGTTTTTTTAAGTTTCGCGATGTTGTTGCTAGGCTAGGCTAAGTGCTGAGGGGTGAGGCCAAGTTTAGCCGGATTATAGAAGGCTGTTCCAGTGTGTCCCGCACACTGACAACGGATCCAATGGGAAACAAGCTAGGTCAACCACCACTGCCGCTGTTTCTTCAGCCTTGGACTACTATACTGCAAGCAGGGCCATTTTTTTTGCGGTTTAGTATCCCGAAAGACCTTTAAAATGGTGTAGCAAGATGTGTGCATACGCATGCGCCCCTTGTGCTTACACTCGAACACGCGCGAAAGCCGTCTTCACTGTTATAATACTCTATCTGCAGTGGTGCACCTTTTACAGGCAGTGAATTTCAGGGGCAAAGCCCCTTAGGGGCTCGAGGCTGTCGGCATCACCTCCTCCGCAGGATATATCCTCCCCCACACCCTTCCCTCACCCACGAAGCCGCTTGCCACTGGCGGCTACTTCAACCCCACACAACCCCCTGCCGAACTATCCTTCACCGCATCAACCCCAATCTCTACCCTTCGCCTCTTTGCCCTCAATGTCTCAAACCGGATACCCGCTACCATTCCCTTTGCGAGTGTCCCCACGACCCATTTCCCCCTTTTCCTTCCCCTTTACACAGGGAGCAGGCCCTGTAGAGCTCCGACCCAGAAGTGCAGTTGGCACTAACCAACCGTGCCGCCCAGGTCGCGGAGAACACCGCATCCTCCGCCACCCCTCTCCCCTAGACCCAGTTTTCAAATAAACTCTTCCCTTCTTTCTTAATAAATCACCACCACCCCACCCCTCCTCCTCCTCCTTGTCGTCGTCGTCTCATGTCGTCGTAATAGAATGTATTCACAGTTCTAAAAAGCCGAGACACTCGTTTTCCAACGCCTCGCGCTAGAATGCTTCGTGCTTCAAAGACACGAGAGTTTTACAGAAAAGCTGTATACCTCTACCTGAACTCGACGCGATCTACGACTTGGAAGCACAGTAGCCTGATCAGCACCAGGAGCATTAGGACGAGGGAGAAGAACCCAACAAAGACATTGTGCATATTGACTGGGGCTACGCGATAGCTGATTGTATATAATAAATGGACATATGTATATAGTTGAAACAAAATCGTCTCCGGTCTCTCATCTCCCGATAGCAGCGATTTTCCTGCGGGTTACACCGACGCACTGCATGCAGCGGTGCAGATGCAGTGCACCGGTGCAGCGCAGTGCCGTGCCAGTGCAGTGTGTCCTGCCGCACACTGCACCTTTATTTTAAGGTGTTCACAAGCACACCCTTTTTTCATCCTTACAACCTTTTTTAGCGACAACATATATTACAAGTGTGCGTCATGGGGCAATATTTTTACGCCCTTTTCGGCCAAAAAGGGTGTAAGAAAGTTTAGTGTGTAAGATAACAGATACAGCAACGCCTTTTGTGTATCACGGCGAAGATAGGGTTCTTTGCCAGCGGATTCTGCGGGGAACCACGAATATGGAGTGTACTTTTCCTGCAATGTTTATTTTGCTGACATCATGCGTTCCTTTCAGACATGTTGGTACTTGTATCAGCAGTGTCATTATGTGCGCCTCATGACCAATCAGAAGCACGGGGCTCAGTGGAGGTCACCGCGCCAATCCTGCTCGTTCAGTGGCAAAATTAGGCGGTTGACCGGCAGCGGGCTCCCGCAGTCTCGGCGAGGGCCTAATAACGGCCTAATGGGAAATGATCATTTCCGGTCGGCCCTTGATAGCGGCTCAGCAGCACAGGGGCGGATGCTCGTGGCCATAACGCGCGTCTCTGATGGCCTGAAAGAGGCCGCCATCAGCCACTGCTTTCAACCCAGAACTTTGACTGCAGTTGCGTTTGTTATTTTTTTCCTGTCACCACTTTATCATATTTATTTTTGTATCTACGCCCCATGTCTTACGTCCGGAAGTCTTTTTTCCTTCAACCCAAATTCACTTTGAAGCTCTGAACCGGGAAAGTATCTAAATGTATAAAATGGCAAGAGATGGCTATAGCTTCAGAGCTTGTTGGACTTTAATTGTGCACTTTACATTTTTAACGCGTTCTATACATAGGCCTTCTTGAATATAACTCTTGTTGCAGATATTTGGGGACCCAACATATCGAAAAAAGCTTATATCCTCCAAACGAGCGAAGAAATAAGACTGGTATAGGAAGGACGCCTAGGAATGGGAATAGGGCATTTCGAATTAGGCAGCCAAATTTAGCGGAAGACATCCTAGATCAATTTATACAAACAGGTGGAGTTGTGTTGGGCATGTAATGCAGAGAACCGACTAGAAGGAGAAGAATACCGGTACCTCTGAGGAGGGAGAAGATGAGAAAATTTGGTGGCAAGAAGGAATTGGGGCTTCCCAGAGTAGGAGAGTTGGAAGCCTGTATGAGGGGCGTTCTTCCATTCGATTAATGTTAAGAGAATAACATTGTAATGCCAAAGTATTGTTACCTATGATTCTAAACAAATGTACGGTATTCATGGTACGCAAAATGGCCGGCGGGTGGCACACAAAATGGCTTCCTGCTCACGAAATAAGAAAATCCAGCGAATGAATGTTCGGAAAGAAAGCACATCTCTATAAATGAAGTATGATTCGAGAAAAAAAATCGGTAAATTTGGCGCCTGATGGGATTCACACCGGTATCCTCCGGAATGCGAGACAAACACGTACGGAACTGCGGGACCACCACCGCTCGATGGGAAATGCAGACCGAAGTAAAACTGAGTGAATCGCTTCTGGCATTCGACTTGAAAACTTGTGTTCGAGAGATTTACTCATTATTTCAGGATACATTTAGGCATGGTAATCAAACAAGTAGCAGTTACGGAATTAGTAAAAGCACGTCGCCGTTATAGCGTATATTTGAGGCAGCCACGGGTGATTAGCCAAGCCTCTCAGTCATATATATAGTAACCGAAAGAAGAAGAAAGCGTCGCAAAAGGGAAAAGGATGATGATGATAATGAGCGGACACATGTGCATCACCGCAAAAAGGCCATTGTGGGCACTACGGAGATTCGTGAGCGCGATCTGTAACGGCTATTCAGGACCACTTTAGTCTGTTTAGGCATCTTTCAGAAATGTTGAACTATGTGCCGTTAGGTTATTTTATAATTGGCATGGTGCAGTAGTACGGCGGCTACGTGGGGGTTAATTTTAATATTAAGCTAATTCGACTGAATAGTTTGTTACCTTTGATATACTGGACGATCTGGACGGTTTCACTGATAGAAGTATCAGTGAATCGGTGCAGACCGTCCCATGTCTCATCGGCAGCTTCGCCCCATGTGCACTGTCGTGCGCTGGCTGGTAAACTTGCAAACTTCTTTATTTTCTCTTTTAGCCACATCCCCGAGTACGAGCAACCAGTCAAAGTGCTTTTCTTAGTGCGTTACTACATTTTTTTTTACAACGATGGCTTTATTTCAAATCACTTTATCTGTTTACAAATACAGCGAATCGTGGTTATATAGAAATCTCGGTGCCCAAAACTGATTCCGCTATAATCAGTATTTTGTTAAAAGAGAGTATATCCCCCGCCCCCCCCCCCCCCAGGCTTCAGTGGGACCGCGGAAAACTTCGAGGAAGGCAAGAATTTCAATGAAGCGATTTTGCTGTAATGGTGGTTTGCTGTAGTATCAGTCCCGTAATCTATTTAAGCATGTCTTTAACTAATTTCAACACTTCTGAAAAGCATGAAGTTACCCAGCGGTGTTACCGCTCCGCTTAAGACGTCTCCACGGCTATCGGTGCACGCTTATTCTTAAAATACTGCGGCTTCTTTCTGACTGTTTTTTTTTAAACTGGAAGGCTCGGATTTTTCAAATACCATAGGAGCGTCCTGCACTGCAGTAGTAGGATAGTATACGTATTTCTTTCTGCGAATTTCGCAGGGTGTGAGACCTTCGAAGATTTTCAAAGTGGAGCTCAGGGAGGAGTCATTACGACTTTCCAAACACTGTTTGGTTGCACTGTTCTCTGGGTTTCTTCATAGTTTCCTGTGTTCGAGATACCTCTAAAAACAAAGAGTTGCATCTTCGTTCAGAAGCACCGGCCATCCATCTTCAGAATTGTGCACTTTTATGCGACTTTCGCATGCAAAGTTCGGAATATCAGTGCAGAGTTTCGAACCTGAGGGTTGATTTACCGAAGCTTGCAGAAATTGTTATTGGTTATTTTTTGTATGCAAATGTATTTTGCAGCCCTGTCTTTGTGTTATGATGTTCTTTGTTTCGCCTGTTCTTCTTGTTGTTGTTTCCCGTTTAAGCTGGGTGCTTCGTGGTTGATTCGTGCTGTCTTTAGTACTATCTCGTTAGAACAGCCTTCTGATTTTTAAAAGGGGTGAAAATCGCTATTCGAAGCCCTGATAAAAGGGCTAGATAGTACGTCGCTGTCTTTTCTTCCTTCGTTGATTCTTTCTTTCTTTCTTTCTTTCTTTCTTTCTTTCTTTCTTTCTTTCTTTCTTTCTTTCTTTCTTTCTTTCTTTCTTTCTGTGCTTCTTTATTTATTTATTGCTTTTTTATTCTCGTTACTTCTTCTTCTTCATTTCTTTCTTTTTTGTCCTCCTTCCTCTCTCCCTTTCCCGATTAGGAAGGAGGAGGCAACGATGATGATCTGATACGATGATAAGTCGTTCCGAAGGGAATACTGTCGTTCCGAGTCGTTCCTACGCGGACACGCGCAACGTATACGATGCATACTACGACAAAGCGTAGTGCCTTGCAAAACTTTGATATTCCTTATTCGTGGCCTTCCATGCTCACCTTGAATGAACTTATATTCCATAGCGTTGGAAAAAAATCAGGCGTCCTCTCGTTTTGACGCCACACTTCGATGGCGCGCAACCGCTACATTTCGGGAGGAACATCCCTACGCTTGCCGTACTCAAATCCCGGCCTGGTTAGGTTTTCGCCTTAAAGACAGTAGCGGAGTCAAGGTGCCGCGGGGGCCCGGTTTTTTTGTTTGTTTGTTTTTTTCGCGTGTGTAAATTTGTACCCTAAATGATTAAAGCGCGTTTCGTGTAACAGGCCATAGGGGAGCTTGAGGGAATTTTTCCCGTCAAGGACCTTTAATGGCGCCATCGTGAGGAGAGGAAAAGATGGATCGAAACTTTACCCTTAATGTGTCGGAGCCGAACCTGAACAATGAGACACTCCGTATCAAATACTAGTTATTTCATTTTGATGAATGAAGCCTCCGGGTGCTGCAGGCACGTCATGTGCTCCAATGCCTAACATCTCGCGCAGCCGTTCTTCGTCCTTGCCCAGAGCCGACATGGACCAGGATGGCAGGCACATTGGCGGTGACTTGTTAAACGAATGGCGCCTTAAGCAGCTTTGAAGAGGAATGTGTCCACCTTCGCCTGGATTTATCCCTATAGTTGTCATCGTATTCATCATCATCGATAGCAACAAAGCAATAATAAGCAAGATGTCATCGGTCACTCCTGCTTATGATAGATAGGGCAGGTGATATGGTATTTTCCCTCTGCTCATCTCGCAGGGATAAGAGAGACGACGTTATGTTAAGAGCCTGTTGAGAGTCACTATGATTTACGGGGGGAATTCTTGCGATTATGCGGCCAAATGAGGGTCAGTTTGGCTGTACCATCATTTGGTCAATATTTTTCTTCGCAATTGTTTCTTCTTCTTTTCAATAGAAAAAAAGAGGATAATCGCAGCTTACTGAACAGTTTGTAAGCCAAAACACTGCGTGCCCTCGGGCTACACCCGCGGCTGTTAAGGGGCAAAGCGCCGTAGGGGCTCGGGCTGTCGGAGTCTCCTGTCGTCTCGTACAGTCACAGTACTAAAACACTGGTACACTCGTTTTCCAACGCCTCGCGCTAGAACGTAACGCGGTACTGAAAGAACACACCGGGACGCTCGTTTTTCAACGCCTCGAGCTAGAACATTTCATCTCCATGGGCAAAAACGCGTACTAAAAGAACACACCGGGACACTCGTTTTCCAACGCCTCGCGCTACTTGTTAGCATGCTTCTTAGCATGCTGCGGCGTGTGACACGAAGACAACTTACGGCCGGTGTGTCTCTCATTTAATTGCTTAAACCCGGTTCAACGCAAGAGACGGCTGCCACCGCCTCATCAAGCGCGATCGCTCCTCCCACCGGCGCTTCTCCGGCGCCGAATCAGCGCGCCGTGTGGCAGAAGACAGACTTACAATCTTTGATTGCACTTATACACTGCATGCTTCGCCCACCCCAAGTTTCACGTTAGTGGAGGTGGCCCGGGTTTTTTGTTCACTTTTGCCACGCAGTTATTGCACCCAGGGCACGCGTTGTTTACTGGCGCATTCACGCTGCGCGATCTTAATTATAGGGCGTGGAAAGAGTCAGCCGTCGGAGCTACTGCACTGTTCGCGCAATAAATTATCTTGCCCTACTACCTATGCTTTCCTCCTCAGTGCTTAGCGCTCTTTGCTTAGTGTCAAGTTCGCACCGAGAGGGCGTTTATAAAGTGGCTGACGGGCGCAATGTTCGCGTCTTTTGACGGATTGACGAATGTGCGTTTCCTGAAAGTATTAAGTTGGGATACATTCATTCAACAAACACAACCATTTTTTTTTCCTTTTCACTTAATTCACAGGTACGCAAATCTTTGCCGCTTCTGGTAGTAAAAGAAAGACAGAAGCTCACACTAACGCGTAACACTTGAAGGTACGGGAGCTGTACTCAACCTTTACGACCATCACAACAATTTATGTCCATGATTGCAGCCGATTTGCTTCTTTTTCGCTACCGCAGGGACCTTTACTCCATCATTGCTGATAAAAGTTTGACTTCCTTGTTGTCTTTGTCGTTCCGAGCAAGTGTTGCCACGATTACGGCGAACGCTGTAGTTTCTTTTTTTTTGCTAATCTTGCCAATCTCTCTACGTGGGTATGCTACGCTTAATAAACGTGCGCCGGGGATGCTGGGCGGTTACCGCGTGGCACGCACACTCGAGTGCTCGGCGTTTTCTTGGTTTTTTAAACTGCGGACAAGAAAACTAACGGTTTGCTGCACAGCTTCGCCATTAAACGAAACATACAATAGACAAGCGAAATGTTTTTAGGAATTCCCAGCTTATTTTTGTAGCAATTCAACGCCTCACCAGAAGTTTATATTCCATTCGTTCCAGGCGCGGTAAAATAAACAAAGGGTCTCTCTTTTTTCGGTGGCAACTCGGCATTTTCTGATAATAATTGTTGCAGAACTGCGAGCCTGCCTAGTTCGAGTTGATGAATCTTTACAATAGCTCACACAAACGGGGAAAAAAGGACAAGCGCCTGTACGCCTTTCCTTTCTTGTTTCCGCTTGTGTGCGCTATTTGCCAAGAAGGCTTAGTTCGGATTGGGGAGTTGGGGAGGGGGGGGGGGGGGGGTTGCAGGGTTTGAATTGAAGGTACGTATGGGACATAATACTCGTCATAGTGAAAAGCTTCTGATTTTGTTAGACTACCCGTGGAAGATTCCTCGTTCCACCAGGGTGGATGCCAAGAGCCAAGGTGTTGAAAAATTACCGACCTAGGATACTGTGCCGTATGCAGCTACTTGAACAGATATCACTTGAACACAGAAGTGACAACCCCGAATTCAAACTACCCATGGAACAAATCCCTTCATTAAGAAAATTCTACTTAACAAGGAATACCATTCATCATATCAACTTCGTAATGGAGGCATCTGTGTAGAATAATAAACCCCTTTACACAGCATTAACAGATCACTAGACGCAATTGATTCAGTTAGGAAGCTCTGCAGCTATCGACGCGTTGAGAGCACAAGAATTAGAAGCGACGTATATAGGCTCTCCGGATAAAAAAAATATACAAAGAACGCACCGGCAAGATCATGCTTGATAAGAAAAGTGGAAAGTACCCTATCAGAAAAGGCGTTAAGCAAGGGAACACCATGTCACTGAAATTATTTACGGCGCACGGTGTTTAGGAAGCTTGGCTGGGAGGAGACGACAATGCGAGTAGATGGAGAGTGATTAGGCCACTTGAGAATTGTGAACTACCTTCGTATTCTATATTGATACGGACGGGAGGAGAGCGGCAAAGAATGCTTAAGAAACTGTACTGAAAGATTCATCGTGTAAGTCAAAATAAACATGAATGAGACAAAAGTAATATAGAAAAAATGCATGCAGAAAGTGAACCTTATGCCTGGGCAATCAAATACTAAAAACATTGGAACTCTCCTAGACACGTTTTTCGCGCCGATACAAACAAGGAGAACCAATCAGGCATAGAACTGCCATGGTCTCGCGAGCATACGCGAACCCTCTGGTTTAATATGTGGTAGGCTACCTCTGATGCTAAAACCAGAAGCATGCAACAAAGGAGTAGTCGCAGGGATAACTTAAGGCACAGAAACTTCGGGACTTATTAAGTAAGTTGAAACAAAACTAAGGTCGCTCCAAAGAGCTAACAGAAAGAAACATGCTAGTAGTACCGCTTAGAGATAGGAAGCGAGCGTACAGGATTAGGGAGAAAACTCGACTGGAAGATAAGATATCCGTAGGTGCAAAAGTTGGAAGACGAGGGTTATGGATGCAGGGATCACATAAGATAATTGGTGGCATGGATTGCGCTCGAACCGCACAGGTAAGAGCAGTTTGAAGACAATGATAGAGAGAGAGAGAGAGAGAGAGATGGGGGAGAGAGAGAGGATGAGGATGAGAGTTGAGAGAGGAGAGGAGAGAAGAGAGAGAGAGGGAGAGAAGAGAGAGGAGAGAAGCGGACGAGAGAGAGGTATGTACGTGGCAGGCCGGGGAGGGAACGAAAGAGGGAGGGAGGGAGAGAGGGTGTGAGGAGGGAAGGAAAGAGAAACTATTGAACATGCAGTTCATATGGTGGGGTGGCCGCCGGCATGCGCATGGCGGCGACAACGGGGACTTAGTTCACAAAGGAGATTTGGATCCCTGAATCCCAGCTACCCAGCGCCCCTTCGCACTGCCCGTCACACCTTATGAAGAGCAAGGGATCATTTGGAGAGGCCCACATGGATTGCGGACACGGTGTCTAGAGCGCTGCGCGAATGGCAGTTGGGACGGGGAATTAATGTGGAAAGGAGTACTGCGCCACCCGGAAGAGAGTGTCGCTGTGTCAAGTCCACCACCTGCGTTCCTGACGGTTATTTAGGCTGTCATGGACGGGGGAAAACCTGCGGCGGGCGAGTCGGTAGTGTGTAACTAAGTCGTGATAGCTGAGGAGGCCATCTCGAGCCGAGAGACCTTCGTGCTGCAGTGGACATAGAAGAGGATGACGGCGACGACGTTGACGACGACGACGATGATGAAAATGGAGGTGATGATGATGATGGTGATGATGATGAGGAGGAGGATGTGACGACAACGTCCGCGGAGGCAGAGAGGGTTACCACGACAAAAAGGAGGAGGAAAGAATACTGTTAACATACACCCGATAACTCCCCTCCCGAACGTATTGGCCCTTCGCTTCCATAGAGAAAAAAATCTGCCGAAATTGAGATTATTGTCTACTAATCCGTAGCATTGTTACCCCGCTTGTCTTCATTGTAAGTTTTCTAGAGCCATATTCGGCGAAGTAGCCAAATACGCCTGGGGATTTTATCGTTTTGAAGTTTTCCTTTCACCAATGATGTACGTTTCAGCCATTGAAGTTGTGTAGCTTCGCCAATTACGTATTTTAACAGCGATTCTGTTCAGCGAATCATTTCTGTATAATGTCCGCACTTAAAAATAGGAACAAAATGCCGAGCGCTCGCGCTCGCGTGCCTCGAGTACACGTTCGTCAAGCTAAGCATAGCATACCCTCTTGGGGAGATTCGCTAACATTGGCCACACAAAAACCCCAGCGTTCCCCGTATCGTGGCAACACTTGATCGCAACGAGGAAGACACGTCTAAGCGTACGCCCCTCGTTCGTTCATTCTCATGTCGTCGTGCGCATGCGCCCTGTACCGTAGAAGAGCCGCGACTTGAATGTCGAAGCTGCTGTAGGTGATCATTGACTCCACATGGCCCGGCCGCGGATAGTTCGCACGGCCGCTAGAGCGTCCGCTAGAGACGATGATTCGCTAGAGACGATGATTCGCTTGCAGAGTGGCGTTCGAAAAGGTCGACCAAGACGACGAGCTCACTCTAACCTTGCTCAACAGAAGGCCATTGAGATGCCGTGCGACCGACGTCAGCCACGACACCGCCACGATACTAAACCTCAACTTTGTGTCCGTCAATGATCGCCTACTACAGCTTCGCCATTCAAGTCTTGCGCGTGAGCGCAAGCTTCCCTAAAAGTTTTTCGCAGAACCAAGGTGTAGCGCGCGGTTGGTCTGTTCTCACGACTTTTATTCATTTTTTCATTGTTCTTCCGCCGGATTTTTTAGATGCGAAGCATCTCATGCTCGGGGCTGTGTCCCTCCCTCCCTCGTTGTCGTTGTCGTTATCCGCCGTCCGCACTCTACTCCGTATGCGCGTCTCTTCAGCCCCGTCAGCGTTTGGGCTGACGTCAGTGCAGTCCACTATAAAAAGAAATAGTTAGGCGGCGCCCGGTTTCGATCCCACGACTCTCTGGCCGCAACGGGAGGTACGTGGCGCTCTTCCCACTGCGCTACAAACCGAGACGGGAGCATGTACTACGAACGCGCCTTGTGTCCTTCACTCATTCAAACTACTTCAAGAAGCCACTGATACAACGAAGGCACGCGAAGCTTAACGTCAACGGAAACGAAGAACTGAAAACTATTGGGAGTGTGAGAAGAGAATTTATTATAAAACCACATATCAGCACGCAGCGACTAGTGGTAACAGCGCTGCCCGAAAAACACACACAAAAAAAACAATCAGTTTCCAAGTACTCCGGGCAACCTACACTTTGCACAACAATTCTCTATGGTGGTGAAACAATTAAGCTACTCTGAAATCAATGCACAAAAAGTTCACATGTGTTCAAAGAAAGAGTTCAGAAACTCGTTGAAAGTCAGTACGGCACAATAGTGATGCTCAGGATGTTATTCCTGACCGCTATGAAACGCGTGGACCAGCGTAACAGGAAGGCTTCTTCACCTAGAACTGCCAACTCATTGTCTAAGTGATTCATAAGGATTGACCGCACACGCCACAGCAATGGAAACATCGCCCGTTGCGGTCGGGCGCGAAGACACGCGGCACCACGATTTCGCCATAATACAAATGCACCAGCACACATCAGGAAGTTCACCAACGTGTCATTTGAACGTGTGCTCATTCTAAGTGTAACACCAAACAACCTGCTTAGCACAGTCCAAAACGTTACCGCTACACGACACTGAAACAAGGCATGTTCCAATGTTTCAGTGTGCCCGCAGTGCGGGAGGAAGGGGGGGAGGGAGGGGTGCAGGAGGGAAAGAGAGAGAAACTATTTGCAAAATGCAGTTAAGATGGCGGGGTGGCCGCCGGCATGCGCGTGACGGCGACAGCGGGGCCTTAGTTCACAAAGGAGATTTGGATCCCTGGATCCCAGCTACCCAGCGCCCCCTCGCACCGCTCGTCACACCTTATGAAGAGCAAGGGATCATTTGGAGAGGCCCACATGGATTTCGGACACGGTGACTAGAGCGCCACGCGAAGGGCAGTTGGAACGGGGAATTAATGTGGAATGGAGTACTGCGCGGCCCGGAAGAGAGTGTCGCTCTTTCAAGCCCGCCACGTGCGTTCCTGACGGTTATTTAGGCTGTCATGAACGAGGGAAAACCTGCGGCGGGTGAGACGATAGTGTGTAACCAAGTCGTGATAGCTGAGGAGGCTATCTCGAGCCGAGAGACCTTCGTGCTGCAGTGGACATGGAAGAGGATGACGGCGACGACGTTGACGACGACGATGATTATGACAATGGTGATGATGATTATGATAATAATGTTAAGACGACAAAGGCGTCCGCGGAGGCAGAGACGGTTACCACGACGAGAAGGAGGTGAAAAGAAGACTGTTAACATACACCCAAAATATCCCCACCCTTACGTTTTGGATCTTCGCTTCCATGGAGAAAAAAATCTGCAGAAATTAAGAAAATTGTCTACTTATCCGGAGCATTGTTACCCCGCTTGTCTTCATTGTGAGTTTTCTAGAGCCATATTTGGCGAAGTAGCCAAATACGCCTGGGGATTTTATCGTTTTGAAGTTTTCCTTTCACCAATGATGTACGTTTCAGCCATTGAAGTTCTGTACCTTCGCCAAATACGTATTTTAACAGTGATTCTGTTGAGCAAATCATTTTTGTATAATGTCCCGCACCTAAAAATACGAACAAAATGCGAGCGCTCGTGCACGCGTGCTTTGAGTACACGTTCGTCAAGCTAAGCATAGCATACTTTCTTGGGGAGATCTGCTACATTGGCCACACAAAAACCCCCCGCGTTCCCCATATCGTGGCAACACTTTATCGCAACGAGGAAGACACGTCTAAGCGTACGCCCCTCGTTCGTTCATTCTAATATCGTCGTGCGCATGCGCCCTGTACCGTAGAAGAGCCGCGACTTGAATGTCGAAGCTGCTGTAGGTGATCATTGACTCCACATGCCCGGCCCCGGATAGTTCGCAAGGCCGCTAGAGCGTCCGCTAGAGACGAGAGTCGCATCCCGCTAGAGACGATGATTCGCGCTTGCAGAGTGGCGTTCGAAAAGGTCGACCAAGATGACGAGCTCACTCTAACCTTGCTCAACAGAAGGCCATTGAGATGCCGTGCGACCGACGTCAGCCACGACACCGCCACGATACTAAACCTCAACTTTGTGTCCGTCAATGATCGCCTACTACAGCTTCGCCATTCGAGTCTTGCGCGTGAGCGCAAGCTTCCCTAAAAGTTTTTCGCAGAACCAAGGTGCAGCGCGCGGTTGGTCTGTTCCTCACGACTTTTATTCATTTTTTCATTGCTTCTTCCGCCGGATTTTTTAGATGCGAAGCATCTCATGCTCGGGGCTGTGTCCCTCCCTCCCTCGTTGTCGTTGTCGTTATCCGCCGTCCGCACTCTACTCCGTATGCGCGTCTCTTCAGCCCCGTCAGCGTTTGGGCTGACGTCAGTGCAGTCCACTATAAAAGAAATAGTTAGGCGGCGCCCGGTTTCGATCCCACGACTCTCTGGCCGCAACGGGAGGTACGTGGCGCTCTTCCCACTGCGCTACAAACCTGAGACGGGAGCATGTACTACGAACGCGCTTGTGTCCTTCACTCATTCAAACTACTTCAAGAAGCCACTGATTACAACGAAGGCACGCGAAGCTGAACGTCAACGGAACGACGAACTGCAAAACTAATCGGAGTGTGAGAAGAGAATTTATTATAAAACCTACATATCAGCACGCAGCGACTAGGTGGTACAGCGCTGCCCGAAAAACCACACACAAAAATACAATCGGTTTCCAAGTACTCCGGGCAACCTACACTTTGCACAACAATTCTCTATGGTGGTGAAACAATTAAGCTACTCTGAAATCAATGCACAAAAAGTTCACATGTGTCAAAGAAAGCGTTCAGAAAACTCGTTGAAAGTCAGTACGGCACAACAGTGATGCTCAGGATGTTATTCCTTGACCGCTATGAAACGCGTGGACCAGCGTAACAGGAAGGCTTCTTCACCTAGAACTGCCAACTCATGTCTAAGTGATTCATAAGGATTGACCGCACATGCCACAGCAAAGGAAACATCGCCCGTTGCGGTCGGGCGCGAAGACACGGCACCACGATTTCGCCATAATACAAATGCACCAGAACACATCAGGAAGTTCACCAACGTGTCATTTGAACGTGTGCTCATTCTAAGTGTAACACCAAACAACCTGCCTAGCACAGTCCAAAACGCTACCGCCACTCGACACTGAAACAAGGCATGTTCCAATGTTTCAGTGTGGCCACAGTGCGGGCACCGTGAGGAACGCACAATGCCGAATCTCGCCGAGACGGTCACACGTCGGAAGAACTTGCCAGCCACGCAACCATCCGTAATCCCTAACATCAGAAGGAAGCTCCGTCGAAGTCAGCTGATGCCAACGGACACCGCGTGATCTTGCTATCTGCTGATTATCTAATTGGTTTATTGCCAATTTTTCGCACAATTCGCTTGCTGTACTTTCCCTAAAATTTAGGCTTGGCAAGGTAGACTGGACGTTTCTCAGTGTTTTGACAACATAGGCATAAAATGGCGGTGACTGCTCAGCAGAGGGACCGGCAATGCGTTCGTCATAAAACATTGAGCGGTAAGTTCCCAGAAAGTACTGCAGCAGCGCCCTCCCTGGGTACTCAGTTGAGTCCATAATGTCGAACACTGCGCGTACGGCCAGCACGCTACACATGGTTTGCAAGCAAGGCAGACTGAAACCACCCATTGACTTGGGCAGTCTCAACAGCGTACGCGACACTGTTTCTGTCTTGCCCACCCAAAAGAACGACCCAAACTCTGTGGCGAGCTGACGGGTGAAATGGCGTGGCGGTTTCGCTACGTGTGCTACATAAAAAAGCGCCGCCGAGACGGACGACTTAATTATGTAGCTGCGCTCTGCGAGGGAAAGTCTGAACTTTGACGCAACCGCAAGACGCTGCTCCGCTGTCTAGAGGAGGCGCTCCCACGTACTACGCGCCACTTCACCCGAGGAATGGAAAACCACACCAAGTACTCGAACACTCGTAACCCATTCTACGTCGCTCGCCAGGCTAGATGCAAATGTGCCGAAGCGAAACTCCATACTTTTGCCCCTGTTCAGTTGAGCTCCAGACAGTTCACCGTACACATAAAATAGCCGCATAAACGCTTGGTAGCTGTCCTCGTCCCGAATGAACAGGGACACATCGTCCGCATACGCAGACACCTTGACTTGGCCTATGCCAGGCAACGGGAAGCCGCGGATGGCAGTATTTGCATAGATACGGGGGAGCAGCGGGTCTAGACAAATCACAAAGAGCAGAGGCGACAAGGGGCATCCCTGCCTTATCGCACGGGTGACGGAGAACGGACTACTTAATAGTCCGTTGACAAGGAGTCTAACGCTCACGTTCGAGTACAGCAGCTCAAGCATTGTTACAAAGTCGGCCGGAAAGCCGTATTGACGCAAAACGCCTGCCAGGTATCGATGTTCCACTCTGTCGAAGGCTTTCGCTTGATCTAGGGAGATGAAGCAGCCAGAGTTGCCAATCTTCGTCGCATAGCTGAATAAATCACGCATCAATGCCAGGGACGAGAAAATCGTGCGACCTGGCACGCTGCACGTTTGCGCTTGGCTGATAATATCGGGTAAAACGGCACTGGTGCGTCTAGCCAAAATGGATGCTACGATATTGTAGTCCGTGTTGAGGAATGTGATCGGTCGATACGCCTGGGGCTGCGTGGAATCCCCGCCCTGGCTTCGCGATCAAGATTACGCTACCCTCACGGAACGATTACTGGCCTTACTCCATGGAGAAAAAGCCGTTCACCATGTCGAGGAGCGCCACCCTGAATGGCCGGGAAAAACCTCTTGTAAACCCAGCAGGAATCCCGTCAGGCCCAGGCGCCGACGCACCATTCAATTTTTTAACACACTCGCCGAGCTCGTCAGCACCACGGGAAGCACACAGCGAATCAACAAGGTGATCTGGCACACACGGCAGGCACCCCACAAAACGCACTAAGCTTGTCCTCAAATCATCTGCCTCCCACGACGCGTTTCGGTCGAAGGCAGAACCAAGGTGTAGCGCGCGGTTTGTCTGTTCTCACGACTTTTATTCATTTTTTCATTGTTCTTCTGCCGGAGTTTTTAGATGCGAAGCTTCTCATACTCGGAGCTGTGTCCCTCCCTCCCTCGTTGTCGTTATCCGCCGTCCGCACTCTACTGCGTATGCGAGTCTCTTCAGCCCCGTCAGCGTTTGGGCTGACGTCAGTGCAGTCCACTATAAATAATCCGGAGCCCTCCACTACAGCGCGCCTCATCGCCTGCGTTGCGTCGGCGCGTTAAACCCTACAATCGATCAATCAGATGAAATTCGCAAGGCACCAGGTGAACTTTCTAACCGTTTGCCCTGCCTTTGGGCAGCTCCGCCACCATAGAGTGTGCATTTAACGGAAGAATTTTATGACATACGATGCATGAATGGAGGAATGTTTTGTAGGATGCAGACGCCAAACACAATCCATGTACTGGCTGTTTGGGTGCATTGGTTGGACACAACAGAAAAAAACTACATAGCTGCAATGACAGATATGTAAGACGTGACCCACCCAGCACTCGCGTGTGTTAAATTGCTTGCTCATGCCCTCTCCTTCTCGCCAGTGCAGACATTCAGTTCAAGTGCTAGGCATGAATGTTAGTACAGCAATCTTCACGGAAGAAATGAAGCACTCATAATCCCCAACCAAGTACTGAAAAGCATGAAGTCAACATTAAAACATTTTTCGTTCGTCCGCAGTGTCCACAATGTCTTTGGCACCTCACTGCACCTAGCCTAGCTAGGACTTCGTGCTGTGGAAAGCAAAGATTGGCTCGCTTCCGCACGTGCCTGTTCGTTTAGACCAATAAAAATTAAAGCACGCAGTTGCAAGCAAGCATCAGGAAAGACCAGGGCCGTAGCCATAATTTTTTTTCAGAAGGGGTTATGGGCTATCGGAAGGCAGGAGTTTTGCCCAAGGGAACACGAATTCTCGCTTAAGCGCTGCCCGGAAAACTTTCGGAGGAGGTTCGAACCCACAACCCCCCCCCCCCCCCCCCTCTCGCAACGTTACTGGCAAAGACTGTACCCAAGGTCTGATGAATCTATCACACACGAATGCTCGAGTTCACCGCCCTGCCGCGACACTTTTTTTTGTTTTGTTTTGGTGCAGTACGATATCGGTCATCCAAACTTTTTATGGGCCTGGTACTGGTACTACAACGGAGTTATGGTGGAGTCAGTGACTGCCGAACAGGCAACATGAGCAACACGCTTACAGCAGATACGCGACGCGTTCATCAACCAACAGCTCGACGCAACACTTGACAATCGTGTAAGCACTGTCCACAGCGGCTACGTTGACAGAAACTCGGGCATCAAACAAAACGCCAAAGCGAACCCACCGCTGCAGAAGGGCGCACTTGCGCAATAATGATAAAATATTTGCCGCGCTTTCGAGGCGCTTTTTCAAAGAAAGTGCTACGAGTGATGCCGCGCCTCCGCCAGATGGCGCCACGGGTCCCGCGACCGAGAGAAGACGCAGTGAAACATCCCCCTCGCGAGGGGCACGATCAAATGCAGAGCATTTCCGGGGGCGCACGACGTTAAGTAGTTTGCGTTACGTTAATGTTGTTGCACTTGTGGCAACTGCTGACGAGAGAGCGCTCGTCAGCAGTAATTTGAATGAGTCAACGATATAAGGCGCGTTCATAGCGTCCCATTCTGTGTCGGCTTTGTGGCGCAGTGGGTAGAGCACCATGTACATTGCGTTCCCCCCGCAGGGTCGAGGGATCGAAACCTGTCGCCGGATAGTATTTTTTTTTATATAGTAGAGAGGGGTGCGGTGCGGACTACGGACGTCAACGCGGGTGACATCGTGAGTTTACTGAAATGCTCTGCATTTAAAAGAAATAGTTAGGCGGCCCGCGGTTTCGATCCCACGACTCTGTGGCCGCAACGGGAGGTACGTGGCGCTCTTCCCACTGCTCTACAAACCGAGACGGAAGAATGTGCTACGAACGCTTTCCCTTGCAGCGGCGACATTGTGCATTGCAGTAGACGTCGTCGTGGCCGTACTCCGAGCAGCGGCCGCACCAGGGGGTTTTATCGACCCATTGGCTGCTTTGCATACTACTCAGGTTTCCCCTACGGGAAGATGGTGTAATTTTTTTAGCCTAGTTGTTTTGGGTGGGCGAGGTAAAGGGATGGGAGATATATTTTTTTATTCCGCAAGTTCACTTTTTAATTGTTCATCACTTTTTTTTTATTTTTGTATTCTTATATATTTAATTTTTTTCACCAATTGTATCTATTTACGGTATTATAGCGATTAAATGTACAAGATGGGCCATTTTTTTATTTTTGCGCAAATACAGGTCGTTGCATGGTTGGATGGTTGGTTTGTTTTTTCAATTTCTTTTTCGTATTTAAGCCGTACTGTTTCTGGATTTCTCATTTTTTCCTTCGTTTTGTGGGCGATATGAAAAGATGCGTATTTTTGGTTTCCGTTAGTTCACTTTTATTTTTTTTTTTCATTTAATAGTACTGCCTGTCCGCTTATCTCCATTTACGCCATCATAACAGTTAAATGTGGGAGCTTCGCAATGATGAATTTTTCGTGCAAGTACAGGGCGATAAAAGGTTGGGGTGCAGGAGGGGGGTGTTGGGCCAAGAATGCTATGCAAATAAAAAGCCGCCGCAGCGGCAATCGAACCCAGTCCGCGGGACCAGCAGTACAACGCCTTATCTGCCGAGCCATCGTTGATGGTTACTATCCGATATCAACACCTTCCCAATATATCTTTAAGCACCGCCGCAATCACTATTTTCACAAACATAATTACAGTCTCCACGGGGCGCCGGTTCCATGCAATCTAATTCTCCCGGCAAAGTAAACTTCAGTTCTACAGAGAAAGAAAAAGCAGAAACCACTAGCGAGGGGCAACAATTTTGCATTGGTGATTAATTTGGCCATTAAAAACTACTGCTTCAATAACGAAGTGAAAGAGATGAAGAGTAACAGTACAGACATTATTTTGACTTTCAAAGGAAGGGGGTCTTCGTCCATAAAACTTCTGTAGCGTGTAGTGCGTTTCAACCAGTTCATGCTTCAGGCCGACGCTTGTCAGCACATTTTCATTGCTATAGGCTTCATTGCTGAGGTTGGCGCTGCTGTTGCTGTCTCGGGCAAGTGGCGTGAGGACAGCTGCTTGTTCACAGAGGCAGCCGAGGTTCAAGGTTGAGAGGCTGGCGTGAATATGCCGGCGATCTTAATTGAGTGAAAGCCTCATACGTCTTATCGAAAAGTGAGTTGAACGACCTTGGCGTTCACGCGAACGGAACAAAATCTGGTACAAAGAGCGTTACGCGGCCCACGAGGCACGCGAGAAGCGAACCAAAGTAAGGCAGCCGCCTGTAAGGATGATTATGAGTAACGATTACCAAAGTCCATTTATGATTGGTTACTGTTTGGTAATAACGGTTAGTAAGGTGAGGAGAGAGAGAGAGAGAGAGAGAGAGAGAGAGAGAGAGAGAGAGAGAGAATTCTTTAATGAGACCGAAGAGGTCAGCCCTGCATAATGCTGGACTTGCTACTTCAGATGGTTGGTGAACATGGGATAAGGTTTAAATGGGTACTATGAATTAAGCTAAATTAACGCATATTTAGCTGGAACGAGGTGAATAAGGTGGATTATGAAGGATTAATGTCGACTAAGATAGAATAAGGGCAATAAAGGTGGGTGTGAATAGACGTCGATATAGCACTAAGACGGTGGAATAGTGAGACAGTAAATTACGTGTCGGTTGTGTCAACGGGTAGACGCATATTTTAGGTACCCGTCGAAATAGTACAACCGGGAACGTCTCGTCGATGGCTGACGTGACTATGAATCTCCAGGACTTTCGCCTTCAAAAAGCGTGCAAGCAAACCTAAGTTATCTGAGAAATATTTCACGTCTTTTAGCATGGATATGCTTTCCGTCATAAAGTTTATTTGCTAATTTCCTTTTTTTTCAGTTATAAACTACAACCGTGACAATAGACGAACGAGGTTCCAAGCGAATAATGCCCGTGTCTACTAAATTTGAACGAGAAGACATTGTGTTGGCGTAAAAAAATGGCTCCAATTTACGCTGTGAAGTTGGTTGGACTGCGGAGCTGTAAACGACAGCCACAACGATTACCCATGCGGAGTCACTTGAATTCAAACACGTGGCATCCGCTCACTTCTACCGCCCATCACGCTCTTCGCCTCCCTGTCTCACTCCTCTCTTGATGAATTGAGCGGAGGTTTGTCCAATGCAATTCAAATTTCCCGCCTTCGCAGTTCCCGCGCGCCCTCTGCCTGAGTAGTGTGAGCGGGAGTTCTGGTCTTCCTTTGCTTGCTTTCATGTCGCATGTGCCGGAACGAGGCGTTTTGGCGGCCACTTTTAGCGTCTTTCGAAGGGTGAGGAGGGGATATACCGTGTCTTGAGCTTCATCTCTCTCACTGCTTCCTCCGCACTCTTGTTTCATGCGTCGCCGCCAAAGCGCGCCCTCCTCTTCCCCAGACGCTGAATCCAAACAACCGTCCGTCTCCTCCTTCTAAACGTCTAGGCTTAGCTTCATCGGCAAGACGACGGGCTCTCTCTCCTCTTTTCTACGTGGGCCCTGGTTCGATCCCTGCCGGTGCCAGCAGTTTATTTGTGTAGCCAGGGTGTAGCCAGTAGCTAGTAGTAGCCTGGGATGTGTGTTTGTGTAGCCAGCAGTAGCCTGGGAGTTTTCTGCTCACGCGTACAGGAAAAGTTCATTGGTTGGTTAGAGGTATACTGCTTCGACGTAAAAATAGCTGTGCATGGTGAAGTGTTATTCTGGGATGCAATACGTTCCTGTATCATTCCTATTTTTCCACGGTTCGTTGTATGCTGGTGGTTCTCACGTTAATCCTTAATTGCGGAGATAACAATAATCGACATTTGACTTTCTGCCTTTGATTGTAGTTGTTTTACAGAGTCATTGCCCCATAAAAGTAATTTAAATCATGCTGCCTTTGTTGCTTTAAAATCATACACAACGCAGTGCTTTGCTTGCTAACATCCAATGCGACTTCTCTTGCGACCTTGATCCGGGGTAGCCATGGATGCAGTTCTTGGCTCAACCTGCCGAAAACATGTCCCTTCTGGCTTCTTATGTCACTCTATCTGCCGCCAACGCGAAAAGTATTTATACCTTAGGAGGCTACTTACACAACAGCGGGCAGTTTTTCAGGTCTGGCAGAGGCGTCACGCTTTACCCATTCAGACCCTGGCAATAAGGATTTGTGGAAAGCAGGAAACGAACTCTGTGAAAGTACGAGAAAGCTGAGGGTCTTTAGGCGAGATCTACAATCCCCAAAGACTAAGTCGAGCGGCTAATCCTAGCTGAGATTGATTTCTTCTTCTCTAGCCCTCCGGGATTATGTCCGCGGCCGAGTGGATTCGCAGATTAGCGTTACCAGAAGCCGAGCAGTTGTTTTCGCAGTCGGTCGGGGCGTAACGTGTGCCGCCCATAATCCTTTGGCCGGATATTTCCTTCCCACGTCTTTCCTTTCTCAGTGACGTGGTAAACACGTCCTGAAATATAGCGACCTTGATTCGACGTCACCTTCACCTCCTAACAAGTTTTTTGTATTTTCATTACACATGTGCTCTGTAGTCAAAATCACCTTTTCCTATTTTCACTTTTTCTTCTTCCGCATGTAAACACCCCTTTTCTCCCAATCTTTCTCTACTGCGAAGCTGTTTACTTCTACTCCCTGTATGCCTCCCACACATGCGTTCAAACGGGGGATGTATACAGGGGCATAAAAATGGGTGATGCGGGAAGGTGGAGGTATCCGAGCCAGGGCATGTTCGGGAGCAGAACGCATTATCGAGAAAACAACCGGATAGTTAGAGAAGCTTGATGTCGGGATAGTTGGTTTAGCATTCTTTTGAGGGTAAGTTGTGCTTGTTATGAACACTGAGACGGACACGGGAAAAAAACGTAAACTTTCACGAAAAGACGGTGCAAGATGCGCCGTCTTTTCGTGAAAGTCTACGTCTACGGCGCATCTTGCGCCGTCTTTTCGTGAAAGTCTACGTTTTTTTCCCGTGTCCGTCTCAGTGTTCATAACAAGCGCAACTTACCCTCAAAAGGTAGAGAGGGCGAGGTAGTAGCGGAGGCGCGGGAGATTGTGAAGAGAGTATGATTTGCCCCGTTTTAAGCCAGAAAAAGGTTTAACAATAACGTGGCAGGGAAGACAGAAGACTATCGTCTTTCGACGACATTTTCAGCGAGGTGACCAAATACGTGGCCAATTTCTTTTTTTAGCCGCCTGGAAGAAGGCTTTTTTGCATATTGACACTTATTGCGAAAAAGTAAGCTTTCAAGACAGCCTGCAGCCTGCACTGTGCCGAAAGGGAAGAGGCAGGGCTGGCACAGAAAGACAGATTGAACACTTGATGGCCCGAGATGGTACTCGCGCAAAAGGGACCGAACATCATTACCACCCCTCCCCCCAACCCTTGTAAGAGCGCGGTGGCGGGAGCCCCTCCGGGCGTCGTGTTCGCTATCAGGATCCTGACGTCCGGATGGCAGCTGTGGGGTACGGTTTCCTAGCTACTGCTTTTGGGTCCTCATAAAGAATCACCTTATGAAATCTTCTGTGTACATGCCCAAATATTTTGTTCATGGTATGCCCTCCCCGCACCTAGCTTACGTTCGCTCGTGTAGAGCCTGGCGTAACAGTGACTGCATATAACACCCGCCCGCCGAACACGCTGGTCACAGCAAAATTTTCAGGGGTAATGAATGGCAGGTAATGAGCTGGCAGGGTAATGAACTGAGTAATGAACGGCATTGGATGAAACAAGGTTTTTAACGGGAGATAACTTTTTCGGCCGACAGTAGGAAAGAAACAGGATTTACAGCGCGAGCTGTAAATTCATAAAAACTGTAAAATCCTGCAGAGCGAGTGACCATACTGCGCGATTAATTGCTATTGCGGTTGAAAGAGAAATGCAGCTTCCTCCGTGGCGAAGGTGGCAGATTACTGTATTGGTTTTCACGCGATGGGCGAATCCAATCCTGATGGAGGCGAAAAGCAAACACGCCCGTGTGTACGAGATTTCGGTGCACGTAAGGATTCCCAGGTGGTCAAAATTAATCCGGAGCCCTCCACTCCCCCGCGCCTCATCGCCAGCGCTGCGTTGGCGTTTTAAACCCTACAATCAATCAATTACAATCCCATCGTTCTCCGCGGAGTGTATCACGTGACTGCGCGTCACACCTTCGTGCTTAAGATGTAGGGGCGAACGACGCCTCGAAAACCGGGGCGTGTTTTTGCTCAACAAAACGTTACGTTGCGGAAGAACAGATGGTACGAACCATGTGGAATGAAGAAGTGTATTTACATGATGAGAAGAACTATTTCCAAACGGTGATAGCCTGTGCCTGCCGCGGTCGCACGCCCTCGTCGTCGTAGATACCGTACATCGCACCATGGGGGATTGCCCACGGGGAATTGGCCTGTGACTTCGCGCACATACTTTCTATTAGGTATCCCTCCTGTGACTGCGAGTACCCCTGAGGAGACTTTTTCGGCCACCTATAAGTTGCTGAGGCACGGAAGTATTTCCACTGGGAAAGCTGGTATTAGCGACTCGGTATTGGTCGGTGTCCTGCACGTTTAGCCAGTGCGCGTCTTCGCACGCTAGAACACCAGAAAGTGAGGCGTTGCCGCAGCGGAAGCCGGTTCGTTATGTACCGTCTTATGATACCTCCGTTATACAGGGAAGCGTAGCTATAAAACATTAGAAACCTCCACGCACAATTATAACAACGTTCATCGACAGCAAAGATATTTGTAGTGTAGTGTAGTGTTACGTGCACATTATGTCGTACTGGTGTCAGCTGTCGAGTAAGATCGTAGTGACCTCACGTGGGCGTCGGTATATTTTTGTATGCGATAGATCCATGCCAAGAAAAGCGCGCCCTGAAGGTTCGAGACGGGCCGCTCATCACTACATTTGGAATAGGAATGGTCGCCAATTAAATATTTTCTCACGTGTTTTAAGCTTAAAGCCCCGCCATGGATTTCTGTCATCTATTTTCGTGATATTTTTGTTCAAAATTTAAGTTCCATTTGAAGCCGATTCTTTCATCTAAAGCTATCTTCTTCATCGGATTCATAGAGCTTAACCGCTTTGACGTTTCACAAAGACGACGAAAAGCAATCCCCTGAGTCAGGACCCCGGTGTTCTAAGATTCGCCCATTCTCCGGTCATTCCGTACAGTCGTTCCTCACGAGCTTCGCGAGATCCGTTTAGTGTGGGTATCTGGCCACGCAAAGATAATCTTCAATGATTTGCCAGACCAATTGGCCAGTTGGATTCTTGGTGGTCCTCTCGTCATGAATTGTACAATTGACAGTTTTCTCTTGTCGGCGAGGTTCAGGCGCCTCCTAGTTTTACAAATTAATCAGCAGGATGCCCCTCGTTCATGCTCTCACAATATTCACCTTTCTCACTTACGGAAGCCTAAATTTTGCGAGGTGGATATCACAAAATTTTTATGCACAATTCCCCCTTTAAATTTTTATCTACACAAATATGGTCAGGCCTTATCTCGTCAGTGTCCTTTCTGAAAGGCTCCCGAAAATACAGAACCCTTTTTTTTTAATTTCCGCAGCTTTTGTCTCTAGACGTTCTACACGTCTTCACGTTCTACACGTCTACACGTCTACACGTTGTCTACACGTTCAATCGGCCTAATCTCTGGTTATCTTCCACCCTTCTTCTTTACCTGGGTGCTTCGGTCCTAGTTGTTTGTCCCAGAGATGCTGTGCTCGCCTTTCAGTTCTTTGTTGCGGTGGCCGGCTGCCCTGCTGACAGCTGTTTCTTCCTTCATAATTTTTTTCTGACTATTCTGTTATATCCCAAGATTTCCTTTTTTTTTTGTTGTCTCTATGCTTGTCTCTTGTTGCACTCCTTTTTCTTTCTAAAATAAACCGGGTCACAGCCTAATCCTTACAGGCAGCTTCTTGCCCAATCGGCATGGTTGTATGCGCCATGACTCAAGGCTGCCAACAAACCAACTATGAAAAGCCACCAAATATATTGAAAAATTTGATAGTGATAAACTTGAAGCCGTTCGGGACCTGCAAAATAAAACATCTCTTCCCAGAGCAAACAACGTGCGAAAGGCAATTTTGGATAAGATTTGTCGCTGCTGACATCGCTTTTTATATTGCACTTCGACTACTCGGCGCCGCCGAAATGTCGAGCTCAGACGAGAAGTTTCTGTCTATTTTGCTGCCAGTTGGCGATCCCATGGAGCTCTGGAGTTATCTGGGACGCGAATATACTCAGGAAAGGACATCCTCCATCGGCTAAGTAGCTTAAACGCGACCGATGATCTAGTGCCATCGTTATACAACAAGCATCTTAAATCGGTTTATTCGCCCTTGACAAAATCCTTCGCAAATGTTTTCGTCCATCTCCCCGGCCCACAAGCAAGCGCACGCGCGAACGGGCGGGTGGGTATGCGGGGTGTGTGCGTGCGTGTGCGTGTGTGTGTGTGTGTGTGTGTGTGTGTGTGTGTGTGTGTGTGTGCGTATGGTAGGGTGCGCGTGTGTGTGAGAGTGCGTGTGTGTATGCGGGGTGTGTGCGTACGCGTGTGCGTGTGCGTGTTGTATAAATATGTGCGTGTCGTTTCTGTGCGTGAGTGCACGAGTGTGTGTGCATCTGTGTGTGTGTGCGTGTGCGTCTGCGTGTGTGTGTGCGTGTGTGTGCATCTGTGTGTTGCGTGCGTGTGCGTCTGCGTGTGTGCGTGCGTGTGTGTGCGTGTGTGTGTATGTGTGTGTGCATGTGCGTCTGTGTGGGTGGGCGTTTATGCGTGTGTGCGCGCGTGTGTGTGCGCGCGTGTGCGTGTGTGTGTGCCTGTGTGAGAGCGTGGGTGTGTGGGAGCGTGGGTGTGGGCTCGTGTGTTTGCGTGCGTGCGCGTGCGTGCGTGTGTGGGTGTGTGTGAACGCTCGCGTGCGCGCAAGTGTGTGCGTGTGTCTGTGCATGGCTGTGTGTTTCTGAGAAAATATCTTATCATAAATCGGTTTTTCGTATAAACAATTTCTCTTGACTCGGGCTAAATAAAACTGGATAAACTGCTCAATGGAGTGCCAAAAAAGACGCTTACTCACTGTACAGTTCCTTCAAGGGGGACCTAAATAAGGTTTCAGGGGCCTCAATTCCACGCGCGCCATTGCTAGTCTGCGAGTTTACGCCAACATATACCATGTATTTCCTGAAACGCACTAACTCCAGCCCTCTTTATTTGTTGAGGGGTGTTTGAATATGATACGCATTTTATAGTTCCTATGAGCGTCATAAATGGTCATCTGGAGTTTATTTCTACTAGCGTGCAGCAACGAGGCTAGTGCCCTTCAGTAGTCGGGGAGATCCGATCCATCGGATGAGATCAGACGAGACCCCAACCCCTAATTTCGATGAGCTACACAGCGCGAAAAAAGTCCAGGGACGAGAAGAAGACTACAAACAAGCGCTGAAAAGCTCTTGTTTGGAGTTTTTTTCTCGTCCTGGTCTTCTAGTCCTTGATTACCGACTAGCCGGAACCCTCAGGCTTTTAGGTTACCTAATTTCGAGCTGGCTACTTTCAGGCTTCTAACCTGTCATCGAAATTCAATGGGTGCCACAGCTGCACATGAGCTACGAGGCGCACCGTAGCGGAGCGCTCTGAATGAGTTTTGACCACCTGACACCGTAATGTTTGCCAAAATGTTGACACACAGGCGGTTTAGTTTTTCACCCCCATCACCACCATCCTGTCATCGCGATTGGGCACAGTTTCTATGTGGACCCGGGGATCGGTTTATCCCGTGTGAAGTGAGCACTAAAATTGTCTCAATGTAGTAGCAGCACACAGTGTTCAATAATAGCCTATCAACTATGAAAGCGTTGATTCGTTTCGCTTCCCATAACACTGGCCAACCTTGCAAGATTCTTGCGCAACCTTGAAAGAACTCGCTTTCGGCAATATATAATGCAAATTTGGATGTAAAGCAATGTTTACGGCATCAAAAGCGACGGAAGCGGCAGCGAGATTGCTTTTCAAGCCTGATGAGTTTTAGTAATTGTATTTTCTACACTGCGTGTTAGCTGAATGAGAACCTTTGGTAACTTGAAATTCTTTTTTTTCTTCTATTCAACGTGAATAGCAGATAAAAAAGAAAGAAATAGCTGTGGGCACTGGACGTACCAACGAAACATCACTCCTGCATCAGCTTTACGAACGAGGAGCAACTACATTTTTATCCTACAAAAAATCATAACAAAAGTGAAGAGAGAGAGAGAAACAAAGAAAGAGGTAACGTAAACTAACTTTTTAAAAATGTGTAACTATTTCCTACGCCGCAACCCGCACCTGTCTGATACATATATTTTTCGAACGACGAAACCGGCAGACTCTGGCGCAAGCAAGTCAATGCAGAAATAGAACAGGCCCGTATAAGTTTAGAAACCCGCTGGCGAGAAAGGTGAGATTGATAACCACGCTAGATTCCCGTCGGCTGGGCCACTAAAGAAAAATGCGAACTATAAATGCGTGCAGTACCTACCGAAATGGGCGCCCACCATCGCAAAAGCGGCCAGGCCGGTTGCGTATATATACTGAGATTGACGGATCAGTCCCATCCACACTTCGTGAGGTCACAAAATGAGCGATGACCTGAGCTGGATGAAACTCTCTGCCGACCGTAGGGCTAAGGCTTCGAAAACCTTCGTGACCACCCACTTCTGTTGGTCTTCTTTTTGTTCTCGTGTATTTTTATTCCTCGTCAAAATATGAACGCAGCCTGTGTTTTTTCTGTGCCTTTTACCGTTCAAAAAAAAAAAAAGAATTTTCTACAATGGCCTTAGAATTTCGCATTTTGGTATTTATTCGCCTCCGATAAGCCACGCGAGTCTATTGGAAGCGTCAAACTGAATGTCACGCTACATAAACTCGAAACTTTCTATAAGTAGGAAACCAAAGAAAACCGAGAGGACAAGCGCATAGAGAGCGGGAATAAATACGAACGGGATAGTCTTCAGGTACTAAAGAGTATATCAGCTATGTACGCTGCTGAAACATTTCGGTCTATATTGTTTTTTGTTTCTGTTTTTTTGTTTTTTGAGAAATAAGATTGATCCTATTCTTGTTCTTCGCCGACCACCTGATTACAGCATAGCCGTGGCTCCGATACTCCGAGATTTTTCAGGCGTGCAGATTCCCGCTAGGTTAAGACAATTTTGTAGCAAGTCCGGCAGTGCCCGTCGAGGCATATAATTCAGAAGCGGCCGTTTCCCCCACAGATCGGTTGAACAAAAATGGCAAGTCACGTGACCTGCTTACGTCACGCGGCCTTGGGCCCTCGCTCCCGTAGCGGACGCGAAGAGGTTGAACAGGCTCGCCGTGAGGATGAGCGTATACCCCTTCGTCTAGAGAGATAGAGAGATAATACTTTATTTCCTTTCAAAAGGGAAGGGGAAACGGGGGTGGCGGGGAGGCTAAGAGCCGCCTCGTTCCAGGCAGCTTCTGGTGGCCTTCAAAAATGAAGTCCGCCAGGCTCCTCTGCTCCTCCAACTTGGTTGCAGTAGTCAGCCACTCTCTAGTGTGATGTTCCCTAATTGGCTTGGTGTCTGGGCAGACCCACAGGATGTGGGTTTGACCCTGTGGTACCTTACAGCGTGCACAGTTTGGGAGGGGTGTGTGTATATGGTTTCTGTACAGATGAAGTAGAGCTGGTGTGAATAGCGTGTTTGTCTGGGCTTGACGAAGGGTAACCTGTTCCTGCCGGGTCAGTCTGGGATGAGGTGAAGGCAGACGTCTCTTATAGGGGTAGGTAGGTCTTTAGTGTGAGGGTAGGAGGACTAGGGTTCTGGACTTGTTCACTGATGTCGGGAGCCCGGAGAAGGGTTTCGTGGGCGAGAAGGTCAGCTCCTTCATCCCACGACATGCCAGTGTGCCCAGGGATCCAGTACACCCGAACTGGTCCTTTGACGGCAGAAAAAAGGGGTAACGCATTTGAATGGCTAGTGTTTTGGCCCAAAAGTATGCATGCTTTTTTCGAATCGGTGTAAATATTTGTGATTCTACTAGGTTCGAATTGGTGAGCTGCTGCGAGGGCTATGTCGAGAATTTCCGCCTCCTCCACTGTGTGGGAGTTGCGGAGATCAGTGTTCGTTTCTCCTTTGGTGGTCACGTAGGCAATCGCACACATGTTGCCTCTCTTGCCCGCGTCGGTGAACCCTTCGTCTAGTGAAACTGGCTGGCACATAGGAATGCACCTCAGTAAGCGGCTGCTTTGTAACGCTGTCGCCTAATCACCTGCGCTGTCATTTCAAATGGCGTAGTGTGATCCTGTGTGATCACCTACAACTCTCATACACTCGCCGAGGGAGCTTGGCCAGTGACGACGGCAGCTTCCGTCCGAAGCTCAAGGCCGATTCCCCGATTACCGTTGGTTGCTACGCAAACGTTTCCATCCACAATTCGGACATACCCATCCTAGGAAATTGGCCAGCGATGACAACTGCCGCAGAATCTCGTGGACGATTTATATTGGCGTACTCATAACATGACATGCACATACGAGACTGTCGCCTCTGAAACACGTCAGGATTCTTAAGTATAGTTCTGAATGTGGGCACGAAGACAATAAAACATTTATCTACCAAATCCAATGCAAAATAAACTGGAACCACAGCCGTGAATCAATCCTGAGCTTAAGTAATGTGTATTGCAAATCCGCAGCTGCTTACCATTTCCGTTTGTTTAATTAAAACACCGTTACGACAGGTTTCAAGTTATGTCAATTTCCGCAAGAATTACTGCCACCGGAGAAGGCTAGAGTATTAACGTAAAACACCGGCAATAGAAAAAATACTCAAGGCGAGTACTCAAATACTACCTACTCAAGGGTAGAGCTTTCTAGGGTCTAAAGTTATTTAATGCAGTTTCTAAAGTACTCAATACAAGAACTCGTTCAGGCAACAACCTCAACCTTCCTACGGTACATAACTGTTATGGCAAACGGACTGTGCAATATATTGGAGCGAAACTATGGAAGATTATACCCATCGCATTAAACAAAGTCAAAATTTCTGAAATTCTCTCTTGCAGTACATACAATGCAACGATCTAGCATCACTCATTTAATTGCTGAAAGATTGGTTTTGTAATTAGTTGTGCACAATAACATACTTTTTTTTCTTCATGGCGTGGTTTTTGTCTTTTCTCTAGATCCTGTAGTCATATTACGATGAACATTGTACGTACCTAATGTGTTTGAGTTTATTGACGAGATGTTGTTTGTGTCGTCGCCTGTTTCAAACCGTGTAATTTTTATTTTCTATATTGTGCTTATTATCATTGTATTTTTTATTGCAAGTTGCCTGCTTGCAATTTTAAAAGTGAAATAACTCCTTGGGCCCGGTACAAGCATTGTTGCTAAGGGCACAGATGAAATTGTCACTCTTGTACCAATCAATGTTTTGAAGTGAATAAAATGAATGAATGAATGAATGAATGAATGAATGAATGAATGAATGAATGAATGAATGAATGCCACGCTTCCGTCAAGTACCATAACCAATACGAGTCACGTGTATGCACCGCAAATAATTAGTGGTGTGCACATTTTTCTTTACAAGGGCCGAGTTGCTGGGACTATTTTATACATCTTCGAGAGTTGTAGGTGGATACAGGCCACCGATCAACACTTTCGTTGTTGGGGAGACGGTCATCGGTGCAGTCCTCAAAGCTTGAAGAAAATGAAAAAAATTGGGAAGAAACAAGTTTGAAAGCAAAAAAAAGAAAGAAAACTAATCCCTTATTCACACAGTTTTCACCACAGAGAGCACATTTTCTTTGTCGTTTACTCCTTCCACCTTTCGTAAAGATTAGGGCTTTCAGACCATCCACCTATTTAAAGCAAAACAAAACTGAAAACTGGTTTTTTAAAGCTAACCCTGATCAGGTTGAAACGAAGCTACCAAGCTGGTAAAGAAGCAATACTTATCCCTTCATGTTGCTTGCTTTCAATTAGAAAACTAGTTTGGCCGACTCTTGCGAAAATGCAATTACTTTGGTCAAAGTTATTCTCCCAGAGCACGCAACAATACAACAATGAGGAAGGGGAATAAAACGTTAGGCTTTTAAAATTTGGTCGATATCAGTGATGCCCAAGAATTTTTCTCACATGGTGTACGGGAGATGTACGTGGAGGGGGCGCGTTAAAAAAATGTCGCCTAAATTGAAAAGCTCCTCAGCGTCTTTTTTTCTGCGGCTTTAACTACTGAAAACGTCGATAAAAGCAATGCTTGATCCGGTTACAGAATGCAACTACAAATGGGTCTACCAAATTCCACTCGCCATATATGTGTTGTTTACTTTGTCGGTGTAAATTCCGCACAATTGCGCGATCTTTTCTTTCATTTCAGCACTAAAGTCCAGGAGACTATTCTTTCTTTGGCGGGTTGTCCGCCCAAAACTCGCCCATAGCAAACTAAAACTGTCAACTTGAACCCCTGGTGTTCTCTGCTCGATATCTGATTTTATAAAATGAAAGCAGATTAAAAATGAAAAATCTAGAGCCCTTTTCACCGCTATGAAGACGGGAGACCTGCAGTTAAGCCAAGCAGCTTTGGTGGATAACTATATTGAGTTATGTATAGCGACTTACGATATTGATCGAATAAAGTCATTTACACATCACTTAATTAGAAATATTTCTAAATTAATGCTCATTAAATTCATCTCGAGATCGTTTCTATAGAACAAGGGTTACAGTCATTTTCCGTAACAATACCCTTTCCTTAAACGGATATGCATTCACAGCAATAGAAAATTCTTTAACGTTTACAACATCACTATAATCTTAGTAATTATGACAAGTAAATGAAACACGGAATAATGATAGAGTCGTCTTCGCGACCAATTTGACCATGATTTTTTTACGGATACCGTCATTTTACACCAGCTCTGGGGCAAGCGCGTGCGATTCTTTGTCGAAGCGACCCGACAAACGTGCGCAATATAGGTCAGAACCTAGGGCAAGCCAGCTTCGTCCGTAGAAACAGCACAAGCGACATACATTTAAATCGGCAGCGCCACTACAGCAATATGGTTGGTCTAAGGAATGAAACCGGGCTATTTGGTTCATGCTTAGTAAAAAAAAAGACAACGCTAGAAACGCCGCAAGAAGAAGGACGAGGCAGTCAACAAACAGGGATGGTCTGCGTTGGGCCCACATTAGTCATTTTCTCGTACTGTTTTATTTTTTGCCAAGACAGTCGGTAGTTATGATGGAGCAGTCAAGTTATACATATGATCTCCATATGGAGCATGCAAAAAGCTAGTAACGTGCACATATGTACGAAAATGGCTCGTTGTTGAGGAAATACAGAAAAGCCGGCTGTCTACAACGCCAAAGGGGGCATATATGGGAACGGTTAGGCTTTTTTTACTACTGTTAGTGTATTAAGCATTTTTAGATGCAAAGCATCTCTTGCTCGGGGCTATGTCCGGCGTCCGGCCGTTGTCCGCACCTTTCCCCCTACACACGGCGCTCTTCCCACTGCGCTACAAAACCGAGACAGCAGCAAGTGCTACGAACGCGCCTTATGTCCTTGACATATTAAAACTACGTCAAGAAGCTACTGATACAACGAAGGCACGCGAAGCTGAACGTCAATAGAAACGACGAACTGAAAACTTTAGAGGAGGATGTTAGCGTCTCTTGCTCGGGGGGATGTCCCGCGTCCGTGCCTCGTCCGCAGCGCCTCTGATGATGATTGTGGCAGGATGCCCCTAGAAACTGGCCCACCAAAGAATCCATCACGAGATAGCTTCGTGTTCAACTACCGTCGTCATCGTCCAGTAGGGGAACCGCTGAAGACGAAGAAGGAGAAGAAGACAAAGCTGCGAAGAGGAGGGCGTGCACGTTGCTCTCGCCCCATCCGCAGCGCTTCTGATGATGATTTTGGCAGGATGCCCCTAGGGATTGGCCAACCAAAGAATCCATCACGGGATAGCTTCGCGTTCAACCACCGTCGTCATCTTCCCGTAGGGGAACCGCTGAAGAATAAGAAAGAGAAGAAGACACAGCTGCGAAAACGAGGGCGTGTACGTTGCTCTCAGCCGGTGCACCAACGTCAACAACCTTTACCTTACCAACGCTGACGGAGACTACCGATTCTACCACAGAGACGACAACATCGACGAAAACATGATGGACGAGTTTCGGCGCCTCGAGCACCACTGCCTACTCACCGTAACACAACAGTACTTGCGTGCCTTTGCCACCGGTGTGGACCCGGACGTGGAATTCCCTCTGGGGAATTCCCTCTGGGAATTCCCTCTGGGGGGGAGAGACGCGGATTTCCCTCTGGAATTCCCTCTGGGGTGTTGGAGGCTCTCGAGCGTCAGCTGCCGAAAGCACTGTCCCCTCGGGGGCTGGGTGCGTGTAGGTAGCCGATGCCAAGGGACCGACTGACACGACGTTAGGCAAAGTCAATTTTGCCGGACAATAAAGATGTTATCTCTCTCTCTCTCCTCTGGCGCTACTAAACACCAGATCACTCGACATAACGGCAACACGCCAGCTGCGTGATAAGCAGCGCACGCGCGTCTCCTCTCTCATCTCCTCCTCTCCACTCCATCTGCTCTATATAATAAACCCGGTCCGCGCGCCGTTTCCTCAGTTGCTGCTTCGGTTGAGACACGCTGCACCGTCCGATGAGCTGAATGGACGCCACAATTCTGCTTTGCATCACCACATAGTTCTCTTCGGGGAGATGGTGTAATTTGTTTTTAATTTGCGTCTGGAATAAGTGAAGAAAAACACGCGTGCAGAGTTGGGGCCGAACCCCCGCCTTCCGATTTGATCTCGGATGAATTATCAATTCGACACACGCCCCCACGCCCCCACTCACGCACGCACGCACGCACGCACACACACACACACACCGTAACCGGCTACTAACCTCCCCCGGCTTCACATTATGTGTTTTAAAATCTTGAAACCTAGAAAATTTTATGTTAAAACAACTTCAAGAAGAACCACACGGTAAAGATGTAACCTTGCAGTGATGGCAGTGATATCCACCCACCCCCCTTCTTTTTTCTTCCACACATTTGCGCTTTCCAAAATTATCAGGGACCCCTCTTCCTGAACTTGCCGAAGCCGTTCAAGGTATCTGTGGAGACATCTCGAAAAAAAGAAAACACAGCACATCCAGAAAGAAACCTAACAAAAACTAAGGATTGGACACTCTCAGCAACGCTTCTTACCAAAGGGGCACGTCGTGGTCACTAAAAACAGGCTTGGACTCTAGTGTGCCGCTCAATTTCTAGTGACGTTGTTTTATTGATGCGATTCAGTTCATCCGTTGTGGGCCACTTACTCCGCCTTCGCCCTTTTTCACACGCCTAGACAAGAAAACAAACCAACGAAACAACACAACGACATACAGGAACAAACAAGCGAGTATTAAACGCAAACCACTTTTCTCGAATCGGTCTCATTGTTCTGGTTAGTGAACTTCCAACGGCTCCCCAAAGAATGGTGATAGCGCTCGAACACATTCTGGCGGTTTAGATCCAAATCTAGGGCCATTTCGTTTTAGAAAGCGCGGGGGGTTTTTGTTCCGGGGTACGAGCTGGCCAGCACTCGCCGGTGGTCACGAGCCAACTATTGTGATGGTAAATGGTCCTCTTGGTGCGCGAGAACGACGGACGAGGCTCTGAGAAATTGGCCCGCAGTTGTACCGAAAAAAAGAATAAAGACTGAGACATAAAATATCGGGCTTCGGCGTGAAAGATGGGTCGTATACAAAAGATGGAGATCCCGGCGACAACAAATTTTGCGGGGGAGCTTCCGGATGGCCGTCGCGGTTTCTCTGTCCGCCATTTATTTTTATTTTTTTGTGTGTTTTTCGCGTACTACAGATGTGCCCCAACGCTCTTCTGTGCGCCTTTTTTTTAAACGTCCGCCGTTTCCCGCCCTCCGACTTTGGAAGACTTCCGGCTGAGCATGAACCGTGGGTAAGAGAGCCACCCAAGAGCTTTTCTTCATTGCAACGAACGAAAGAGTTGAAAGGCGAGCAGAAATAAAAGAAGTGCTTGCGAGTGAGATAAAGAGAGTGGAACATCGGGAAATGGCTTTTTTGAGGAAAATGAGCTCCAGCTACTCAGGCAGGGGAAGAAACAATGAACACACTGCGTCTTCCGCAGGAGCGGGTCACATGTGTAGATGAGCAGCGAGCTTCTTTCATGCACCCCTTCGCCTTAGAGTGTTCTCATTGGCCGCATCCACGCAAGTAAGTAATCCGTGGTCGGCATCCACTAAAAATGTCAGCTGGTGGTAAAAAGTAAACACCTCCACGCGAACATTTCTTTTTTTTTTCTTTCTGATATCGTACGCTAATTTAAGAAGCTGTCGGCATGCATCGGGCAGTCTTGGTGGAGGTAATTTAGTTTCCTTGAATGATTACAGCGAGGAAAGAAGATGTTCAGCCATAAAAGTAGGATTTTGCAAGAACATTTAGAAAGTTCAGCCAGGGATGGTAAGGCGATCTGGTCTTATCAGATTACGTTGTTGATGAAGCACGAATTTGCGCAAAGTTTTCCCAGAGAGCTTTTTATTTCTGCTGCTGAACCCTAAGGCACTCAGTGTTTGAATGTTTCAGTCGAACAATTGAAGTGTGTTTTCCATGCAGATAACAAAAAGCGACTCGGCTTTGCAGTTGAAATTTAAGTACAAATATAATAAATATTGTGTTCAGTTGTTGGTATACCGTGACTATATTCAAGTATATTGTGTCAGTTCTTTACTCTTTAATTTTTTTTTCTCCCTTGTGAGTGCCGACGGTATATAGGGTTGACGTACATACACGATTCGAAAAAGTCGGTGCGTGAGCCACGTCTACCGAAGCTAATGCATAAGTCATTCAATTTCACGGTTCATGACTGCGAAACATTCTCGATTCTTTGAAAAAATCTAACCTTCTTTGCATGCACTTCTTATGGTAAACTTCTGCCGGCCATTTTTATGAACTCTTTATTTTGAGCTACAAAGATCTGTTTCCTCAACCTTATTTGAGCACTATCACAGCGAGTGCTTCAGTTGGTTGTAGTGTTTATGCCACCGCGACATCCCATCAGCAATACGGGAAGCTATGACCGTTGGATGTGGTTACTGTTTCATTTGTCGTTTTTTTTTCTTTTCTTTTTTTCAAAACATTACCCACTCTCAAAATTTAGAATTTTCCTTCATTATTTCTTGCACACGCCAACCTCTCAGCAGTCAAGGTGTTGCGCTGCTGCACTGAGCACAAGGTCGCGAGTGCGGCTCCTGAACCTGGCATATGTTTTTCTGATCGAAGCTTAAAATCAAGAGCAGATGCGGGGGTGTACAGATACCTACGGAAAATAGACACGCTCATGGTAGCATATATTGATCCGCAACCTACCAATACACGCCGCATTTTAACATAGGTGTGCCTTGGCGAGTAAGAACCTCACTTCTTACTCAACTTTGTTCCTGATAATTTAAAGCTTGTACCTTAACTGATTGGCAACTGGTTATACAGCCTCCCGTTTAACAGCTTACACACTTAGCGTGTTTCTCTTGAAGTTGTGTTCACTTGCCTTGTTGTGACTGACTCGCATCCGTTTTGTGACGTTAGATTCTGCGCGTTGTTTTGGGGTCCCTCAATATTCAACCTTCGTTCCTGGTAAGTTAATCCTGAATCCAATGATTGATTCATTACGAGGTGTAACGCGCATACGCTACGCACGCGATGAGGCGCGTCGTAATGAAAGACTCCGCATTAATTTTGGCCCTCTGGAGATCTTTAATGTGCGCCGAAATATCCAACACACGGGCGTTTTTGCTTTTCGCTTCCACGAGGAAAGGGGCCACCACGGCTTGGGATCGGGCCCGCGTCCTTGGGCTCAGTAGTACAAACTCCGGAATCCAATAAAATCATTTCTAGTTAGTTCAGTTAGAAGGCGAGATACAGGCGTAGCCAACGTTATTCTCCATTGTATTTATTTTCGTTATCAGATCATTGCAAGCGTCCTTGTTTTCGGTTTATTACTATCCTCTACAAGACGAAGGACTCCCCCGCTGACGTCAACCACACCCACCTTGCGCTACCCTAATCCATTTCTTGCAACCGAATTTCTTTGTATTATCTCTCCAGCAAGTTAAGTGTCGTCCTATAATTTTGGTCCCTTCTCCGAGCTCTCGGACCAGCGTCGACTGGTGGAACGGGCCCGAACGGCCAGCCAGCTC
Organism: Haemaphysalis longicornis; assembly: GCA_013339765.2. Classification (NCBI taxonomy): domain Eukaryota; kingdom Metazoa; phylum Arthropoda; class Arachnida; order Ixodida; family Ixodidae; genus Haemaphysalis; species Haemaphysalis longicornis. The sequence goes on along the minus strand of CM023450.1, from coordinate 98,774,343 downwards.
CAAGGCATCTTGGAATGAGGGTGCCTCTCACTGGGTGGAGGCCCTACGGACATCCTCCTGCTCACCAGTATAATAAATGTTTGTCTCTCTCTCTCTCTTTGAGCGGTTACTATTTTACCCGGATGTCCCACCGGTTCCAAGCTCTCCGCATTAGATAGCAAGGCCGGTTCTACGTCTTTCTCTTAACGTGGGAGACAGAGAGAGAAAAAAAAAACATCTTTAATTTCGAGCTTAATGGCGCAGGATGGTGATCTCACCGGGTGCGGGATGGTGACATCCAGGGCATCCCGCTAGTGCGGGATGCCCTGGTCTTTTCTGGCTGCTCGTTTCCGCTGTATCAGAACTAGGATGCCTTCCGCCAATGGTTGTCCCTTCATCCAGGACACTCGTCTTATATCCCTAGGCGTTACTCTTGTCCTTATTCTTTACATGGCTCGTCGTGCCGCCCTAAGGGTCCTTTCCAGGTGTTTGTAAGTCCCCCTGGAGGTTTCTGGCTCTTAGGTAATCACCAGCCGTATGCATTGACTGTATACCCTCCTTTTAGTAAAAGTTCATTTAGTAACACTTTATTACTTGCACTCCAACCAATACAAATTATGCTCCTGGTTTATTTCTTGGGATGGGAATCGGCGCGGACAACTTTTTCAATATAGGTAAATTGAAACTTATAGTTTGTGGTACCGGGGTCCTTGCAACCGGCCGAGGTTTCCTAGAAAGACGCTGCGTTCCCTGAAACCACACCTTTACTGGAAGTCCCGTTTCCCCAAGGTCCGCTCTTCAGTGAGTCCTGCTGTGCACACCTCGTCCAGCCCAGTCCGCCATGTTCTAATCTCGGTCATGTCGCCACATCCTCCTGTTCACCCGGTACATGTCCATCCCGTGGGACTGTCCCCCGCTACTGTTGCCCGGTTACCACTAGTTAAATGTATCCTTACTGACGCTAAAGACAAATCTGTCTGCATTTGTTCTTAACCTTACTTTGTATTTATGCTTATTTACTGTATAAACCTGCCTGAGCTTTCTAAAACCGGTTCTAGAAGAATTTTCCGCAGGACATGTCTGAACTAAGCGTGCAAGGTGACGTCATTCCCAAATCACTAGGAGTTGGATATTTACCGCTTGCAGTAGTATCCCTGACTTGACCCAAACTAGCTTCATCAAATGTCTGCGCAAGACAGACTGCAAATAATTTTCAAAAATTATGTCTTTGAAAGACGATAGTTTTTCTTGTGCTACTTTTTCTTGTGCCCGTCTGTCTGTCTGTCTGTCTGTCTGTCTGTCTGTCTGTCTGTCTGTCTGTCTGTCTGTCTGTCTGTCTGTCTGTCCGAAAGAGAATTTATGATATTCAGTAACAGCTTGGACCCGCTACAGTTACATACTACACGGGTCGCCAGGATACTGGATACAGGCAACTAAACCACACACACGTTCATAAAAAACAAGGTCCAACGCACCAAAGGCTCTTCACACTGATGTCCACGTCACAAGGTTGAGTCATTGGAGTTCACGCGTGAAAATCAACGTACAAAACCACCACAGTTACTACACACCAGTTCATATCTAGGACTATACTTCGAGGCATGTTCAGCCCAACTGCCTATGCTGCACCGTGGCCTCTGAACATACTACTTTCCTCTCAGTGAAACACACGTATTACAACTTCATAAGAAACTACACAACATTGAACGGTGTTATTGGCGACCTTGAAGAAAAGAGTCGACCGACGCAGGAGGAAAGCTTTTCCCCCTGCCCCACCAGCTCATGCTGCAGGTGCTGTATGGCCATTTACAAACGCACCGCAACAGGGGGTACACCTCGCTGGCGCCACACAACAAAGGCACCCACACCCACCAGAAAGCTGACGAACGGATCTCTCGATTTCGTGTAGGCTCCCAGCCTAAGCTCGAAGATTCTGCTGAGTAAAACCCAGAATGGGGCGGCCACACGACACCCAAAAAGAGCATGCTCTAGAGTCTCAGTGCGTCCGCATTGCCGGCACCGGACAGAGGGAACCACACCAAATACTTCAAGGCGGTCACACATCGGCAGGGCTCTCCAGCTACGCAGCCACCCTAAATCACGAACGTCTGCAGGGAGCACCGCTGACGTTACAGTTGCCTACGGGCCCCGCAAGACTTTTTTTTTGCTGGTCGTCCAACTGCCCAATAGCACTCTAATATCTAGATCTGGGTTGCCCGACTGAAAACCTCCGAGTCTTTTAGCGACGACCTATACAAAGCCGACGGCTGCACAGTTGTAGGCCCGGTGATAGGCTCACCATAAAGCCATAAGGCAGCAGGACCCAAGAAGTGGCGAAGGAGAGCCTGCCACGGGTACTCATTATGTACCAGTTCCCACACACCGCGCAACGCTACAACACTTGACACCAGGTTCAGACATGGCAAGCTACAACCCCACCCCCCCCCCCCCCCCCCCGCCTACGAGGATCCGGAGAACCAGAATAATCTGGTGAACCGGGTGAAGACGAACTGACTCGGTCTTGCCATCCCAGAAAAAGGACCAGAATTTTGTGGCCAGCCGACGGGTGGCCTCTCCACTTAAAAGAACGCCGCGGAAACGCATGACTTAATGATATAGCTCCCCTCAGATAAAGACAGCCTGAAAGTTGACGCTATGCCCATGCGTTTGTCAGCCGTGTCTAAGAGATCGTTCTACGTCCCACGAGCAACTTCTTTAGGAGAATGGAAGACTACGCCTTGCACCCGGACTTTCCTCACCTACTCTACGTCTCCAGCATGGTCAGTGGCAAGCGATTTAAAGCGTAGCGCTCTGCTTTTGCCCTTGCTTAGCCACGATCCAGACAGCTAACCATAACCTCCAAAAAAGCCGTATAAACGCTCGGTAGCTGTCCTCATCCCGGAGAAAAAGGGACATATCGTCCGCATATGCAGAAACCTTAATCTGGCTTTGACGGGCAAGCGGGAAGCCGCGGATGGAAGAACACGCCGCCACGCGACGCAGAACCTGGTCCAGGCATAGGGCAAAGAGCGAGGGGGGGACCAGGGACAACCCTGCCGGATCCCCCGCGTAACTGGGAAGCGCTCACTGAGGCGGCCATTAACAAGTAGCCGGGCGGTCACGGTCGAGTAAGCTAGCCTCAGGCAAGCTAAGTACTATGACGGGAAACCGTAGAGATCTAAGACACCGAGCATGTATCGGTGCTCCACTCTATCGAAAGCTTTAGCCCTATCGACCGATATGAAGCAATCGGAAATGCCGGTTCTTGACTCGAAGTCTAGTGGGTCGCGGGTCAGGGATAAGGATGAAAAACTTGACTGCCCCTGCACGCTGCACGTTTGCACGCTGCTTTGGATGTGCGGGAGTACGTTGCTCATTTGGTGGGCTAAAATGAACGCAACAATTTTTTAATGTGAGCTGAGGAGCATGATTGCGCTGTACGCACCTGGGTCCAAAGGGCTGCCTCCCGGCTTCGCTACCAGGACGACGCGACCCTCGCGATAGGATTTCGGCAGCCCTTAATGTAGAAGGACGCCTTTCACCGTGGCGAGAAGCGCACCCCCAGAAGCTGAAACGAAAGTTCTTGTAAAACCTTCCAGAAATGCAAAATTCGTTAGGCGTTCCTCAAAGTATTCATCCGGCAACGTATTATCTGAGATGAGGATGCGAGAAAAATGTGCCGTGAACACCTCAGAAATGTCGTCCGTATTAGCGCTTTTTGAGCCGTCCGGCCACATAACTTCTGGAACTTGCGCCAGTCCTGGTTCGTCAAGCGAGCATGCTCAGCTTCCTGGCCAGAAGATAAAGCCTTCTAGAACGAGACGTTTACGTACGTAAACATTTCCGAACAACTAAAGCTGGTGGCAATATTTATACTTGTCAACACTGTTGAACAAGAAGAAAACATTAGACTTATTCGAGGCAAAAAATCAATTTATGAGTGACATTTACATGGTTCCCTTAAATAAAAGTACACGGCTGAGGCAAAAATCAATATATGAGTGACATTCACGGTGTTCTCTTAATTAAAAGTCCACGGCCACCTAATTTTTGCGATAGCAAATAAAAAATACGCCTTAAAAAAAACGTGGCCCCAATCCAGGCTGTGGAAGTGGTTGAACTGCGAAGCTGCAAACAACACCCACAACGATTGCCCATGCGACGTCACTTGAATTCTCACGCGTGACTCTACAAAGAGGGAAACCGGAGACACGTGAAATGTATCTAACCATGTTTTCTACTACGGGACAACGACATTCATGACTGCTTTATGTTCTTCTTTTTCTGGCTGTTCTTCTGCGGTCTTTCCTTTCCGTGGCCTACGCAAGGTAGCCTGGAATGGACTGAAGAAGGCGCTACACCGCTCTCCCTTTTTATAAATGAAAGCGTGGTGACGTCACTACCTGATTTCTATGCTCTTGGGTAATTTTTCACTTGTAGTTTATCACGTAACCATAATCTTTACTGGTATGAACAGTCTCCCTGGGTAAATATATGCCTGCCTTCTTAATAATTATAGTTTTCCGATGACATCGCAACGAAAATTTACCTTTATGGTAAGGTATGGTGCTTCGCAGTAAACAATTTTTGACCCAGAAATGCAAAAAGCGCTCGCGGCGCCCCCTTTGGGGCGGCATTTCAACAAGTTCAACGGTAGGAGAGGGTTCCAGTACATGGTGTGCCAGCAGGAGAACGCGGCAACATTAAGTTGGCTTGAGCTCACCTTCACCGTGTTTATCGTAGGATGAGCGAGACGGAAGGGAACGAGCGTGAGAGTTGGGCGTCCAACAGAAGAGTGGAGTTTACGCGGCAGGGGTGGCAGAATGGTCTTTCTATGGTCTATGGTCTTTCGCTGACATTTGCAGCGGTGTGAGTAAATACACGGCTAATTTTTTGTCTGACGCCCTTCCAGATAGTGAACTACCGACTGCTCCGTGTACATCTAAGTGCGTCTAAGTCTAGGAATCCCCCGCAATTTCGTTTTCTCCTTGAAGTACGGTAACCTTACACAAATACAAGTAAATTGGAAACCTTGGTTAATGTAATGACGATGGCGATGAACAACTATAGACCGTTAGAGGAAGGGGAAGGCGGGCATGGAAAGTGCGGATTTTTTTTAAGCAACCCCCGCACGGGGCACCTTGAGTATTCATGGTGACGGTGAGCAGCGACACGGCGGACCCCGAGCTCCCAACCTAAGCCGTGTCCAACCGTGGCGAGGTGTTTAAAGGTGAAGGGTAGAAGCCGTAAACGGTGGCCGTCGGAGCCTTGGTCAAGCTCCGGCCGATGGGCTCCCTGCCTGTCTACCAGGCAGGGAGCTCCGGGACCTCTTTGACTACCAGGGTAAGGTCAAAGGAGAAAGTACCCCCGTCTCCCTGCTTTTCAATGTATCATATGGCATTTTCCAAACCCCCCCCCAGACGTGATCGGCCCCCGAAAAGGGGCCGCACCGAAGTTTCCTTTCCACCACTTCCAGACTTGAGTCCTCCGAAACCGAACAACTATCCTCGCTTCATCGTGATGGAATCTGTAGACCAATCCAAACCTCTTGCTTCACAGTCCGTATTACTCATTTCAAAGTTTCTTGACGGTATTGTTGGAGGGTCGTATAAGGCCAAAAACATCGAACCGGTGAAATTCTTGTCGAGGTCAGTAGCCAGGATCAGGCCCAAAGAACTTCTTGTGCAAACCAGCATCGCCGATCTGCCAATCCGAGTCACGCCCCACCGCAGCCTAAACAGCTCCCAGGGCGTGATTTCCGACTATGACCTACTGAATGAAACTAAAGCCGACTTGCTGGAGGGCCTTCGCGGCCAGGGCGTAACAGCGGTCAGGCGAATAACTATACGAAGAGATGATAAACACATACCAACAAAGCACCTCATCCTAACCTTTGACAGGTCGAGCCTTCCGGAATACATCAATGCAGGTTTCGTGCGATGTCCAGTCCGGCCTTACATCCCGAACCCCGCGGCGCTGTTTCAAGTGCCAACGGTTCGGGCACGGCACGAACTCCTGTCGCGGCCGACTTACCTGCGCGAAATGCGCCCAGCACGACCACGCGTCCGAAAATTGTAACGTGCAACAACCTCTTTGCACAAACTGCCAGGGTCCACACGCGGCCTACTCCAGGAAATGTGAAAAATTCCAACTTGAAAAGAAAATCATAAACATCAAGGTAACCGAAAACATCACCTTCTCAGAGGCGCGGAAGAGGTTCGCCTCTTTTCCCCTGGGGAGGTACGCCGACGCAGCTCGCCGGGGGGCGGAGCGGCGTCTGGTTTCGGCGGGGACCCAGTACCGCGAGTCGGACTTGGTCCCGCCTCCGCCCCCCCCTGGGTTGCCTCTGGCAGCCCAGCCCGCCTCCACACCGCTCGCTGAGCCAGCAGCGCTTGTGGTGGCAACCTCTTCCGTCGGGACCAGTGCCGCTCCCGTCCGTGCCTCCCCATCGTCCAGTGCGTTGGAGGATGCCATGGACACCACGGGACCCGGACCGGCTCCCACCGCCACCGCACCGCCCGTGCCACTTCTGGTGCCCCCGACACCAGCGGCGGTGGCGGGTCAAACGAAGGGCCCCCGAAGGGGAGCCAAGTCCGAGGGGCCCGGTTCGACGGGCACACCCAGGACATCGGACGACGAGATGGATGTCGTGCCGTTCTTGCCTGCAACGCAGCGCAAGGAGCGGCCTCCGTCGTCCAAGCCTACAGATAGGCCGCCCAAAAAGCCCAATCCAAGAGTCACAGCCCCGAAAGACGACACATAAACATACACACTCCAGTAGCTCTCACACTAAATAATGGGGAAGAGAAAATATTGTTCAATGGAACTGCAGAGGCCTTATGAATAATCTTGACGACGTGTATGAGATTCTGCATACCAATCAGCCAAGTGTAATGTGTGTTCAGGAAACACATTTGAATTCTAAACACAAAAATTTCTTGAATAGTTACCTGGTATACAGGAAAGACAGGGATGGCTGCACACACTCTTCTGGCGGTGTGGCCATAACCGTCCGGAAATCCTTAGCATGCCACCCTGTCACCTTGAACACTATCCTTGAGGCTGTAGCAATACGCTTAATAATATTTAATAGGTTGATAACGGTATGCTCCATATACATTCCTCCTGATGTTTCACTTACGAGCTCCGACTTCGAGGCGCTGGTTGACCAGCTGCCCGAACCATACATCCTTACAGGCGACCTTAATGCTCACAACTCTCTTTGGGGCTCTTCCAGAACGGATGCCCGAGGTCGCCTGATAGAAAAATTCCTTACATCTTCTGGAGCATGCCTTTTCAACAATAAACAGCCTACATACCATAACATAGGTCACAACACATACTCATGTCTTGACTTGGCTATTGGCTCCGCAGTTATCTTTCCTCTTGTCGAGTGGGGAGTGGGAACTGACCCATATGGCAGTGACCACTTCCCCACCTCACTCACATACATAGGTAAAGGCCCAAGCAGTCCATCTTCCCATAATAGGTTCAATGAAGCACGAGCTAACTGGAATACATTTACAGAGACATCCAAACTACACCACACATCCATAGGACACCTACACGTTGAAGAAGCTACCCAACTCCTCACGGCGCACATCCTCGACGCTGCCGAAAAGTCCATTCCCCACGCCTCTGGAGCCCCGCGCAACCAGCGGAGGCCGTGGTGGAATGAGGACTGTAGGCGGGCGCGAGAGGCCCAGAACAAGGCGTGGGGTATCCTTCGTCGGTACCCCACGTCGGGTAACCTCATTTTGTTCAAACGGGCCAAGGCGTTCGGAAAACGTGTGCGCCGTGAGGCAAAAAACGAGAGAGTTGGCGCACCTTCCTTACATCCATTAACTCATACACAGATGCACACAAGGTATGGACAAGAATACGCAAACTTAAAGGACAACATACACATAGCCTGCCCCTCGTCAGTACAACAGGGGACACACTCGAAGACCAGGCTAACACTCTTGCACAACACTTCCAACACGTTTCCAGCTCTGCACACTACACAAACACTTTCCTGAAACATAAAAATACTTGTGAAAAGAAGTCCTTACGTGATAATAACAGGTCAAATTCTGGTTACAACTCTGAATTTACTCTCTATGAGCTGAAGGCTGCCCTGAGCACATGTAAACCCTCAGCTCCAGGCGCAGACCAGATTACATACACAATGATACAACACCTACACCCAGATACTCTTGAAACACTCCTACACCTATACAACAACATATGGCTTTCGGGGCACTTCCCAAAATCTTGGAGGGAGGCTATTGTAGTGGCGTTCCTGAAGGAGGGTAAGGACCCTTCTTCTCCCGCCAGTTATCGACCCATCGCCCTCACAAGCTGCCTGGGCAAGCTTCTCGAGAAGATGATCAACAGGAGACTTGTGTACTTCTTAGAGTTCAATGGTCTTCTCGAGAGCTGCCAGGCCGGCTTCAGGGTGGGGCGATCCACAAACGACCAACTCGTCGCCCTTGAGTCGTATATCAAGGATGCGTTTGTCCATAAACAGTTTTGTGCTACGGTGTTTTTTGATCTCGAGAAAGCCTACGATACCGCTTGGCGATACGGGATACTTTGCGACCTAAAAGCCTTCGGTGTCTCGGGAAATATGTTTAATACACTTTGTAGCTACCTGGCGGAGCGAACCTTTCGTGTGAGAGTTGGCACTGCCGTTTCAAATGTTTTCCTGCAGGAAAACGGCGTGCCTCAAGGCGGTGTTTTGAGCTGCACATTGTTCATTGTCAAGATGAACTCACTTCGAAAGGCGTTGCCACGAACTATTTCCTGTACAATATATGTAGATGATGTGCAAATATCTTTTAAATCATCCAATATGTCAATCTGCGAACGCCAAGTCCAGCTTGGTGTCAACAAACTAGCAGGCTGGGCAGATCAGAACGGTTTTAAGCTGAACCCAGTCAAGAGCACTTGTGTTGTGTTTTCCAAAAGGCGTGGGATCAGGCCAGATCCAGACATCAAACTGAATGGTGTCTCGATTCCGGTCAAAAAAGAACACAAGTTCCTCGGTATAATTCTTGATGAAAAACTTTCCTTTATCCCTCATATGAAACAACTAAAACAAAAATGTCTTAAAACAATGAATATCCTTAAGGTTCTCTCCCACCAATCCTATGGTTCCGATAAAGAACTCCTGCTGCGCTTGTATACTGCTTTGGTTGGGTCTCGATTGGACTATGGCAGTGTGGTGTATGGGTCGGCGAGCAAAACGGCGTTACGAATGCTTGACCCAGTGCTACACTTGGGGCTTCGTCTCGCCTCGGGTGCTTTTCGCACTAGCCCTGTGGAGAGTCTGTATGTCGACTGTGATAAGTGGAGCCTTGAGAACCAACGAACGTATATGGACTTGCTTTATGCTTTTAAAATTTCATCACTCAATAATCATCCTTTTTATCCTGTCTTTAACGACACATCCACATCTATGCTTTTTGTAAATCGCCCATCCGTTCCTCTGCCCTTTTCACTTAGAGTGAGAGAGCGAGCCTCGGATCTGAGTGCTTCGTTTTTAGATGTGTACAGGTCATCCTTTTCTAACAGTTTACCGCCTTGGCAAGTTCGCCCGGTGTCGTGCGACCTTTCTCTTATGAGACTTGACAAAAATCGTGTACCACGAGCTGCAATACTGCAGCACTTTCTGTCTTTGCAGTTTAAATACACATGTGCAGAATTTTATAGTGACGCTTCTAAAACCTCCAGTATGGTGTCGTGCGCTGCTCATGGTCCAAATTTCAATGCAGCCAGAACCATGAGCGTGCACACATCAATTTTTTCAGCAGAAGCGTATGGGATTTTACTGATTGTACGACACATTCTTGAAACTCAAATTCCCAATTCCATCATCTATACAGATTCTTTGAGTGTTGTTCGCGCACTGTCATCGCACAAGCCCCCCAAAAACCACATAGTTAATCTTGTATTCAGCACTATCATGTCCGTGTATGCACAAAAGCATGAGCTGGTCCTCTGCTGGGTCCCAGGACATGCAGGGATCGCTGGGAACGAGTTGGCAGACGAGAGGGCCGGTGCTGCTGCACTAAGGAACACTGTGGACATTACAACGGTACCCTACACAGACCTCAAGCCACACATAAGACAACACCTGCGCAGAACATGGCAAACACACTGGGACGAACAGACAGACAACAAACTACATGTAATAAAGCCACACTTGGGACGGTACACATCTGACTCACACAACAGACACACGGAAGTCGCTTTGGGTAGGCTACGGATAGGGCACACGCATGCAACTCACTCGTATCTGCTGACGGGATCTCCTAGGCCCCAGTGCGGCAGGTGCAGAGAGGCCCTATCCGTAGTACACATACTAATAACATGCAAGGCACTTCACACAACACGACACAAACACTTCAGAGAACTCTACAGACAACATATTCCCCTACATCCATCGTTTTTTCTAGGTGACGAAGCCATTGTTTCCGTGAAACGTGTGTTTGAGTATTTGTCAGAAGTCAAGTTTTTAAACCTCATTTCCTATCACGCATCATGAAATCTGGCCCTATACACCAGCCATGCTCATTGTCGTTTTGTGATTTTACTTTTGTTTTTGCTGATCTTACTTAGTGTTTAAGGTATCACCTCTCATATACGACTATTGTTTTGGCGCTCTTTGCCCCAGTTGGCCTTGCGCCATAAACATCAAACCATCATCATCATCATTTTTAAGCAACGCTAATAACGCTAGACCTAAATGTTTTGTTTTTTTTCTATCCGCAAGCGAAACTCCCGAGGCTCCACGGGTTTATAAAGCGCGGGTCGTTTTAAAAAGCGAGACGTTGGAAAACTAGCATCCAAGTCTGTGCGCTATTTACGAGTATATTATTACGCGTCGAAAGTACGACATGAACGAACCATGGTAGATGAGGCGATGATTTTCATGAGCGGCAGTGATGACACGAGCGAACCACGGCAATGCTATGTTCGGCACGCCGTGGTCTTCACTCAGGTACCATGGGTCCGTGCGCCACTGCCTACTTCGTCATTGTCTTGTGACAATATTTAGCGCGCGGGCGCCAACAAAGTCATACACCGTTCAAAACCCGATTTGTACCTCAAGCTTATTCGTCTCATCACTTCAATGCACAACTTGAAAAGATCAGTTTCTATAGGGGCCATTGCGGAGCACAGCAGAGTCAAAATAAAAGGTTGTGCGTGTATATGCGCGGATTTGCGAACTTACTAGCGGCGGAAAAAGTAACCGGACCACGGCGCAGGCCGCCGGAGCGGCAGCAGGGCCGCACCATCGGTATCGTGCTCCCGCCCTCATACCGAGAGTGCTCTGAATGGCGCCAGACTTCGCCCCCACCTCTCGCACATGTACTGTCATGCTCGATGACTTCGTAGTGCAGCGTTCGGTCGCTCAGGTGCTGACATTCGCGACGAAGGGAATCGTGCATCGCCGTTCATCGAGCACATGGCGCTTTCGCGCAGTAGCGAACGGCCCGCAGGGCATCAAACAGCGGCGCCGTGACGAAATGAAGACCCGTTCTGTTTTATACCGACGCTGTCTGTGGCTAAGATCGAGCACGTCCTCTCTGACAACAGAGCGATGCGGACAAAAATCGCACGCGAACGTAGCACCACTTATAAAAAGTTGTTAAAGAAACGTCCTAGTGCGTTTGTATTTTTATATGACGGCGTGTATTTCCCTAAAATTGTGTCCCCCCAGCAATGCGTATGTGTCTAAACGTGAAGCCGACTTTAAAAGCATTGGTGCAAGCATGGTTTTTAAAGAAGGCTTTCCCACAATAATAATTGCACAGTGAAGCAGGTCTATATACGGAGGTTGTGTGATGGCAGAAGACCACTGCAACTCTTGTTTTATAAAAGAGAACTGAAACCAAATATATTACAATTAGGCGCCAAGACGACTCCATCACACGCCTAGTCTTATTTACTAGTAGCAATTAGTTCACCGTAAAAGTTGTAAATATTGTGGGATTCCAGTCTGCTCCGCGTGGCCATCTACGGAGGTCCACGGCAACTTTTTTCTCCCACTGAGGACCCTTTCATGCCCTTGAATGCCGTTGTTATCTACTTCCGTGAATAAACTTTCAGGAATGTCTGTAATGGTTTCCGATTCGGCTCTCCAGTCACCTCTTGTTGACAGTACGCCTGTACTAAATTCCACAACCGACTACATATTGTAGTGCCAATCTAAGCCGTCTTCAAAGAACCCGCTGTAAGGATTATAAACTTCACTGGGGGAGATGATGCTGGACAAAGCAATTCTGATTGGTTCTGAGCTGTAGGGAACCTTGGCTAGGTTCCCTACAGCTGCTGGAGGTCACCCTGGTATTCTGAGTCCTTCCTCCACTCGAGCCCCCAGTGGAGGAGGTACTTGAAATAGATTTTCCCATGCATAAGAATTGCGGAATCCTCCCCTCCTACGAGTGGAGGGAACAAATGGAGTAGAGGAGGGACTCAGAATATGGCCCTGGGGGTAGTGAGTTTTGTCTTCGTTTCATGAGGAAGTTGCGAATGAGCACTACGCAATGGTCGCCTCTGGATCTTGTGCTAGTGAGGGACTACTGTGTGGAACCTAGGGATGTTTCCTAGTATGTTTTGCGCCTATGTAGTGTATCGTCACTGGAAACTTCAGGCAGCACTGCAATGAGCGGAGTAAATCTAGTGGTTCTAATTTAAGCCCTCTTTCTCCACTCCGAGTGTACCGGAAAAAAAAGAAGAAGATAAATATCAAATAAATCGCAATCGACACGTGAGAGTGGGTGATCCCTCAAGATCGCGCGATGAATTACGCCGTGTTTTCACAGGAAAAAAAGGAACCTTCGTGCCAGACTCCGCGGAGATGAAAATACGGTAGCCTGCACTATGTAGGGAGATGATATGCACCTATGAAGCTCCAACATCATGAATGCAACAAGTTTTTCAAACAAGCTTCTTTTCTTTTGCAGTTTAAGGCTGGAGGCATGAGCGCGTCGAAAAGTCAAATCAAATACACTGAAATACATCTGATCATGGGTGTATGCATGCTTAGTGCTACTTCGCTAAGCATGCATACAGGCTACTCATTAATTAATGAGGAACAGGTCGTCGGCGCTTCCAAGACACACAGAGACCGAATACTTCGGGAAACGATCCCGCACTCATGATCACGTGGGAACAGATGGGAGGGCATCGGGTGTCGACAGCGACGGCGCAACGCAATACCACGCATTACCTTCGATGCAGTTCACCTCAAGTATCGCATGTCGCCGAAGTTCAAAACGCGCACGCGATGCCTCGTCAGTTTTGCTCGTCATTTGCTACTCTTACGTAGTTTGAATGTTTTTTTCTGTTGGCCATGCGCGTTTCTCTTTTTCTTCATTTTTATTTGAATTTTTTTGAATTTAGGCCCTTAGAATACTAAATAGGTAGACTCGGCGAAGTTTGGAGGTACGGTCGTTTCACATTACCAAAAATTGGTCGCCTGTTTCCAGGCAACAAAAGCGTCTAAGTTCACTCTAGCAACTCAGAGTATCTTTTCCTTTCTCTAAATGATGGTACGTATACGTTTATTTTCAGCAAAAAGTACATACGACATGTAAGTCTGCTGCTGGCGCCGACGTTACGTTTTTTTCCTTTACTTTAAAAGCAATTTCGCAAATGCATAACGCAGAAAATTATACACAGAATTACCGATATGTCGAAATGCTTTGCATGCAGTCAGAGGGTTATGTATTCAATCCTAACACTAAGCGTTTTTTTTTTTTTGCTTTCAGCAATCAGCAAACTAACTTTTAGCATGAAGTGCAGTGGGAGCAATGTTCCGTCTTTCATCGTGGCGGGCGGGTGTGTAGAAAACATGTTTTTCCTTGTCATCGGATGGTCCCGTTAATTTAGCCCAACTATTTATTTTCTCTCTTAGCAGAGTCTGATAGATCAGACGGCCGTTTGCGGCTAATACATACAGGAATAGGAATTGGTTTAGGCTTGCCATGCTCATCCATTCTTTTTGAAAGACTTGCAGACACTCTCGCATGTAATTGTCGGACAAGCCGCTAAGCTGCCCCGCTATACACCCAGCCACATTAAAGTCGGCTTCACTGTTTTATGCAAATGCATTGCTGGAAAAACATTGCTAAAGGAAACAAATGCAGTCTCACATGCAAAAACGAAGGCTGTAGGGTCTTTTATTAAAAACGTCCATAAGACTTTCGTACACCGATAGAGCACAATAGATCCAGTCTCTTCAATGTCAGTTTCACTGCTATTCACAAAGGATTTGCGGGGAGGAAGCTTATTCAAGGCAGTATAAGAGGTTTTGTGTGAAAATGTTAACACACTAGGGTTTCATATTAGGTCCGCCGATAAAATCCCATGTCTCCGTAAGACCCTCGGCTCCACTGTTATACACTAAAGTAGTGCTGCAATGACATGTTAGGGGGCATATAAGAAATCTGATATCAAATTACTTTGGCCCAAGGAAAGTCCTTGTGTGAAATGCCTTGATAGTACCAATGTATTCCTATGAAACGCTATTCAAGGAGCCGTTTTGGGACAGCTTCACTGCTAAGCACAAATGAATTTCTGTGAAGACATTTTCGGGCATTATAAGTGGTGTTGATATGAAATACGAAAGCCGTAGGGGACTTTTACTCATAGCCTTTTCTTATCCATCGAAAATGTGACCCATTAAGAGTTACTGGTGGACGGACGGACGGACGGGTTCCCTGTTTGAAACCCCACAGAAAGGCTTATGAATTTAAATGAATGTATTTTTGCCCCGGCAAGCTAGCTTGTCCATCTTTAAAGATAAGCCGGGACGGTCGCATTTGTGAGGTAGGACGCAGCTGATGTTCGCGGAAAAGAGTGTGTTTGTGAAGAGACCTTACCCAGAGACATACGTATCCCAACAGGGTTTGTGGAAGGCTTAAAACAATTCATCTTAAAGGGGACGTGAGGAGACGTCGCACCTTCATTTATTGCGGAGCGCCGAGCGATGAACAGAAGACAAACGGCGGCGACGACGGGCGAGCCATGGCGCCGGTAATGGTTTCTGTGAGGGAGAGCACGAGAGCGGGGCTGGTGCTGACGGCTCGGTCGCTTGAAACCAACTGTTGGCCGCGCCACTCGTACTTCTTGACTTGCGGCTCGTGACAGGATCTGCCGTCCTGCGGCGCACTGCACCGGCACCGGAGCTTCCTTGGCAGCCGCATTTGATCTGCTACAAGCTAAATAAGAAGGTGAAATTTATCAAATTTAATCAGTGAGGAATATAACAATCAATCAATCAATCAATCAATCAATCAATCAATCAATCAATCAATCAATCAATCAATCAATCAATCAATCAATCAATCAATCAATCAATCAATCAATCAGTCAATCGGTCAATCAGTCCAATGAATAATGACTTCAAACCGCCCTGAAATTCCCAGCACCTGTGTTTAGCCGTAACTGAACCATAACCCAAATAAAGCAAATACCCGATTAGAGGTTTTGGCAAAGGTTGGGTAAGACGGCTTCAAAAACAAAACTGTTTCCATCAGTCGGTTGCACTCAATAGGAAGTATCAGTCAATAAATCGACAAATAGTCAGTTGACATTAGCAAATAGTTTCAATTATTGAGAACAATGCTAACGTCGTAGAATTGGAAGCTCTTTTGTGAGGTCACCCATTAAGTTTTTCATCTTAAAGTTGATTGACAACACACGTATCGCCATCGTCTTGTACGGGAAATACTTTTGTCGGTGCCTTTGCTAGCAATTTTGCTAAGGAGGGAAGCGCATGCAAAGATTACGCCAGTCCCTAACACCACGAGGCGATTGGCTAGACGCACACTGTAAAAGCTGTATAGTGAATATTTGTTTAAACCTTAACGTTGATATAAGCAAAGAATGATGGCCTTTTTTCTACACCTGTTGTGTTATTTAGCCAATTCTGTTTGTGGGCTCAGTGAGTGAGGTTGAATTCCAGCTTAGTGTTTGTGTGTGTGCTTTTTACACAAGATGGCAGCTTCCTGACTAATGACTGGGTGGTAGCACCTGAAGTCGAGCTCAGTTGCGAGAAGTGTCCTTCGAAATCTGCAGATTGAACGATCACCTAAAGTCTGAATCGTGTAGGGCAAGAGACACGGGGATAGACGACCACACCAGCGTTGCTAACAAAGCAGATTGCTCGCCAATCCGTCCACGAATAATACCAAAGATATTAACACAATAAACGACGAAAAAAGTCGCAAAGAACGTGCAAAAATTGTTCACAATCTTCACAACCTAAACTCAGTCATTTAAAGAACGCATCTCCTCTCAGATGTACTTGAAGAACGAGCACCTCCACATTATCATCCACCACTCCTAAAACTCACCGCAGGTGGGCTTCAGCACAACCCCCAAGAACGACCAATCACCATGACCAAATGTGCAAATTTGGCGAATGACGATGCCCAGGATTCGATTAGAGCAAAAAAGGTACCTGCGCTGTGACAGCAGCGCAAGGCGTGGATCTGCGGTGTTGTCACAGCGCATATACTATATTTTGCTCCAATCTCATGCTGGGCCTTATAATTCGCCAAATTTGCACATTTGGTCACGGTGATTGGTCGTTCTGTAGTGTTGTGGTGAAGCCCGCCTACGGTGATTTTTAGCAGTAAAGGGCCGTACTGGGCCGTACTTCGAACTTCTTTTTTATTCTTCCCGTTGTACGACCGAATTGACACTTCTCGAGCAGGGGCATTACAGGAAACAAACGTAGGACCCCGAGAGAGATTATCTAGGCGAGAGATTGTGCAACATATTGTTTTTAAATTCTGTGCATTAAAAGAGTCAATGCAATGTATATTCCGAATATGAAATTGTTCATCGAAACCAACAATAAATGCTCTTTAATGCCTTGTTATTACACTAAACTCCAGTTCTCTTGCGGAAGTGAAAGTGGCTATTTTAAATGTCTATACAATACAACACTGTTTTGTGACCATGACCTTTATTCCACGTCCTTTATTCCGTGTTAGTGCAACGTTCCGGCTCAAATTGCTTAGTGCCAAAACTGCTGAAGGCCGCAATCACAAAACACCGTGCTCTAAACCGCCGTAAGTTCAGGTGCCACTCCAACTCTGCACAATAAGGTGTACAGTGTACTCGTAAGGTGTACCCGTCGTACGCCCCATTTGACAGTATCCCACAAAGTGCCACTCCAACTAGTGCACTAACTCTGCACAATAAGGTGGACAGTGTACTCGTAAGGTGTACCCGTCGTACGCCCCATTTGACAGTATCCCACAAAGTACCACTCCAACTAGTGCACTCGTTCATCAAAATGTGGCAGTCGATTGCGTCATCATTGGTGTTCGTCTTTGGCGTTGCCCTCGGCTCACTTTTGGTGGAAATCCTAGCAAAAAAAGCCGGGACAATGTTCTCATTCCTACCCATGTCTATAAAAATGATTCCGCCTTCCTTATTCCTCCACTGCCACCCCCCCCCCCCCCCCCCCCACACTCACACACACCCACACACACATTTTTTCCCTTTTTGTCACACTCCTATAACGTCCGATCTGCCTCACTTAAGCTGGAATCGTCAAGCTTTCCAGAGCGACTGCCACAACTTTCGCCATGCACCCCTATCCCGGACTTGTCTCCGGGAAATGCACCCTGCCATCACGCCGAAATTCTTAATCGAATTAGCAATTATGGTATTATGGCTGGTCTGGTAAAAGTTGTGAGAAACAGGCTTACCCCTTCCTGTTCGCCTACACCCGAAGTCAGTTTTGTGTAGTCTTCATTCAAGATACCCGACCTCACTTCGCTGAAAAATCATTCTTTCCCATCCCCACCCCCTTAACGTGTGATGTCTTGGAGGTGTTCCTTTTATCAATAAAGGCTATTCATCATCATCCTACGTCTTAAGGTTTCCAATAGACTTGCCGCGTTGTAACAGTGTACTACGCACAGAAAGCCAAAAATCACGTGATCTCTCCAGTGGCTGCTAACGAGGTGCGAATCATATTCTTATTCTCACCCTTGGTGATCGTTCGTCCCTGTTTAATAGTGTTTGTATATGACTAGTAAAAGTTTAAATCCGTGAGTTTCCATTTACGTTGAGGCATCCTTGGACCAAGCAAAGGGGGACGCACAAGCAAGTAGGAAAGATGCTATCGACCGGACTCCACCGAATGTATGGTGACCAAAACCACGGAACGGTGTGACACAAATGTCGACGGACACGTGTTGTGGCCGAAGTGATAAGAGGAATTGGGCCCCTGCAGCACAACTCCTGCAAAGGCATTGTTCAGTAAAGAGAGGCGAACTGCGTCGATGGTCGACGGCTTTCTGCGTGGCGCTCCGGTGCGGTAACATTGCCGAATTTACAGTCAGATGCTGTTTAAAAACAAAGGTGGAGTGGTGTTAATTAGTATTCGTGTAAACTAAAACAACGTGCGCTTTTTCAATAAAAGACTATCGCCAACTGTAGTTGTGTGTTATTCGTTTACGTTAAAAAAGGTCGACGTTATCGATGTGTTAAACAATTTTGGTGCATATGAACTGTGTCCTCAAAGCAGACAGTGACTTAAAGTCTGCTAACTTTAACTATGCGCACGCCATTGCGCAGAAAGTGCTTTTTTTTTTTTTGCAGTGGTTGGGACCACCGCGTTGATGCCATTTGCTAATTCGAATTGTAGAAAATTAACCTTGTGAGCATACTAGCAAATAGGGTGCATCTGTAGTGTTATCACCATTTCATGTGTGGATATGTAACACTAATAATGTAACAGAGCTAAAAAATTCGTGGTGTTTAATTTCTACAGTTAGGTTATGTTCATACTACCGACGTAACAGCCATATCGTGCGCTATGGACGTAAAAAACGACCTTCAATTGATTCGGCTGGCTGTTATGTCAGACGACGTCATTATTTAAAGATATCACGACAGCCGCGACAACAGTCTGAACCCGGCTTTAGTGTTCGCATGTGTCGACAACTTGCCTTTCCACGTACCCTTCCGATTTTTGTACCTTGCGTGGTACAAGCGTTTACCACTTGTATGTAAGCTAGAGGTAGCCACTGTTGGGTTGTTGTTCTCGTGCGGGTTTCCTTTTGTAGTATGTGTGTGTTACCTGCCGCGTAGTTCTATCGAGGCATATTCTGTATCTGCTCCGACGGACAAATAACCCTCTTTTCACCTACTTGTAAAATAGGCGCGAAGAAACGGACGCAAACGAACTAGGCGAAGCCAGATAGAAAGCACCAGCGCCTCGATAAGATATGCTTTCCATGTAAAATATTGCTCGGGACATTTTCGGAACTATTTCTCGGGTAACCCACAATGCAAAAGCATTGTGGCCTCCCTAGGCGATTCTTATCAACGGCTTCTTTATTGCGGCGTCGTTCTCTTTTCGTATCTTTCTTCGCTTTCGCTCCTTCGTCCTTTGTCGTGGAAAACGTCTACGGGCAGACTGGCGACATTTCACGCCACTGAGTCCGCAGAATCACAGTTCTCCGTCTCTGGTGGGCACCTGTTCTACGCTTATGCCGTCACGTTCACCTGTTCCTCGATATGATGTTGGAGCCACCCGCACTATGCAAACACACGATCTGCCACCGAAAACGTGTTGACGTATATCAGCGCAGCATGTTGTTGGGTTAGTTGGCCCTGTGTCTTTTAAGTAAAAAACTGCGCGTAAAAGACTGCGCCCGTCCTGTCTCCTTTCTTTTACACGCATTCCCCTCCGCGGTGGCTGAAAGGCTAAAGTGTTGTGCTGCTTAGCACAAGGACGCGGGTTCGATTCCCGGCCGCGGCGGCCGCTTTGCTGATGGAGGCGAAAAGCGAAAACGCCCGTGTGTACGAGTTTTCGGGGCACATTAAAGATTCCCAGGTGGAGCCCTCCACTGCGGCGCGCCTCATCGCCTGCGTTACGTCGGCGCGTTCATAATGAATCCTTTACGCGCAGTTTTATACTTTAAAGGTACTGATGTAGCACGCTGGTTACTCAGTCGGCGCCTACTCTGGGAATATGGTTTCAATTCTCACACGAACTCAAATGTAGTTGACACGTGCACAAACACCGCGTACAATGGTACATATGATTCGGAGGACAGCGCTGCATGTGTGTGGTGTTCCTGACCTTCCCTTGCCCCGTTGTACCCGCTGTTTGTATGCGTATCTGACTAAAACGTGTTTTCCTTCCCTCCTATTTTTGTATCAGTCAACGATGGCGACTCCGGTTTCTCCGCCTAAGAAACACTTGAGGCTTTTGCCTCAAAACAAGGTGACTAAGCTCGCACTGCCTGAAGGCAAGCTCTAACGATGAGGCGCTGGCTTTGCACTCTGGCCTCCTCACACTTGACAGCAGGCTGTTGGCGTCAGCAGCTAGTGCCGTCACGTTGCTCGAGCGAAGGCCCGCTGCTGAAGTCTAACATGGAGAACTAACACAGATTGGGTAAACGACCGGGGTGCGTTAGCGGTGAAGAAACCGCTTTCAACGCGCCGCATTTGCCACGGGAGTCTCAAGCATGCGGCGCGAGGAATTAGCGGGTGCAAAAAAACGGGGCGAGACATGTTTGTTTTGGTTCTGGAGACGCCGGGCCATCAGGCTTTTCCCTGCTAGGCCGTCCGAGAAGATCCCAATCCGGTGATCGGCAACGGCTAAATATATATCGCCGGCTAACGGCCCTGCCCACTAAAGCGGCACCCTTCGAGAATGCCGTGGCTGGTACGTGCGTTAACTGCTCAAACGGAGGGGCTGTACTGCGTTTTTTGTTAGTCTGAAACTTGAGCTGCGCGTGGCCCGATATTAGGATTCAGCTTGCACAGTCATAGGCTACGATTTTGAGGGTCGCCACCATGGGCTCCTCTAATTTTACGCAACTTCCAGCCGAAACGTGTTCGCCGTGCACCCTATTCATGTTTCCCGACACTGCTCCCCGAACCTCATCCTCTTTAAATACGAGCACATATGCGAGTAGTCATACCTGCTGCCTGGTTTCACAAAAAGAAACAACTAAGGCCAGGACTATTTTTTTAGTTTGAGAACGCGAGATTCGGACCTTCGTAAAATCTTGTCTTGTCATTATGTTGGAATGTCGAGCCCGTCAGTCAATGTCACATGACGACAGAATGTAGCACGAGTAATAAAGAGCATTGCTGCGCAACCTCTACGAGCCCCACCTCCCCAAATCATGTATGTCGGCGGCCGCGCCCGAAACCTGTCAGTCGAGGTAACAGAGCAAGAGACTGCCGAGTGAGCAAGAAAGAGCGTTACCAGCAACGGGTTGCCCACGTTCGTCGTAAATCCTAGGCACAGCGGCTGCGGTATGTGTCAATGGAGAAATCGATAACTTTGGCTTACGTGGCCTTATTTCCTCATTTTGGGGGAGAGTATCGCGTTTATCGCAATTATCAATTTGCAAAAATTAGAAGCCGTTCCACTCAATGTGAAAGCTGTCGGAAATGCAGAGCAGTGATTCGCCATAGTGGCCTGTACCGCCGTTATCCGCTTACTGCTACCACCCCATGCAATTCAAATTTCCCGCCTTCGCAGTGCTCGCCGCCCCCTGCCTGAAACTGCGCCAGCGGGAGTTCTGTTCTTTTGTTCTTTTCTCCCCGCACGTGCCGGCGTTGCACTGCCATCGTAATTGGGCCCATCTCCCCGCGAGGGGGACTCGAGTAAATGCGTCGCATAGGGGGTGGGTGTATTGCGTTAAAGGGGTCCTGAAATACCTTCCGCCGATGCATGGATGTACATGTACCCAAATAAAGCAATGTATTTGCAATCTCCTCCGCAAGAATTTTGTTAAAGCGATGAGTATTAGCTGAGAAATCGTAAATCAAAAACCGCGCATTATCGTCGCTCCGCGTGTCCTCCTCCTTTCGACTTACTCTCCGCTGTTGACGGCGCGCGAGCCTTGCCTCCCATGATGCTGCGCTCCGCAGCGGTGACGTACTTCCGACTTCCGCTATTGCGCTGCTCAGACTGTCGTCTGCTACGGGCAAGCTTTGTTAACAACACCAATGAATTCCGCACTCCGCTCAAGGCTGGAAAAGCGAACGAAAAATCTGGCCGCATGTAAGCGGCGGCCTGGCCTTGCTCTTTCGCGGTGTACGTTGCTGGCGGCACATGACTTTTTATCGGCGGCGAACTTCGCAGCCGCACGGGGAGGTCGTGCGCTCAGTTCCTTGATGCACCGCGCACTGTTTTATCCAAAAGCGCCGTATGAGATGTGGCCCCGCTGGTGCCGGGTCTTATTTTGCGGCGGTGGTAATTCCTGCCGGCGGCATGTGAAAAAGTCATATTAAACCGATACAGAACCCGTGCACAAAACGCTTCAATCATGTGACCAGTTCAGCTTGGGGCGACGCGTGGTGGAGAGCGGCAACGTTGACAAAAATGCTTTGCCGCGGCTCTGAGCTTTCTAGCGCTGGAGCTAGCGCCATTTCTTTGACAATCTCAAACATCGGTTGCCTTGGCAACAAGGCACAAACCACCTTCCAGAAGTCATTTACGGTTGCGTGATCCCGGTTCACAGCTTGGGGCCCCACTTCGCGACATGTGGGCACTGCATGCGTACCACTCACTCCCAGTTGGGAAGTGCAGATGCGTTTTGATATTACAAGGAGGCGATGGTGTGTGTGTTGTGGACGCCTTTGTTTCGTGCGTGAAAATGCGACGTTTGTGCTTCTGCGGGTGATAGTGCTTCCCATTGTCTGGATATCTTTCTTGAGCGACGGACGACTCAAACCTCGCATGGGGTATGTGCAGTGTGCGTTGCTAAAGCCATCGTCTTGTGCGCACAGAGTTAAGTGACTTGCTGTTCGTCCCCGCAACCGCGCGCGAGGTGAGTACCGAATTTACGACGGGCAGGAGGCAACCCATCCTCTGTCAATCGTGGTTCAGACTTTCAACGCATGTTGGGGACGTTGTGTTCGTTAGAAACGTATCTCTGGATTGTTTTTGAAGTTGAATAAAATGTATGCGTCAAACCCGGGCATTCGGCTCAGGGCGTTCTCTGCGATTGCACGAAAAAAGTGCCACGGGGCTTCAAACGCTTTCTTTATGGAACGTACTCAGGTAAGACAATATCCATGTCGTGTTATGGCCGTGTTGGCATTCAATACAAATGGTTAAGCGTTGTTTTACATTTGTTTTCGTTTGTCGTAAAATGCCCAAGCACTGCCGGCACTCCGCTGGCAGATCAGCCGCGAGCCGACGCTGAGCAGGACGACTCATCTCTTTGCCGAATGCGTGAAAAAGCCGCCCAATAGCAGGATGTCTAGCTCATGACGACATCTGGGAATCGATATGTAGACATGTGAAGATGGCGGCGTCCCAAAAAACACGAAGGGAAGGGTGAGAAAAAAAAAAACGACAAACTTTGCAACAAAAGTGTGAGCTTTCCGCTGCGCGTAAAAGAGTAATACTTAGCACACAGGACGTTGACGACGCCAATCTAACGGTTTCGCTAGTTCATTTAGTGTGCTCAAATGCCTTTCAGGGCCCCTTTAACGTTTAGTGTTTGGGGAGTTGGTGGTAGTGAATGCGTTGTATCAGCAGCTTCTAGACGTAGTTAGAATGAATCAAGGAAATAAGGCGCGTTCGTAGCCTCCCATTCTGTGTCGGCTTTGTGGCGAAGTGGGTAGAGCACCATGTACATTGCGTTCCGCCCGCAGGGTCGAGGGATCGAAACCAGGCGCCGGATAGTATTTTTTGTTATATAGTGTAGGGGGAGGGGTGCGGAAAACGACGGTGCGGACTACGACGGACGTCAACGCGGGTGACATCGTGAGTTACTGAAATGCTCTGCATTTAATAGTTTCTCATAATAAACAAATTGAACTTTAGAGCAACAATTCAAGGGGACCACTAAAACAGCAAGCGGTGCTACCCCGCCTCTGCCTTCCCCCCTACTCGAGCGCTACCAGTCGCAAGGTCACCTCATCAGCAAAAAAATACGATTAACTGTCATTCGTTGACTGAACCCTCCTTGGAGAACTTTTGTCAACCCCCCAGGGCCAGTAACAACCCAGGGTTCCTGCGCCGAATACGAGGCGGACCATACAAACTACGCCGATCCTTCGCCACACGCTTTCCGGACGTCATGAAGGGAGACGACAGCCCAGGGCCAAATCCCTTGAAAAAATGTAAAGAAAACATGAAGACATGGTTCAGATGGACGCAGCAAGTTGGGAACAGATAATGAGAGACAAATGCCTCACCAGCGCAACAATTCTAAAACTACCATTCAAAAGCGGAAGGCGTGGCCACGGTGCTGGCCATAACCATCCCAAGGCAACAACGATCGTTTCCGACTCGCAGAAGCCCTGAAGAAAGTTCGCTGGGGATTGGTGAGTGCCGCAGCGTACCGCAAGCTGAGTGAAAATGTCCCAAACCGGCATGTCCCGATTATCCGGGTGCTGGCACACTGCTCCCTCGCGAGCCACGAATTCGCCCACATGACCAACCAGACCACGGTGAAAGAAGCTGACCCCAATGTCGTTTTGTCCTAGCGGAGCGTTGCCCAACATTGCAGGCTAGAACGTAGGACCTACTTGCTGCAGCAGCCCCAGCTATTGGCCGCGAGGCCCACCACTGGAGAGGCCGGCGCTGCGATCGTTTTGACGTCACTTGTAGGATCACCGTTCCATCTTGCTGCGTAGTTGGGCTTCAACGCGTGACACTTCGCTTAGGAAGCGCGTTATAAAAGTATTTTCGTGTTAATTTCCTTCGTTTTAAGTTAATTTTCAGTGCGTCAAGCGCAGTTCGACCTAATGGTGACTGTATAACCGCATCAAGATTATCCGCAAACACCATGAGCCTGGTGGTGTATTACGCATGCGACCGAAGCGAAAGCAGCGGCTTGTTTCCCCGATCAACAATGTGGACTACGACGATCGCCGAGTGAAGTTTCTAGATTTCCCTTGTTTGCAAGAAATGTATAAAGCAGGAAATCGTGAAGCGTTAACTGCTCGCAGAAGCACACGTACCCGCCGTCCCTGCCCGCACAGCCGACGGTGCGGCTCGAACCGACGCAGGTCGCGGCAGCAACAACTTGTCGCCGCTTTTTAAAATCACACAAGTCGTGGAAAAGAAGTTCCAGATTGGTGAAAGTGGATGTTAGTGTGATGAAAAATTCTGATAGGTAGTGTCATCAGCTGTGGTTTTCAAAGCGATGCTCAAATATCTGCCGCGATTTACGCCGACCGGCCGCGGAGGTCAGTCCCGGCAGCGCCGGCCCGTTCAGGCACGGTGCGGCGAGCGGCCGAAGGATGGCTATGCTTGCGCGCAAGAATCGGCCGAGGCCGTGCAGGTATCTTGATCGTCGATCGCTTCAACGGAAATCACCGCGCTTACAGAGTTCCCAGCGCGGTGAAACGTTCTGTTAGGGACTGTCACTCGCAATTCTAACGGCGATGAAATATCTGCTGCGACGCCAAGCCTAAAGTTCCTAACCAACGTTAAAGCAGGCGATGTCCTAACATACGATTACGTGCATCCGAAGCCGGCTGCGAGCTGTTGGCGAAGGCCCTCCCGTCGCGCACGCGCGTGTTGCGTTTGGGTTCCTCTAACTTCTTGGGGGCCCCCAGCGCTCGGTTCTCCTATTTTAAATATCCCCATTACCCGAAATCATTAACGACGTGTTTCGCCTCGTACGCAGCCTCGCCTTCTGTGAGCAGTCGTGAGTTTCGAAATTGATGCTTGAGAAATGCCGGCTTACTGTAAACATACAAAACACGCTGCAATTATAAATTACCACGCCGAGCACCTAATGAAAACTAAATATAGCCTTGCCCGAACCCACTCGAAGGCGTTAAAAACTCGCGTTCATACCGTTCATACATTGCGGACAAGCCGCGAAAAGTAAACATCAGCCGTGCAGAGTCTACGGCAGTGATCGTTAATCAAATCCGGGCATGACTATAAAAACACCGTGGGGGAAATAGGCACTGATTAAGCCAAACTGCAGACCATAATAATACTTTTAAGCATGCATGTGCGGCGAAGCGATCTGATCACCGTTCTCGCGTCATTCATTTACCAGGCAATACGAGCAGTTCGCGCGGTGAGATCATAAGTGAGCGTCGCGTTTCCGTCGCTGTTACAAGGTGTTTCCTTGCACACACACGTCCCGTCACAAGTATTTCATAATGAATTTACAGCGTACAT
Organism: Haemaphysalis longicornis; assembly: GCA_013339765.2. Classification (NCBI taxonomy): domain Eukaryota; kingdom Metazoa; phylum Arthropoda; class Arachnida; order Ixodida; family Ixodidae; genus Haemaphysalis; species Haemaphysalis longicornis. The sequence goes on along the minus strand of CM023450.1, from coordinate 98,748,221 downwards.
TTCTCGGCATCAGTTGCATCGTCCTTGGCGTTAGCTGGCTGCGTATGTAAGAGCTGTATACGTCGCGATGGTAGCCAACTACCTACACGCGGCGGTGCCGCCGGGAACAAGCGAGTCAGCTGATTGCTTGCCCGAATTATTTGGTTTACAGACAACTTTTTTGGTAATTTGTATCAAATCCACAGGAGCGGGCGAGACGGTGGCCACAACAAAAAAAACACGCTTCCGCATACGCACGGGAAATGTGTTGTAGCAGACGACAACACGATTCGGCGTCCTACAAGTGACGTCACTCGTAGGTGGCGCCACGGTATGTCCTCGAGGCCAATACAGTAAAAAAGACGGCTCCGCACTTCTCTTACTACAAACCAACACATTACTTCACCCGGTCCGACTCCATATGCAATTCCTTAGGCATCATCCGCCGCAATGCAAGTTCTGCGTACAGTGCGGCCCTATTGACCGTAGTTTGGACCCCCGAAAGCGTGTTTCCAAACGCTTCGATACACAGAGTACTCACGTGACATGTGTGATGTCACTGCGCGCGCTATTGTTTTGAGGGCCTGCTAAAACGAGCCTACCGTTCAGGCTCTGTGGCCTCGATGTAGAATACTGAGCTCGGGTTCGAGCCCCAGCAAAGTTTTTTTTTCTAAAAACAAATCTACATGTTGTTTTTGTTAATAATAGTGATTTGGTATGTTTTAGGTCGCTTTAGGTTTGGGGCGCAGCCAATTACGACATTTAATTACCGTTCTGCATCGCGCGAAGAGACATATCCCGTGGGTGCTGTGTGCCGCGAAACGTTTGGAAATACGCCCCCCGGGAGAACTGAGGGTACTTTATACCATCTTTGCTCCTCCTCGACTAAAGCTCGTGCTGGCAGAGAGGGAACAGATGCTGCCTAGAATTCTGGAAATACAATGCCTCCCGTGCACAATAGGCTAGATAAAGCTTCCCTCTCCTCTCCTCTCTCCCTCTCCTCTCTCTCTCTCTCTCTCTCTCATCTCTCAAGTCACAGTCTCTCTCCTCTCTCTCTCTCTCTCGCTCTCTCTCTCTCTCCATCTCATCTCTCTCTCCTCTTCATCATCTCTCTCTCCTCCTTCTAGTCCTATCTCTAGTCTCTCTCTCTCTCTCTCTCTCTCTCTAAGCACGCACCTTTCCATACTTGCACTCAAACCCTTATCGCCTGAGTAACTGCCCGATTTTCAAGAGTCCCACTTCCATTGTTCAGTCTGGAAATTCCCGATAACGTAAAATAAGCTCAACTCCGTACCCATTCCCACACACTCATATTAAATACCGCTCTCTCCTGCACTGCCCCGCAAGACCAGCAAGAGTTGGATGATTGGGCCCGCCGGATATCGTCCGCCATTGCATCCTTGAACCGAGGTCACCGCTCAACGACGCTACACTTCTAACAATCAATATTTGCAATGAAGTTTTCCCCACGCCATCATGTATGGAATCCAATATGCCGCAGTTCCCTGAACTTTCAACGTTCGAAAGCTGTCCCCACGCGTTTAAGTTGCCAGAAAGAAAAAGAACACGCCAATGACACGGGGCGCCGACATTCCCCATACGCGATTGCTCGTTATGCATCCTAAGCCCTGAGGCGCTGGCCCGGTATACAGCAGCCGCTTTGAGCCTCGTGAACCTTCGGTGGAGGCAATTGAGTCGCCGTAGGCCCGAACTCACCTTCTCTGACCACGAAGGTACCGGTCAGGGCAAGCAAACAAACACTGGAGAAGCTCGCTCCGGGAGTTCAGGGTTATAACGAGAGATCGCGAAGCAATCAGGATGGCACGTGCGAGAGGCCAGTGTTATGTACGAAACGTACAGCTCCCAGCTTTCTCAGTGGCTGGCCACAGCTATCGATCAGAAACCGCGCAGGAAAATATGAACCCTCTTTCCAACCTCTCCTAGAGGCGTTGCGCCCGTGTTAGATATCCGAATTACAGCTGCAAACACTGCCGCTACTTTCGCACAAGTAAATAAGATGGGGTCTTCTAGTCCGAAACTTGCGACACTTCCAGACATCGTTGTGAGGTGAAATATGCAAATTTCAATACCCCTGCATTTTTGAGTAGAGGCAGGTCTTTCGTGATTGGGTTATCCAGAGACACACGCTCCCGCATATAACGCCTCAGGAAACAATGGGGTTTTACCTACTATGCTCACCTCGCGTGCTCACCTCGGCGCATCTTAGTGGATCGGTGATAATCTAGGCAAACAGCGCAAAACAAAACAAGGACAGAGAGAGATAGACGTAACAGACTGCGCTGAACTATCAACTGGTTTTATTTTGAAAGAGAGCCAATATGTATAGCCGTCCAACCTAAGGTTTATGTGCGCAGCGTAGAAAATTTGGTTCTTTCTCAGACAGGATGATAGAGGCCATGCTGACGCATACCTCACCAAGCGTTAGGATCCGTTCTGATTCGATAATTTAACGTGAGAGCTGTGATTAGCACTTTCTAATAGATGGCAGTGTGTTGTAATTCTGGCAAACAGAATGGCTTGCCAGGAATCTCTCCGCATCTTTCCCCTCCCGCGCATTCTTTGATGCGTCAACGATAGGCTAAGGGAGCAAGCAAACAATGTAAAGAATGCGCGGGAGGGGACGGATGCGGAGGGCTATCTGGCAAGCCATTGTTCGAATTGCAGGGGCTGTTAGCCAGAATTACAACACACTGCCATCATTAGAAAGTGCTAATCACGGCTCTCACGTTAAATTATGGAATCATAACGGATCCTAACGCTTGGTGAGGTATGCGTCAGCATGGCCTCTATCACCTTGTCTGAGGAAGAACCAAACTTTCTACGCTGCGCACATAAACCTTAGGTTGGACGGCTATATATATTGGCTCTCTTTCAAAATAAAACCAGTCGATAGTTCATCGCAGTCCCTTACGTCTATCTCTCTCTGTCGTGGTCTTGTTTTGCGCTGTTTTGCCTAGATTATGTACCAACACCCCCAGTTTTCCAGGTTAATCGGTGATAACGCTCAGACATGGAGCACGGGTTTAAGTGAAAGCGAGTTGCAGTATGATATAGGCATCATATATACGGCACAACAATACTACTCCTTGTGATGAGCGTTACTTCTTCAACGTAGCAACTGATTCCTGAACCTGGAAAGACATTCTACTCCGCTGTTATGCCTTTTTACAACGTTTCTCGTTCATTTTTATAGCGAAAACTGTTTAAGACACGTCTTCGAAGGCACGTCTTCGCACGTCTGTTTAAGACACGTCTACGCAAAAAGGATAATCTCCATGGTTCTGATGATAACGACGATGATGATGAAGATGTTTCAGAGGAACTTGTCACTGAAAGGAGGATTGCAATGAAAAGCAACACGACGTTTACGGCACAGCTGGTTAAATACTGCACCCCGGGTTAAAGCAGATAAAATACATAGCTCAAAATAAACAACAAGTGAAATTCTGAAAAAAAAAACGCAAGAATCTTCGGCGTGATTTAATAATAGCCCGAACTACTCATCCGCTCGACGCAGAAATAAAGGCGTGAATTAATAACAAAATATGCGTTTGTGCATATATCCCAGACTTGCGGCACCAAAGGAAAGAATGACTGGCGAAATGCGGGACAACGCCATACGGGTAAATCTCCTTTGCCTCGCCATTGTCCCTGCCTGATCCTCCTCATAAACTGTTGCTGCGCACGTCTTCCCCTTTTCTTTTCCTTTTTTATTTCACCTCACTATGTTCACCCCATCTGAATTAGCACGAACCGCCGTTTGTGGGGCTAACCTCGTCAGTATTCATTAAAGTTCTCTCTCTCTCTCTCTCTCTCTCTCTCTCTCTCTCTCTCTCTCTCTCTCTCTCTCTCTCTATCTATCTCCTCATAAGCAATGCAAGGAATCGGCCAATAGCTACTGGCGCGCTACCAAGTGATATTCTGTTCGCCATTTCCAAAAACAATGCTTTCGTCATCCTACTCACACCTGTCGACGCAGTCTAGGTGTGCAAGGAGAGAATTAAACGTGGTAGTACTAGCCGCACTATTAGTCTGGATCACGAGACCCCATGGTCAGATGAGGGGGAATGGGTGATTAGGAACGGAGGTTGTGATGAACACAAGCGAAAGAATATAAGCTTCCCTGTGAGTACCATTATTTGCTCCTTTTTCATTCATGGTTCGGCCTTGGAGGTCGCAGTGAAAGTTTCAATGCAGACCCAGCATTCCCAGTACCCGTGCAAGGCCGCTTATAATAACAAACGGCTAATTTACAAGTTGTATCCAGATGCACTTTGTGGGGTCTATGTGAGAATGGTTTCCATGGTCATAGAATTAAAAAGGGAAAAGTCAAAAGTGAAAAACCATTTAGCGATAACAGTTTATATTCTAGAAAACCACAAGATTGAAATGTGAGAAACTAATGTGCGGCAGGAAATGGCTCGGTGGGTGAGTAATAACTTTTTTAGGGGCGAAGCTCCTTAAGTCATGGGTATGTCCATCCCTTGTGTCTCGTGGTACGTGACCGCCGCATGCTTTCGGAGATGTCGCAAAGTGGGCCGCGTTGCACGCGCAAGAACCGGCTGCAACCGGCAGCGCAACTCGGCACCGGGAGCGCGAGCTTGTCTGTGTTCGCCAACGGAGGCGCGAGCGCACGTGCACTGCGAGGGGGAGATCACGCAAGAGATCACGCCACGAACGCAGGCAGTCGTTCTCGGAGATCGAACGAGACGCAAGGACCTTTGCTCGTTTCCTCTCGTCTTGTTCGGGCACAAGTTCGCCCTAAATAAAAGTTCTTTCTTTACCGTTGTGTCCCATCCTACGTGACAAATTGTGGTGGAGGTCGGGGTAGTCCTCGATGGCGCGGGGTCTTTCACCAGGTCTGGGCCTGGGAGCATTGACTCCGAAAATAAAAGTTGATTTGTACAATGTACGCACACAGTCTTACGTCTTTCTTAATGATGTAATGGGCGAACTTTCACGGGAGAGTTACGGTTACCGATGATCTCCCCCTCTCGAGCATCGCCCCACTTATCATCATACATTCCGTGGATATGGCGTGATTTTTTTTCTTCTTCTCTTTTTTTTTGTTTGCTTGTTCTTTTTTTACCTTCCTATTCAGTTACCACTGTCAATGAGTGTTTTTTACAGAAGGGAAGGCCGTTGCTGCCGGGCGACGCCGCACAAGCGCACCTGCCGGCTTTGGCGGCCCCATTTCGCTTCTGTATGTACTCCTTGATAATAAACAACGATTATTATTATTATTATTATTATTATTATTATTATTATTATTATTATTATTATTATTATTATTATTATTATTATTCGCCCTCCCCGCGTGGGTGCGTCGGAAGCTTCTCAGTTGGTTGTGGTACACCGACCACCGAGCTCCAGGGCCATCTTTGTTTCAAAACTGTCGGCTAACACCACATCTGCTCAACTGTTGGCCCACTTGTCAACTGTGCAAATTACGCCATTGTCGTGCAAACGCCTTAGGACCAAGTACGACTCCTATTCTTCTTTTTGCGTAACTGTTAACGAGGAGTGTTTTAGGCGCCTGAGCGACCCGTCTATGTGGCCAAAAGGCTGCCTTTTCAAGCCGTTCCAAGGCAAGGTCCACCCTGGTATGCTGCACAGCTGTGAAATAACTGAAAATGATCAGTAAGTACGAGAGTCTCGACATATACTATCAAACACTCGAGGTCTACGAACTAAGTCCTCTGAATTTATTAGAAATATTGTATGCTCTAAATTTTCTGCTATTGTCATTTGTGAAAACCTGGCTTTCGATGATATCTCGTCTTCCGACTATTTCCCTTCTAACTATCAAATCTTTAGAAGCGACAGAAAATTAACTGGACCTAAACAAAAAGGTGGCGGGGTTCTCATTGCCGTTGATCATTCAGTGCAGTGCATGCAGCGTGCTGACCTCGAGACCCTAGACCATACCTCGGCAAATTCCGCTATCAAACTTGAGCGACGACCCTCACTCAAACTCAATCAACGTGAGCACACATCTGCGCTCACCAAACTCAAACTCACATTGAGCGCAATCAGCACTCAGAACTCACTCGAACTCAAATACTCACAAATTGTACTCAAACTAAAAATGACTCAAACTCAAAATGTAACTCAAAACTCAATGTCTCAAACTAAAATGACTCAAACTCAAATGACTCAAACTCAAATGTACTCAAACTCAAAATGACTCAAACTCAAAATGTACTCAAACTCAAAATGTACTCAAACTCAAAATGACTCAAACTCAAATGGACTCAAACTCAAAATGGACTCAAAACTCAAAATGTACTCAAAAAACTCAAAAAGTGTACTCAAAACTCAAAATGTACTCAAAACTCAAAATGTACTCAAACTCAAAATGTACTCAAACTCAAAATGACTCAAAACTCAAAATGTACTCAAACTCAAAATGAACTCAGAACTCAAAATGGAGTCGAAACTCAAAATGAATCAGAACTCAAATGAGCTCAAAGATGAGAATGTGATAGAGTAGAGTGTGAGTGAGATGAGAGTGAGATAGAGTGAGTGTGTGAGTGAGAGTGAGAGTGAGAGTGGAGTGATGAGTGGAGTGAGAGTGAGAGTGAGAGTGAGAGTGAGAGTGGAGTGATGAGTGGTGAGTGAGAGTGTGAGTGATGAGTGAGAGTTGAGAGTGAGAGTGGAGTGAGAGTGAGAGTGAGTGGAGTGAGAGTGAGAGTGGAGTGAGTGAGAGTGGAGTGGAGTGAGGTGAGAGTGAGTGGAGTGGAGTGAGAGTGGAGTGGAGTGAGTGGAGTGAGTGAGAGTGGGTGAGTGTGAGTGTGTGAGAGTGAGAGTGAGAGTGAGGTGAGTGAGAGTGAGAGTGAGAGTGTGAGAGTGAGAGTGGAGTGTGAGAGTGAGAGTGAGAGTGAGAGTGAGAGTGTGAGTGAGGTGATGAGTGAGAGTGAGATGTGAGATGAGTGTGAGTGGGTGGAGTGAGTGAGTGAGTGAGGTGGAGTGTGAGTGAGAGTGGGTGGAGTGTGAGTGTGGTGTGAGTGTGGTGGAGTGGTGAGTGTGAGGTGATGAGTGTGAGTGTGAGTGTGGTGTGAGTGTGAGTGTGAGTGGGTGGAGTGGAGTGGAGTGAGGTGAGGTGAGAGTGAGAGTGAGGTGAGAGTGAGAGTGGAGTGAGGTGAGGAGTGAGAGTGAGAGTGGAGTGAGAGTGAGTGGAGTGAGTAGTGGTGTGAGTGTGAGTGTGAGTGTGAGTGTGAGTGTGAGTGGAGTGTGAGTGGAGTGTGAGTGTGAGTGTGAGTGTGAGTGAGTGTAGTGTCGTGAGTGATGAGTGAGTGTGAGTGGAGTGTGAGTGTGAGTTGAGTGGAGTGAGTGAGCGTGGGTGCGAGTGAGGTGAGGTGGAGTGAGTGTGAGTGTGAGTGTGGTGAGTGTGAGTGTGAGTGGGTTGAGTGTGGGTGAGGTGTGAGGTGCGTGAGGGTGATGGAGTTGTGTGTGTGAGTGTGAGTGTGAGTGTGAGTGTGGTGTGAGTGGTGTGAGAGTGAGGTGAGGTGAGAGTGAGGTGTGAGTGGAGTGAGAGTGGATGTGTGTGAGTGGTGGAGTGAGAGTGATGGAGTGGAGTGTGAGTGTGAGGTGGTGTGAGTGTGAGTGGTGAGAGTGAGAGTGGAGTGTGAGGTGTGGTGTGTGAGTGTGAGTGTGAGTGTGAGTGTGAGTGTGGTGTGAGTGTGAGTGTGAGTGTGGTGGAGTGTGAGTGTGAGTGTGAGTGTGAGTGTGAGTGGTGAGTGTGAGTGTGAGTGTGTGAGTGTGTAGTGTGAGAGTGTGAGTGTAGTTGTGAGTGTGAGTGTGAGTGTGAGATGTGAGTGTGAGAGTGAGAGTGAGAGTGTGTGAGTGTGGTCCCTTTTGCGATATCCTCATAATTATAACCCAGCAGCATTTTTATATTTGTCCCACGTGATCCCCCTCGACGAGAACCTTTAATTTGATACCCCACACACCCTAGCAGGGTCATATAGAATTCATACCATCAAAATAACCATGACTTTCATGACTGTAACCAGGACGCATTATTTAGGTGTCCGACGTGATTCCCCTAACTGGAACCTTCAATTTGACACCCCACATGCTTCAGCGGCCTCACCCCGAATTTAACCCAATCTATGACTCATAATGACTATCTCATGATTCGAACTACGAAGCCTTTTTTTATTTGTACCACGTGATTCCCCTCGTCAAGATCGTAAATTTGATACCCTACACGCCCTCGCGGGGTCACTTGGAATTTTACCCCAATATAAGACTCGCCATGACAATCTAATGATTAAAACCAGGAAGCATTTTTGTATTTCTCCCCCGTGATCCTGCTCATCAAGACCATTAATTTGATACCCATCACATCCTAGCGGAATCATCTTGAAATTAAACGAATCAATGACTAACCATGACTATCTCATGATATAGCCCTATCACATTTTTGCTCACGTGATTTCCCTTATCGTTCGGAACCTTCAATCTGATGCCCCGGACACCCAGTGGCATCATTGTGAATTTTAACCTAATTTATGACCCATTTTGACTATGTCATGATAATAATCAGGAAGCACGTGATTACCCTCATCGAGACCTTTAATTTGATACGCCACATGCCCTAGCGTCATGAACTTGAATTTTAACCGAATCTATGACTCACCATGACTACGTCATGATATATCTATAACTCATTTTCGTCCCGAATGATTCCCCACATCGAGACCTTGAATTTGATTCCCCACATGCCCTCGCAGCGTCATTTTGAATTTTAACCCAATCTATGACTCATTATGACTGCCTGATGACTACAATCAGGAAGCATTTTTTTTATTTACCCCGCTTGATTCCGTTAATCCGGACCTTTCATTTGATACCTTACACGCCTTAGCCTCATCAGTTTCACTTTTCACCCAATCTAATGTGGTCATTATTCTGTCTTAAGGGGCGCTGCCCAGTCATTTCAGCTAATTCATTTGAAACAGCAGAAAGGACAGCCCCCGCCCCCATTTCCCCCTGGCTCTCACCTCTTCCTTTGTGACCCCTAGTATATCAAGCCGTTAACAGTAGCAGGCGAACAACCAGCACGCCAGCACGCCGTGTGCATTTCCACCACCCTTTCCACGCTCTTAGTGGATCCGTCAGGAGGAAAAGTTAAGACACCCTTTTTTTATGACCTCACCAGTCAATTATCACTCACTCGCCCAGCCGCGAAAATTAGGTATACAGCAAGTGCTTATTGCCATGAAAATTCAACAAGAACTAAAAAAAATCAGACACCCCCTCCCTCCTCAACCGATCATGCAGATCGCGATTGGTGCCGTACCCACAGGGAACCTGAATCCGAGCCCGCAGTGACGCATGAAACTTAACAGCCAACCATAGCTGCATGCTATGCTACTCATATGTACTCAAACTCAAAATGACTCAAAACTCTATGTATCAGAACTCAAATGTACTCAAAACTCAATATGTAATCAAACTCAAAATGTACTCAAACTCAAAGTGTACTCAGAACTCAAAATGGACTCAAACTCAAAATGTACTCAGAACTCAAATGGACTCAAACTCAAAATGGACTCAAACTCAAATGTACTCAGAACTCAAATGGACTGCAAACTCAAATTGTACTCAGAACTCAAAATGGACTCAAACTCAACATGGACTCAAACTGGAAAGGTACTCAGAACTCAAAATGGACTCAAACTCAAATTGTACTCAGAACTCAAAATGGACTCAAACTCAAAATGCACTCAGAACTCAAATGGCTCAACTCAGAAATGTACTGAGAAATGGACTCAGAATTCACTATGTCTCAGGCGTACTCAAACTCAATCGGACTCAAACTCAGTCGGGTTCACTCGGCTCAAACTCACTCAAGCTCAAACTCACCATGCCACACTAGCCTCGCGCTCACTCAAACTCAAACTCACGCGTGAGTTTGAGTCCAAATGAGTCTGAGTGAGTGGACTCATGAGTGAGTTCGCCGACCTCTGCCCTAGACGAATCAGTCTGGCTTGAGGTAGGCCTCACAAGGGGCGAGAGGCTACTCATCGGTGCATTCTATATATCCCCGGATGTATTACCTTCTGAATTTAATCGAACACTCACATCCATAGAAAATGTCTCAAATGCACACTCCAACCATAAGCTCATTATACTTGGGGACTTCAACACCCCAGGTATTCGCTGGAACGGTCTTTCATTTGAGCACAAAATCCATTATGCAGCGCAGAAATGCAGCATGCTATTCGATTTTCAATCGTTCACGAACTCCATGCAGCAGTTTTGCCGCATAGAAAACTCTTGTGGTAATGTTGTAGATGTGTGCTTCTCAAACTTAAAAAACGTACAAGTGTGTGCCTCCGAAATATCCCTTGTGCACCCCGACAAGTTTCACCCCCCTCTTATTGTCTCTGTCACGGTCGCGACCCAGCATCGCTCAGGCGGTGTTGACAATTGTGCAGTCCCGCGATATGCTTTCAGGCGTGGAGATTATGCTGGGCTCTATCACTTTTATTCATCTGCTGAATGGTCTAGTGTTTTGGATGTCAATGATGTTGACGAACAGGTTCGACGTTTTACCGAAATCGTCAGAAGTGGCATGGAAAAGTACATCCCTTGTTATAAGCCTGTTCCTTCCAAATTTCCCCACTGGTTTTCTAAAGAACTTCGAAGTTCGCTTAAACTTAAGGACAGCGCCCACAAAAAGGCCAAGCGTTCTGGGCTTGACAAGTGGAAAGCGGAGTTTAGTCGGTATTGCTCACTTTGTAAAATCCTCTACCGGCGTGACCACCAGCTCTATATAGAATCGTTAGAGGCTGCTGCGTCTCAGAAACCGGCTGAATTCTGGAGGTATGTACGCGGCCGTTCTAAGGCGTCTAAAGAACACGTTAGCCTGCTTAATTCCGATTGTGAAGAGGTTGAGGATGTTGCCACCAGTTTTGCTCAGTACTTTCATTCTATCTTTCAACAGCCAGATGGCAACGACGAACGCCTATCGTTTAATAACTCTAATTTTAACACACGATAGGCGTTTTGTTCGATGAAAAAATTGTCAATGATAGCTTTCAACGGATGAAACCATCATTTTCCTGTGGTGCAGATGGAATTCCAGCAGCCCTCATGAAGGCTTACGGCAACATTTTTGTGCCTGTCGTAACTTCCATTTATAATAAGTGCTTACTTTTAGGTAAATTTCCTCGTGCATGGAAGATCGCTCGAATTTTTCCAATATTTAAGTCTGGTGATAAGTCAGCCGTTTCTAACTATCGCCCGATCTCATTCCTTTGTGTCGTCTCAAAACTCTTTGAGTCAGCTCTGCACAAAGTTCTTGCTGCCTGCGTCAAGAACGTTGTGATACCAAATCAGCACGGCTTTTTCTCGGGTCGATCGACGGTCACAAATCTTGCAAGCTTTATGACACAGGCTTCGGCTGCAGTTTGTGAAAACGGCCAGTAGGACGTTATTTATTTTGACCTTAGTAAGGCGTTTGATGTGGTGAACCATCAGTTATTAATTAACAAGCTTGCTAAGTCCGGTGTAGACGTAAGCCTTGTTGCCTTGTTGTCGAACTATCTCCTTGACCGGTCCTTTTATGTAGATGTTAACTACAAAAAGTCTAGTGTTTACCTTGCAACAAGTGGTGTACCCCAGGGTTCCGTGCTCGGTCCATTATTGTTTTCTGTCTTTATCAATGATGTGTCAACAGTGTTAACAAACCCTTCTTTTCTTGTCTATGCTGATGATGTCAAACTATTTAGGCACATTAGCGGTGTTCAGGACTGCTGTGCCTTGCAGAGGGATGTGTCGGGATTATCGGTCAGGTGCAGGAAAAACTGCCTAGTTTTAAACCCCACTAAAACAAAGGTTGTCACCTACAGCCGGAAAACCCAACGTCTGCTGTTTTCCTACAGTATTGAGGGAGCTCCTCTGCAAAGGGTTGAGGAGATTAGGGACCTAGGGGTGCTTTTCGACAGTACCCTCTCTTTTTCTCCTCATATTAGGCTCATCACCCGGCGAGCACTCCGAAGTCTTGGAAATGGTTGTCGGATTACAAAGGAATTCTCTTCTCCAGATCCATTTCTAATGCTATACAATGCAATATGTATACCACAGTTAGAATATGCTTCTGTTGCCTGGAACGGCATCTCCAAATCTAGTAGTGAATTAATAGAACGTGTGCAGAAGAAGTTTTTATCCATATCTAAGCACCGTCATCAAAACAACAGTTTTCATCCTGATTCTGACTTACCCATGGTCCCTTCCATCCCTTCCTTGAACTGCAGACGTATGCGTGCAGACCTTACATTTCTTCACAAAATTGTTCATGGTGACCTTTCTTGCGCAGACCTGCTTAACTGTTTAGAGTTTAGTGTACCACAAAGGCCCACCTGGTCGCATCGCCCGTTCTTGACCGCTGCGCGCAACTCCAATCATTATCCTGTGCGCAAAATACAGAATTGTTACAACCGCTTCTTTGAACGCCTTGACATCTTTCAGAAATCCTTTACAATTTACCGTACAGCGCTGTTGAATACAGTATGTTAAACACCTATGATATGTCTGTCGTTCTTTTTTTTTCTGGAATTTGGTTCTCTGCGGTTGTGTCTATCCTAACTGATAGTTGCCTATTTTTGAAACTGTTTACTGTCATTTGTTCGTCTTATCATTTGTCTTTACACTCTTGCCGTTGTTTTTGTTGTATTACTGTCAAACTTTGTTGCTCTGCCTGTCATGTGGCCTTTACGACAGGCAGAGCAATATAGGCATCTTCTTTTTTTATTTTTTACCTGTACCTAGGCTCCGCCTGTGCTTTATTTCTGTCATTTTCACTACTTCAATTTGTTTGCGTCTTGTCGCTTGTTTGTTTCTTGCTATATGTTTCTTGTATTTTGTTTTCATGTCCGTGCGCCAGCACTCAGGCCTCTGGCTGTTCCTGGGCATGTAAATAAACATGATTGATTGATTGATTGATTGATTGATTGATTGATTGATTGATTGATTGATTGATTGATTGATTGATTGATGATTGATTGATTGATTGATTGATTGATTGATTGATTGAATATTTCAATATCACCCATCCTGCGAATCACCATTACGAGCCTGCACGCCTCTAGTTCAACAGGAGAATGAAATAGCATGAATGGTAGGAGGGGAACGGAGGGAAGGCGTTACGTGGCAAAGGTGACGGAAACGCTAACGTCTTTCGAATTCCCTTCCTCCGAAGCCAGCAACCAACTACGCGGACAATTTCTTTTACCGATTCGAGTCGGACCGAGCGATTCCAGATATTCAAATCTTCTATCAGAGCCTAACGAAAGCCATATCAGAGGAAAAAGAAATCTCGGAATAATCAGGTACTTTAAAGTGTCAACAAGGTTGTAGAACTTTTAGTCCTTGTTACACGAACAAATGAAAGATCGCGCAGACTCCAAAAGTCCTCAGCCCTGGCTTTAAATTCATTCGAACAACGCATAACTTATTACGGAAGTTATCGTTCTTGAAGAACAAATGCTGCTTCAATACATTCAAATGGACAAACATTTGAGAGAACGAAAAAAAAAACGCATCTAATGCAGAAAGAGTATTCGTCTACAAATCTACAAATGACGGACCGGAAGAAAAGAACACATGAACTTACCCTGCTACCTTTCACGTTCCTGCATATCGCCCCGTGGGCCGCGATTGTTTGAAATGTTGGTGCTTTCAAAGAATCCACAGAAAGAACATCTCATTTCGCGTTTTCTATTCCTCGGTGAAATCGAAAAAGAGGCCTAATAGCACCGTGTAAGCTATAAAATGAATATTTCGACATAGTCTGCGCAGCAATGTTGTGCAACACGCAAAAACTTAAACACTCAGAATTTCGCGCTCCGGGATCCAATCGGAGGAACGCTGAGCCCCTCCGGAACAATTGCCGCTATTTTTTTCCGTGCACCGCCTTTTTCGCCACGTGGTTTTAGATCGGATTTTTCCCTGACGTTCCACTGCTTGCTTCTATACAGTCAAAAACTACTTCATGTTTAAAATATAAAGGTGTTAATTTACGGCAGTGGTTGCAAAGTCCAGGATTGGGGTATTTTAATACACCGCTTTCGCATGCGTAAGTCGCAATATGTCGCAATTGGCTATGGCCCTGTGAGAAGTAGTAATATGGCGCAACTGTCTGCCCGGAACATTTTTTATGGAACTTTCGGGAGCGTAGCCCATAGCTCGAACCGCACGAGAAATAGACCGCACCGGAAGTTTTCTGGCACCCACTAGGATTTGGCCCCGAATTTATTCCCGAGGGTGTAATTGCACCGCAGTAAATTGGTTTAAAAAGAAACCATCCGATTCTTTTGTAAAACTGACGTCCCAGGTAACGCCTGCCAACGAATTGTAAGTAAAGGGGACATCTGCAAACTTCGGAGGACGGCCGCTTGCAGTGCGCTTCTTTTGACTGCGGCGGGAACGTCGGAAGCCATCATGCGGGGAAAGAAAGGGGGAGGACAAGCTATATTAGAAACTAGCGCTCCTGGGCTAAATGTAAAAAGAGGCTGCCGGACCAGAAGGGAGGCGTTGTCTGTTCGTGTTGGAAGACTTGGGTACGCAAATGTGCATACAATATACTTGAGGCATGCGCTGCATGCAAAATCCAAGTTCTTGGCAGGTATTGTACGATGCAACAAAATTTCGAGCTTCGCAGAAACTCTAAATACTATAAACATATCTGTACCTACCCAACGACGACAACTCATGCCATCTGATTTCCCGCCTTGGACTCTATCACCCCTATGCATAAAATTAAACATACCTGGACTCACATCAAAAAAGTTATGCCTCAGATATGCCTCCTTCAACTAACACTTGCCCATATAAGTGACCAATACTCTCGTATGACCCACATTTTTACTGACGGATCATCTACTCCTGACTGCAGTTCTTCTGGGCTCTTCATTACATCCACCGGCCAAGCACTCTCATACCGTCTTGAGCGCCCAACATCATCTACATCTGCTGAGCTTCATGCCATCAAACAAGCACTTCGCTACATTCTCCGCCAGCAGCCAGCACAGTGGGTAATCTTTACGGATTTGAAGGCAGCACTGCAAACTCTTCGACGTGCCAGCTGCTTCAGCATTCACGAACATATATCCCGCGATGTCTCTTACCTAAATCATCTAGTTTGTGTCGCCGGACACCGCGTGATACTGCAGTGGATCCCTGCCCACTGCGGCATCATAGGCAATGAAAAAGCAGATGAGGCTGCCAAGAGAGGATTGCAACTGCGGAACGTGAGGAACATTTTCTTCACGAAGCACGATGCCTCTAGGCTAGCAAAGGAGCTTGTTTTCAGGGAAAGAAGCACCTTCTGGTCTCTCCCGGAAAACCAGCACCCATTCCTGCATCATGTCGACCCAACTTTGGCACTGAGGTTACCGGAGCGACTTCCACGTCGGCTAGAGACTTTGCTCCATCGCTTACGTCTCAACGTGGCGCTAACACATACCTACCGCTATCGCCTTGGCCTGACCTCGAACCCCTATTGTGACAACTGCGGTTCACCAGAAACCGTCGAGCATATTTTACTGGAGTGTCCTACATACTATCAAGCAAGAAACAACCTCGCACAGAAGATCGAGTGCCTCAACCACAGTTCCTTGACTTTAAAAGCACTTCTGGGACCATGGCCATCTCCCTCCTCTAAGCGTAAAGTGCTAACCGCATTATTTGAATATCTCAACGACATCGGCGTCGAAGAGCTGATATAGGACCAGACCATTCTTGCACTGTACAACCGCCCATAGACTTTTCACGTGTCGCACTGACGGACCCCAACGCACACGCTCCCTCCTTTTTTTTCACTTCTTTTATTTTCTCCTTTCTTCCCTCCCTTCCACCTTTCTTCCTATTGCAACTTTTTCCCTCCTCCCGTACCCCGCAGAGTAGCATGTCGGCGTTAACATGCCGGCAGACCTCTCTGCTTTCCTCTAATAAAGAGCTTTCTCTCTCTCTCTCTCTCTCTACACTGTGAGTGAACGGGTTTAGACAGCATAAGGACTTATGCTAAGTATAAGGGAATTCGGATAAGGGGTAAGGATAAGGGAATTCGGGGCAGAACCAGATGAGGCGATGTATATCGGCATTAGACACGCTGAGGTCGTGAAGTCACCCAGGGGCAACCGAGGGATGTATATGATTGTCGGAATGTTTGAGAGACCTAGCTGGCATTAGATATGTAGTTACTGACGAATACTTCATGGCACCTCTGGGAGGGACGTGATGAATCCAAGTGGTTTTATGTATTGGAGGCGAGCTTTCAGCTTTTTCCAGCGAATAAATGCGACATTCTAAGGCCACAGGGAGCCGGGGATTGGTACTAGATGTGCGAAACCTTGTACAGTTAAATCTCGATATAAAGAATCACGCGGGCTCGCCCATAATCGTTAATTATTTTGAAATATCGTTGCAATGAAAAAGATTGCTGTTACAAGCAAGCGCTCAAACCTAAGAGTGAAAAGAACGCACCGTGGCAGTACGTATACGCGTGTGCAGACAAGCAAATAAAAGCGCGTGCAGACCCTCAAGTAAAAATGTTGCTCTTACTTCAAAGCAGCTCTATTTTTAAGAAAATCAGTTATTTCCTTCTGGCGAGTGCAGCACGCATAACGGATTCCACTCTCCGCAACACCTCATCGGGAGTATCATTGCACCAAGCGATGAGAGTGTGGACTTAGTTCATGTGCACTAAAACATCAATTTTCGACCCCATCTCATCTCATTGTGCATTCTGCAACCCACAGTAGGCTTCGTTCGCGTCGGGACAATGACTGCTTTCGCTTCTTCTTGGCTCCGTCGCTAACTGCATTCGTCGATGGGCGTCTCATAAACTTCGCAGCAAGATTACTTACAAGAAAGTAATACCTGCTCGCACACGCGAATAGCGTGAAGAACGAGTGACCCATCGACCGGCCACCGACCGACACCCAAATATGTGCTATAGTGAAATTCGGAGTTTTGAAATATTTTTACATTGAAAATACAAGCCATCTGGCGGGGATTCTTAAAATGGCCGTAAATTTGAGAAATTCGTTAATGTGGGGTTCGTAGTAACGAGATTTGACTGTACCCTGCTGTGCAGTCGACTTCCTAATTTATGGTGCCCCATTGAGGCCTCCTCATGACAGGGAGGCAATTATTTTGTGAGCAAGCAGTTTCCTGGAGGGCGGGTTCTCGGTGACCTGGGGAGCTTCAAAAGAATCACTAGAAATACAAATTTAGGGTGAAATTATGCATTTAAACTCACCCATCATGGTGTCCAGCGCGTTGATGATGGTGCAGATCTCCTCTTCTAAATGAAGAGCATGTGGTATGCGGATGGTTTAAGGAGAAAGGACGTCTTTCAACTGCCGATGACTGACGCATAGATGCTGGCGTCAGTTTATGTATAAATTTCCTTGGCTTGCTTGCTTTCTCTAATGGTGTAAAAAGACTCCTGCAGCAGCAGACATGGAAAAATGATCTTCAGATTGCCAAATATATGCGTGACTCATGACCAACAGCATTTTAATAACATAAGTTCGTCATGCTGAAGCTTTAACGAATAATTCGGAAGATAACTCCGCATTCCGAAGCCTTTTCAGCATAAGCAACGGCCAAGCAGCCTTAACTATTTTTCGATTGCGTTGACGTTTGCAGCGCCGATCTTTAAAATAAAAGGAGGGAATTTCCGGGGGTGGGGGGAGGATAGGACCCTAACCCATGGTTTCTAAGGCGGTAACTGAGGCTACAGTGACGCGGTTTCTCTGATGGTTCGGCAGCCGTGAGGCCGCAGTTTTATATCCAAGTTTTGTACGCTGGTAGAAAAAAAAAACAATGCGGCATGTTGATTTGTCACTTTTTACAGATTTTAGTTCGGTAGATAAGCCGGGTTACCCTGCCAGTAGATGCAGCGTTACCTGTCTCCCTTTCAAAGTTCCCAGCTTGAAAAACGCGCAGCACAGCTCGCCCACAGCCATTGCGAGACGACGAAATGCAAGCGTGGCCTGGAACTTAAGAGTAGGGAAGCATTTACATATAACTGGTCGGCATTGTGCGCAGAAAGCCTGGCAAAAGACTTACCAGGAAACCGATCGCAGCAAGCGCCCTCCCTTCATTGGGGTGACTTCTCTTAAAGCTAGAACGGGACACGTGTACTACAATAATTTTTGAGGGTGTGGGGTTAAGCATATTCAAACACTACTTATGCCTTCCCCCCCCCCCTTCCCCCGCAGCCATCCGCGCTCAGAGAACGGGCCTTGCGAGCGCTAGCTAGTTGCGGCCGGGTCCGTTGTTCACGGAGGTAGACAAAGGCGGAAGGCGGCAGCGCAGACCATCATGGGCAACGTTTATTGCAACATACAAAACAAATACACCGCATACAGGCTGCACTGCATACAGTAGGTAATACAGTAGCCGACCGTTTTTTCGGACTTCGAAAATTCGGACTTAATGGATATTTCGGACTTTCCCGAGGAACCGCCAGTTGTCCCGTCGGAGTAACTAGAGTACCTAAAATAAGCTACGCTTAAGAGCAACGACACTGATGCACACTGGCAGCCATTTTGGTGCCTATCGCCAGGGTGGCAGCTTTATGCGCCCCACTGTGACCGACCTTGACGGGCGGGATTGGTCCGGGCGCTGCCTGGCAACGACGACAGCTGTGTTTACTTGAGGATTTCTAGGCAGCGTGCTGGTGCGACAGGGTACGGCTCAGTTAAGCTAGCGTAGCTTATTCAGTGGCTATAGGTTATGCTAGAGCCACTAAATAAGCTAGAGCCACTAAATAGCTACGCTTTTCTAGTGGCTGTAGGTTACGCTAGGCCGCTGTCGTTCTTACAAAACGGGAAGCGAAGCAGGCGTTTTCCACCTTTTGGCCGATTGAAACAGCCCAGTACAGAGCATCCCGGCATCGCTACTCTGTCTGCGGCTTAAAACCTCACTCTCAACGTGTAATACAGCCGCACTACGCCCCTACTACTACTACTACTGTGTGATTCAGGTGAAAAGGAAAGGAAGTGCACTGGGGATATTATTGAGCCCATCTGGGGGCTCACCTGCATACAACCCAGTGAGGGGGGGTGGAGGAGGACGCGGGACGAAAGATTAGAGAGGAGAAAGGGGGTAGTAAGAGAGATAGGTAAGCTAGAAAAGGTAAGCGTGGGGCTTCTACCGCAAAACTAAGCGAAGCAGCAGCAGCAATGGCGTGGACAGCAGTATGCCGTCTACAGGCGCTTGGTGAGTCCGGCAGCCTTAAGCTCAGGAGGTGTCGGAAGACGTCACGGCGGGTGACGTCAGGGTCCGTCGGGAAGAGCAGGCAGCCCAAGACGCTGGAGCGAAGTCTGCAGCACTCCTCGCTGTGCTGCAAACTCTGGGCAGGAGCAGATCAGGTGCTCCAGCGTATCGGGCTCGGGACAGTGGGCACAGGTGGGGGAGGCGCAGCGGCCTTGGCAGGAAAATCACGATTTATCGAAGGAGCGCACGCGACAACACAGATGGCACCTAAATGTCAGCACCCATGAGTCTTCCGGGGTAAACAAACGTCACGTGACGTGGTTCGACCAATGGCCGCCGTCGGCGGCATCCATCAATGAGAGAAAAAGAGTGCCGATACTCTGAAATCTAGCTAGTGGTTCGAGGAGTAATGACTCGCGTATTTTTCGGACTGCTCTTTTATTCGGACTATTTTGGGAGCGGACTAAAATGGGAGCGCAGCATTAAACAACACTAGAGGTCGAGATGGTTCGACTCACCGACGGAATACCCAGCAGCGGGGCGCCGAGCGTGCGGGCGCGATTGCAGCCTCCGAGCTCGCTGGAAGCGTCCTTTTGTGTCGCATTCCTCAGGTCAAGAGTAGGTCACTGAAATGTCCGTGCGCTATGCCATACCTAAGTCAAAGAGACCCCACAACGCCTCGCCCATTGGTGGCGTAAGTGCGGAGGGAGAACTGGTTCTCGGGTAAGGTAGGGAGGAAAAGGGCAACGCTGCCACCCTGGCGACAGTGAACCGGCCGGTTGCTGGCGAGCTGCCGCAAATAGTTCCCGTCGCGTGAGCGAGGCGTGTCGCGCAACACCGGCCGCGAGAGAAAGCTAGCCAGAAAGGGGATCGCGTGAAAGTCGCGATCCCCACAAGGGCCCTGTTTCTTACAGAACTGTCTGCGATATCATTATGCCATTTTCGCTAGAAATGTCACACTGGAGCGGGCGCCTATACCGACTAACTTGTATCCCCGAGTATACGTTCATCAACAAATTTTTCCCGTACATTGCAGTGAGTCCATAAGGGAAAGTAAAGCAACGCGTCTGAAACGCTGTAACGGTTTGTCCTACCTCGATCCCCTCCTCGAACACCTACAGTGGCTAAAATGTAATAATTAAGCGATGACTCTTCCTACAGTTATCTTTGTGCAGGTGGCGTGGATTTTTTTTTTTTGCGCTACATAGCAGGACAATTGGACATAAACGTGTCTCTGTTGGCAGAAGGGAGATATCGTGCCAGCTTCGACAAGACTGCGGTGTCTGTTAACATCAAAATAGCTTCGGTTTAAACAACACTATGCTACGTTATGGCGAAGTAAAATTTTCACTGCGTGACAAAACGAAGTCCAAAGCTAAATCTTAACAATGCTTGAAGTTGCAAATGGTGTGCCAATGTTTCACCGTACTCCACCCATGAAATTAGAGCGTGTAGACATGCTCCCAACAGAGGCTCTCATTACGAGTCAGAAATATTTTTCTTGCCGAAATCCAGAAAGGTTATATTTCTGATATATATGATATATTTTTGATATATTTCTGAAATACGCTCTTCTACCCATCACATTTAGCGCGATTCTTCATTCCTAGTATGGCTTTCACGTTTAAAAATAACCGGTCTTTAAAGTTGTTTTAGATGCGCCTACTTTCAATAAAATGTTATTGCACAGATGAGGAAGATCGACTATATGTACGGGCAAACCGTTATTCAGGGGTTGTGTAGGTGCCATTTCTTGCTCTTTAGTCTACTGGACAGCGGTTGGGACATTCGTTCGTAGCCGTAAATGTAACCCTGACCGAGACGCTTCTTCAGTGCAGCCGCGTTATTGTTTATTGTCGTCGCGTGACCCGAGTACATTTAGTCGCATTGCATTAGCTTCCGCTGCTTTAGCGCTTTGGGGGCTAACTAGGATGGATGGGTTTCTTGGCGTGAGGAGAACAAGATGGATGACGCACCACACAAAGCGTTTCGAAAAGGACGACACTCAAACGACATGTCATGAATGTTTGTCTTTTTTGTCCCTTTACTTTGATAGTCTCTGAGGCCGTACAGAAAGGAACAGGGGCTCAAAGCTGAATAGGAGTGACTTGTATAATACTCTTGACGTTTGTGAGCCAAACTATCAGCTGCCTAACCAGAGTAAATTAATTCGCGTGAGGGTAGGTGTTGGGTTGAGAACATTTTTCTCTGAATGGGACGAATTAAGGGGGTGCGTGCGCGACGGCAGATGGGAGAAGGGAATAATCAGTTGCTCGCTGAATCAAGGCCAAAGCGTTCTGCTCAGCTGATGGCATTTCTGCCGTTAGTAACGGCTACCGAATTTCAGCGTAGTGATTCATGCCCAGATGTGTTAGTACTGCGAAATTGGCGCGCACCCTACCGAAATGAAAGATAATGG
The DNA here is from genome assembly GCA_013339765.2 of Haemaphysalis longicornis. Taxonomy (NCBI): domain Eukaryota; kingdom Metazoa; phylum Arthropoda; class Arachnida; order Ixodida; family Ixodidae; genus Haemaphysalis; species Haemaphysalis longicornis. Next base: position 98,726,560 of record CM023450.1, on the reverse strand, counting down.
CTCCTGCAAATCGGTCGGTGGGATCAAGCACTCTTGCAGGGACACCGAACTTAACGGAAAAGTTGCGATAAATTGTTTTTTTTTTTTTTACCGTCCCTCGCTTTGGGGAACGGTTTACAGAAGAAAACTGAACAGTGCTGCGGTCTTTTTGCGGCGAGGCTTTTAGCCTCTCTTTGCTCGACAAAGTTCACTATCATAAACAAAAAACGCAGGCAGGAACCAGCAGTTCTCGCCCAAGACGCCGCGCGCATGCGTCAGCCTGACCAAGTGTGCAACATAGAGATCAGTGTTCATGTAAAGAAAAAACCAACTAAACAGCATTGACACCCCGGCATTTAGGATTGTATAGGCATCGGAAGAGAGAGAGAGAAGAGAGAGAGAGAGATGAGAGGAGAGCGAGAGAGAGAGAGAGAGAGAGAGAGAGAGAGAGAGAGAGAGAGAGAGAGAAGCTCTTTATTAAGAGTAAAATGCAGAGAGGTTTGCCAACGTCAGTTCACCGGCATGCTACTCTGCGGGGAAAGGAGGAGAGGGTAAAAGGTAGTCGGTGTAGTGAAGGAGGGGAGAGTAGTAGTAGAGAAAAAATAAAATACGGTCCATCTTCAGGGCATTGAGTTAAAAGCTTCTTTCTAGAAATAGATACCATGTGTTTATCATTAAGTGGCATTTTTTCGGAGTGTGTTTTTTTAGGTCTTTCATATATAACCGCCCTCCCTTGTATTGTACACTGAATTATGAAGAATAAATTGTTATGATGATGATTATTCCCATGATAAAAAGCAGTTTGTTTGCGCCCCACCTCGTCTGTTCCAGCGTATGTTCCCCCTTTTCGTCGAACGTTTTCATGTCAGGCAGCGCCCCTCTATACGCATTAGGATGTCGAAACATCAACTAGCCTACTTCCTAGCCTTGTTTTCCCTTTTTTTGTTTATTCCCTTCGTCTCGTATACACGTTCTTCTCAGCAACTCACTATTTACAACGGCGGCCGTTTTCTGTGCCTGGCAACAACGACGACAACGACGACGGTTTTCCGCTGAATGTGGCACTTAAGGCTTTCGCCCTGAACATGAGTTTGGACTTCCGACGCGTACGACCGCTTTTAGAGAATTATAAAACACAAGTAGGCACCCTGGTTGATTCGCAATGCAGCAAGCTTGCTTGCTTGCTAGCTCCTGCACTGGCCGGAACGATACCTACGCCTAGGTAGGCGGGAGGCATGTTTAATACCGCCTGCAGGCTGCACAGCGTGTCATATTTCACTTTTTGCAGCCTTGCAACGCGACCACCTGCATCGCTTCACCTCTGAATCCGACCAAGAACAGGGCATTTATATTCGTGTGATTTATCTGTGGTGGAAAAATGCGTCAGTAGTTACGTCGTTGATGGTACGTGAACGAGAAAGAAACCAAATGGCATTCACCGCTCGTTTTCCACAGCGAATGGCTGGTGTGTGAGGGTGTGTGGGTGGTCGTGGTGTGTATATGTGCATCTGGGTGTGTGTGCGTGTATGTGCGTGTGTGTGTTTGAGCGTGCGTTGTGTGCAGTGGGGTCCGGCGTCAGCCTGACAGAGCGATGGTCCAAAAATGGTTAAAGTTTATTTGTAGGATCAAGGTACGAATTTAAACTCAAGGTACTAATTTAAATTTGAAACCAAGAATAAAGAACGCAGTTGACCAACCTAACTTGGTGACCTTTACGATTTTGCTCGTTTTATTCTGCCAAACAATGTGTACTCTTCTCAAAACAAATCGGTAGCCAGGTGTTCCGCGAAATTCTCAAGCTGAAACAATCGGAGTCGAGAAGTGTTTTTCAGAATACAACAAGACGAGAAGTTTATTTGGCGCTTGGGTGTATTCCGCAACAAACACAATGCTCCTCTAAGTTTTACCTGACCAAAAGGGCAGACTTCAGAGCCATGCCGTGTATCACGCACGCGTTGCCGAAAATTCTTGGAAAGCGCCATTGTTAGCCCTACCCAAAACAAAACAAACTCCGCGAATGCGAAAGACCTCGGTGTCCAGAGAACCATGAACGAGCAAGTCGTTGGACCATGTCCTTTGGGAAAAAAAAGAAATATCGTTCTCAGAACCATTCCCAGGTGTTTGTTTTTTGGTTGGAAGGGGGCGGAGTGGGGACAAACGCCAAATTAAAAAGGGAACTTCTATCCGGAGATGCAAAACAAAATAAAAGTGCTATACAAATTTTGCGAAACCCGGCTTTCGACGATTTCTTGATTTGGCGAGCAAACATTTATTTCGCGGGTGTAATCATTGAACAATATCTACACAACAACTCGATCGTATACGAAGTGAATTGTGTGTTGAACTATTTCGCGAATGATCTTAGACAATGTCAGGTGGAACGGGGGGGATGGGAAGTGCCTCAGATGTAGTTTTGCATGCGCGGTAGGGCAAAAGAGGAACTAAGAACAAGCAATGCCGAACTAAATATATCATGACAAACACACTAGAAAAACGGTCTCTCTGTGGCATTGCGGTTCGCTAATAGAACACTGACCTGCTAGGAACCAATTTCCATGACAGCGCGTTGAAGCTTAACTCGACCACAAAATATATCTGTAATGCCCATTCACCAGTTGTGTCACCTGCATGCAAGACAGAAAGGATCATGAACATGTTCGCAAGATTATGAGCCCGTTCGTGCAGGCCGCTAAGGTTAGTATATACGTAGAGTTAAGTAGGTAAATGATGCGGCCACCACCTAATCCGGTTTGCTTAGTTTTGGGGAGAAATCATGAGCCGGACTAGATTTCTCGCGACCGTCAAGAGCTTTGTAGTGTGTTCCTCTGCAAACAGAAAAAAGAAAATGGCTCAGTTAGCACTGGTGGTGCAAGGCCGGAGAAACAGCAGAGCTGCCGGCCCCTCTCCCTTCGTCGGAGGCCTGGCTGTGGCAGCTCACATGAATTTCCGAACTTTCCGCTGGGCTTCTTCATGACTAACCCACCCGGATCGTTCGGCCCGCTGGCATTTGCATCAATTCCAAAGTGGACAGTGTTAGCATGCGCTAGAACCCACGGCAATCGGCTTCGGGAACACGGCGTGTGTGCTCTCGACTTAAGGCGCGAGCGCACGTGAACTGGCGAGTGGAAGAGCGCGCGAGGGATCCCGCCACAAACTTTGGGCGTAGTGTTCTCGAAGTTCGAGCAGGCCGAACGCTTAGGCGTTTCTCACGAGCCGCAAGCTAACGTGCGCTCGCCTGGGCTGAGTTTTCTGGTAACGCTCGACAGCTGATCTACAAGCTTAAACAGCTCTGCTTCAAGAAAACAGACCACAAGAGCCTTGAAGTTTTCATCAGAAGGCAAGCTACTCATTCATAAGAGTCCTCGAGTGCTCTTCCATTTTTTAAGTGCCAATGCACTTCTTAAGCGACCCTGAACCTGCGTCCACCGGCGATGTCCGCATAGCATACCCACGTGGGGGATTGGCCAGGATCTCCTCGTCTTCCTTGGCAACGGGGGGAGATGGGCGCGCGCTGCCTGGCCGCTGACATGGCACATACCCACGTGGGGGATTGGCCAAGAATCGGGCGTGAGAAGGGCTAATGCACCCGCTTAAAGGAGTACTGACATGAAATTTCAAAGCTGAGATCCGCTCTAGCAATCAAGTACAACGACAACACAAATAGGTGTCTGTGAATAAATGCATCTTTCTTTCTTTGTAGTTGTGTGTGTGTGTGTGATCTCTCTTTCGCGAACATTACCGAACCGCGCAAATTCAACTCGTGCATTCGCACTTTCACATTCTTCCCCTCGGGAAATGCGGGGAAATTTTTCTACATTCCCGCTCTTGCCAAATGTGTCTACATTTACCGTTACCTTAGGAAACTATGGCTTAATTTAAGGAGTCAAACTTCCTCGGTTTGATCATGTTCACATTATGGCGTGTTAACAATGCGACTTCTTATTGATGTCATGGCGCACGTTGGCTATCTACAACAACGGCAAATACATTACAATTTCCATTAATAGCACCCGTTACGGCCCCTGTCTTAGATTAGTTGCCCGTTATTGCAGTAATTAATTGCTCGGAAATATATAGCATAAGCTAACCGAAAACATCGGGTAAAGGAGCACTGTGAATGTCATGCCAGAAAAATGAAAAAGAAGAAAGTCCCTTCGGGAAAAAGATGGTACAAATGCGGACGCTTTCTCCCATGCGACCTGAGTCGAAGTCCGAAATTCAGACTTAATCGACCATGTCGAAATGGCGCAGTCGCATAGACGTCAGCTTCATAAAGCGACGGATCCAGATTACGACCACGGGACGCGTTTTTAAAAGACGATAGTCTTTCTTGGGCTACTTAAACGCGAAAATTTTGGTCTGTCTGTCTGTCTGTCTGTCTGTCTGTCTGTCTGTCTGTCTGTCTGTCTGTCTGTCTGTCTGTCTGTCTGCCTGTCTGTCTGTCTGTCTGTCTGTCTGTCTGTCTGTCTTGAAAGGGTAAATTTATTATAAAAAATCCTGGTATCAATGATACAACGTAAAACCCAGAACCCATTAAACAAGTGCTGCGCCTGTTGCTACAAAACTAACACAGCCCGAAGGCTACCAGTTACAGGCACTTACAGAAACACACAAACAGTTTCAAGTTGACTGTAGACAAAAGATTAACATATAAACAATTTCGACTTGCTTACAACCAAAAGATTAACCTGCGAGGGCAACAAGGATACAAAAACATTCGCTTCAAGAATGCAGCAATATACAGAACAAGATTGGTGTTAACGTCACAACGAGTACTGTGGCGCACTAACATCCAATTCGAACACCAAAATCAATTGTAACAACGAAAATTCCTAAGGTCGCAGGTCTGTAAAGCTGACATGAATAATAACCCTTTTGTTCGAAACCTCAATAATCCGGGTAGACCAATGTCGCAGAAACTGTTCCTCCCCCAACAGGGCCAACTCGCCCTCCAGAAAGGTCACGAGGTGTTGTCTGAAAAAAAGGGAAAACAAGGGCCACGGCATACGTAGTCTGCGATTCTGCGCAACAGCCCTGCAGCGATTACGCCATAGTAAATAATCGCCAATTACTATGAATAATATGCCTAGGGGATTGCCAAGGCACTGTTCTCTCAGTTGATACCGTGCAAGCCCGGAACTTGGAGCGGCACGGTGTATGGTGCGCCAAAACCAATGCGCAACACTGCAGCTTGAGAAAGTGTGAGCCGTGGATTCTGGTTGACCGCAGTTGGGACTGGAAGAGTTCTGTGTTACTCCCCAGCGAAATAATCTGTCTTTTGTGGGAAGAATTCGCCAAGCTTTTTGCCACTGGATGTTTTTGGCGTCCTCGGGCAGCCTACCTGAAGTCAGACGTAACCAAGGAAAATCTGGTGGGTGCACGCGCCTGCCCGACCTCGCAGTAACTATTTTTTCACACAGCCTGGCAGGTTGTTCATTTACAAAATCAAGATGAGCATCCAGTGCACGAATTTCCTTAGCTAAAGTAATGACGGCCCTTGAAGAGTCTCGACGGGATAGCTGCACTGGGGTGTAGGTTGCTGGCCACAGTTGGACAAAGAACCCCTCTAAAAGGGCCGAGAAAGTGGAGAATCAAAGATCTGCCCGGAGCTTCTGCGTCACTGAGAAGTGAAGAGACGACTCTAAGGGCCAACTGGCTCATGAGGTCGATTCAAGGAAGGCTATGACCCCCAGAGCGGCGCGGGCGGCTCAGGGTATCTCTCTCTAAACGCTCCGTGCTTCCATACCAAAAGAAAAAAAAATGTCGCGGTACACTTTGTGCGCAACAGGATTGGGAAGCAGCATAATCTTGGAGACAAAAAGAATTTTGTAAGAAAACGCAGTTAATCAGATACGATTTCTCCGAAAAGGGGAAGTTGAAAGACTTAGCCCAGGCAACATTATTTTGAATATCATCAACTAGCTCGGGCCACATGTCTGGTGAAACACCATCTTCGGTAAATTTGACGCCGAGAATCTTCAGGTATCTAACTATTTTTAAGTTATGATTGTGGGTGAGTGTAGGGTTTCCCAGGGGGAGGAAGGCAGTTTTTGTGTCATTTAACTCGGCACCTGGGAGTCGGGCATAAGACTCCAAGTCCCCTAAACCAGCCGTGAATCTGTGTCCCAGATAAAAATAGTGACGTCATCTGCGTACGCAGACACTTTAGCCAATCCTTGTCCGGGCAAGTGGAGTACTCTAATTTTGGGGTTGTCGACGAGTTTTCTGATAAAGGGGTGTAGACATAAGACAAAAACAAGTGGCGACAATGGGCATCCTTGTGTGACGCGTCTAAGAATTGCATTTTCACCCTGTACCTCACCATTAATGATCAGTTCACCCACCCAGCTAAAGTGAAACTGAAGCTGCGCAATAGTCTTATATACCCCCAGCCAAATTTAAACGCCTAAGTCCGGTGTCAACGTTCATACTTGTCAACATTATTAAGCAAGAACAAGGCACTACGCAAATATAAGGAGGCCGATCAATACATAAGTGATATCTGCAGTGTACCTTTCTTAAAATTTTATGGATGCGATAGCAAATGAAATACTACATCAACTGCAGAAAACCGACGCCTGCTGTGACCCGCGCTACCTCCTCGCGTCATTTAAGAAATCCAATGGCAATAGCTACGAAAGTTTCCACTAGATAGGATCTCCGTTCCGGTCGGAACGCTCGTGTAGTAGTGCAACGTGGTTCTATCAACGTTGTAGTAGGGTGCCGCAATTCACGCACGTCTCCGCCGTACGGCAGCGCTGGCATCGAGGCACTCGACTTAGAGCAGTGGAACGCGGTAAATTTAAATTGACTTGAGCAAACCTCTAGCATGTTATCTTGGGAAAAACGAGACGGGAGAGGAGCAGCATGAGAGGTGAGCGGGAAAGAGCAGGAAGGCATTTACTTGGAAGGGGCGCCAGTCGACTATCGTCTTTCACCGACATTTGCAACCACAGGAGCAGATAGGCGGCAATTTGTTTTTTCTTAAGGCATTTGATGTGTATTCACTTGCCATCATCATCGCCTTGATAAAATACTTAGTGTAACGTTGGATTTTCTGTAGGGTGTACTCGCGCGACATCTAATGTTATCAGTCAGGCATAGAAAGCTTCGCTTTAACAAGCGTTTTGGTGAGTGGCGGAAGCAGCTGAAGCCGCTCCTTATTGTAAGGATGGAGAACCGTCTAGTTTAGCCAATGTCTAATGAAAAGTCAGAACGCGGCAGTATGTCTTTCGGTTGTGTTAAAGTTCACGAGGGCCCGTGGACGATGGCGGGATGGAAGGAACCTGGAGCAAATTCCTTGCATGAACAAGAATCTCGCTACAACTCCGGACCTAAAGTTTGGGTGGCCTAACCTAAAGTTTGGGTGGCCTAAAATTTGGGTGGCCTAAAGACCTAAAATTTGGGTGGCCTTGATGTTAAGACTTGCACAATAATTTCCTCAAACATTTCCTAGCAGAATCGACCTGATTCGGTAGAGTTCGCGACCGCAAATGTGGGTGTCGAAGAATTCGCGGAGGAATGCAAGACAACGAAACTGTCTCAAAAAGCGTCCTCAAATATAATGGTGGCCCTATAAAACGACTGCCGCTCTCTATGCGGCAAGTGAAACGGACCCTGATACATTCAACGGCAACAGGATAACCCCCCCTCCCTCCCCCCTCCCGCAGATTATCTTATGTGTCAAAATAGGTTCCCTAGGCAACATCAGGCTTCGTTAGGGCAAAAAATTTTTTTAAACTTGTAGAGATTTCTTTCGGTACTTTATAATTACCAGTTATATCAGTTATTCTGCTGCGATAGATCTTCGGGGTTTGCTATTGCACCTGTGGCATGGCGACGCACTCTTCAGAAAACGTTTGTTTCGTTGCTACCTTGTTGGATAGTTGGTAGCTTCCTTCTTCGCGGCTTGTCGGTGGTGGACGTACCCTCAACAAAGCCGCCTATCACGCTCTCGCAGACGCGCTTGCTTGCTTGTTTGGTTGCTTGATTATTTGTTGACTTGCTGACTATTTCTCTGGATTGGGAGCTTAATCTTCACATTTAGAGCGTTAGATGACGCCCTCCGGAAAAGGTACGTGATCTACCATCTATCGCGCTACATCCTCGTAGTACAAGCGGCAGTATTTTCTTGGCAGCTGCAGTGAACGCTTTATCACAAAAATCCTAACGTAGACATCGAATAGTCATAAAAATTGTCGAATTACTTCATCAGGTTTATGCCTGCAATGCTTGAGTCACAATCTGACTAATTTATGTCGCCAAGCGAGCATTTTTCGGCGGAAAATGAGCATCCCCATGTGTCGCATCCCTCGCACCCCGTCTGCTGAATAGGTAGCGCTTGCGTAATGACGGAGTTGCGAGCCGTCAAAAAAGGATTGAACAGACTAGAAATGACACGTATAAATTCCCCCAAATAAACAAAATGTGCAACATTATCGTCACCAACCTATTTCCATCTCTGACGGAACGAAGGCCTCTCCCACGTTTCTCAAACCGTTCCTTCTTGCGATGCCCTAGTCCATTACTTCCCTCTAAATATTTTAGGGGCAGACCCCCTGGGGGCTAGCGCTGCCTTCGTCTCATGTAGTCACGGTACTAAAACATCGGGACACTCATTTTCCAACGCCTCGCGCTGGAACATTTCCTCTCCATGGGAAAAACGCCTACTAAAAGAACTCACGGGGACACTCGTTTTCCAACGCCTCGCGCTAGAACGCTCCTGCTTCGAAGACACGAGACTTACAGCAAAGCTTTATACTTCTACCCCCAAAAGGTTTCATGTCCATGGGCAAAAACACCAAGGCGCCGAGAATACACTCATACACTGCATGCTTCGCCCCTCCCCAGGTTTCCCGTTAGTGGAGATGGCCCGTTTTCTTTTTTTATGTGATTTGATCCCTCTCCCCCTCGAGGAATTGGCCTTCCTGTGCTTTTAATACCGTCTTTGAGTGTCCACCCTCGCGTCCCTGGTGTCCCTGGTGGTCCACTGTTGTCAGTTGTCCGTATTACATGAACGACTAAAGCACATTTCTTTCTATTTATTTCAGCTGTGATGGACTTTATCCTTTAAAGTAGGTTGCTCATTTTCTGTCCCTGGTCGTTACTCCTTTTATTGCTGGTTAAGCCTACCTAAGGTTTCCTTCAAGGCGCTTAAATGCATCCTTTGTCTCGGAATCGCCCAACCCCATCCTACCACCTAGTTTTTTGTCTTCTCGGAATTTACATCTCGTTGGCGTTCTGTTACCGCGGCAGTGTAAAATTGGAACTCACCCGTTCATCATACTCGGCCTATTTGCACTTCCGTCTCTGAATTTCGGTGACGGTGTATTCTGCTCCGATTTGACCGCTAAGCTGTTCCGTATCCCTCGTTTCCCGTCACGCTTGTTTCGTATCACTAAGTTATCTCCGTCGCCTTTCTTTCCGCGAAAAGATAGGAGAAAGCTTTATTATGAAATGCTCAGTATAACTCCGAGTCTTTCTCATACACTATTACCGTAGTGAACGCTAGTATCCTAGCATTATTTTTTGTGACAGAGGTAAACTAATCGTCAAGACGTTAAACTGCCTCCATGCACCCAGCCCACACTAATTTAGTTCTCGTGGTTTAGTTAATTTAGTTCTCGTTAGTTCTCGTGGACCTGATTTAGTTCTTGTGGTCTGGACTAGTACTTAAGTTGCTATAAAATAGTCTCTTTACATTACTTTCTGTTTGTTAATACAAATCCACAATACAAACACAATAGAAATTCAACTACAATTTACCTTTACAACTTAGCTTTCCGAACGCAATACGTTCATTAAGTAGGAAGATCGGCATATAACCCAACACACAGCTAAAAGACTGCCTTGAAGACCCACTGTGCATTAAACCGCACATCAAACCATTTTGGCGTCATTGCGGCAAACACTTGGATACAGCGAAAAGAGATTGGTGTTTTGTTCAGCGAGGATAGAAGGAAGTACGTGAGCTGATCTTCGCAATTCCTGACAAATGATAGTTTGACAACTTCGCTCCAGTATTTGTTTAATGTGATGTCAATAGTGCAGTGAGATTAGTCCTCAATTTGTTGCTTTTGACATGCCACTTTACTTGGCATTTTACTTGATAGGTTCTGGGGACAATCTTTCAGAGTTTTTCATCGTGAGTCGCTTCTGTACCTGAGATTCCAGGGTATGCATAGACAACTCGTACGACAGGCGCAAGGTGAGCTAGGCACAGTTTTCTATTGCTGTGGAATCATCAATTGCTTGGAATACAGTGAACGGGTTTATGGCGAAGGCTCCGTGAATTTCTTATTTGCGTTAACGAAAACTGCCAGGTCACCACGTAAATTTGAAGCGCGCCACATTCCATACGGCGAGGCATTTTTGTGCGTGCATTTCTTTCGTTTGCTTGCTTGCTTACTTGCTTGCTTGATTTTATTTCGCTCCGCACTTGCTTTAACTTGACAAGCTACCGTTACCAATTTTTAAATTCACCTTTCTTCTGCCGTCGCAGTCCGAACTTCCGAGGAACAACGAGCCTACGCCGAGCTACGGCAGGCGCAGAGACGAAACCACCGCGTTCGATCAGTGGCTAAAGCATTGTGCCGCTGAGCCCAAGGAAGCGGGTTCTCTTCCCGGCCGCGGCGGCCACTTTTCTGAAGGAGGCGAAAAGTGAAAACGCCCGTGTGTTTGAGATTTTGGCGCATGTTAAGGATCCCCAGGTGGTCAAAATTAATCCGGAGCCCTCCACTACGGGGTAGGGGAGAAAAAGTTAGGAGTTCCCGCCTTTGTTCATAGTTCTTCTCTCTCTCTGTCTCTCTCTCTCCCCCTCTCTCTCTCGCTCTCTCTCCTCTCATCTCTCTCTCTCTCTCTCTCTCTCTCTCTCTCTCTCTCTCTCTGTCTCTCTCTCTCTCGCACCTCTCTCTCCACTATGGCGCACTTCATGGACTGTGCAGCGTCGGCGCGCTAAACATAACAATCTATTAATTAAATCAATGGAGGCGAGAATGGAATCGTCATTTGCAGGCAGCACACATATTTGACTTTGGCAAAGAACGTGTCCAAAATTTTACCCGAGCCGACCAGTGGATAGCATAGCGACCACAAGGCCGTCCTCCCTATCATCACGACAGCAATTAATCACCTACCCACCAAGACAAATAATAACTACCGATAAAGGCGAGAAACGTGTGTGCGCCCCTTTCTTCGCCGTCACCACCGAGCAAGACAACAAACGAGTACATGCCATTGTTCAACACCTTTATTCGCCATGGCGTCGCTCGTAATCCACCTTTACAGAGCGGAATAGCTTATCAATCTTTGAAGAGAAGCCTAAATGCTTCGGATTTGATGTATTTTTTGAAGTTCGCGAACAAAAATAGCCGCGTATCGGCTCCTTTCGTTGCAAATTTCGACAAAAGACGATAGTCTTTCGTGACATTTGCCAAGTAAATGCCTGCCTTCGCTTTCCCACTCACATCTCATGCTGTTCCTCTCCCGTTTCGCTCCTACCAAGATAGGACGCTAGGTGTTTGCTCAAGTCAATTTAAATTTACCGCGTTCCCCTGCTCCAGGCAGGGTGCATCGACGCCAGCGCTGCCGTACGGTAGAGACGCGCGTGAATCAAGGCACCCTACTTCAACATTTGTAGAACCAGGTTTCCCTGCTCCACGTGCGTTCTTAGGGGAACGTGGAACCTATCTAGTAGAACCTTTCATAACTGTTGCCGTTTGATTTCTTAAACTGCCACCAGAAGCTATAGTGGCGCGGGAGACAGCAGGCGACAGAGTGAATGCAGTGGATGTAATATTTCATTTGCGATCGCAAAAATCAAGCATCCATGAATGTGTTATAAAGGAACACTGCAAATATCACTTATGCATTTATTTTCCGCCTCATATTAGCATAATGTTTGTTCTTGTTCAACAATATCGCCAACTATGGCCACCGGACTTAAAAGTTTAGATTTGGCTGTGGGTACATAAAACTATTGTGCAGCTTCTGCTTCACTTTGGCCGGGTGGCTGAATCGAGTCACATACAGACAGACAGACAGACAGACAGACAGACAGACCAAAATTTCTGCGCTTAAGTAGCCCAAGAAAGACTATTGTCTTTAAAACTCCCGAGGCTACACGTGTTCTCGAAGATTGAGGCGTTTTATACCACAAGGCGTTGGAAAACGAAGGTCCCATTGTGTGCCTTTAGCCCGTGACCCCCACTTGAGTCGCATGCCGTTCAAGGTATGAGGACTTTAAGGTTACATGTCCCATCATTTTGATATGCATTTAGCAGATAAGTTAATATTAGGAAACCATTTTCAAGATTAGTAAAATCAAAATAAATGTCCGTGCGTGTCTTCTTTAGGGATACTCCCTAACGGTCAAGAGAAATAAAATTTGATCACACCGTCCCCCCCCCCCCTCCACTCGGTGTCAACCCCTATGTCGTGCACCAAATAGTTTCTCTGGTCATCTAGAGTGGAATGGCTCGTTATACTTTTAATGCGTCGCTTTATTTGGCTGGTAACTTGAGGTTTCAAGGGTTGCGGTGCAAATTTTAATCCACGCTCGTATGGTTGGTTATTTGTGGTACGAAAAAGCACTATGGCCATCCACGTGCTTCACATAGTAGCAATCCTGAAGACAAAGTATATATATCCAACACGTTTCCAAACTACAACCATTGGTGGCGCGGCTCAGGGGACATGAAAGTTAACATTGCGTCGGGCGTAGGTCAAATCGGCTTTAGCTAAACAAAACAGTTGAAACAAAACAGAAATAAAGAAAAGTAACCAGCTTCGTGGCTGCGCGAGCGGCACTAACCTTAATAGCACGATAACAAAGACACGCTGTTTAGGTTAAAAACAAGTTCTAAAACAGTCCAGACAAAACATTGCAGGACGCATTCGGCGTGGAATGCGATAGCGGGATTGGGACCTTCTGGCATGGCATTATCTTTCCCTTGGCACGTTCTTGTGTCACACAATGACGCAATTGTCAGGACAACCACTCCTTCATTAAAGCGAAGAATTAGTGTCCTCACTGATGACGCTTTACGGGAAAGCCAACTTTCTCTGACGACGATGATGAATGATCGTGGGAGAAGTGAAAAAGAAAAACGGTTCCCGTGGCCAGAGTCGAACCTTGGTCCTCCGCATTATGAAGCCGGCGTCTATCCGGTATACTCCATTTCGACATGGTCGAACCGAGCGCCAGCAGCAGGTACCGATTCGCGCCAAACATCCCAAGGAGGCGGAGGGAGGAATGCCTTTAATGATGAGGAGAAGTCAGCCTGGCAGCGAGCAAACCCAAACGTTCTGCCTACGGAGTGCACACTCGAGAGTTGCTTTGGGTATTCTAGAAAAGTGGTGCGTACCTCCAGAATAGCCCACAATCGCAGTGTGGGATTGGCCAACCAAAGAATCCATCACGAGAAAGCTTCGCTTTCAACCATCGCCGTCGTTCGACGGAGGAATGCATGATTTTTGTACGTGGCCGTGAGCACTGAAAAACTTTCCGCTCCTGCTCGCCCACCACAACGAGACGGCCAACGCCGTGGCGCGAGGACTAGCCGGCCGCGCCGCGGGAAGGGCCGCCGACGACGTGGACTGCCCCGACAAGGACACTATGACCAGCTACGGCGAGGTGCTCTCATGGTACAAACTAGGCAGGAGAACGATGGCACCGCCTCACCCAGGGCTGACCCGAGCCGAGGCGGTTGTGTTTAGGCAGTTTGAAACCAATTCGGTGATTACCCCAGTGCTCGCGAAACACCTGTGGCCGGAGGTGTACGTGACTGACGTGTGCAAACTGTGCGGGAGTGAACGGGCCACACTGGCTCACATCCTGCGAGACTGCGTGAACGAAGAATATACAACCAGAGGTGATGCTCTCCCACCGCCGTTCGAGGCGGCCAAGAGATCCAGTTACTACGAAGAGCAACACAAGGCCGTCCAGCAGATCCTGGCGGCGGTCGAGAGGCAGCGACCGGATGGGCCGAGCGCTGAAGGGGCCAGTCCCCGGAAGCCGACGCCCGCAAGACGCTAGCCTCGCCGCTGGGACGACGTAAGGCCACGTCGATCCAAGCCTCCGCCTGAATAGGTTGGGGCAGGGAAACTGCAGGCGTTTCAATAAAGTTGTATTCTCTCTCTCTTCTCCGCTCCTGCTCGCACGCCATCTGTAGTGGCAGCGCCTTGCGATCTCAGGGGTCTCAGTGGGCGCCGCGAGGGGGCGCTGACGATTACGTTCGCTGAATATGATTTTTTCGCTCACGAACAAAGCCGCTGACAACGCCGGTTTGTCTGCGTTGTAGGACTGTGAACGCTGTGTCTTTAAAGACAACAAAAGAAGCGGTGTCGTGCGGTGTCGAACACAACGGAAACAAAACATAAAACAAACTCGCCTCTACCGGTGCAAACCATAGTTTTATACAATAATACCTAGAGTGGAAACTGTCGCCAGTGTAAACGCGAATTCCGAGACCACGCTTACGCTGCGATGGTAATGATGGGTAGTTATGGAACCGGACTGCGTAGGACAGAAATGAGCATATGGCGGCGCAAATTTTGTTTTTATCACAAAAAAACCCTTGTTGCGTGGTTCACAGTTGACAAATTACATGGCGAACAGAAAATTTAGTTATGAAAACTGGCTTTGTAAGAAAAAAAACGGCGCGTTTAAATAAAAACCACACAATCCCACGCCGAGTCAAGGAGGTTTGCGGAGTACGTTTGCCATTTGCCGTCAACTGAAGCGGGACGCGGACTTCTTTAAAAACTATTGTAAAAATTTCCGCGCTTGTAGTTTTTAATACTATTAAGACATGTTTTATGCTCCTAAAAAACCGATTGCCTTTGTAAACGGTATTCTGGTCTGTATTAATGACATCCCTCAAGCTGCGTTCCTAACAGCCGCCGGTACTTCAGGGGCGGTATTCTCGTAACTGTCTCTTTTGAAAACGTCCCTTTTGCGTCCCTTTCATCGTGACGTACTTCCGGTTAAGAAGTGGACGTTGGCAGCATGGAGGAAGGTTGGCAGTAGGTTTGCCGCCCTTGTGTTACGTCACTTCCGGTTGTTTGCTTATAGCCAATCAGGGCTTGCCAAAAGGGACACTTTTGAAAGGGAAGCAAAAGGGACAAAACCGCCAAAAGGGACAAAATCGAGAATACCGCCCCTGGTATACGCCGTAGGAGCCGGCGTTCGCGCGAATAAGTGTGGCGGCTTCAAGCAGTTCACAACCTTTTTCAGCTTCGAAAATACATTGCTCCGCCGAATGAGCAGCGCCGCAACCCCTAATTCCCAGGAAACGTCACCGCATACAGCGGCGTCATTTGTGTTTTCGTGCTCGCTGTGCCTGCAATGAATTTATAACCCACCCAATTCGCAACTCTGGCTATAAAACATTTCCACTCAGGGCGGCAGCAGTGCGCGTGCACCATTCAGTTCAAGGAGATACGTATTATGAACATGTCTTCCACCACGCATAGGGACAGGCGTTCAGGCAAGATCATGATGAAAACAAAACTGGCTGCATGATTTAATTCGCAATAATTTTCGGGAAGCCGTCTAGTGCCAATCCGAAATAACAACTTCCCATCACGTCCATCGTGGTGGACAATCACAGCGCCAAATTCCTCTCTAGTTATTACTGTATCAAACTCTATGGTGACAATAACTGTATTGGGCTGGTTCGTTCAACCGCGCAGATTCGTTCAACTCCACCTGGTCACCCGAAAAGACAGTGCGACGAACACGATTTAATTATGAATACCAAGCAGCATATAAAATTTTACAATAGAGAGTTCCGCGACAGTCTCAGATCCGCTGTCAGCTAGTGTATCCCAGGCGCGGGTTAAAACCTATTCGGCTGAGCCGCAGCTGTCTCCTACAGCCATCACCATGGATATAACAACCTCCGGCTCTTGAATATTAGTCTGACACCGCGGCGTCACCTCGTTCCCGCCTCATACCGCGCCTACTTTCCGTGGCGGCTGCAGGGCTCTCGACGCTATCACACTAGCTCGATTTCTGTACCACGGGGCTTTCGTGCGCTCTTGGGCGATTCTGAGAACAGCGCTTCGCTTCTGCATCTCAGCTGTCCGTGCTTCAAGCAACCGGCGCACTCTCGCTAAATCTGGAACACAAATCGGCGTTCCCCCTTGTTCTTCGGTGTCCGATAATTAGGTGTCCTAGCTAATCTGGGGTTAGAACCCCAACGACCCAGGTAGGACAGCACGGATCACTCGCGGCCAGGAGGCAAAATAGGCTCACCCCCTGAGCGAACAATGCCCTTCACCTCCCCGTTCTCCGCTTCACTGCGGCTGTCAAGTTTCACCGCCCGCCGATCGGTCGGTTGCTGTTGATCAGACACAGCTCAGCCTCAGGCGACGCGATGGCGCTCGCCATCTCCGTCAGCTGCCTTCCTGCAAATTTCATAGTTGTATTGCCATCCGACTGAATTTTCCGTTGCCTGCAGGCGCTGATCCGACGCGTACCAACCGTAACACTCGCTTCGGAGTCGCTGCCTGACGACTCCGGGGCTGCCCGCTGGCAACCGGCGAGAACGCGTTGAACTCGCCGCTCCGCTGTTTTCTGCGCACAATTTTGGATTGACACCGTTGAAAACGCGTACCTCTTCAGTTTTCAAATTTCCTGGTTCCCGGGCCGCGTAGGTCCTATCGTTTGCGCGAGTGAGTTTCAGGTTCCTTGCGTCGAAAACTCCACATTTTTTAGCTTTTTATTCATTCAAACTCTACGAACTTTCCTCGACTTTTGTTTCACGTTTTGGAGCTTTCTCTTTGGTCAATCTCTGTCGGTCCACGCGCAAGGTTTGCCCGAAAAAGCCCCAGGAACTTGTGCATATAAACAGGGCTATTTTGTGTGTGGCTGTTTTATCATTTCTGCAACAAGAAACACAAAGAGGGGGGGGGGGGGGGGAGGTGACAGCGAGGGGCATTAGAGAAGCAAACTGCTTTAATCAGATGATGTCGTCAATAAAAAGACTTCTCATGAGTTATGAATTCGGGACGATTAGTCTCTAATTGAATACCGCTGGACGTCCTGTTCGCGCAGAGTACCCTAGATCGCTGGTAAGAGGTAAACAACTGCAAAAAACGGCGAGTGAGAAATTGAGACGAACGCCGGTGAGAACATTTTTCGGTTCCAGCTCCACCCTCGATATATGGGCGCCAAATTATACAAGCGCACTTTTTTTAAATTTCTTTTTACAGCGCCGCAGAAAAGCACCGCTGTAAAGAGAAAATAAATTTTGTCCGCCTCGTCTGGAGCGCGCGTTTTACTGCAGGCTCAAATAAACGCTTTACCCATCCAATCCGATGTCCGTGTGGCATTTGAAGCCGAGTAGCCAAAGTAGCAGCCAAGTGCTCTAACCACAGCGCTAACCCGTCACCTGGTCAGAATGGAAGAATAATTGGCCAGGCCCCGTGACAGGTTCAGGTGGCGGCACGCGCGTAGGAAATAGTTGATGCGGAGAATAGCGGTGGCTCTAAAAGCTTCGGCGTGAAATTCAGCCGGTCTGGTTGTCAGAGCAATTGGCGTCAAAAGACGAGAAACGAATGGGGCGAACATCAGAAGCCCCTCCGTCTAACGACGATGGTGGCTGAAGCGCGAAGCTTTTTTCTGTGAGGAAATAAAATGGCAAGGAGCCAAAATTAAAGCCGCTATAATCAGAGTCCAAGCGTCAACGCTCAAACTGCAACCCGCCTGAGAGTCAAAGTCCAAGCGCCAGCGATCAAAATGAAAACTGCTGCCGAGTCAAAGTATAAACACAGACGACAGCAAACGAATCCCTCACGAAAAAGCTCAGGGCCCTTCACCCACCCGTCGTCGTCTGTAGGCCATCGTCGTCGTCCAAAATCCTCACTGCCGAAGTCCAAATCCAAAGTCCACTTCAACTCTGCAAAATTCCAAAGCCAACGCCCCCGCGCAGCGGGCCCAAAGGTAATTTTGAGCGACCCAAATGCGATTGTAGAAAGCTCATCATCATCAGCGATTCTATTAGAAGGAAAATGTGCCTTTGAGTGTCAACCATATCGTGTTTTGAGCGTAAAGGCCCCCCATCGCATAGGTGTGGGGCGTCACTCATGTGCCTTTGTAACACCCACTGTGTAAAGATGACTTTCCTGCAGTGCGTTTTAGCGTAACTTTATCGCCATTAGTGAGGCGTAGAAAGCTCCCCTTTAATACCGTGTCCGAATGGCGATATCGTATTAACGTCGGCTTCATAACGCGAGGAACCCATGTTAGATTCCGACTACAGGAAGCGTTTTCTTTTCATGAGGCGCTTCTTTCGGAACACCATCAAGACCTTGGGGTGCATTTTAGGAAGTAATAGTGGTAGAAAACGTTTATTGGAGCGGATGGAAAAGGGAAAAGGATGGTGGTGAAGCGTCCCTAGTTCAGGATGCCTCTTGACCGGGCCGATTCGGTGGCCGGAAAAACCAAGGCACTCAGGCGAAACTCCGTGTATAAAGACGGATTTCGTGCACTGGGTTTTGGCGTAACTACATCGCCATCAGGGAGACATAGAGAGCTTCGCTTTAAAATTGTTTGAGCACGTTTATATGTTATCTGATGGGCTTGGAGCACCAAAATATAGCTGCTTCACTTTGTGGTCATGTAATGCAAGAACTAGATGCGCTTCTTGGTTTGTTCTAAAAGCATTTCATGTTCTGAAAAAAAAAAAAAAACGAAGTTGAATAAAGGGGTTCACAAACCTTTTTAACGCCGATAGAAAACCGGGTACTCTGAAGGAAATGCTTAACCCTTGCTTTCTTTCTGGTTAAGTTGTGTCGACTAACATACTGCAAGCATGGTAGCAACGAGCGCATACTGAAGGCACGCCAGAAGCGAATACAAGAATACCCAACTTAGACCATAACTTTGTACATGCCGCCACAGAGTGTAATATGCGCTTCCCCCTAACCTCCTTCACCAATATTTTGGGTCTGACGCATACCAACCAAAAGCGGGCAAATTACGGAGCTTCTCCCTGCCGCGTCTTTTTCGGGTTACGTTTCAGCAAAGAAATCACGGACGCGCTCATCAGTTGGGCAGCAGAGCATTTTGCCGGTGTCTCACGTGAAGGTGAGCCTCCCACCCTGAGCAACGGCACGCTCCGGCTCAGGCAACACCTCGCGAAATGAAACCACCGGCCGTCAGGAGTATTACGTCACGTTGAAGGAGCTCTTTGTTTTGGTGGCAAAAAGTAGGACTGGTAGGCATGTGATGTCAAGGCCTACATGCTTGCCTCTATGCGTTCCTCCTATTTTTCTATTAGCCATAATCTGACGACTCCTGTGAGTTAGGGCGCTGCTCTCATGGTTGTGGTGCGTAATTAATTTATGCAGGAGTCGCCCATTAAGAAATCAGGTCAAAGACAGGAAGCAACTCGAAGTGACGAGACTGCGTTCTGTTTCTTTTTGATGGCACACGCAGTTTAACAAATAAGTTACAATTTCATCGCTATTTGTTTTTTTTTATTGTAACTAAGCGTGCAGGCGTGTTGATTTGTGCATCTAATGCTCTTAACTGACGCATGTGTTTGCAACAAGCAGAAATGCGGCAGAATTTGTCTCCAATTATTGTTTTAAAATACCGAGCATGCTTTGGCTTGGGCGAATTAGTGGATATGGTGCCCGTGTGCGTGTGCGTGGACGTGTGGGAGTCGCGCTTCTGACACTATGGGCAGTCCGTTATCCCGCGAGGGCACTTCTAATGGAAGGCAACAAAGAATGATCAGTAGACCAGTAATCCGCGTTAACTATCCAAAGCATGCTTCGCATTAAAATTGGGCGAGCTCGATTATGCTGAAAAAGATCACAAAACACTGGGAGTGCTGGTCAACGTTGACGCTGAAAAAGATCGCAAAACACTGGGAGTGCTGGTCAACGTTGATCCCTGCGGACAATGTTCAGTTAGGTTGCTCAGTTTTGGTAGTAACAGGGGCCGCTCCACAAACGCCAGCTGAGTGAGCCCGCGGGCATCGTGAGAGGGATGGCAACACCCGCTATTCCATTCTGTGAAGGAGCATGACCAGCGGAGCTAATTGTTGCTTGTTGGATGGTCCCAAACTCCCGCTTCAGCGAGCAGGGGGATTCTATAGCCACACCGATGTCTTGCGTTTTCAGCCTTCTGTTATTCGGAGTACCTACGGGCATCGCCCTTACTCTTGGTTGCCGCGGCCCGATCTTCATCGGTGGTCTACTTCCACCGCCTTCGCACCCTTTGCCACCAATTTATGCGTAGACTTCACTGTGCAATACATAATGTGGGAAAGACAGCTTACTGAGACCAGGCTTACACCGATGGTTCCTTTAAAGTTGGCTTCACTTCTAAATAGAAAAGCACGGCTGAGGACACATGTTTTGAGGGGGGGGGGGGGGGGGGGTGCGGCAATCGCGTCGCACTGTGTATTTCGTTTCTTGGTCAACGTATTTTCTGCGCCTGTTCACACGACAGCAATATACGCCATCCTATATCAAAATATGAAGCCCCGGAGATGAACAGGTGGCTTGAAGGCAGAGTCTGCCGGAGTGAGGAGAAGGGGGATGCTTTTCATGGTTTATGCACGCAAAAAACAGAGTGAGCTAGCTTATAACAACTCTGCTGAAAAAACTGTAACTCTGGGGTCAGTTCTGCATAATTACCCTTTTGTTGTGGCCGAATCTGCGCGTTCGCTTTTGTACAGTAAGCAATTTACTTCCTACGCTGCGCTTTCTAATGCTCGATAACCGGCGTCGAAAATGCCTCCTTGTATCCCCAAGTACCACGAAGGTTTTACTTCTTAGCACTGCTGCGTCGTACAGCGGTTCACACCGCAGCAACTTCTTACGGCACGCAAAACACCGAAAAATAAAAGCAAAACTAATAAACAGCAATTTACCTTAAATGTTCCGACGGTCGCGAATATAGCAGAAAAGGAACTCTCACGCGAATAATTGAAACAAAAATCTTTGCGTTAAGTTTAGGCGTACGAAGTTAGTTGTCGTAAAGTAAGTCAAAGAAACCAAGTTCTTCGCACTTTGCTCTCCCCCAAATGAAGGGCATGCACCGTCGACAAGCGGGCTGCCCTCTTCAGTTTTAACAGCAGAGCTGTTTTAGCCGAGCTCTGTCCGCTCGTTGCACCAAAAAAACTTGAAGCTTTAAGAAAAAACGTGGTTAGTGAGGTCCCGAAAATCAAACCCGGGAGCTTCACGCCGCGAAACCGGCGACCTAACGTTACGCTGGGCCACCCCAAATGCCCAATAGGTAAGGCGTTTGTAGCGGAGGGGAATCCTCCCTTTTTCCTTTTCTCTCTCCCCCTCTCTCTTACTCTTTCTCTCTCCCTCACACACCACGTACAAAACTCAAAATTCCGGCCCTGGACGCGTTCGGTGCAGCGAGGAACCACCGCTCCATTGCGGGCTCCGCGCATCCATCCTCGGCCGCCATCTGCGCGAGCGCGCGCGGTGCGCCGGCCGGGGCGCGCGCACGCCGTTCCCCGCCGCCACCACCTTCCCCTCCGTCGAGCCGCGAGTCACAAAAGGGGCGCGGCTGCCGACGAACGGCCCGAGCCGATCAGTTGATGCCCGCGCGCCGGACGCTTCGGACGTGCCCTCCTCGCGCAGCCGGCGCCGGTTCTGCTGCTTCCGTGCGTTACCGTCTCCTCCGCCAGGAACTTCGGTGAACGTAGGGAACGTGACCAACAGCTCGCACGTTCGCTCTCCGAGTCTCATCTGGCGTTAGTTGCCACTAACAGTTGTTTTTCGAGCGCGCTTTCCCGTGGCAAGGAGTGTTTGTGATCTGTCGTTCCCGACCGCTGCGCGCACGCAGGTTGTCGGAAGTTTTGTCGTTTGCGATGTTGGAGAAACCAGAAACGATGACTCGTAGTTTCGTGTCTACTTCGCACGTGGCGGTTTGAGGAATTTTGATCGCGTGGACGCGGCAACTGGTGCTTGGTGTTTGTTGACAGTGGACGGTGACACCAAGTGTGGGACGAGGCGGGAAGACGAGCGAAGTTTCCGGGGAATATTTGGTAAGTGCAGCACGAGCCCCGCTCATTTGGTCATTTTGTTCAGTTTGGTGGGCGAGGGAAGCGGCTAATAACATTGTTCTTCTTTCGCGCGTCTGGGCCGCGCTTGCAGAATTTATTCGCGAATTTTAGCGTCTCCTTTCTCGGGGTATTTAATGATCTGCGGCAGTGATCTGCGGTTTCAAGATTGGTGAATCTGCGAGTGAACTAATTGCACTGGTTTCTGACAGAAGCAAAAAATAAATGTGCTGACATAAATTTCTTAAATATATAGCAGTATTAAGTTCTTCAATAAGTACCTCACAGCCCCGCGGCATATATTTCAAGATTTCAACACTTAGCTAATTACGAAAAAAAAAAAAACAAGCCAAGCTGGAAATTTATGCAGGTGTCTTGTTAGATCCTGGGTGTTAATTTTCCGTGGTTACTCCTTTTACATAACTTGGAACAGAAAAACGGGTTTTTCCATCGAATGTGTAGGGGCTACAACGCACTGCAAAAAAAAAAAAAAAGACATTATTAACATGCTGAATATTTTTATGCTGATTCAAAGTTTTTTTTTTTTCTGTGGAAATAGTAACGGAACCGTGTGGGCGTCTAGACACAACTAAATGGGAGGTTTCGAAGTCCTGAGCCGGAAATAATAATTCATTTATGCTCGCATAATCAAGTATAGCTTTTTTCTCATCTTCTTAAGAGGTTATAAATACATTCCATTTGAGAGCTAATCCTTGCCAGCTTCGATAGTTCGTGTAATGATTTATTGGGATCACTTCGCGTGATGCCGCTTTTTGCTTACTGTGCTATCAATTTCATATTCCGCATGCATTATAAGCTGCCGAGTATTTAATACAACAACCACCAAAGCATCGAAAATTTTGCGAGTTTTTTATCAGACCGGTTACGGTGCGCCGAAGGTCAGATATTACTTAATCCAGTAGGAAAAATAAATCTGACAGTAAGATTACTTTTGCGTTATGGCATTAACAGAACCATTCTACCAGCGAAAAATAGACAGGGACTCAGAAAGAAGGAGACAGGACAATCGCTAGGCATTAACAGACTCCGTTAACAATAAATCTGCTGACACCACAAAATACTATAACGGAAAAAAGTGTACCTGTATAAAATCAACAAATAAGAGTTCTTCCGACCTGGTATCGATCAGATGGCAGTTAACAGCGCACAGAAGAATCGCGTTCTAAACACATTATTCAAAGTCTGCTACGTTTCGTCTAAACAAACAAATTGCAGCCGAGCTAGTATTGTTTGTTTGCAGCATGGGTTTTTAGCAGATCGATGAGAACTGGCCGTAACGGGCTTCGTGAGCAGGTCGGCTAGCACGCCTTCGCAAGTTTGTTGCCCAACAAGGCTGCAGGGGCGGGCGAAGCAAGGATGCGAGTGGCCTTCGCGCGGGGATACCTTGCGTACCTGTTACGCTCACCTGTAGAGTCGGCCAGGGCTCCCACTCTTCCCGATAATAGCGGGAAAATAGAGTAATCGGATTAGGTCCGGCGGAACGGAAATGGAATATATGTATTTTGGAGTTTTGTTCTTATGTTTTACAATAACACATTTATTTTGCTCGAGTTAGTGAGTGAGTGAGTGAGTGAGTGAGTGAGTGAGTGAGTGAGTGAGTGAGTGAGTGAGTGAGTGAGTGAGTGAGTGAGTGAGTGAGTGAGTGAGTGAGTGAGTGAGTGAGTGAAGTGAGTGAGTGAGTGAGTGAGTGAGTGAGTGAGTGAGTGAGTGAGTGAGTGAGTGAGTGAGTGAGTGAGTGAGTGAGTGAAATACTTTTATGGACTGAGCGGTTGGCCTGGAAAAACACCTGTACGTGCGTGAAAATGTCCGTGAGAGTTCAACTACCACCGCCGTGGTGGCTCAGTGGCTAAGGCCGTGGTGCTGTTGAGCACGAGGACGCGGGTTCGATTGCCGGTCGCGGCGGCCGCTTTTTTAATGGAGGCGAAAAGAAAACGCCCGTTTGTACTAGATTTCGATGCACGTTAAGGATCCCCAGGTGGTCAAAATTAATCCGGAGCCCTCCACTACGGCGCGCCTCGTCGCCTGCGTTGCGTCGCCGCGTTAAACCCTACAATCAATCAGTCGAGAGTTCAACTACGCCTGCAGGCTCATGCAAAAAGATAAAAATGGCGCGGACACCCATGTGCTCGCACAATGTGCAGGCTATCTATGTCCGATCAAGCTTCCGTCGCAGGCACCCCAACTTTCGAAGCCTGCAGGTAGCGATGCCCGAACACCTCCAAGTATGAGAGAAACGTTAGGACATGTTCGGGAACCACGCAGCCCGCATGAGCATGGTGGGGCTATCTACTATGTATTACATCCCCGAACACAAAAACCTACCCTCGCAGTATGCGCTTTAAAAGTGTTCAGATAAAGGTTATATTTGACGAAGAAAAGCACGTTGTTCGAGGCGCGCCGTACTGGAAGGCTGCCGAATAATTTAGACCGCGCTGTGATCTTGTGCGCGCTCAGAAATCTTGTGCGGGTTGAAGGGTTTCTCTTTAATGTTTTTGGCCATGCGGCGTCAGGGAAGACAGCTAGCTCCTATCACCCCGTCCATTGAAAAGGATTCAATACTACATCAGGAGCCTTTCAATAACCCTTTGTCCTTTCTTCAGCGACACACAGGCTCACGGTAAATGACGGCAAATAAATCCCAAATCATCATCCAACAAAATGCAATGTATACAATATGCTTGAATGTAATGGAGCAAGATGAGTAGACAGAAGCTCCACAAGTAACAATCCGACATACGAAACAGCATATTCCTTGTATGCCGTACGTAATGGTGTCATCGTGTCCTTCTGGCAAAACGTGAAGCGCACGAATAAAAAAACTTGGGAACGAACTTCGAAAAATGCCGGGAAAAACAGGACACAGGGTGCTGAAGCCATACAGCTTCGGTTTGCGAATGGCGCGATTGTAAGTATAAAGTTTCAAAAGCAGTAATCCAGAAGCTGAAGAGAAAAGATGCTCAAAAAACAAGTAGCTTGCCCACGATCTACTAGCTTTACACAGGCATATTTTAAAAAAACTGTATGGCTTTTTCTACTCGCTCGTGGGAAGAAACCCATATATGCCCTTGTTACTGCTCATTTATGGGCATGATTGGCGCCATGTAGTTGGTGAAACTTGTCTATTTGCTTAAAAACTAAAACATTTTCCGAAACTTTTATTTATCGCTCCTTGTTTTGGCCACGCGGCATATGAAAATATGTTTAAATAAATTTGGTTTGGTTTCATAAACATTTTTTTTCTCTGTGATATGGTGCTGCTAATAGACTCCAAGAAATACCCTTTCGAGCTTCTCTAATTTCTTGCTTATGAGTTTCTTCTACAGAATTTCGCACTGCTGTGTTTGAGATCTAGGTGATATCCCGACATGAAGGTAACGAGGTGGGCTTTCCTGTAATTCCTTAGTTAAACTATGTGTTCCCGTACGGTGGTTGCGCACTCACTTGCAACTGAGAAATGCTCATAAGGGCAATCATTGAGGATAATCTAACAACGGCCCAACAGGCAAGGTGGGCAGAAACAAATCGTGGTAGTGATATACGATTCACCGGAACATAAACGATCTCTATAGAAGGCGGGAAAATAAATGACCTGCCCACTTCGTGGGAAGGGTTTTATTTTTCGGATCGAATCGACCGGAAAAATGGAAACATCACCTGCCATTCACGTTCCGACAATTGCAATGTCCACAGGTTTGCGTAATACGGAAGCCCCACTTTTTGCATGTCTTTCAACACCGGACGGCTGGAACGTACTCTAGGCGGGGCGCACGCTGGCAGTGCTATAACATTGCGGAATAACAGGCTTAGTTACGCGATGTGTTAGGTGAAATCTGAGGCAATATTTACGTGCCCAGTGTGGGTTTAAAACGAATGACACGTGCGTGGCGACGCAGTTGGAAGTACCGGCAGATTCCCTGTTATTGCGCCGATTTCTGAGCGGTTCGGGAAGTGGTTCTTTATTCCGGTAGGACAATGTTGCTAGCAAGGTCTCGTATAGCTGTGTCCTCAATATTTTTAAAATCGTTTCCGGAACACGTCAATACACACACACCTCTCATTTTCGTAATTTGCATGTAACCTCGTGTCATTCATCTGTAAAGAAACTTGAAAGTGCGGCTCTTCGCACCGCCCCCGAAGGAGTGAAGATAGGGTAAGACGTGGTATCAAAATCCTGGCCAGAGTGCAGGCCTAGAAACTTGAAACTTGAAAGTGCATTCCTATCACGTCGTAGGAGCTCATTAAAGCTCTTTTGATCCCTCAGTAGAATGAAAACCGGCTAAAAGGGCTCCTTTGGAAATTCTTGATTATCTCTCCAGCTCGTTCAGACATTAAACTGTTTTCCAAATTATCAAGGGCTTCTCCTAAGGAACACCAAATGGGGCGAATCTGGATTTGCGGTCAAATTACGTACATTTACAGATTTCGTAGATGTGTTGGGTTAGTTAACGTGTTACTTTATCTGGCATCTCCGGGTACTACCGCTAGCTCTTTATAAACTGATGCTGTGTCAAGAAACCACTAAAAATTGTAACCTATACGCTGCCCCGCGAGATGATGATGTTGATGATGATCATGATCATGATGATTGTCGCAGAAATGTTTATGCAGTAAAAGCTCGTTAATTCGAATTCGAAGAAAACCATAATATTGTTCGAATTAAGCGGAGTTCGAATTAGCGGGTGGGTGCTAGAATGAATGGGCAATGCACCACACTGCGCGGGTAGAACACAAAGAAGCCACCTGTGCATTTGTTATCGGCAAATTAGGCGCTACTACACGTTTGTGGGCCCCAGACCAGGACCCGCGTCACAAAGAAAACCTGAAACGGCACGCGCGGAGCACTGGGCCGGCGGCGCGGCGCCAAACTGCGTAAGCGAAATAAGTTGTCGCAGAAGTGTAGAGCGCGCGCTATGCTGTTGTTTTTTTTTTTTCGTTGTTTTTCATCTCTAGTAAATTTGATTTGGATTTGATTTGCAACGCATTGTATCGCTCTGGGCTGATTCTCCTGCGAGGAGCGGTGGAAACCATGGGATCCAGTTTTAATTAACCGTTTTGGATACCGACGCATTCGAATTATCGGGAGTTTTCCCCCATTGAAATATACAGGGTTTTGCCGGGACCAGGGCGTCAGTTCGAATTAACCATAAGTTAGAATTAACCGAGTTCGAATTAACGAGATTTCACTGTGCCAGGCATCAAAGGATCCGATTCGACCTTCACGGAAGGCACACAAAGGACAGAGAAAGGAAACGACAAAGCAAGAGGACAGCTTGCACTAGTGGGGCAAGGCTAGAGAAACAGCGGAGCTGGCGAAACCTAGCTGGTTTTGCTAGGTTTCGGGATATTCTTGCTGGGCTTCGTTAAGTGGCAAGTTTAGTCAGATTTTACAGTGCCACTCCGGTCGTTTGTCCACACTGACAGTGGATCCCAGGGGGGCAGAAGCTAGGTCGAACCCCTGCTCCGCTGCTTCTCCAGCCTGACACCAGTAGTACAAGCTGCGCCATTTTTTTTAACAGCGGAGCTGTTGTACGAGCCGTAATTTCGGTGTTGCAGAAAAAAAAGAAACACCCAGAAAATGCGGAGCGCTGTGCGTGCCTCGCGGTGACCGCCGAGAGTTCTCGGCTCGCGCAGTCCCTTTAGCAAAAAAACAAAACAAAAACAAATAAACAACCTCTAGCGCTGTCGTCAAGCGCTACCGTGCATGTAATGCTTGGAATGAGGAACACCGTGGTATCGATGCATCTGACGGTGACTACTACTAGCACAGTGCAAAGCAACGACGAAACGTAAATAAACAATGTCAAGCTCGTAGGAGTGGGTGGTGATGTGTCCTTCGGTGCTCACGTATAAAGAAATCCTACAGCTTCGCTATGGTTGAAGCCTTGCTCGACTTAGGGCAAGTATCGCCAGTCCAGCTGGTGGAAGTCTACCAAGCTGAGGATGACTTTGCATCCACCACTCGCCGCGAAGACCACGTCGACCTCTTCAATGCCCATGACGCCGTTTACTAGCAGCGCAACTACGCAAATGAAACAATGATACTGAACTTAACTATGTGTCCGGCAATGCTCACCTACAACAGCTTTGCCATTCAAGTCTTGCACGTGAGTGCAGTCTTCCCTGAATTTTTATTTTTGCGTTTTAGCATCCCAAGAAACACTATCACCTTTAGTATTGTATAATAAGGGGTGCCCATGCGCATATTCCCCTTGTGCTCACACTCGCCCAGGTTTGAAATCCGGCTTCACTGATATAATACCTATATATCAGTGCCCTTTACAGGCGGTGCAGTTCTTTTCCTGTTTTTTTTTTTTGCTAACGCCACCGGACCAAGCTGAAGCTTAAACAACTCCGCTGTTAAAAATGTTTATAATGGAAGGATGGTTTAAATGCAGCAAGCGGGATCGCTGCGGCAAATGTAGTACAGAAGACTCTAGTCTTGTCTTGTGGTCTGTATTGTCTGGTCTGTAATTTTGGTTGAGGCTTTATACAACAACGGCACCGGGTACCTACAAGTGGTGCTGCGTGTTAAACAGGTCAAGGTGGCTTAACCTGGAACCCTCCACCAAGGCATCCTTCGTAGTACAAATGCAACTTCGAGTTTTAAACCGAATGTTTTTCTTTTTCGAAAGAAAAAAAAAAAGGAAACATGGTTGCGCTGGGAGGCAAACTTTGGGCCCCCGTTTTACCGTGCGGTTGTGTTCAGAATTCCTGCGTTCAGAAAATCTCATTCGGTAAATCTTAAATGCGGGTGCCGCTCAAATGCCGCTCAAAGTACTCAAAAGAAGAGCATACACGAAAGGGGGGGGGGGGATTTGTTAAGTTTTATGTTATGAATCAGATTAGGGTGATTGGGACATAAGAGTTCAAATCAAAACTTTAACGTGACAGTAACCGTGCGGTCACGCGTAGATTATGGAGCATGGCTTATTTTGTCACAGCGTATAAAGAATGGTTCGAAACCGCGCCGGTTCCACATCAAGTTATGAACTGACTTTACAACCAGGTAACGGTAGCTAAAAGAAGCAAGCCAGAAGGATAATTAGTTAAAACACGTTTTACTTTCGCTTTTGCGTAAGCTACACTGGCCGAGGTTGAGCAGTTTCACTTGGATTGGATTGCTTTGGATTGGATTGAACTGCATTTGATTGGATTTGATTGGATTGGATAGGATTGAATTTGGATTGTATTGTATTAGATTAAACTGGATTGGATTGGATTGAAAATTCAATTTAATTGGAGGTGTGTAGAGAATTGGGTCTGCACATTCGCCGGTCTGCGCATTCCAGAGGAGTGACGTCATAGCCGCGGCAGACGCATTGGCGCCGGCGCGTGCCCAGCTGTGCGCCTCCGTTGCACAGTAGCCAAGTCTGACGCTGTGCCGGAGCCGCTTGATAGCTGTTTCGCGTGGCTCCTGGAGAGCCGTGCTGCGCATGCGCGAGGAGCAGTGACTGGACTGGATTGGATTGGATTGTACTGGACTGAACTCGATTGGGTTGGATTGGATTGGAACTTGTTTTAGCAGCACTAAGCATGATAATTAGCTAATCCTAGGCAACCAGAAAACCTAAGAATAACCATCTGAGCCTTAGCTCACGCTACGTATATCGTGGCATAGCCGAGCTAAGCCACGGCTAATTCTTTTTGTCTTTTTATTATTTTCCGCGAATCCCTTTGACATTTGCAGGTAATTTTCTAGTGAGTAGGGGTGTGTCTTCTCCGGCAGTTAATTGAAAAGTTTTCTATGGAGCTGGCAGAAACGTTAGGTTCTAATGGAAAACTTCGTATAACCAAGAAGTTTATATGCGCCTCGCAATTTCTTTCGCGCCTGCCCACTCAATCAGCTTTCGTTCTGATAAGACCAATCTTTTTTTTGCTCATAGGAGTACGCTTGGCATAATAAAAAGAAAGTCTTCCTTCCAAATATATCAATGGCAGCTTCTGACTGCTTCCGTCGCGAACTCTTATATCCGTCTGCGAGGAAATGGGTCGAACTATCTGAAAGGTAGTTTCAAAGTAAAAGAAAACATTTTATTGGAACACTTTATGGGAAGTTTCAATGATAGGTTATTTCTGGTTTCCTGTTGCTTAAAGGCTTTTTCTTCCTTACACGCTCTCCCTTTCCGACTAAAAGCGAAAGCTTGGAAGGAGGAAGTTTAAACGAGGGTTCGTGAAAAAGGCCATAAAATCTACACAGAAAAACCAAAAGTAAGCTTACAAAGCCGAAAGACAAGGTCGACATTGGCGGCCACACCCGCCGTAAAACCGTGGGTTAACAGTGCATTGTAAAATGATGAAAGCGACGCACGTCACCCTCTTGGTCGTACACTCGTAGTCATATACGTGCGCTTCCAAAACCTATCCTGACCAAACTTCGTCCCCTTAGGGGTCCGTATGTGGGGGTAGGAAGTTTTTATTTTTTTTCTCTCCTGTGTATTTTGCCGTGAGGCGCATGAAACGAAACGGTAATGAAATAATCGAGGTGGTAAAAATAGCATGGCTGGTCTATAGGACCGCCTGAAGTCCATTTTGGGTGGAAACAGCGAGCAGTGCACTATTGTAATACTTGCCCCCTTTGAAGGGCAGTCATTTCGCTTATCGAAAAGCACGCCGGTTTTTCCGAACGCTGTTCCTCGGGTATACGGTTCGTTGCCTGCGTACAGTGCAGTGTTAGAATTACTCTCAGCCACCGAAGCTGGACACACAGTTTAATGGAGCTCCAGCTGCTGGTTCTCGCGTGACTGCAGATCTGAGGTGACTGCAGAACCACTCTGTAGCTCGCAGTTTTTTCAGTATCGAATGTGGTCTTTTTTTTCTCACTCCTTTGTGTGATGACGAAGACAGAACTCGCAAATCTAGCTGAAACTTCCCGAACCGCTCGTGTTAGAATTTTACCCTTCCGGCGCCGAGTGCAGAACAAACGTAGAAACGCCTTCCAACATTTTATGTGGTAGTGATATGCCAAACGCATTCCCGACTATCAACATAACTGTATTGGAGTTTCTTTAACTTTCTATTATAAGAGGCGCGACCACAAATTTACGGAAGAAGGGGAAGGCACGCAAGCGCTGACCACCAACTGTTGTGTTTAATCAAGGATCCCATGCGTATATAGTAGTGAAACTACGTGACCCACCGCGCGCCGTGAACAAGTAGACGAAGCAATGGCATGACAGTGTTTCTTTCAGGAACCTAATCTGTTCTCCAACTAGCTAGTCAAAGCCTGGCTCGTATATTTGCTATCCCGCTTGCTGATGTGGTATGGATCCACAATGTCACTCATTTCGGTCACTGTGTTTGACAACAATTTTTGGTCCAGTCAGAACGGGATAGCAGTAATACTCGTACTGGTAAGAATGGTACTCGTAATCGTATCCAATTTATTTAGGCTGTGTATTTCTGTTCCCTTAGCCTCGTGACACACCGAATCTTATATTCGATATACGAGGCACCAAATGACGAAGGAAGTTAGTATAGTACCACGTTTGTGGCGCACTGGACAAAGCCTATTCATGGGTGACGGCACATCCCCCTTTTCTGTCGGAAGCACTTTTTGGAGCGTTTTTGGGCTGCCGGACAAAGTTTGCTTATTTTTAAGGGCGCTGAAAATTCCAATTTATTTTGGCATTATAGTGGGATCAGCCGCGCGTTCTGTGGCTGGTGTAGTGATGGCAGGTAACTTTAGTTGAGTTTTCTCAGTTCTCCCACGTTCACTTCCCCAAAACAATGCCGCATATTTCAGACGTTTAAGGCTTCAGCAGGACCGTAAAGTTCCGTGTCATTCAACCCTGTATAGTATAGAATAATAAATTCCCCGAGCGTCAATACATGCTCAGGTTAACGTACCTGTGACATTCCACCTCCTCTAGTTTCCTTTTCCCTTCGAAGAGGGTTGAGAAACGGATAACTAAGCGTTCATACTTAAATGAATGTCCACTGTAATCAATGCTCTGACGGGAGTGCTTTTTGAATGACATAATTATTAATTCGAGAACTTAACTACGTTGGACGAATATCCCGCGTTCAATACACGGGTTTCCTCGAGAGGGACGCGGACAGCCACCACGTTTGTCCGCTTGAATAAAACACTATTCCTAAGTTTCATTCAGCTAATTAACCGGGAGCAATGCTGAAATCGCAAATTTCAAGCGAACGTGTTTTGTTTCGCGCACTCCTTGGACTGCACTTCGGTCAACGTATATCGTCGCTCGAGCTTCGCTGTTCGTACTTTTTCACTGGATGGAAGAGCTGATGACTTTTTCTGGCCCAGAAGCCGACGCCGACGCCGGACGCTGGCTTTCCTTCCCAAAATTGGCCGCCTAGTGCTTTCGCATTAAAACAACCCGCGCCATTTGCAGCCAGGGCGCCAATTACCGTAATGACTCCACACTGGTTTGTATGCTATAACAGCGTTCAATACTGTCGTACTCGCCCTAGCTCTTTCAAATTAACGCCAATTTTTTTTTTCGCTCCCGCATGGATTAAAGAGGTTAACACCGCTCTTAATTAGAGATATCTAAAATTGCCCTGCGTGTTTGTGATTGAGACGTAACGCGCTAAACAACGGGCTTCGTCACGATGCTATGTGATGACGTGAATATCGGCCACTCTAACTGCGGTGTGAGTCAACGTCCGGGATTAGGAACCTCGAAGTCGGCATCTACGATGTTGCATTCCTAAAGTCGAACACGTATACAACTAGATTCGTTGCCATCTGAGCTGAGCTTACAGTTAAACTTTCCCCGCATAACGCCACCGCGATATATGTCTCTTCCATGTAGCCTCTTGCTCTCGCAATACGTACATGATTGTGGCACGTTGACGGAGCGCGGAAACCGGATACGTCAGCATCGCTATAACACAGAGGCGGACGATTCGTTATGCGCGCTAAGTGGTCCTGTTCCTCGATTCCGAACTCTCCAGTGGTTGAGAGTCGAATGACGTCGCAGTTCGTCGACTGGCGCAGTGCAAAATTATTGTCCAGGGTGAGTTACTCGTTGTAGTCGCGTCGGATTCCGCAAGCCCAAATGACTTCTTCGGCAACGGTCGGCAATAAGCCGTTATTGCGAGGACGTGCACGCTATATATTAGACCAATTTCAGTGATTTCGGCTGCCGGCCTCTTAAGTCTGGTAGGATGTGGTTGTTGGGTAAAGGTCAGCGTTAGGGCTAACAACTTAGGGGGCTGCGCAGTATATCTAGGTTGATTTTTCTTTTGAAGGTTTTGTTTTGGGGGGAGGCATCGTATTCGCAAGTTTTTCAAGGTAACGTTAATTAAAAACTCTGCCATAAATAATTATCCACGCGCGGGGACGAGGGAATGAATTATTTCTCCAAGTGCTTCAGCCGTTCAGCAAATATGATTGATTCGAATTGATGGCCAGCACCTTAAAATGTATGAATTAGGCACGTACCCCGAACTGCAATCTTCGGCGCAAGTATAATGGATCAAACACGTCAGTACATGCTCATTCCTATAAAGTTAAAAAATGTTTATAGAAGCCCAAGGCGCCCGCCTAAAGGGCAGCGAGAAGTAGAGGGAGAGAGACAATTCTTTAGTGAGGCCGAAGGCGTCAGTGATTGGTAGATACGTGGTGATGGTTAAAGGTCTAAACAGTAATAATAAAAAAACGGACGAAACACATGCACACAGACATACACACAATAATGCAGCGAGAGGGGCAGTCACAAGTTGGCGTCTAGTTCGTATTCTTTCAGGAAACCCACAACAGCTTCAAAACCCTGAACTGCGCTGTCGTTGTTGAACCAGGGGACTAAAAAGTTTTTCGTCGTGACATTTCTCGCCCTTAGTAATCTTCGTGCCGTCATTCGCTGCCCACCAAGAACGGGGTGTACAAACCTAAAACAGGGTTCAGTGTCCTTTTTGACACCGCAAAAGGGACACGGAGGTGGTGTAACTAGTCCGACCTTGTAGAGAAAGTTTTTGATGGAGCCCTACATCGAGGCGCTGGCGAATTAGTACAACATTTTCACGTTTCACGTAGAAAGCTCAAATGAGCTGCTTCTGCCTGTCGCCATGGACGTCTCCGCTGAAGCCGGTAAATTATCATGAAGCAAGGTGGCGAGTTGGCCTAGTTGGTGCACTTGCATCTTCGGGAACAGCGCGAAATAACAGGCACGCAATTAAGAAAGAAGTGAACAAGACAAGCGCTGATTTTCATCTCGAGGTAATGGCAAGACGTCTTAACTACTTATGCATACACAGAATCTCCCTCCCCCATGCCACGTGACCACACCAGCCAATGACATACTAACACGACCAAAACACTCCACCGTTGGCAACGCACCCTCCTTACCACTGGAACACCTAATCTAAACGACCGCTCCAAGTAAACAAATCCTTTCTCAAGCAAGACAACCGATGATTCCCTGAAGCAATCACTACCCCATTTTCTGATGTAGAATGGTTCCAGCAACTCTGTAGAACGCCTGTCTTTGTGCCTGTACAGGATATCAGTCTCGCAAAAAAGCGGATAGCAACGGTGCTCACAGGTGTGGCAATGCTCGGCCAGACGTACGTGTTCCTCTTTCTTAAGTGTGTTACAATGCTCCATTAGCCGAATGTTTACGCAGCGACCTGCCTGATCAACATACCCCCGCAAGATAACGGAATCTTGTAAACAACAGCCACACAGCACGGTACCAAGGGTGATACATGATTACTTTACACGTTCCTTTCTTTTTTCCCCATTCATCTTCAACACGCCGCTGGACTGCCGGACAAACGCTGTTTAATTTAACAGGGGTAGAAAGCACAACGTTCACACCAAACCAAGAGAGTTGCTGGAATCATTCTATATCGGACAATTGGGGAGTGATTGCATCAGTGAATCATCAGTTGTCTTAAATGAGAAAGAACCTGTTTATTTGGAGCGGTCATTGCGATAAGCTGTTCCAGTGGTAAGAAAAGTGCTTTATCAACTGTGGAGTGTTCTGGTCGTGTTAGTATGTCATTGGCTGGTTTGGGCATGTGGCGTGGGGGAGGGAGATTCAGCGTATGTATAAGTAGTTAGGACGTCTTTCCATTGTTGCAAGTCAGCGCTTGTCCTGTTCACTTCTTTCTTGATTGTGTCCCTGTTATTTCGCGCTGTTCCCGAAGATGAATCTTCATGAGCGGGGTATCGCGCTAAAGCAGTTGGTGGAAGACCGGCTGAGGGCCGGCGCGTGGGCCCTACAGCGAAAGAGCTCCTGGTGGAGAAAGATGAGGTCGCGTGGCGGCGTGGTGAGCGTTAGTCACCGTGTTGGCGCGCAAGACGAATAGGCATAAAAATTGTGGTTGATTCCTCTGTGATAGGAATCGGTAAAATACGAAAGTGAAATATGGAGCGAAATTTGCAGCTGAGCATGATTTGCGGGTCGGCGGCTGTCTTGTGGGTGTGCTTGGCGAGCGACGTTCCGCTGGCCGGGTCGCTCCGGCAAAGGTGTACTGGAGTCCTTTCCATGACGGGTATGACGGCAGTGAAATCTTGGTGTATCCCGGCGTAACACGTTTTCGTGTTAAAATATAAAACCCGAGAACAAACAACCCTAAGTACAAAGTACTCTTTGATTCTAAAGATTGTTTCCCCGCAAGAAGACCCTGTGTGCCGGGGTGCACCCTTTACAGGCCGCGTGCTTCCTTGTACTGGCGTCATTTCGGTGATGGATATGACGTCACTTAAATGTTTGTGTAATAAAACACTATCAGCGTTAAAAAAGCAAACAAATGCGTCTCGAAAGAACAATTCAATGAAAGCGGAGGTGTATCAGATGAATATAAAAAGTGGCATAAGCAAATAAAATTCCTCAATGTAACTCCGAAAATGAATCATGTTGTCACACAGCAATTGGCGGTGAGATGTTTGAGTGGCGCCCCCTGGCACTGACGTCGGCTTAGGGACTCGCTCCGCTGTCGTCTGCTACACTTCGCTTGTGAGGGGCAGCAGCACCTGTGCTAGAAATCACCCGCTTTGTTGCTTTAGTGCACCAAAAAGCGTATTTCTAGTAACTCAGGTATTTTTACCAGCTTCTGACGCATATGAATAATTTCAAGCTGTATCCCTCACAAGTTTGCCACACACGAGGAGAGACAGAACAACTTTCTTCAGAGCATCGGTCAGAAGATCGTGTGTAACTTGTCCTTTCTAGCTTATACGCGAGGTTCAGCGCCCAGAGCTCCCCGATAAATATTCAAAGCACGTAGGCTTGCATACAGTATTTTTGGGATGCTCTTATGAAGACTGAACAGTCTAATGCAACGTGCCAAGCAAAGGGCCCCTACACGCACATTGCATAGCAGCAAACAAAGTGGTTGTCTTCTATTCCTTTCGTTGTTGACTTTTATCGAGTTGATGTTCTTCTTTTTTTTTTTTTTTTTGCTGTGCCCAACGCATTAATTTCTCCGCACCATCACTGACGTCTTATTAGTAGGTTTAGGGATGTTTGGGAGGATCACAAAGATCGTGTCGATATTGCTTGTGGCTGTATAGCATACATTCCCTTCTTCACAAATTCGCTTTCGTTATGGCTGCGTGCAAGAAGATGCATATTCGCAGCGTCCGTTGTTTATTCACATGCAAATAGAATGAGAAGGTTCGTGCTATGCTACCGCGATCGCGCTCCAGACAACGTACGTTGCCCAGAGTACTCGAAGGCGGCTTTTGTGCTGCGAATTTCTACCGTAACCATCGTTATCATAACGAGTTTACTCTGAACCCAAACAATTATAACATGATTACGGTGTTGAAGGTGTGATATACTAGCTAACGAACGCAATAAATAGTATACGTGCATATATTACATGAATCGAAAGCGATGAATATTTCCAAACAGCTCTGTATTGGTAGCCACCCCTTCCAGGCGTAAAGAACACATCGTGGTTTATTCAAGATAGCGTTCTTTGAATCCAAGAAATTATACTCTTGTCCTGTACTGAGGACCCGGCCGACTAATCAGTTCGATTTCTCTGTTAAACAAAGTTTCTCCTCCTCCTACTCCTCCTCCTTTTGAGCGCAGTTTTCCTATGACGCATATCTGAATATTGGGGCGATATGGCTGTGGGATATGTACTGAAATATCCCTCGAGGTCTGAACAAACATAGTGTTACTGTATCTTTACCGTAGAAGTGACTCGTTTTGCTCAATAAACCGGCATCCATACTGGTTAGAAGCCTGGCTATAAAACCAGCATGCGCCTGTATACACACAGTGGGTTATTTGGAACTCAACCTACAGTTTTTGCGGCCCATAGTGCATGTCGGCATAATTTCAAGCGATTACAACGTAAAGTGGTGCGATATAATGCTTTCGATAGTTCGGCGAGGTGGCAAACACTGTTTTCTCTTACATATGATTACCGGATATCGTAATGCCTTCTGCCATATCCGACAGCCTCGAAGGCTTGGTATTTGTTTTGGTCTTGCATTTTAGCTGTTGCCGGCTCCCTTTGCTTTTAAGATTGCTAAAAACTGAAGCTTACGCTTACTCCGACTCTTCGCGCTCCGCACAGGGCCGGCTTCGCAAAAACTGGGGCGGCACCGGTAATGTTTCTTCCGGAGCGGTATCAAAAACTACACTTTAAATATAATGCCTTCAGCTGGTGTATGCGATTTGAAAGGTTTTGTTATGATAAAAAGTTATGCATACGCAAAATCTAGTGCAGACAAGCATCAGACGGCAACCGAGCGCAAATAAACAGCCGGGAGAGCGAGCCCGAGTAAAGCAGACGGCAAATGCGAGAGTCCCTAAGCCGACGTCACGGAGGCGCGCGTCGCAGCGCCGCCTGTGGTCGCGCTCACCGCCAATAACGAATCTAAACAGTCATCCTTATGTTTTTTTTTTTCTTCATTGTAACCTTGTGACGTCAAAATGGATTTCCAGCCGCTCGCATTGTCGTTAGAAGAACTTGTTTCTGCACTACTGCTTTTCTGTTAAATGTACTCTCCTCTCTGAAAAATAACACGCACATGTTTCTTTTTTTCTACCTGCGCTATAAAAAAAGGACTTGGGTATGCATTTTCGTCGGTTTTAATACCCCGATGAAGGAACAGGTACACTCCTAAAAATGTGAATATTGCAACTAATCCAGGCTATTTACAAGAGGAGCGACTTCAGTGGGAAGACCTTCTAACTTTGTCTACCGGAAACCACCTTGGCTGAACGGTCCGCGTCGCATGCTTAGTGAGAATGGCACACGTTATTACGTAAAACATGCATGTGGACGCAAGCACAATGATAATGATATCTTTCTTCCGACCTGCCTCGATGCTCTGCCCAGGAGGCAATCATCTTCCACTGTCTGGACAACCTAGTTAAGGTTCCCATTATCAATTTTCGAGGGTAAACGTAATGCGAACACGCTGCCCTGTTATCATAAACATTGTCGTGCTAATAATGATAAATTGGAATACCGAATTCACAACGCCGTAATACGTCGCTCGCTCGTGATGCAGGAATTCCCGGCACATACAAGTTTATAATTTAATACTGGCTGGAGAATATGCCTAAAGATCAAGCTTAGACGCGTATCATGGGCTCATTTTGCACTACCCTCATCCCATATACAGCTGTTGTGCAACCTAAAGCAATATACTGTTGCATAATGCGGGACTTCGCCGATAGCGCTGCAACGGCCGTACTCTCGTGGGTGACTAGCTTATTTTGTTTTAGTTTTTACTTACTGCTAGTGCTGCAAAAGTCCTCCAAAAGTTCTCGGAGCAAACCCTTCCACTGAGGAATAATTTCGAGTTTCCGAGGCATGCTCATCTTTTAAGGAGAGCAATTTCTGTCCCCCCTCCCATTACCCGACCATAACCGGATGCTTCCCGTCGGGTTATCCCACTCGCATTCGCGACGCAGCCACAATCGGATAGCGGCCACGATAAACAAGTAGTGTCTGAAAATAAAACAAACGAAGACTGCGGCGAATGGGGACATCCGGGATGGCTCGGCGACAAGTGAGATGGATAGCTGTTTTCGGAAGCGTATGTAAGCGATGTTTCACTGCTTGCCTGAAAAGCGCTGAAAGCTGAGCCCGAGGCCGGAGCAGTGTAAGGCTAGAAACGGTAGAAGTACCGAAGCGTAGCTGAGTCTGCCGAGAGCGTTGGATCCGAGGTAGGGGCGGCACTGTCGGCGCCCTACAAATCGCCAACTTGACCGGTTTGTCGTTTCAAAGTCGTTTGGCCGCAGCCCGACCGGCTGGCGTTGTTTTTCCACTCAAATAACAGAGTGCGCGGTCTGGCGAGCAGGCGCAGCTTGGAGCCTGATAAAATGCGTGGGACTTTAAAACGCACGTGGGCTTGTTTTTTTTCGCAAGACTGGAAGAATTAAAAGAAAAGGAAAGGCGACGTAGTATCTTTGGAAGCGCCGACTAACTATAAGTTAGAAAACTGGTGTCAGATGGCAGGAAACGACTGAGCACCGTAATACATTAGTGTATTTTTGTTTTCAGTGAGCAGTGTTTTAGAAAACATTAAGTGCGCACTTATGTCCAGATAGACGAGCCTGAGCTTGTCCTGGAGTAGATGGGTTGAACAAAGGAAAAACAAGGACTTGGTTTACGTGAGATACATATCGTGATAAGACCCGTAAGAGTAGTTTGATAGTATGTTGTTTTTCCATGCGCACTGCACAAAAACTATTACGCTTAACAAGAATGGTTTTGTTGGTATAACAAAACGAAAACTGCTTGTTTTTTGCTCAAAATTTCCCTTAAGTGCTCATGCACAGCGTGGAACCATGGCAGGAGAATAGCGAG
Source organism: Haemaphysalis longicornis (assembly GCA_013339765.2). Lineage (NCBI taxonomy): Eukaryota > Metazoa > Arthropoda > Arachnida > Ixodida > Ixodidae > Haemaphysalis > Haemaphysalis longicornis. The sequence goes on along the minus strand of CM023450.1, from coordinate 98,686,769 downwards.
GAAAAGAAATTGTTTTCTTCGCACTAAATTATCAGTCAAGAAGAAGAAAGTGATTTTTGGTGGTTGTGGATTGGGAGATTGGGGCCGGTAACCGTCTGGCGTGGCGCCGAGACCTTCACAGGCCGAATGGAGAAGATAGCAGAAATGAGAGGTAGAGAATAAACGAGGGAGAATAACTGGAAGGAGAGAAGGACGTAGGAAGGACAGGGAAGGTAATGAGAAAAAAAAAATAGCCAAGAAAAGCAAACAACAAAACAAACAAACAACAAACATAAAAAGCAAGCAACAAAACAAAACAAACTGAGTTACGTGCACGGAAGTCTGCAAGGTGTGTCCATTGAGAGTTCGAACTTGGGCAGGTTATGCAGACTTGGGTAGGAAGAATGTGTCCTTCAAGTGCTCAGACCCGCACAGAGCGAAAAGATAAAGGTTCCAAAGGCTTGTATGAGTCGTCCTAGTAGTGAAGTCGTATATTCGGAAATGGAAGGCCGCTTGGCCAGAAGGGAGAAATAAGAATAGCAGGGGGAGAGGACTAAGCATCTCTTGAATCTTCAAGGGTCGTGCAGGCAGCATGTAATACAACTATTGGTCCAGTTTGAGGTAACGAGCCGGTTGTACAACCCGGCTCACACTAGTGCCGGACCACTCTCACGGGAAAATATGTTCAGCGCATCGAGGGATGGGGGATTATCTTGGGGAAACATGGGGGAGTGTACTTCCAAGAGTATAACGATGGTCTGCAATAGCAGCACCGTGCCAGATCAACTAAAGAAATGTATCAGTGGTTGGCTGTTTTGGCATTGAATTGTACGCTAATTCTTTTGGTAGGACGTCACCGAGGACGTCTTTCACAAAAAGCGTCGAAGGCAAACGTAGAGCTATTAACAGTAGTATACTACAAGACAAACTGACGCTGAAACTACGTGCCGTATGGAGAATATTAGGCAAAAGAAAAGTGTTCCCGAAGTTCCCCCGGTAAAGCAGAAAAAAGAGAGACAAAATGCGCATACTTCATTTTCGCATTGCTACAGCCTGTTTTTAATTTTCTAGTGCTACAAACAATCTCTCGGTTTTTATAGTTTGTGCGCCAGTTTACGCACTTAGCCGTTCTCAAAAACGCCTTGAGCGAAGCCCCTTACGAGGCAAATGCAAATCCGTACTCTTCCCATAACTCCTGGGGTGGCACGGACGGCATTCTGCGAAAAGCACAGAGAGTAGCACCAGACCCTTTCCAAAAAATTTGTGATATGCAGGCAAGATCTGTTGTCACGACGAAGCTGAACACAACTGGTAATAATCTGGCGTCGAAATAAACTCACCAGCGGTCCTAGTGGAGCCACCAATATCATACCAGGGAAGTATGAGATGTGGAAGGTTACTTTTCCCGGAGAAAATCATTGTGTTCATGAGGTGCAAAACAGACTAGTAAGATAAGGAAGGCGAGTCAGGAAGCAATGATTTAATCAAGCAAACAAGCAAGCTAGGAAGCAAGTTGGAATTCATACCACGCGCCGTGCAGGTTCCACTTATTCTAACTGTCGACGCCCTCCGTAGGCGCATGCCATGTGCGTACGCGGACGTATACGGGCCGGAAGCAGACGTGCCTCCGAGTCTGTCCAAAAGGGATTAGTGATGCAGTTTTTACACAATGCATAGTGCTTATGTCGTGCATGGGCGAGTGGCAGAAATGGCTTATTCTTCTCTCCCTCCGTTTTTTCTCTCTCTATTGATATGCGGAATCACGGGCGTCCGAACGGGGCGCAAACCCGCAGCTCGAAATAGGGATTGCGAAGGGATTACTCAGTGCACGGCACAGCGAGTGCTGTGCGGGAGTGCACCGACTATGTTTAACGTATTTGTATGTGCGCATTAATAAACATTGTCCTGAATTACTTGCCTATGTTGGAATCGCATTGCTAGGGAATTTCACCCCCATTTTAAATATGAGCTTCAATGGCTTCACTGATGCCGTTGTACGCCCATACGCCATGCAGGAAAGCCAACTTTCTCTGACGATGACGATTAATGATCGTGGGTGAACTGAAAGCAAAAAACGCTTCCCCTGTTGGAATTCAATCCGGATCCCTCGCTTTATGAAGCCAGAATATATCCGATTGCTTTGTTTCTTCAAAGAAAAACAGCGCTCAAGACGGGACAGAAAGAAGGAGGCTACACACACACAGCGCTGACTACCAACAAAGAGTTTATTTACCGTTCAGCAATATAAACGAAAAGGTTACACCAAGATAAGGCCGGAAAGAATACAGAAACATGAAAGATTACAAAAAACATTAAAAGTATAGACAAGAAACAGCATCTTTGCGTTATCCTATCACTAGTTATATGATAACGCAAAAATGCTGTTTCTTTCTATACTTTATGTTTTTTGTAATCTTTCATGTTTCTGTATTCTTTCCGCCCTTATCTTGGTGTAACCTTTTCGTTTATATTGCTGAACGGTAAATAAACTCTTTGTTGGTAGTCAGCGCTGTGTGTGTGTAGCCTCCTTCGTTCTGTCCCGTATTGAGCGCTGTTTTTGTTTGAAGTATGAACCAACGAGCCCAAACACTTCCATTGCTTTGTGTCGACATTTTCGGAGCGAACGCCAAGCAGCAGGTGCTGATTCGCACCGTACACCCCAAATCCAAACGTTAGACCTACAGAGCGCACACCCGATAGTTGCTGTGGGTATTCTGGAAAAGTGGTGCGTACCTCAAGAATCCCACATAGTCGCAGTGTGGGATTGGCCAACTGAAGAGTCGTCGTCATTAGACGGAGGGGTGGACGGTTTTTTTAAACGAGTTCCAAACCAATCCATTCCAATCTAATCCATCAGCTCCCTTTCCACCCTCGGCGCCTTCCTTCCCTTACCCTCACCTTTCCCTTCTCCCTTTTTGGAAAGGACAGACGAGGACAGACAGCAGCCAAGCCTGGCTGGCAGCTATCGAGTTCCCATTAGAACGCAACACTGACGGTGCGGAAAATACCGAACACTTCTTGTGCATACATTTGCTGTCGATTCGCTGCTGTGCGAGCAACAAAAGCTAGGTCTCTGTGTATCGTGCGGCACGGATGCAGGCTAAAGGGACCCTGCAACCCTTTTCTTACCGTTTCTATAAATCTGAAAGGCTTTCAGTCTGTAGTCAACAAGCACATCCAGTACTTTGACTAGGGAGACAGGAAATACCTCAGCCAAAAATGACTGACCTATGCCCATCAGATAACTGTAATTGAGGAGTTCCTTTAAAGGGACACTGAAGTGATTTTACAACATTGCGGGATTACCAGCGCAAATTATAGTCTGGAGTAGTTTGATCTAGGCCATGAATCGACCACGCTCGCTGCCTTTACGTGGTTTAATTCAGTAGAAAAATCAATTGAAACTGCTGTCCTCCTTTCTGCATTCTCCTCGCCGATATCCTAGACGTTTTGTATGACGTCAAAGCGACATGTCTTGGCTTGACTGCGCTAATGCATGGCTCGCCGACCCTCCAACAGAATCAGTCGGCCCAGCGTTTAGACGGCCAGATACCGGCGGGTAGTAGTCGCAATTTGTTCGCTCAGCTGAAACTAAGCTACTACACGATTTGTGCCTTGAAGAATGTGCCTTTGGTTCGTTGGCTTGTAGACTGTGTCAAGCTCTAAGTTCAAGTCGCCCCACACGAGCGCACATGCGACGCTTTGCTGGCTGGTAGTCAACGAAGTTAATATAGGTGGTAAGAAATTAAAATCAACCGGCACTTTTATCGCACAGCGTAACACTAAGGTGCGGGAAGCACTTTCTGCCCTGGGTGAACTAGCACAGCGGTCAGCAGCATGGCCACACATTTGCGAACGGTTTTTTGCAGTCACTAAAGATTAGATATTTGTGGGAATTTCGGGGGATGCTTACTGCATGAGCGTCATTCAAGAAATAGTCATCTAAGCTGCTTCAAATGCTAAATCTAAATAAGGAATGCCGACAGTCCATACAATATATACGTTTTGTGGCCCTTCCAGCGCTGGCGTATGATATGGAGCAAGTTGGTCTGGAGCACTAGCTATATTGTGTTGAAATTTGAAAATTCAAATCCCCGAAAGCACGTTTTTTGAAGTTCTTTATTTGTCTTAATGGCAACTTTTCCGATACTCAATTTAGCATTTTTACGTTTATTGCTCCAAGAGCGCGTTTGCAGAACGCGTGCAGACTGACACTGATGCACTGGCGCGTTCTCGTTGGCGTGGCGTTGCCATAAGCACGCTTGCGGACACAATCCCGAATCAGTCGACCGATGGAAGGGTGCGGACACGCCTCTTACGATTCCGGCACGATCCAGGGAAGCTTTAAAGGTGGGCGAAAAGCGCATCGCATTGGGGCGTCCCCGGTGTGGCGCACGCCTTCATTCCCTAGGTAGTACGTCTCGGCAATGTGATCGTAACGATTACAAGTCGGGCTGGTAGGCTTATCTGACGCATTTTACACCGACAACACTACAGAAGAGCGGTATGCCGATTACTGAGATAGTGAGAACGCCCAGCAAACGATAATGTAGGATGCCAAGCATGTCATTTTTCATAGAACCGAAACCTAAACTGGTATGAATTATAATTTTGGACAGCGTCCATTCACAGTGTACCTCGTATGGACGTCACTGCTTTAGTTGGTCCGGCCGCCGCAGACCACGCATGGTAATTTTCCTTCTTTTGGCCTTTATGAAATAAATATCGCCTTATCGAACGAATAGACGACGAAAAGTATGTTTATTAGAGCCAGTCTAGGCAATGCAACCAAAAACAGAAGCTCGACAAATTCACTACAGTGTCCCTTTAACTAAGCATTTCGGAAGGAGCGGTGTGCTCTGTTCTGCCGTTAAGGAATGAACATTGCGGGTGAAAGCTTTCCAGGTTTTTATACAGGATTTCGGGCTTCAAAAGCAGTTTTATCACGTAACTTTTCACAGTAATTTGTGCGTTGCACCTACCATTCTTTTGTTTCTTTTGCTCTTCCGACCCCCTTCCCGTGCGGTGTTTCCTGTTTCTCTCTTCGCGCTTGTCTTGCAGTCTTGTCTCTCTTTTTTTGCTTTTTTTCCCTTGGGTAGTCGCCCAACATTAGCAGTGACCCCTCATCTGGCTATATTCACCCGCATTTTTTGTATCAAGAACTCCCGTTAGCAAGTAGGACAAATACAGTACTCATTTGAGGGTGCCTTGTATTTTGTTTTCCGCGCCCCTCTATTATTTTGAAGAATCACCTTGTACGGATGGATACCTATGAAAGTAAAGTCTGGGAGCGTCTGTCTTACAAAACTAATTAAAACTAACGTGCATTTTATGCGTTGTCCGCACATTTAGGTATAAGGTACTGTGCTTTCATTTCGCAACGCCCCTATAAATACTGACACTCATGCGTAGAAATTTTTTATCGAGAACAGCCGCCCGTATTGCTAAGAGAGTTCGTCCGGAAAAGCGAAAATCTCCACCGAAAATAGTTTTAGCTGTATTATCTGCAGCACATCAAAGAGGGGCTCAATAAACAGCCTTGTGCCACAAAATTGATAATTTAATTTTGCATCGCAGGAATGGATAATAGCGAACCTCTTGTCGGCTAAGGGGCTCCCGGCCGAATCGCAATCTGCTCTGGCGCGGCATTCCGCTACCCAGAAAGCCACATGGCCGGCCCTTCCTGTGTACCCGCACCCAGCACGGTCTACTGGTTCGCTTGGGACAATCTTAGTATTCTTTGGAGCAACTGCTAAAAGAACTTCGCTGTTCGTGTTCAACAGCCTAGAACTAAAGATATGGGTTTTCGCGCGAATTGCCTGTGTTCAAACACCATGCAGCTACGTTAATTTTTTTACTCACCTTAAAATTCTCGGCTATCTTAATTTTACGTTCCCCTTCGTAAAATAGTTTGATTCGGTATTTTTTAGGTCGCAGCAGACATGATAACATCGTGGAATCTAATGCACTCTTGCCAGCTTCGAAGCCGGGAAGGCGGGGGAGGGGAGTGTACGGCTGTCTGGGCCATTTCAACTGGTAAAATGGTTACGGTGCTGTTCCCTCTCGGTGAGCTATAGACGTATTTGGCTGGCCATAGGCACTGATATAGGGCAGTACCGGGTGGAGTAACAAACCAAATGGTGCGGAAAGCCTATTTGTTACCGTTTCCATGCTTACTACAGCTATTTACATAAGTTCGCAATGCAGTAATTATACCGCCATTTGTAAATTTGTGCATTAATAAATAAATTTACTGATGCTTAGACAAAAGAGAAGGTGAGCTGGTGTTGGCGAGGGAGGGCTAGAAGGAGTAAAGAATTCGTTGATGCGATGGAGGACTAAACACGTGACCGTGCCTTACACACACCACTACGTGAAGTTAATTTCCCGATGACAAGAGAGACTGCAAATCTCCGAAGGGCCAGAAGGTTTGTTTGTCACGACGGGGGGTCCATACTTTATAGTAACTAACTTGAATGGGCCAATAAATTGGCTCTAAGTTGTGAGTGCAGTAGAGTGCTTTCGAAAGTAATAAAAAATAGGTTGGTCGACACTAAAAAAAGGCAGGGGCGAAAAGGGACGGGGGATCACAGTAACTGTGGAGTTACTTTACTTATCGTTTTGTTGTTTAAAGGTCTTCGTGGGTGGCCTGTTTTGACTGCACTACACCTCTAAGGGACCCTGCACCAAAGAGGTTCGTAGGCAAATGATGTTTCAATGGTGGGGCGGGTGTTAGGTGCTTTTTTCCGTGACAGTTGTCAACAGATGGTGGGGTCCCTGACTGTGACTGGCATCGGCGGCTCGTGTCAGTCCCCTTGGGTGGCCCATGCTGACAGCACCGGTTGCGGAAATAAAGCAACACTTCGGAAAGGCATCCGGAGACATAAAGAAAAGCAGAACCGCGTGATTGAACCAGACGAGGGCGAACCTGCCACACAAACTACGAAGAGACAACCTCAAAATACCCTCGCGGGGAAAACACCGCCAGAAGCATAGACAAGGACAGCGTAAGGGATCCTACACGTGGTGCCTGTCGCAATAATAGGGCCGCTAGGATTCCTGGGACGCTAAGGACGACAATAAAGCCGAGGTGTCTCTCCGGAAGGTTAACCCCAGTTATGATCCGCCCGAAATCGTTGTAGTAACCAAGGATATGTTGATGTCTCCTCGGATAAATGTTAATGGCAGTTTACGCGCAACTGTCGGTTCCTCCGCTTCAGCCGCTATACCTTTTCAAGAGCAAAAAGCATGGCGGGAGCGTCGGTTGGTATCTATGCTTTACGTTCTTGCCTGAAGACGTTACTAATAATCAAGCACATGCCGTTCGAGCCTTCTGATTACGATCGCTTTGCTTATACAAGGTAACAGGACTATTGGTGTCAGACGGCAAATGACGGGGAACTTAAGTGGGAAGATGACGGGAAAATTCACGTCGTGGCTTTGAAAGATCAGTCAATACCTTAAAGGCTTAGAATGTCGTATGCTTTGTTCGTACAGGTGAAACCTGGCTCAAATTATCGGCGAAAGGCTGATCGGCAAAAGCCTGAAAAAAGGGAATACCAGGTGGACCTTGGGCATCAGCACCAGCATGAAAGTCTAAACGAGTCATGTGAGATCCGCGAAATCAGACGGGGCCACTGAATAAAGCCGTTGGCGGCACCAAGTACAGAGGCCACCCTGTGCAATCAGGATTTTCTGGGAATGCGCTAATGTGCTTTTAAAGCGATTGTGTAGACGCTGTCTCAAGAAAAACCGAGGACAGGGGTTTAAAACGTTTTTCGAAGTGGACTATTGTATCTTGCCGAGTACGCCTGACCGAGTAGGTCGGGCAGCTTGGATTAATAATTGGGGCGAGAAAAGTGCTGAAATGTGGAAGCCTCGAAGAAAAAAAAAAAGTCCCTGATTTTAGACAATCAGTGTTGGAGCATAACGTCCCTGCTACGAGTGAATCTAGACGCACTGAGTAAGAAGAATATCCGCTGGGTAACTGCGTTATATATACAGTGAAATCTCGATATAACAAACTTTAGGGGACCGCGGAAAATTGCTCGTTATTCTAAAAGGTCGTTGTAGCGAAAATCTCGAAATTGAAGACAACAAATAGTATTTCAATGCCTAAAATGACCTACGCGTACAGCAGTGCATCCTTGAAGCCATTTATCACAAAAAATACACAGGTGATCATGAAACAGTGCACGTTTATTTAAAGTAGTTGGCAACTTTCTTCTGGTGCGTGCAACACAAGCTTCCTATCACGAAGGACTCCAACTCTTCCACATTCCTGTGAATTGAGTCAGTGGCCGTGCGGTTTTTCCCCGGAAATGTGCGGAGTTTTCTTATGCTGTCCAGCACATCCGCAGTCGTCACGTGCTCGCCGTAGTCTTCGAGTGCTGCCGCGGCATCCTCAGAGGCATCGTCGTTCATGCAGTCCTCGCTGCCTTCTTCATTCTAAACGCTCATGCTCTGAAGATTGTCCTCTGTGGTCAGCTCCGCTGATGTCCGTGAAGATCCTGCAAGCCATCTGAGCAGCGGCGGAACGTAGAAAAACTTGGGGTGGGGCGCGAATAGCGTGTCCACGGCTTACAGGGCGGAGCAGGCCACCCATGCTTCATTTTTTTTCTCTTCTCCTCAGCTTCTTTTTTCTCTCGCTCGCATCGGCTCCCGCATTCTGCGGAGCAAGTTGCAAGACGTCCTCTTCTGCGCTGCGCTTTGCCGTGTCGTCTACTAGCATATGGCTCCGGTTGCCGCGATTGTTTAACGGAAATCTAAGAATCTCCGGCCTTGAAATGATGAGTTCATAGTATTGAGGCGTTGTTAACATGGCAGGGAACTAAATAAAATGGTCGTTATTTTGAAAAGTTCTCTATTCTGAAGTACGTACTAGTGAAATAATTTTACATTAAAATTATAAGCAGTCGGCGTGGAATTTCTTAAATGCTCGTTAACCTGGAAAGTTCGTTAATGTGGTGTTCGTTGTACCGAGATTTGACTGTACTTTAATCGGTCGGGGGGCTATGCTGTGTGCATGGAAAAGTATACCACCAACGCTGATCATGGTGCAGCTGCACAATTCGGGCTGTGCAGTGATACGCGTTTGCTGTTATTAGCGCGTAAACCCCAAAAGTGGGGGCGGCAGTTTAGTCAACTGATCTTGTTGAAGTACGTACGGTGACCAAAGCGTGACTCTGTTATCATTGCGGTGACTTTAAGGCTCACAACGAGACACGATGCAGCAGCAGTAGTCATGATAATGGTTTCACTAGAGTTTGACCAACACACACTAGAGCATGTGCAGAACCGGCCTGCGGGTTTTACACGCGCAGATTACTTAACATACCATACAACTCGCACCGGGCCAAAATATTGCGCTATACATAAAAAACTGGCTTCACCGGACAAATATTCAGTCTCAATCATTTTTTTACGAGTTTTTCCACGCACAGAGTTATCAAACAGTTACGCTGCTTCCCATACCCATCGCCTTTCCATGCGTATAAGTTATGACAAAGCGGTTTATTAACGCGAGTTTCCTTCATGTGTGATTAGTTATTCTATCTTATGAAGCTTCAATACTTTCCTAGAAGAAACAATGTACTGACGTAATCGCACACAAAATAAATAAATAAATAAATAAATAAATAAATAAAAATAAATAAATAAATAAATAAAAAATAAATAAATAAATAAATAAATAAATAAAAACATACAGCAAACATTCATCAGAATGCTTCCACGTTTCATGATTACAGTAGGTTTCCTGCCTCTGGAAGTTTACCCAAGACGGCTTAGTTGCCTCGAGGTATGCGCACGCGCTAATGGTACGCGACCAAGGAAAAAAACAAGTTTAATGTGTTATTTACGATAACGTTTTTATTCAAAAAGGGTGGCCTTCTAGCCCAGATGGCAAACGGTGCGGTAGTAGGAAAGCACGTTCCAAACTACCAACTACAGAGTTGGTTTCACTCTTAAATAAGGGAAGGCTGAGGGTAAGGCCCACTCCACTTGCTTGTCGTCCGAAGATCTCCTCTGTCGTATCCAGACGTCGCCCAAGGCACAATGTTCCAATCTCCATGGCGCGGTGGGTTCTGGGCATGGGAACGACGCTGTAGTTGTTTCCTCGGCCCTACACCCGCTCTTATAGAATACTTCAGAGCGCCGGTTCTGTCGTTCTCCCGACCACCTAATTTGAAGACTACTCTTCAGCGCTCCCACACCTGAAGCTGTTTTCTCAGCTCCGCTCGGGCAGAACGGCGCTGAACGGAGCGCGGGAGGGCGCTGTATTTACTGCCGGCCAAGACGAATAAACTGGAAGGCAAACGAGCGCTATACACGCATACCCGGCACTTGTCTTCAAAACCGGCGTCTGCGGGGCGGTACGCCGCAGCTGGTTTCCGCGAATACGACTGCGGAACAAGTGGACTGCGCTCACGCGTGTAGCGATGCCGTCTGGGAAGGGAAAGGCATGCGGACAGCAAACAGCGTGCATGCAGTCAGGCGGGCGGGACGTTTTTCCAACTACGGTTACCCAGAGGGAAACCCGATGCTGAAACCGTCGAGCGCGCGAGTGCTGAAAGAGCTAGGGGGCGCTTTATGTACTGACTTGTCTCCGGCCATTTTTGTGAGTAAAGCGGTGCGCAGTCGCATTCTTGTGCACCATCGTTTCCCGATATCGGTACAATGTTGCAGTTTGATTCAAAAGAACTCCACGATTCCCGATCGACACTTAAACGCACTCAGGGGGAGCAGCTTTCGACGCAACGAGCGTTAATCACCGAAGAAATTAAAAATAATACAAATGATGCATTTTCGAACGAACAAACAAACACAAGCAAATTGAGGGCCCAGAGAGGGCTCTGAGATATTTTTGAGCGCGAATATTTCGCCCGTTTTTCTATAGGGTTGCATAGTCAAAAAGGAGCAGTAGAAAATCTATAGATGTAGCGTCCCTCTAACGATAGCTTGCAATTTTATATAAATGTATGTTGCATCAGCAATTTCATAGCGACAGAAAGACCCTGATACCACTTTGGCCCCCATAACAGATTTTCTTATTGTTTAATGGTGGCTAGCGTCACAATAAGACAAAAATCAACAGAAAGAGAGAGCCGTTGAAGATACCAAGATGTTTAGAATTAACGATTAATGTTGCCTGAAATGTCCAAAATAAATGTACTACTTCGTTCGTGTGCATGTCGACTGAAGCGTGTTCGTAAATTTCATGTTAGGTATCAATACTTCGGCGGCACTGAACTAGTTTGACCAGCATCTGAAGCTTGCAAGTTTATGCATTACCAAGAAATACGTCAATTGTTTCAACGCTGCTACGATCGAACAGGTCTTTACAGTCTTGGCCGCTCGAAGAATCGGGCGGCCGCGCTACAGCTATCAAAAGATAAAATATTATTCCCACTGCCGAAATTGATCAAACCTTGGAATAATACCCAACACACTTTACTGATAATATTGCACCAGTTCTTGCTTCACGAATTGTTTTGCTTTTGCTGAACCGCTGCTCTCTGCTTTCGTTTCTATCCTTTGTAAAACTGCGAATACGCAGGTTCGGAAGACATTTTTACACTAAAAACCGCATTGATCTTCGCAGATATAGGGCTGTATGTTATTTCCAACTGTTATCTCGAATTTGTTTTGGGTGACCTTCCAGTTCAAGCTCATGCGCTTTGACAAAAATACACGGAATCAGCTAGTACATTCCGAATGTGGCTTTGTGGAAACTCTTTATTGATTTTCCGCCGCTTGAACAAAACGTTTAATTTTGTGGTTTTGTGGTCCGAAGGTACACCATTTAGCGGCACCGAAAATAAAAGGCTTCGGATTAATTCCGACCACATATATATCATTAACCTACACCAGAGTCTCAAAACACGGGCATTTACGTTCCCTCTCCATCACAAAAACAGTCTGCACTGCCTTGATTGTTTGGATAATGGCACAAAGCCTTGACCACTGACCCACCATTGCGGTAGTCAACTGCAATGCCTCGAAACAGCGGGAGCAGACTTTACCGGCAAAATGTATATCTCGGTCAACGTATTCTAAGCTTTTCTCCCGTGGAAACGTTGCAACGTTGGCCCACCTGTCCACTGGCCGCCTTGAAGTTGTTATTGTAGTGTAGTCGGGCTAGACAATATATATATATATATATATATATATATATATATATATATATATATATATATATATATATATATACATATAATCTTGCTCTGTGCCTGCAGGCGCTTCGTTGCAGAAAAGAAATTACAGAAACCGCTTGCATACGCCATTTACAGCGACACTGGCAACGCACTCGGGCCAAGGTTCTGAATGAAACACCTTCGTCTACCGAAACCAATTTGAAACGTTTCACAGTTGTGTCTCCCAAGGGGCGTGCGTTGTTTCCGGTCGAAAATAAATAAAACTCTCGTAAAGTTGCCACCGAGCTGCGAGACTAGGAAGAGTTTTGTTTCTTCTGAACGACCAAGGGCTGAAATTCTTCTCACACCGTGGCAAAAACGTTTCTCCTGCGAGTTTTTATCACGCCAGAACGCTTGAGCACAAGCCTTTTTCCGATTTACACCACCGTTTGCCTCGTCTTTGCAACCCTTTTCTAGGAAGAACGCTTCCTCTACCACGCGATTGGTAAAGAGCGAGCTTTCGTAAGGCGCGGAAGTATTTCTAAAAATTACTGGGAAGGCTGAGCGGATAGGCATGTTTATCTTGGGAAATATTTGTCGAAAACGCAGTATCCGCTATCAGTGTTGGGGTCCTTGTCATCCAAATTGGTTTTTTTTTTCGCACTCACATAAGGGCGAAGGTTGTTTTTTTTTATATTTCTCCTCAAAGCAGGCATCGAATTACCATACCTCACCACCGCGATGCCTCAACTGCTGAGGCATTGTGCTCCTGAGCCCATGGATGTGAATTCGATTCGAGCTTCTATGGCCGTTTTCCTAATGGAAGCGAGCAGCAAAAAAAAGCCCGTGTGTCGAGATTTCGGTTCAGGTTAAAGATTCCCACGTGATTAAAGTAATTTGGAGTCCCACTGCGGCACGCCTCAGAGCCAAGTTGTGTATTCGACACGCACATCCTCCGTAATTTAAATTTTAGTTAGCAGTCCACAATGGGTGATTGCGGAATTATCCCAAAGTCGCGTACGTGTGGTGTTGTATCTCCATTACATAGTATATGGTCAACACGTACAATACTGGCATCTTTTAATTATTCATGTTCAACACACCGGTCCAAACCCGCTGATGCAAATATTACGAAGGGAGAGCAGCTGTACACGAAGTTATGATTAATGATGCCGCTGATATCCTTGATGATGAACGTGTTTAATGATTGTGTTGTTTTTCTAAGCTCTTCAGTGCTATAGCGATATGCTGGCTCCTCAGTCTAAACGTATTCATTTCCTGATGTCAATAATTGTGCGCGTTATTGATCGACTAAGGTGGAAAGCATCCATTGAAATATTGGCCCAGTGGGATATTTATTTATTTATTTATTTATTTATTCATTATTTATTTATTTATTATTTATTTATTTATTTATTTATTGTTTGTTTGTTTGTTTGTTTGTTTGTTTGTTTGTTTGTTTGTTTGTTTGTTTGTTTGTTTGTTTGTTTGTTTGTTTGTTTGTTGCAAGCGTTCGATCGACGTGAACTTGCGGCTGCGCGCTGCTTGTGCCCGTGGTTTCGCGGGTGTGCCTGTGCTTCATTTTACTTGGGCGTGTGTCACAAAGCGGCTGTGCGCTGGCGCTGCGTGTGATTTATAGTTCTTGGGAGCTCACCCGTGAGTGTTGTTAGTGCGTGTGAGGGAAAGCTCAGATTCGTGTATGCGTAAAAGGTATTTGTTTGAAACAGGCACAGCAAATTTCGCCGCTGTAAAAGCGCCCACATAGGCCAACCGTTCCCAACTGTTTTTTCGCAGATAGAATTATTTTTGTTATGTCACGCGTATTGGCGCCATCTCGTTAGAAGTTAATTATAAATGACTGAGGATTATATAAGTGCTATCGTACGTGTGGTGTTCTATGGTGAATAACTATTTTAAGGATCTGCTGCGAATGGGGTCGCAACAATGATCTTCTGCTTAGGTCGACTATGGACGATGAACATTGACTCTATAGGTCCACCCCCAGCTCGGCTGTTTCTATTGCAATTGAACAACCATTTCACACTCTTCCAACATCTGTCGGGATGTTGACCGACTGCAGTATCACGAGGGGGTTGCAGTCAGTCAACACCCTTTTTGCCGCATAAAAATGGTATAAAGTTACAAATTGGGGTGTTTGAACCTAAGCGAAAGATGTAAAGACTTTCCAACGCCTTATCCCACCTATACTACCCTTTTTTAAGACGATAAGGGTGTAAAAACGTTTAGTGTGCAGTATTGTTGCTCTTTTTTAATGGTTTACCGTTGGCTTCGTTTGATTCTCAAAATGTGGATAGCTGAAAAACCACCCTCTTTTGAACTTCGCGCCCTCGGCAACTCTCTCGAAGAAATGGCGCATAAATATTTCGTTTATTATTTTTTTTTTCACTTTGCCGTTGAGCGAAACACAGACGACTTCTCGCTGTTCCCTTGAGAAGGAACGAAATATTCTTCTGCGACAGCATCGGCAGCGTCACCTTCCCTTTGATTTCGTTCTCATTCCGCCTCTCCTTCCTTCACTAATTTGCAGTAAACAGAGCCGGAGAAATTGTACACCCACAGCGCTTCCACGGGATTGCGCGGAAAACCAGCGCTCGGGTATGACGTGCCAGGTCGGTCCGGATGTTCTCGACGCTACGGAACGATTTCACACGTCGGTGTGTGATCGCGCGTTTGCCTCACATAGCGTGCAAACAGTCCCGCGCACGCCGCCTGCGAAGCGACCGGAAGAAGGCGTCTACCGGCAGTGCGGAAAACAAAGGTGTCCCTTTGTCGGTCAGCCATGCGACAACAGCTCGGCTGGGACGGGTTCGTCGCAATCACCAGCGCTCTTCGATCAAACCTTTCAGTGGGATTTTCCTAATCCGCTCGTGTTTCGCTGCAGAGGGTAATAGCAGCATGCTGTAGGGAATACGCGCCGGTAATTGATGGCGCCGTTGCTGGACAAGTTGTGGTCCTAAATGATTGCAACAAATGGTGTGTTTCTTTGAAATATTTTACCGAAATGATTTTATGACGGCTACGGCAAAGCTTCATGTGTTTCTGTCTGGTTTTATAAAACTGCAGCGAGCTCCTTGCCTCGTGTACGTCATGGAGGCAGGCTTGAACTTTGTCATTTTCTTGGGACCTGGGCCAATAGTGTTGACAGTACTTCGGGTACAAAAGTTGTGCTCCGGTTCCTACGAGACTCTGAACTGGACAAATCTCTCTAGATCATGCACAGCGCAAATGCCTCATGATATGTACTCTTTCTCGCTGGGGTCTTCATCTATTTGTTTTTCTTGGGTTGGGGGTGTTATATTTTGTTGCGTCGTTTACTTTGCATTTTGCTTCAGGGTTTACATTAACGGTTTTTTATTGTATTTTTAATGTGCGGTCTCTACTAGCAGCGTTACCTTGTTTTTGAACGTTTCTTGTTTGTCTTCTCCCTGCCGTACCCCTAGTGTGAAATATTCACCGCTAATCATTGTAGTCACCCCCCCCCCCCCATATGGTGTAGCAAGCCTTGTCCCTAGCAGGGCTGACCTCACCAGTTCACATTAAAGAGCCTTCTCTCTCTCTCTCTCTCTCTCTTCTCTCTCTTCTCTCTCTCTCTCTCTCTCTCTCTCTCTCTCTCTCTCTCTCTCTCTCTCTCTCTCTCTCTCTCTCTCTCTCTCTCTCTCTCTCTCTCTCTCTCTCTCTCTCTCTCTCATATACAAGAGTATTTTGAGCGGTGTAGAAGCCAAGGATTCTTTAGCCTGCGTCTACATCTCGTACACACGGATGTTTAGTTTTCGACCTCTATCAAGAGCTCAGCCGTAGTAGTGGCCTCTAGTCAAGCTTGCGACGATTTTTCACTGCGGAGTTAGCAGCCTACGTCAAACACGTTGACGCAACATACTTTGCTTCCTGTAAGCTACCGTTTAGCTACGAAATGGGGCACATCTCCGTGCCACCTTCCTTTGTCCGTCGTTCGTTGATTTCTGGACTGAACATATTTTGTTTGCAGTGGAAACAAAACTTGAAAATTTTAGTGATTGGGTAAATCGCTAAAACTTTCACGTTAATGACGTTGATGATGATGATTGATGATGATTGCTATTGGTTTCCCCTTTGAAGCGGGGTGATGACATGTCATCTTGCCAAAAAGGACTAATATACCCACGTTTTACACTCCTGGTTTAATACTAGCGCTGCTTAGAGCAGGCACAAAAAGGCACAAAATACTTTTTTTTTCCTGTTACAGGTGGCAACTGTCCTAGGCAATATTCCCCTCTCTGCTTTTCGTCCACCAGCATTCTAATCTTCTTTTCGTCCCCTCGACACCCTTGAAGTTAACTTCCTCTGTGATACCCTTAAATCCTAAGGCTTCTGGAAGCCCAATATTTCCTTCATGTAGATTTGGATGGATACCCTCACATTCTAACACTATGTGCCGCATAGTTTCTGTTTCTTTTTCGCAGGCCACGCATACCCCATACTTCCCCACAAAACTCTTAGTTCACAGGTAATCTGCTCTAGCCTCAAAAAGCAAGCACTGCCCTGGGAATTATCGTAGAAATTTTCCTTTCTATGTTCATTTCTCGGCCCTGTACATCTCTAACGACGTTTTAGCTTCCATTTTTTTCCCTCCATTTATTCGTTTCAATCTGCCTTGCCTCTTTTTTGGTTACCTTGGCTGTTTTGGATTCTCCACTGTTCTTTCCGTATTTCACCGTTAGGCTTCTAGTCTTCCTTAACCACTGCGTGCCCACGTTTTTCAAGTATAGGTACCTAAAAGCCTTAGCTGCCCACCTTCGTTGATCCAATTGCCTCAACCTCATCTCAAAGCATATTTAGTCTGTGCTTTCTCTGTGATTGGTTCCTGCTTCTGTTTTGTCTTTGTTTTTCGTTTTTGATATATTACCAATTACTGTAACATACACTGGGCCACTGGCAGTAAAGAACGTTGGTTGTTCTCGGAAGTTTTTTTCTCCGTCTGCCCAAGTGACTTCGTCTGCCAATGGCCAGTGTTGTACACGTTCCTCAAAAACCAGCCACCGCGAAAGGCCCGCTCCTCGTTCATTGCCAGATTTTCAACCCGTAGTTCCCGTTACAAGTTCCTTTATGCGAAATTAACGCGTTCCATTTCCACTTCGAACATTGGAACGTTGTCGTTACATTAACGTTACTTTCATTTTTTAAATTTCAAAATATGGGTTGTAGGATTCTGAGAAGAATGAAGTGAGAAATGTAAAACTACACATTAGACTATGCTATTATTATAGGAATATGAACAACCGCGGGCAGCAGTTTTTTATCTGGAGATAAAACAAATCTCAAAGAAACGCCCATAGATGATTTTTTTTTTCGGGGAGCAGCGGACAAAACTCCAGAGGATGTCTAACTACGATTTTAGTACTCGTCTATTATAGGTGCAACACATATGACACTTCCCACTTCAGTCTTACAAATGCGGAGTAAGGTTACTGCGCTTCAGATATGGCGAATTGAAAGTTACATCACATGCAGGAACGTAATTAAATGTCTTGCAAAAGAACACCATGTCGCAGAGTAACAATACATAAGCCTTTAATGAATGCTGATTTAATATTACAGTTTATTTAAATACCTTACAGGCCCTTTGCAAGGAATTTAGTAAGTGGGTTGGGGTCATACAGCGCAAATTTGCGAGTAACAAACAAGCAGAGCAAGCAAAGACTACGAGGTTCGCAATCCATTTCAGGTCTGAAGACGATAACAAGAAAAAAAAATAAAAGCAACAGCGTAGTCCCACACGAAATCTACGCACAAGAATTACAAAGTATGCCGAACACAATCAGGGTAGTAGATAAAGGAAACAACCAAAGATAGCCAAGTACGTGAACGTGACGCACGAATCAGTTGCGATGGTTAGAAATACGCATAAGGGAAAAGCACAATAAATAAAACGGAGCCTAATCACGTGCGTAAAAAAACATTTACTCTATAAAAATTTAGTCAGACACAAATAGCGACATTATAACGTAAAAGAAACAAGCACAAAAATGAAAAAAGTAATGAAAAAACAATAAAACACGTGCCGTGGTTCAGAAACGACAGATTCTTTGGTTCTTGAAGCAGAAAAAAGTTAAGTACATAACAAAGTTACAGGATATTGCAGAAGAGGAAAAAATGTAGAATGAATGAAAAAATTCGAAAACAATTAGTGGGGCAAAAATTCCTGAAAGCATAGTCGCAACTAAGTAGGGTCCCTTGTTTGAACTCAGAAGAGTTGCATCTCGATGTTGGAGTCAGACAGACGAACCCGTCTTTTCATCACTTCTTTGTCATGTTGAAGAGTCATTCCATGGAAGCGCTTGAGTGTACTGACCTGTTATACTTGAAGAAAAATTGGTTCAGTGCCTCTAAGTTCTTCATCTTGCGAAAACGGGTGGTCAACTGGTACCGACAAGCAAGTGCCCCGACAGCTCATCCTTTGCCTCGGCTGGAAGGGTTTGCTGTCCAAAGGAAAGAAATCCTCGGGCGCGGACGAGGTGGCAAAATCTGCGCTGGATGGCTCGGTAACCGCAGCCAGCACTGCCTTATATCGTTGGTCGCCTTGTCTCGCATAGAACAGTCTGGGATATCATGATAGCTTAAACCTTCGGATTAAGCAACTGGTGACAATGAGTTCGGGCTTTCCTTTGAGGGGTCCAAACCTGCAATCGCGAACAATTCCCGGTTACCCGGTTACCCTTCCGATGACCTAACAGCGAGAGCAACTCCCTCGACAACAACGCAACCCCGCGGTTCGCGCGCACTAATGCGATTTTTACCCCTGATAATATACGGTGGTTTCACAGGGTACCTGCAGCGCCGCTCGGACTTAGAAAGCCTTTTCCCGCAGGGAACAATTCCTTTGGCCAGACCCGCATCCTCCCCACACAAACGATGAAAGGGTGAAGAGCATTCGCCATTCACCCATCGAACGCCGCGTAAGCTCAACCTGCATGAAAGCAACCACAAGCTGCGGCCCGCTGCGTGGTTATTCTTCTGCCTTTGACATTCGAGGAAGCACGTTCTGCTGAGAGCGGGCAAATTGGCCAGCTTATAGGAAGTCAAGCACCGTAGCGACTTGTGGATTTTGTACTCAAGCCTTGGCATCAAAAACAATCAATTCCTACAGATGTAACGTTTTCACAAGGAACGCCGTTCCCGCCGTTCCTTCGAAAAAACCTAACGAGTTACCGTTACAGTTCCACCGACCTTTAATGGAATGGTGGCGTTCCTCCGTTCCTCCAAAAAGGAACTAGTTTCCAGGAACGCCGTTCCTTGGAACGCCGTTCGTACAACACTGCTGCCAAGTTACAGTGTACTAGAAGAGAGACGTGTGTCGTTCGAGGCCGATTACGGGAGTCCCTTTTGCGGCGGAAATTTCTGCTGAGGAACACCTGTTGCAAGAAGCGCCCCTGGAGTCCGCTGCTTCCCAGCTGGTTTCAGAAGTTTTTTTTTTTTCTTAAATAATCCCTATTTATTGCCCTAAATAGTCCTATTTTTTATTTATAGATAGAAAGTTCTACAAACCCGTCAAATGACTGTTTAATCTGATTTAAAAACTTATGGGTGGTGCTGGCTACAACAGGAGTTCTCTGGGGAATGCCTGCGCTCCATACAATTTTTTCAACGCAAAAGGGACCCGCGCTCTCCATTGGTTTTCCTCCCGCACGACGCACCTTATCTTCTAGTACACTGTAGCCAAGTACGTTCGTCTGCCAAACTAGTTACTCTGTGATAACCTGCCGTCCATCTCAAGCCTGGTCAATGACGACGTGATCGCTAAATTTCTTTTCGTTTTCGCCTCCGGTGTACCCCTCGGCCAGTGAACTCCAATAAGGTGCACTGCTATTGCACGTGGCTAACAACGCTATTCTCATTCAGTAGCAAAGCCAATGCCCCCCTCTCTGTTTTTACTTCGTTTTTTTTTTTTTCATTTATTTTTCTCGTGTGGTTGCTCAATAGACGTCGCCGGTAGGTATTGGTCAAAAGCACACATTGTAAAAGCGAACGAGGCTCCGAGACTGGGAACAAGAGCAGGTACAAATAAATACCTTTTGGAGGTCTGCCAACGAATACCGGCGTGGTCACGGGACTTCATTCTGGAAGCACGTATGCGCAGATATCGTTCACTCCTCTGGCGTATATATTTCGTTTTTACTTGCTCCACGCGCAGTGTTTGTTGTTGTTGACCTGGAGGCCACTATGACTGCCCTATTGAAAGCTGCACGTAGACATTCCATGCGACCAACCGTGTTTGATCACGAACCATTCACTTACCCAACCATCACTTTTCTCTGTTCGGCTTCTAGAAGGTCCCATCACCCTTAGTCGAGCCCAGTGCTAGGTCGCCGGCCTTGCTTTCGATGGGGCCCCTGTGGAAATGTTTGATCAATTGCCGGTGATAAAAAGGCTGCAATCGCGCTTGTTGGCTCGGCTGCTGACCGAGAGAAAAAGGTGACACTCTGTTGGCAATAGCCGGAGCACCGGCCAGCCACGCTAAGAAACCTGGAAGCCTACGAAGTGGGCGGAGTAGAAAGCTGTGCAATGCTCCGTCCACGACGACAGAAGCCTCATGAACGCGCTCTGTCCTCCTCGTTCCCGTCACCCATTTTTGCTGGTTCTAAAAGGAAGCCAGAGAATAAAATGGGTTATTGGTTTAACCACAATAAAGAAAATTCAACTAAGACATAGCCCTTCTTATTTTGTATTCCTTCAGCAAGCCATATCTATATTCTGGCATGTTATTCTGCTCCTCTAACTAAGGAGGTGCCAAGCCACGTCAAACTTGGGTACCACATGTACCACATGCCGTACCAAATGCTGTGGTACAGCATGTGGTACACATTTGCACCACATGCTGCAGGTACCGGTTGAGGTCGTCGGACTTCATAGCGTAACGTCAAGCGTAACATCAAGCTGGGGCAATGAGAATTCACTGAGTGTAAACGGGAGTTCTCCTTTCTTTGTAATATTTTTTCTGGTAAACGCGCTGGGCATGCGTCACCGCCAATGAGCGAGAAAGTAATTTTTTTTTTAAGTCTAGTTAAGTGTTTTGGGTGACCGGCAGATTGTTCCGCCACGCTGTTCTGAATTGCCAAGCCACAGCTGCCCAGCGCCTCCTCCTAGAGATCTACTTAGGCGATTAAGGGAAAGGGGCCTTCAGGGCATGCCCATATGAAATGGGCGACTGCGTCCTTCGCACCAGAAGCGGGGAAATTAGGTGACGGATATAAAGTCCGGGTGAGTACCGTGCAGTATGGGGCGACCAGGCAGTGTGTTGTTCGTCTGTAACAGGCACCACAGGCGTTCGTCGGCGTTAGTAAATTATCCATGTGCGGGCGGATACTTTAGGCGGGAGGGGCGGTAGTGTACGGTGATTTCTTAATAGCTTAAAAGCAGTCGCGGGATGATCGGGCTTTATGCAAGGGGGCGAGGCTTGGTCCTGTTTAGGTAGTGAGCTCTCGAGCTGCTTTGTTTCCACCTTGTTACCCCCAGCTCTGCATGGGCAGGAGTACAGTTCAATTCCGCTTCGGTGGTAGGATGGTTTGTAAAAACCAGCGAAAAAACACGAACACACATGCAGCCAAAAAACGTACAACACACTCGGTGGTAATTTTGAGTGCCTTGGCAGGAATTGTACCTTTAGCGAAGCTTTTGATGGCCGTTTCTGAAATTGAAACCGCTACAAGAGTCCCCATCCCCCTTGAAGTTTCCGCTCAACTCATTCGCCCCCTCTCGCGTGACATGCAAGCTGCACACAATCAAAAGCGCAGGGAACAGCAAGCTCAAACACTAACCGAGAAGTACCGAATGCCGACTATAGGCCGACTATAGGCATCACGACGCGTATCATGCGTATGCTGTGGCGTCTACATGACGCGAACATTCCATCTATCAGTTCCCCTACACGCACCCGCGATCCAGCAACGCAAAATGGGCGAAAATTGCGCTGGCACTAGCTCCCCAGCCAACCCCTGCAATCATTATTTCAGACTCCAAAACGGCGGCTAATGAGAATTTAAGAATTTAGGAGCCGCTACACTCGTCGGACAACGCCGACTCGACGCTCGCGTTTTTCGCTCAATGGGTAATTTTATTATTGCGCCTCACAAAACTTTTAAGGAAACGCGATGTAGAACTGAGACAATGTTAGTGTACTCCCCTCTTCTTCCTCCTTGAGCGTGGCATGTTCTGTGTGTCCATATACGGGCTTAGAGTAGATGACACTCCCGACATCATCACCAGCCTATCTACGCCCACTGCAGGGAAAAGGCCTTTCACATTAATCTCCAATTATCGCGGTTCTGTGCTAACTGCGACCAAGTTATCCCCGCAAACTTCTTTATCTCATCTGCCCATCTAACCCTTCTGCCGCCCCCTGCCACGCTTGCCTTCTCTAGGGATCCACACTGTTACCCTTAATGACCAACGGTTATCTTGCCTTCGCATTACATACCCTGCCCACGTCCATTTATTCTTCTTAATTTCTACTAATATGTCCTTAACACGAGACATACGCGACTCCCGACATACGAGTAAGCTACCGGCGTTACCATTTTTTGTCAATCGCTAGTGTATATATGAGTCACAGACCGTGCGGGCGTGGCCATGGGCCTGGAGAGGTAGCCCCTTGTTCTCCTAGTGTTTCTACTCCCAGCGGCACAGAAATCCACAAGTCCATGACGAATTCTTCCGCTTCTTCCTAGGACTTGAAACAAGCCATAAAAGCGTAATTCACGTAATTATAGCTTTACAGTAAGTATCCGTGGCCGAGAGGTCATAATAAGCACAAGCGCCTGTGTTCTGCCCCGAAACTTCCGAAGTGGCAAACCCATTTTAAGCCGAAAGCCGCCTTAAGTACCCTTAGAGCGAAAAATCCTCGTTGTTGTTGTTGCCCGGTACAGAAAGTGGCCGCCGCTGTAAAGAGTAGATAAAAGCTCATTTGAGTTCATACAGGAATCAAACGCGGGTATGTAGGTGGCTTACTCCAGCGCGGCGGGCCGAAGTAGCCCCGATCTAGGCTAACTCGTTCTTTCTCTGGAATAGGAGCCGACCGCCTTACCATTGAGTACGCTCTGCTCAGTTGTCAGCTTTTGCAGCGTTGGGCCAAAAGTTAGAAAAGTGTGTGCCGGATGACACGTGAAAGAAAATGCACGTTAGTGGAACAGGGGGCACCTCGGTCGCGCCGAACTCTTATTCTGGGGATGCTGTGGAGCGGGTCAGCAGTCTCCGTTTCGGAGCATTTCGCGCCAAATGAGAACGAAACGAAAGCACTCCGGTACGGCGTACCATGAAGTCGGTCGCAGTAATTCGCAACAAAAGACGCACAAACGATATTCAAGAAGGAAGTCATTAATGCAAATACCCAGGGTTGCGTTTTGAAAGCCAGAGGAGTGCCCTGTGGAGTTGTTATTTTTCAGGGGAGTTTCGCGCTGACCATACTATAGTGTCTTCGCGGTTAACAGGTGACATCTGCGAAAACTGTGATTGTGGCCATTACATTTTCTGGTGCGTAAGGGTTCTTTTGTTACTTCCGCCAGAAATAAGTCCGTCCGTTCGTCCTCTCGTTACGAATGGAAAAATGCGTCCCATATGAAAACATGGGTCATGTGAGGTATGTAATGAAAGAACATTTACATAATACACTTTTTTGGAAGCTCTAGGCCCGAGTGCCTAGGGCCTCCAAGGCATAGTAGGAATGTTTGTGTGGATATTGGGAGCGGGAAAGAATGCGTACACGTCATCTAACACCTCCAACACAGAAGTTTCTTCATAATTTTTATTTTCTTTTCTGCTCAAGAACAAAGTGAGGATCATTTGTGCCCACAAATCCTTGGAGAAACGGTTGCGTGCCAAATTACTGGCAAATACCCGATAACGTCGCATTGAATTTGGGGGGAGGAGGGGGGGAAACTTGTACCATGTTACAACTTTAAAACACATGTTCATATACGCCGCACTATACATGAATTCCTCGAGATGGTTCACGTAGATGCCAATAACCTGTTCTCTTCCATCTATTGCTTTTCTTTCTTAGCTCTAACTTTCCGTATCAATTGGATATGATTCTGGCTTTCATATAATCGTGGAATGAATGAATGAAACCACGTTTAATCCGCATTATTATGTGCCGAAGGCACTGCGGTGAAAGAACTACGGTGTTACAGCAGAGGGAAAGGGTGTTTGAAATTTTAACACTTACTCGTAAACTTTTTAATTTAACTACAGCACCATACATGCTCGCGCTCAATCATGCCTGCAAGTATAAGTCTAAGCTTGTAATGACTTTTTCAAGGTTGAACACTGCACACAAACCTACATGTCGCTCGCGGCCACAAAACGGGTGCATTTCTCGCGTGCCTGCACGCACGCACTCTTTGGCTGACGAGAGCCACCAAAAACGCAAAAGTGGGAATTCTGGAGTAAGTTCTTCCTTGCCCTTTTTACTGCCTGGGGAGGAGGAATCCCTCGCATTCCAAACTCCTGTAGGTTCGCTACATTACCCTCAGTCGTTTTCTGCTATATATATATATATATATATATATATATATATATATATATATATATATATATATATATATATATATATATATATATATATATATATATATATATATATATATATATATATATATATACATATATATACATATATATATACATATATATATTCTTGTTGTCTTCACACTCCTGTGTTTACCGTTTACCGTTTTGAAAGAGAAGTATCGAAAATTGCCTTTCTTCTCGCAAGGGTGCACAAGAAGGGCCACCAGTTCCGTGGGCGACCATGCACAAGCGTGGACATTGCGCCACGCGGAGAGCACGCGCGTACAAAACAAATTGCCGTCCACGCACCCTGCGGCGCCCGGGCTCCGCAGCGAGCACGGTCGTTTTACCGCTCGGTTAAGCCGATAAGCGCGGTAAAAGAAAAGACCCGCGCTGGCGGTGTGCAGCGCTGCCGTGAACCGTGTGCGCGACACGGCTTAACCTCTGGCCCTAACCACCCGTCACCTCGCTTGGCTATCCTATGGCGTGGCGCGGGGCAAAAGGCCAGGAATACGAAATGTGTGCGGAAGGCAGAGGCGTGGCGCGCTCGGTGACCAACGGCGAGTGGAGCTCCGGAGAGAATGGAGTTTTGTGTCGTGTGGATCGCGCGCCGCTCTTCATCGCTTGCGTGAGTACCGGACGTATTTCCGGAACAAAAATCTCGGCGACCTTTCTTCGACCGAACCCTGCGGTTCATGCGCAATTGATTCGCCCGCTTGACCGCCACGTGGTTGGCACAGTATGCCTGGAAGGCAACTTTTTTGTTATTTTTGTCGCTTTGAATGGCTTTGGAAATATTTTATATTTCTTGAGTGGCTCTCAAGGCAAAGTTCAAGGTGGTGCTTGAACTTACGGCCTTTTTTTTTTTGCTTTCTGTTTTAGCCAGCTGGTTGTTCCGAGACAACTCGGCAGTAATAAAGGGTGATTGACCGGTAGATATTCGAGCGTTTCGCCACCCGTTTCTCCTCCCGCATTTTTCCCCCCTTCACATAATATTTAAATGACTAATAAGCAAGAATTCGAACTGGTGCTAAAATTCGAACGTGCTAAAGCAGCCCATGAGCTGTGAGGCAAGCAGCTCTAGGGAGTTAATTTATTCCAAGCAGGGATCTGTGATGTGTGCTGAAATCTTCATATGCGAAATAGCAACAATTAGCAGTTGTTCGTAGTCTTATACTTCAGTCTGAACTCTGGCTGAAGCACGTTAACGGGAATTGGACGAATATACTGTGTACCGTTTTGACAGTGCGTGTTTTCAAATGGAAGGCATAGAAGAGTAAGAAATCTACGCACTAGTATACGTAGAACAGAAAGCAGAAGTACGGGAAAAAATAGGAAATTTGAAACATAAACGGTTAAAAAAAAACTAAGAGGAGGAGGAAGGGGATGAAGCAGGGAACAAAGGGGATGGAAAAAATCCAGGCAGCCTTCGGTGGCGTCCATGAAATCCTAAGGACATTCTTGTGGTTGTACGGCACATTAGTGTTGACGGTCTCGCCCTCCTTCGCCTCTTCCCCAACCCCTCGTCAACCGCTTCCCATCCGCGAATTCTCTCCCACAACGCCACAACACTGCTCGGTTAGAAAGTCCCCCTTCTTCGATTTCAGCGCCTCCAACCTCTCCTCCATTCCCTCCTAAGGAATGCACGAAAGAGAAAACGCGGAACATGCACTTCTCCTGCGTCTTGCGTTCGTACATCCGCGCCCCCGTTTTTTATTCCGTTTCATCCCGCGAAATCCAGATTGAGCTCGCGAATTGTGGGAGCTTATTATCTTTGGCAATCGACTCCCCATCTTTCATGTATACCTTGTGAGAGAGGCGTAAAAAAAGGCATCTCTGGACTGAGCAGACCACACACTGCCATGGGGCTCAGCAACAGAAAACCGCGTGGTCCCCATAAAGCGTATTCCTCTTCCACATGGCGAAGAATCGGAAGAACATTTAAAAAAAAATTGAACATTTTTAAGCCAGCAAAATTACCGGTCACCAATGGTGACGCAGGCAACAAATGGCGTTTTGCAACGCAGAAGCCCCCTTTCCTTTCCTGTTTTCGTTCTACACTATGCATAAAAAATTTCCATCCTTTCCTAAAGAGAGCTCAGAGAAGCGCCAAAGCTTTCTAACAACAAAACTGCGTCAGAGGTGCGTCGAAAGTCTCGCTGCTAAAAGTGCGTACAACCTTCGCCTAAAATTCGTTCAAACGATCGTCAAACCTCCAAATATCCGAATTGCAAACGAAGAAGGAACCCATGCGACGATTTTTTGCGCACCAGGTAAACGTTCCTAAGAACGGTCCAAATGCGTACCGGTACGTGGTTTATGAAACAAAGGTCTTCCATTGAACTCCTTCTTCGTGATCGATGCGTGTATTGTCTTATCAAGAAACGTTCTCTTTTCGCGATTTTCAATAACCGTTTTTTACACAATGCAAGCCCGGTTCCACGCATGCGCCGTGTATCCAGAGATGCTATCAGGGCTTTCTGGTCGACGAACCGGTCTCTAGGGAAATGCATTAATTAGTTGACGGGTCGGTCCCACTTAAATTAGAAAGCTTTGGCTTTAATATATTGTAACGGGGCATCGACAACGTCCACTATCATGGGGACTGTCGATGTGCCGTGCCGTGCCTGGTGTCACGAAGTGGGGAAAAGCAGGTGCACGTTGACGCTTAGGCGAAAACAATTCTGTTCCCTGACTCACGATGTTTACAGTGCACACAAAACGGAAACCCCTATCAATAGCAACCTGTAAATACTTACTTTAAATACACCCTAAAATACTGCGCTAGCATGTATCAATATTTTGTTCTCTTGTTTATTTTGGCAGAGAAACAAGCAGCTCCAAAAGCGAGTAAATGGGGCCTTGACATTCAGTTGGGCTCGCCTTAGGCCCCACACGGCACAAGTGTGCCAACATAAACGTAAGTCTTAAAATAGTGTCCATGCTTCTTGCTTACGGAAGCTCCTTGAGATGTCACCATCACTCATTCGCTAAGCGGAACCCGCGTTATGGGTCCGGTTGGAAGCCCTATTTTCAAGGGATAGCGTGCTCACTGGCGCCTCTTTGCGCATTGCTCTTGCCAAGCTTTCATTGTAGTCTTGGTTTCACAAAGGGACACGCTATATAGAACGGCTCCCTTCGTAGCACTTTTTTTTTTCTTGCTTCAAGAAATAGCCCAAACTCGAGAGATTTAGTACCCTCCGTGCTCTACGAGATATTTTAAACATCCAACCATGGCAACGGAGTGTTTATTCTCAAGACGTTAGCTCCCGCTCGTCTAATGCGCCATCAGGGCTCTTTACGGTGTGCGACAATCGATATGTGCTCATGTTTAAGAAATAAATTATCTTACAAAGTATCTGGTTTGTTCGTTGACAGTAAAAGACATACAGTGGACTCTCGTTAGGACGAACTTGAAGAGAGCGTAAAAATGTGTTCGCATTATCATAAAGTCATCTCAAGCGGAGGTTTTTTTGCATTGTGGACGTTACAAGAGAGCAAACGTGTTGTTCGTCTTAACCATGGAGCTCTCCTTAACCGAGTTCGTCTTAACCGTAGTCTACTATACGTACTTTGCTGCCATTGCACATCGCAAATAAAATAGAATACACTATCCTAGAGATTTCTATTGGTAAGTAGTTTCAATCGTTGTTAATTTACACGCAGGGAAGCAGTGCTGCCTTGTTGGGCTCCAGCCTCGGCCATAATGAGTGTTCCTTTTGAAGGGACAATTGCCCTCGCTGTGAAGGAATGCTGAGAATAGTTGGGAGATAACGCACAGAGTGAAATGTGAGACACCAGGAAGAAAAATACGACGGCATAAGCGACTGATCACCAAAACTTGCGTAATTGATCAAAGAAAAGTGTTGCTTTCGTAATTTCACAGCGGAAAAATCAAGACACATTATTCGTCGGAAAAGGCGAGGCAAACTAAAAATACATACATACATACATACATACATACATACATACATACATACATACATACATACATACATACATACATACATACATACATACATACATACATACATACATACATACATACATACATACATACATACATACATACATACATACATACATACATACATACATACATACATACATACCCTTATAGAAACATCCGCACATACTAGCGCAAATACGGAATATGCCGGTTCCATCGTGCTTGCTGCATAGGGCGAAAACACATGCAGAAATGCACACCGGAAGCACTCAAACCCATACCGCGTCACATTTCTGTACTTGCCCATTTGCGACAATTTTTCATACCATTCGTTGACTTCGTGTTATCGTTTTGTTGTGTCCCTGCCGTTAACCTTTAGAAATCAGGCGTGCTTAACTGTTGTTACTCCTTTTGTTGGTTGTGAATTGTTTTCGCGCCCGTACCTGGCTGAACAGTCGGGGTTATTCTCCTAAACAACTCGTAACAGCCCGCTGGATATGTGAATCCATAGGGCGCCCAATTACCGCTTTGTGAAGCATCCTCATCACTCCCTATTAAGAGTACGAAGCAAAAGAACGCAGACAACGTGCGTGCATGGTGACAGGAGCGCGCAATCGATACGAAAGAAGACAATTTAAATAAAAAACGGCACCTAGCGAACACATGAAAAAAATTACCGCGTATCTCCTCCTTTTCTTGCAAATGTCGTCGAAAACGATAATCGACTGGTGCCCTTGCCAAGTAAAGGCCTCCCTTCTCTTTCCCGCTCACCTCTCATGATGTTCCATTCCCGTCTCGTTCCTTCCTAGATAACACGCTGGTTTGCTCAAGTCAATTTAAATTTACCGCGCTCTACTGCTCCAAGTAGGGTGTCTCGATTCCAGCGCTGTCGTATGGTGGAGACGCGCGTGAATTGGAGTCACCCTACTACAACATTTATAGAACCACGATGCCCTACTGCACCAGCGTTCCAAGCGGAACGTGGATCCCATCTAGTGGAACCTTTGGTTGCTATGGCCGTTTGATTTCTTTAATGCCGTCAGGAGGTAGCGCTGGCAACAGCAAGCGACGGTTTTCTGTCGCCGATGTAGCATTTCATTTGCTATCGCAAAAACGAAGCATCCTTAAATTTTTTAATAAAGGAACACTACAAATATCCCTTATGTATTGAGTTTCTGCCTCACAGTTGCGTAATGTCTCGTTCTTGTTCAACAATTTTGACAAGTATGAACATGCCTTTTCTCCCTTATATCTGTTTTCAATATTGATTGTGTTAATTCCCCCCCCCCCCTATGTAATGCCCCTCGGGGTCTTTAGGGTATGTAAATAAATAAATAAATAAATAAATAAATAAATAAATAAATAAATATAAACCGGACTTAGACGTTTAGATTTGGCTGTGAGTACATGAGACTACTATTGCGCAGATTCAGTTTCACTTTGGCCGGGTGGCTGAATCGAGTCACAGACAGACAGACAGACAGACAGACAGACAGACAGACAAGACAGACCAAAATTTCTTCGTGTTTGAAGCCCAAGAAAGTCTATCGTCTTTAAAAGCGGAGTTCGGCGCGTCAGGCAACAGTCGGTCGGATCTGCTGCGGAGAAAACCTATCGGCTGCCAGGCAACACGAGAAGAGCCAGCACAAGTGCAGCTGCGTCCGTTCACGAAGAGAAAGCACGTGCAGAGACGGCACGCGTGTCTGTAAACGTAGAAGCGAATGCGGGCACCTCGAAAACACGTCCCTCGCTGAGCGCAGGCTTGAAGCTGCTAAGCGTATGCGATCCTATGGAGGGAGAAAAAAATGTCAACTAAGCCGGTTATTCCCGGGGTAGTAGGGAAAAATATCGGGTGTGAAATGCAATTACGTAAACCGTATGCTGTAGCTAGGATAGGGCACTTCTTCTACGGCAGTCACCGAGGTGAATCCTTGTTCGCGGACGTCGCTTAGTGCCGAGCGTCGAAGAACAGTTTTCCGGTTAGCATACCAATGCCGCCATCAGTTGAAACAGTCACGGGCGCCGGTGCGACTCTGCGCAATGGGGCACTTTGCTAAGTGTTGATTAAGTTGGGGCTCATGTGCTAACTGGGAAGACGAAGTAATGCCGTTTAACAAAATTTGTGCCTGAGCTGTTCTCATGAACAAAACGTGTTCCTGAGAAAGAAGAAAACGTGGCGCAAATTAGACGTGGATGAAGACAAGGGCGTCTGTGTCTTCCTTACCTTGTCATCTTCGTCCACGTATAGTTTGCGCCACGTTTTCTTCTTTCTTTAAATAACGCAGTTATTTGATATATTAACCGGTGAGCCGTTCTCTCCCACTTCCCGCCATCGAAGCGTAATTCACACATGTTTCCGAGAGGGCGGGAGTAGAATTTGAAACTTCGCGCCATGTCAGCGCCTGGTGGGAATAAAACGAAACTTAATTGATCGAGTGTACAAAATCCCTGCTTTCGACGGGGCAGTTGTGGGCTGTGAAGAAGCTTCTCTTCGTCTTCGATAGCTTCGCGTTAAATGTGTGGAGGGTGATCGCTGAGCTCCTACGGTGGGTTATGGGGTTAGTTGTTCGCGATCCCAGCTCCTCGCACCAGGCAGGGGCTTACAGGGGTCGATGAATGTCCCTAAGCAGGTTGACCGACAGACGCAGGTGATTGCACGAATTCCTATGCAAAACGGCCTGTTTTATCGCTATGCGAAACCGCCCGCAGGGCATAAAAGCCTGAACTTATCGTGCTCCCACGGTAGAAACAGGGGGCATAGAGCTTAGAAGGAAGATTTGTTAACGTTGGCGGGATACCGACTTTGCTCTATTTGGTAAAAGTGCGAGGGCGGAAAAACCAGCGAGCCCTTCAGCCCGCAAACAATGAGCCAGTGGTAGAGTGAGAGCTAGCGTAGACGTCTCCATGGAAACACAGAAGGGTGTATTACCCTCGTCTTCTCACACATAGTGTGGAAAGTGCACCCAAACGAGATAGCACCCAGTGGACGACAGACAGGAAGTTTTCCCTGGAAAGAAGGACAGGAGAATGGAACGTGCGTGACGCTAGAGAGGTACTTTCTGCAGGCGCACCGAGCGGGGAGACAGTCGACAGCGGTGAGCGAGCGCGGCATAGCAGCAGCATTGGGTTCCGCGGTGTGGCTCCGAAACCTCTTTCTCTGCTAACGCGTGTGGCATCTCGCTGAATGATAGTGCCATGCCGCCGGCAGGATAGGGTAGCTTATTAGAGAGCTGGCCAACGAACGCAGTCATATGGCACATTGACGACGCACCCGCCTAGCATCTCGGCACCCAGTCGTGACTGGCCGCCTTTATTGATGCCCATGATCTTCATCCCTATATCACTTTTAGATATTTTAAAGAGGGCTTCACCGTTATATTGAAAGCACTGCAGTGTGAACAGCAGAGCTGGTTGAGCTTTTATAGTTGCGAAGTATAGCGTTACCAGAAAAAATACCAAGAAAACTGACCGAGCGTACGTGAGCGTGTGCCTCGTGAGGAGCGCCCGACGTCGGTCAGCTCGACCTTCCAGAACACTGCACAGCGTTCGTAGCGTGATCAATTCGCGCGCTCTTCTGCTAGCCAGTTCACATGCGTTCGCGCCTCAAGTGGGGAGCACAGACGCCGAGTTCACGCTACAGACACCGAGTACGCGAAGCCGGTTGCCGTAGATTCTAGCGCGTGCTAACCCAGTCCACTTCGGGAGAGACGTGGAAGGCTGCAGACTCTACGATCCGGGCCTCAAAGTCATGGAGAACTTTCAGCGGCAAGTTCGGAAATCCATGTGAGGTCCAACGGACGGCTTTCCGACGAAGGCGGAGCGGCCACCAGCTCTGCCGTACCTCCGGCCGTGCACCACTATAGGCCAAGCTTCGCCTTTTTTTCCCCTTCTCTTTGTGTGAGGATCTGCGCTTCTGCACAATGCCCATTGCGTGCACGAATAACATTCTCCGAGACTGCGCTTACATATATAACCGGTGTAATTTCTTTCGCGAGTTTTAGAGTCATAATTGTGTCTTCCGCCCTGCATTGTTTACTCGCATCTTACCTGGCGTAATAATGTGTTCCCTTCCACATAATAATAATAAAAAAGGAACCTTATTGAGTGGTTGTCATTATGGGTTCAATTTTGAATTCTGCTTTTTGTATATGCAGTAAAGCCTTCCACGCTCGTACAAATTAACGCCCAAAAATTTCAAAGAGAGGGCTAAAGGCATCTCGAGCTCGAAAGGCAGTGTCCCCCGTATAAATTCCACGCAGCAACACGTTTCGTAAACGACGCACCAAAGGCATTTCCTGCGATCACTGTGCGTGGCCCGGTGGGTCGCTGCACACATTGCCGGACTCCTCATGCTGTGCGTTAAATGAGGAGGACAACTTCGTTAAGCTAAATGACGCTCGCAGTTCGGCGTCATGGCGCGAACGATCTCGGGCATTCAGTACTAACTACCTATAATTAAGGTCAGGAATGGACCTTTTTCAAGTACCGGTACTCCAGGCAGCCGCCACGGCGAACTAAAACTGGCAGTCGGGCACTTCATCCAAAAGGCTCGTGGTCGGAAAGTGATGCACCAGACAGTCCTTCAGTCCCTGTCCTCACCGACCCGTCACCCGTACTTAGTCACATGAATGTCAAGGAAGCAGGTGCACATTACCGACATTAATCAGCAGTGGGTGAAGCACCTTCTTTTTACATTTTTTCATCTTTGTTACTCCCTCACTGAGGGTTACGTGCTCGCAGCGTGGCCACCCTCAAAAAGTCTTCACACTTTCCTTTGTAAGCTGTGTACGTGCGTGCTTGCGTGCGTGCTTGCGTGCGTGTGCGTGTGCGTGTGCTGTGTCTGCGTGTGTCTGTGTGTCTGAGTGTCTGTGTGTGTGCGCGTGCATGCGTGCGTTTGTGCGTTTGTGCGTGCGTGCGTGCGTGCGTCCGAACTCACGACAACATGCCGGAAAAGAGGAAATTAAAAATGGCTTTAATTCACGCTGTGAAGGTGGTTCGAGTGCGAAGCTGTAAACGACACCCACAGCGGAGAACCGATGTGGCGTCACTTGAATTCACACACGTGGCTCTACAAAGAGTTAAACCAAAGACTGTCACCCATTAACGAAGCGGCGTAGGAAGAAAGAAAACTGAGAAGAGCGCCTTTCGAAAAGTGAGGAGGAGGGCGGCATGCGCGGATATGGCGTCACCTCTCTCACTGCCTCCGCCTCACTCTTGTTTCATATTTTCGCTCCAAAAAGCGTCCTCCCCCTCCCCACAGATGCTGAACCAAAACCACCATCTGTCTCCTCATCTCCGTGTGTGGGCGTAGCTTAGTCGGCAAGACGACGAGCTCTCGCTACGCTGCTATTCGGGCCCAGGTTAAATGCCTGGCGGTGCCAGTAGCTTGTTTGTGTAGCCTGGATGTAGCTAGACGCCAGTAGTAGCCTGGGGTGTTTGTGTAGACAGTAGTAGCCTGGGAGTTTGCTGACGTGAACGCGAAAATTGCCTGGGCAGGTTAGAGGTACATGCAGTGCAATTAAGCATAGCGGTCCTGCGAACTGCAAGGTGAGGATGGGCCCTTTTGTTTATTTTGCTCGAGGCGAGTGCCAATAACGGTGAGCTGCTTTGTTAAAAAATGATTGAATGTTCTACATCACTCGTACGCATATTTCTTTTTTTCTCCTATTGTATTTAGGTGCGTACATTTTATTTCGTTCAGAGGGGTGGAAGACAACCTATCATGACCAATGTCTCTGCACACCGAATTAAATTTAGTGCTGACGTCTCTAAAATTATTGATATAGCTTCGCAGGCCTCTCGCACAGATTTTGTTCACGACTAAATCTGGTTTATGTTCAATATCGCGCGTAACGACTTGTGCTCCGAGGTTCACGCGAGGTCTAAACCAGCAAGAGTAACCTACTGGTGACTGAGTACACGTAAGTCCTGTATTTTATTTTAATTTTTATTTTTATTTTTACTGCAAATACCACTCGCGCTGCGCAGAAAACACCAATTTCGAACAAACCCTGCGAAGTTCGAGAGAAGTGCCTCCAATGCGAAAAAAAAGTTATGTTTGCACCGCGTGTAATTGACGTTAAGCACTACCAACGCAGCACCATTTATGAAACAGAAACAAGTAAAACTAACACCTAGAGCATTTCCATTGAAACGATTGCGCTAAAAGCAAACAAATCGGCTACAGCAAAGCCGTGAACTCGTGTTTGACGAGAACTCACTCTGCCACGCGCACTGTAAGAAAATTTGCGGGTTAGCAAAGATGCAGCTCCGTTATTCCGAAACACGTCTGTCAGATACCTGCCACATGTCAAGAAGATGCTAGCTCCCCCTCCCTGCAATGTCACGTTCCTCTTTTGTAAGGTTCCGAAATGCCAAATCCCCCCCCCTTCCTGGCGGTTATCGATTTGTTGTCACGAGCATTTTTTTTTTAAAGACGATAGTCTTTCTTGGGCTACTTGAACGGTAAATTTTTGGTCTGTCTGTCTGTATGTCTGTCTGTCACTTGAGTCAGCCAGCCGGCCTAAGTGAAACAGATGCTGCGCAATAGTCTTACATACTCACAGCCAAATCTAAACGTCTAAATCCGGTGTTAACGTTCGCACTTGTCAACAATGTTGAACAACAAGACATTACGCAAATATAAGGCAGAAAATCAATACATGGGGGATATTTGCAGTGTTTCTCTCTTTAAAATTTACGGATGCTTGTTTTTTGCGACAGCAAATAAAATATTACATCAACTGCAGAAAACCGTCGCCTGCTGTTGCCCGCGCTACCTGGCGGAATTCTAAAAAAATCAAACGACAACAGCAACAAAAGGTTCGACTAGATAGGTTTCGCGTTCAGCTTGGAACGCTCGTGGAGTAGGACAACGTTGTTCTATAAACGTTGTAGTTGGGTACTTCGATTCATGCTCGTCTCCGCCGTACGGCAGCGCTGGCATCGAGGCACCGGACTTGTAGCAGTGGAACGCGGTGAATTTAAATTGAGTTGAGCAAACCTCTAGCGTGTCGTCTTCGAAGGAAAGAGACGGGAGCGGACAAGCATGATAGGTGAGCGGGAAAGAGAAGGGATGCATTCACTTGCCAGGGGCGCCAGTCGACTATCGTCTTGCGCCGGCATTTGCAACGAAAGGAGCACATGCACGGCCAATTTTTTTTTTTTTTGTATTTTTTCCCAACTTGCGATAACAGCTCCCTTAAGAGACTCCGCTATTTGTATTATCTTTTATTTTTATTAGATGGGGACAACGAAACTGAAAATGTGGTTTTCCAAACATTGAAAAGAAATTCTTGTATGAGACGTGACCATTACACGTGCATTTTGTTTTAGCTGAAGTACGTTTATACCCACTTACCAGGAATGGGCCCTAGAAACAATCGGGCCATAGGATTAACGCACTGCGGTACGCCCGAAATATGCATGCTTGCTGGGTTTCATAATTTGCTTTGAAAAAAGGTCGCACATCTGAAAGTGCAAATACTTTGCAAGTGTGACTCTCAAGAGCTGCTCGGTGGCTGAGCCATTGGTTGCGGACCACAAGGAGGCGGGTTTCTTCACCCCACCAAGAGGGCATTTTTTTTTCATGCAGACGAAACGGAAACTTCAATCTGTCGAGATTTAGACGCACATTCAAGATTCCCAGAAGGTCTAAATTGCTCTGCCGGCCTGCAATATACAGGCGCGGAGTAAACTTGGGGCATAAGACGAGCCATATATTTATTTAGAAGTGTGCTTCGGCGGGAAAACAAAAACGAAAGACCGACCTTGTGGTTTTAAATTATTCCGCGCCGATTTCCTACACAATTATCTTGGCTCTTTATTTGTTCGCCTTCAGCCACCAAATAAGCAGAACACCGAAATGTATATTATTAAACAGGCACCACGGTGCTCGCTTCCTTCGCCATGATGACACGTTTGGGCATGTTACACGTTGGGCGAAGGAAGGAAAATGTAGAGCGAAATCTACATTTCGGTGCGCCTGGTATAACAGTGAGTTTTCCAGGACTCGCACGGCGAAGAACTTGCGTTTTGTTTAACATATCCAAATAATGGCAATACATACCGCGGATAAAACATAGCGTAAGGCACTCACTTTCTCCTGTTGCTAAAATCTGTAATCCTCCAAACGAGCGTACTTGAGGGCTTGTTGGAACATTTCAGCGCCAAAAAACAGCGATTTTACGATCCATAATTCAGTAGCCTCAGTTCAGCCTGGTGGCTCGTTTGTTCGAAATCCAGAGTGGCGCCAAAGCGAATAACTATGAGAATATCTCATAAAACAACGCGTACAACAGAGAGCTGCATTAGAGTTAGGCTGACAGATTTTCAAGGTAGTTGCCCCTGTAAGTGGCCCCTTTAATCTGACAACATTTTACTATCTTTCCCAGTATAAAATCACCGCTATCTTTAAGGGTGGAAGCCCCGTAGGGGCTCGGGCTGTTGGCGTCTCCTGTCGTCGTCGTGTCGTGTCGCAATGAAGCACCGGGACACTAGTTTTCTAAAGCCTCGCGCTAGCACGTAACTCCTACAAAAAAAAGTGTATAAGGGACAAAACCGGAAAGCTTTGTGGGAAAATATTCACAAAATGATGGGGTATGCGTGGTCTGCAGAAAAGAAACAGAAACTATGCGGCACATAGTGTTAGAATGTGAGGGTATCCATCCAAATCTACATGAAGGAAATATTCGGCTTCCAGAAGCGCTAGGATTTAAGGTTATCACACAGGAAGTTAACTTCAAGGCTGTCGAGGGGACGAAGAGAAGATTAGAATGCTGGTGGACGAAAAGCAGAGAGGGGAATATTGCCTAAGACAGTTACCACCTGTAACAGAAAAAAAAGTATTTTGTGCCTAATAAGCTTTTTGTGCCTGCCCTAAGCAGCGCTAGTATTAAACCAAGAGTGTAAAACATAGGTATATTAGTCCTTTTTGGTAAGATGGCATGTCATCACCCCGATACAAAGGGGAAGCCAATAGAAATCATCATCATCATCGGTTCAAAATAAACTAACATGATTTAAAGATTTGTGGAAAGCTCCCTGTCCGCTTCAGCAATCGTCAAGCACAAGCAGAAGCTGATTGTAGACGGGTTACAATTTGTGTTACACTCAAATACCCCACAGGCTCTCGAGGCTAGGCCTGATCGGGTCCGGTGGTTGGTCGGAGCGGGAAAGGCATACCTATGTGGTGCCGGGGCCTCGTTAATCACCGAGGGCGAGCGGTGGTCAACTCTTTATCCGTGTGGTAAACATGCAAATAGAAGTGCCTATTATACCCTATTGACTGTTGTGTTGATGGTGACATGTTGTCGGGAGAGAGAGAGAGAGAGAGAGAGAAGAGAGAGAGAAAGAGAGGAGAGAGAGGAGAGAGGAGGAGAGAGAGAGAGAGAGAGAGAGAGAGAGAGAGAGAGAGAAGGACGCCATCTCGCCCTCCGGAAGTGGATGTCCAGCGAAGCTCTTGTAAACCACTACACATGCTGATGGGGGGAGTATGAAATGCTCTTCGTTGTCCTTGCGGGCTTGTCGCTTGCACTCGGTTTCTCTGGCGGCAAATGCTGGGTCCTGACGCATGCGCTCAGCGTTTTGGGCAAGAATTGCTGGGTCCTGCCTAGCCTGACGCATGCGCTACCCTCGAATGATGTCGACCCCCACCCTTTCGAGAGCAGCTGCAAACGTATACCTTTACCAGAACCCACCGGGGAGGCGGAAGGGTGGTTCCATTGTTCACCAGCGCCTTGTCATACATCATGCGGGTTCGATGTTTGTTTTGTGGTTTTTTTCTTCACACGAACACTGAACTCCATGCTGCACGCCTGATTAGCCTGACGCATGCGCTCGGCGTCTTGGGCGAGAACTGCTTGGTCCTGCCTGGCGTTTTTGTTTACGACACGAAATTTTCCGACCATGGAGAGGCTAGCAGCTTCGCTGTAAAACTTTATTTGAGCACCATGGGGCTAGTCTGGGTGGCGGGTGACCGGCGGTG
Organism: Haemaphysalis longicornis; assembly: GCA_013339765.2. Taxonomy (NCBI): domain Eukaryota; kingdom Metazoa; phylum Arthropoda; class Arachnida; order Ixodida; family Ixodidae; genus Haemaphysalis; species Haemaphysalis longicornis. Next base: position 98,648,161 of record CM023450.1, on the reverse strand, counting down.
GTAACCGGCAGGTGACCATTGCAGCTCGCTGGATGACCTTAGCTTGGACCTCACGGTCCGAGCTGCACAACGCCTTCGCCCAGTGCTCTCCGTCTGTAAAAGGGGTGAATGGGTGAGTCCCGCTGCGCTAAATACTACTGCATGTAACCATACACACTGCATGTATCACTTCACAACTCTATCACACCACTCACTACACACACAGTTAACTCTACAGTTCTCCACAGTTCGCTAGTACACACACTACTAGAACCACTATTATACCGAAAGATCACTGTAGATGGCATCCTCGACAGTTCACGACCACACGGAGCGAACTACCCCCAGCCGCCACCCCCAGTCAACTACCCGTGTAGTAGTTAACACAGCGGGTCTTGTATCGGCTATTAATACATTTTTCTTTCTGAGCCCCCGGGGCGAGGCACGGGCATTGCACTGCTCCCGTATACACCCCTGCGACTACCCCAAACTGGGGTAGATGGGGCATGCAATACTTAAATCCGGTTCAACGCAAGAGACGGTATAATAATAATGATAATAATAACAATAGTCATCACCCTTCCTACGCGTTCAAACTTCGTTATCGGGTGTGAGGGAGTTCCCTGAGCATAATGTTTCGTCAAACGTTACCCCGAATCGAATAAAATCGGAAATGTTATCCCCCCCTCCCTCTCCCCCCCCCCCCCCCCCCCGCCCGCTTTCTGATGCCGAGACAAACATGCCTAATCCCTTTAGCCTGTGTTGCCGAGCACAAGGCAGGTATTTTATAGATTCTAGGAACGTACGGCAAGGTGTGAACGCCATTAGATATTACACCACCACGCGATTTAGCTGCCTTCACCAACCCCATTCTCTTCCCATCTACCATGAATGAAGCGGCCATCCCTGTCGTCGTAACTTTCATTTACTCCGCCTTAATGAAATTTATTCCTGGGCGCGTATACAGGAGTTAAGTATATGCGTATTCAGTCAGTGGTCTTTCAGGTACTCTTCCCCTGCAGCATAACACTTAAGGTGATTTTCGCGACTTTGAGTGAGTAAAATTAGAGTGAAATGGTGGCCCAAAATTTAGGTGCCATGAATTGATTTCAGAGATTTTGGTATTTTATGCTGGTATAATGCCCAAATGTGGAATATCACGATGATTAGAAATGTCGCCACAGTACATTTAACTGTTTGTGCCCTCCCTTTAGTGCTATCACTGTCCCGCGCTGTCATTTGACCTGTGGACCTGAGGTCCTCGACGGCATGCTGGAACTGTTTTTTTTTTGTCAATATATTGCCATCTACCCTTCGACTTCAAACTTCAATGCTTTGTTCACATCGTCATACCATTTCACTTTTCCTTCCACCCCTTCATTTTTAAATTTCTGTGATTTTCGCGGCAGCCGTTTTGAGTAGAACCAATTCCGACAACTCAAGATACCCATCTCGACGTCCTCACTGCGGGCTGTAGCTATTCCTTAAGGTTTTTTTCCAGAACAACGTTTCACATGCGCGTGGTCTGTCATCTCCGCATATTAATCCCCGCATCACCATGCATGCCGAGTCTTCCTTGGGTTTGGTTGTGACGTTGTGAATACGGGGCACACCCCCTAAACTAAACAAATATAATAATGTACAAATAATTGTATTGTAACTGATTTGCACAAAAAATATCAGCGCTCAAACGGAAGAGACACGAAGAAGGGACTTGCAGCTCAGGCGCTTGTGTCATTTTTTTTTTTGTGCGCTTGTTAGTTTTCATTATGAACTTCCAAATGGCCCATATTTCTGTTTAGTTTCGTACAAGTAAACCAAAGTTCATGCTTAGCCATCGGCGTTTCAATATAGCATATCTAAGAGCCTAATTTTTTTTTTTTCTAGAGCCTCACCGACGTTGAAAAGGCGTCATTTATTGCTACATGCCCTCATAAGTGACAAAGCACCATGTGCCTGGTGTAATGCGCTAGCTTGGCAGGCGGCCCCCATCAGGGCAGATTAATTCACCTCCACGTGATGTCATTCAAGCTGTAAACTCCGTTTGTTAAAAGGATTTAGTGCACCCGGACTTGTTCTGCTGGCAGAGCCAGCACTGCGGGCTACCTGCTTTTCTAAGTGGCTCCCTTTTGTTGCGCTCTAAGTAACCGCAGGCCATTTTTGTTTACGCAGTGTCTAGAGTGCCGTCGGAGCTGATCGTTGCAGGCATGGCTAGAGTGCCTTCCGGCGACATTCTAATATTTAACACTAGGCTAGCACCGGGCAAAGAGTCTGTCGTTGTAGTCTAGAGGCTGCGTCTTAGCTTCTTCATCCCTAAGTCGGTGGTTCGAGACCGGCTCTTGTCTCGGTTTTTTTTTTTTTAGGGGCGAAGCTCCTAAAGCCATGGGTCTGTCCATCCCTTGTGTCTCGTGGTACGTGACCGCCGCATGCTTTCGGGGATGTCGCAAAGTGGGCCGCGTTGCACGCGCAAGAACCGGCTGCAACCGGCAGCGCAAACTCGGCACCGGGAGCGCGAGCTTGTCTGTGTTCGCCAACGGAGGCGCGAGCGCACGTGCACCTGCGAGGGGGAGATCACGCAATAGATCACGCCACGAAACGCAGGCAGTCGTTCTCGGAGATCGAAACGAGACCGCAGGACCTTTGCTCGTTTCCTCTCGTCTTGTTCGGGCACAGTTCGCCCTAATAAAAGTCCTCTTTACCGTTGTGTCCCATCCTACGTGACAAATTGTGGTGGAGGTGCGGGGTAGTCCTCGACGGCGCGGGGTCTTTCACCAGGTCTGGGCCTGGGAGCATTGACTCCGACGCCCCGTAGCCCGAGTTCCCAGTTGATTTATACAATGTACGCACACAGTCTAACGTCTTTCTTAATGATGTAATGGGCGAACTTTCACGGGAGAGTTACGGTTACCGATGATCTCCCCCTCTCGAGCTTCGCCCCACTTATCATCATTTATTCCGTGGATATGGCGTGATTTTTTTTTCATTATTTCATTGAAGTGTAATTTTTATGCCTTAGGTTAGTTTTGGTGTTCTAAATGATTTCTTGTGTGTCTTAGGTTATCTTATGTTATGTTTAGGTTAGGTTGCCTAGCTTTACGTTTCTAGAGCGATGTACTGCCAGACGTGGCAAATTTGTTATAAAACGCCGGTGGACGTCCATATAGTGGAGTGCTTATAATACCGTCGGATGGCACTGTAGACACGGCCGTTTGTTCATCTTTGCTGCCATTACACAGTACCCGTGTGTTCGAGATTTCGGCGCACGTTAAAGATCCTGAGGGCGTCAAAACTAGTCCGGAGCCCTCCACTACGGCGCGCCTCATCGCCTGTGTAGCGTTGGCGCGTTATACCCTACACTCAAACAATGAATCATAATACGCTTGTTTGTGGGTACGCACGTTCATCATTCATCATGTTCTAGGCTCTATTATAATCCCTCCCCCAGAAAATGTGGCACTGATAAATGATGCCACCCCATCAACATGACTGCCGGAATCGCAAAGTAGGGTCCCAGTCCTGTTCGTTACAACGTGAGGGCCATGGCGGAATTACCTCCCTACACGCCTCGAGCGCTGCCTGTAGGGGCGCCACTGAAATCCCCCTAGCGGCCCGTTTCGAAAGCAGTCGCGGGAGTCGCCGGCCCATTCACCAGTGTCATCGTTGCTTTTGCGGCCCGTTCGCGACTGATATTTCCCGTTTGTATGCGTTGTAAATACATATTTATGGGGAGCAGTATACTCTGTTCGCAAATCGGGTGCATTTACGAGAGTGTAAATGCTTCTGACGTGACCTTGCTGTGGTATATTCGGTCCGCATTAACGCCAGGTGTGTGTGACAAGCCGGCGCAACAAAACCGGCATATATGCATGGAGCTGATTGTAATTCCACTGCCCTGAAATTTACTAACAGTACCTCCGTAAGCAGCGTTCGTTCAGACGCTCATGCTACGGCTACACACTGCGATGCAAATCGGTTTCGTGTGCTTTCATATTCTAGCGGAGCATTCATACCAGACAGCCCGCCAGTTACGCTTCATATCTCGGATATTGATCACTACTCTAAACAAGCCAATGTGGCATAAATTTCACGGACATTCTACGCAATAAGTACGATGGATAATGCAAAATTACATGCGGGAGTCAGCACAACGAATTTACGGCTGTGTCGTCTTGTCGTGAGGTGAGCTTTCACAAACAGTCATCGGTTACATTTATCCTCCGCTTATATCCACGGCCGTGACTAAACGCTTCTTCGAAACATCATCATATTACAGAGGGAGCCTGCAGAATGTAGCGCAAAAGTGAAATCAGAGGGCCTTATCAGATAGACTCTCGCAACGACACCTTTTATCGCTTGTGAACTTCGTTACTGTATACTCCAAAAAATGTGTCCGCCGAGTGATCAGCTGTTAAAGTCGAAAATCAAAATAGAGGTGAACGCGCAGCTTCTGTGTGATTAATAAAACGGTCATTCCTTGATTTCGCTCCGCATTTGTACACAACGATAGTTAAGCGCCCCCCTCCTCCCTCTCCCTGCTTCGGAAAATATCAGTGCATTCGCATCTAGTTCTTCTAGTGAATTCAACCTTGCATTAAGGTAAGGCGAACGTCTCTGGGGTTTCTGAAACTGCACTGGGGTTTTTAACCCATGAGCTATTACATTGCTTCCGGACTTGGCAGACCATTTATTTTTCCGTGGTTTCAGTAACTCTCCTTGGTCCATGCTATCAGGCGGGAGTGGGCACATATTTAACGACCCACAATCCTTGGGATATACTTAACATGTTCGCGTGGCCTCTGTTTCTATAAAAGGCACAAGTTATTGTCAGGTATTAGGTAATCACCTCTCCGAATGATATTTTTCTGCGACGTGTGCATTCAAAACAAGGCCGAATTCGTTGTCCGCGCTGCAAAACGAAACCAACCTCTCACTGTGCCCATATAAGGTCTAAATGAGGCGTCAATAGAATTCACTTGTGCCTGAGATATTCGGAGGTGACAGTGGTGATATGCCGCTGCCGTCGCCGACACCCGTAAGAGCGGCGAAGAATCGCGCAGTACCGCGTCCCCGGTTAGCTCTTGCTGGCGTTCGAGCACTCTAACAACTCTAATCAGGACGCAGCTGTTTTTAAATGCAGAGCATTTCTTTAGCTCACATGTAGCGTCCGCCGTCCGTCCGCAACAGCTCAGCGCGCAGGTGCGCCCTCTCCCCCACTCCTCCTCTCCCGCATGAATTGATTTCGCTCTCCTCCTCACTCTCCTCACTCCTCGCTCTCAACAACAGGTCCGCACCCCTCCCCCTACACTATATATAAAAAAATAATAGTTATCGGCGCCTGGTTTCGATCCCACGACCCTGTGGGCGGAACGCCAGGTACATGGTGCTCTTCCCACTGCGCCACAAAAGCAACACAGAATCAAAGGGTACGTACGCGCCTTATATCCTTGACTCATTCAAACTACGTCAAGAAGCTGCTGATACACGGCAGCAGTTGCATCGATCTCGTCCTCACCAGTTGCTGCATTAACACTACACTTTAGCGACCACGAAGCCGTCGTTCTCAGCGTCCAATACAACGACAACAGCAACAAATAAATAAATAACGACTTACAACAACCTACTCCTTGCCTTCACTTCTTGCGTCACAAAAAAAAAGAAAAATTGGGCCCATCTCTCCACGAGGGGGGACTCGAGTCGCAAAATCACGAAAGTAATATTTAATATATGAAGGAAATAATAATAATTAATAGTAATAAGCAATAATAGTTAACACATTCACTACCACCCCACCACGACCCCCCAAACACTAACGTTAACGCAATACACCCACCCCCTACGCGACGCATTTACTCGAGTCCCCCCTCGTGGGGAGATGGGCCCAATTCTTTAATGTTCCCTAAACGTACTATTTGCTGACAGACATCACCATAACAAGATGTTTAGGGCGCGGAAAGGCAAAAGAAGCGAAAGAGAACCAAAACACAGCATGAGCCGCTATCAGCTGCGCAGCGGACATCCCGTAAGCGCCGCGGAGAAGTGGCGGCAGGCGGCGCAGCGGTCGCGAAGCTCGAGGCGCATAGGGGAAAGAGTTTTGCACACACAGGAGCAGAACTGTTGCTCAGGGAACGTGAAAGCGCTTACCGTATCAATCGTGTTAGGCGCGCCTGTCGTGATGGGCCTTTGGTTTCTTTCGTTTTAAAGAAAGTCAGTCTGTGTGCTACGGGTAGCAGGTGAGCTCCTGTGGTACCATTTCTGTATATTGCCATGTGGAGAGAACATCACGTATCAGCACACACACAAAAAAAAAACATGGTGCGCAAGCTACGGAAAATTAAGTGGTATCGTTCTAAGCCTAAAAGAATACTTTAAGATTATGTCACTCGATATCCTCCATCTAGCACCCGTGATTGGAGTACATTTGGCACCACCATGCATTGACGTAACATGATTAGCAGTAGCTGCGTTGAAGCGGGAGTTCACCTATTATTTACAACCGTATACATCCCATTACGATTATTTGTGGGAGGCCCCTGTCGATTGCAGCGCCCCCACTGAGTTGGTGGTCATCTGAAAGCGTGCGACTTGTTGGGAAACGTTTCTAGGCAGGTGGATTTCTAAGCCCTTATTTAGGGCTTTCTTTCTACAGTTGTCGTTTCTAAATTATTTCGACCAAAATGCGGTGGTTTGTTACAGCCAAAAAGAAAAAGAAAAGCGGATAAGGAGTGCATTACAAATTAACAATTTGTCGCTCTCCTGTTGTGCGCATTTGCTTCAAATTACACCGCGAAATTATATACAGTTTTTTTCCTTCTAGCAATCGGCCATGCATGAACAACTTCTCCAATGTTTCTCTAGAAGACAATTTGGTGCAGCTGTTGTATTCCTTCATTCGCAAGAGCTATGGTCACTGCAGCGTATCTGCAAAAGCAAGGCGCCACCCGCTAAATTGAGCGAAATAAATGAAAGCCATTAGTGAAGCTATATAAAAGCATCGCACACATTATTAGAGCATGTACACATGTCCACTTTTCTGATCATTTGGTAATATTAGGCTGTAATACGGAATAAAATTTGGAAGGACTAAAGTTTGATCCTAGCGCACAAACATGTGGTTGCCCGTTTCCCTCCCGTAGGAGCTCCACAGAAGACGGGAATCCTGTATCATTCACAACTTCACTCCTACCGATGCAATAACGACAAAGTAAATGATACTGGGAGTAATTATAGCGTCGTCTTAGCCACCAATGTTCATAGAATTGTTTTTAGAATCTTTCGAAAAAAAAAAAAACGAGGAGAATAGCCGTTTTCTGCTGCGCGATAAAGTTGGCTTTGCCACAAATCATTCTTGCCGCCCCGAATTTCTTACAAAACACAAAAAATCCACGGAACCCTCACCGTAAACAGCTTCTCTGTAAGAACTATTTCAAAAGACACATCCTTGGTTTGCCGCGATTTGACTCGCATATAAAAGAACGACAATATGAGTACGCCCGATAACCATGAATACAGCAGGATTACGATAACGTAATAAGTACGCGACAAATGCCTCACAGTAACTTACAAGAGCAGGCGTTAAAAGTCACCCGGCGGGCACCCCCAAGAAAAGGCATGTGAAAAAAAAAAAAGAAAGCGCTGCCAATCAATCCCTGGTCGGGTCGCATGGTACAATTAACTTAACGCTTATTATTATGCAGCTGTATTTGCATCTTACCCCGAGCGATTGCTTGCTTCACTTCATACGCAACGGTTTTCGCTCGGCATAGAGGAAAGTCTGCCGGTGTCATCGCCTTTTCCTCCGCACCCCGCTGTCAAAGAGCATCGATGCAGAATGGAGGGCACGGCCTCCGCAATTACACGCTTCTGAAGGAAGTTAGCAAGGTGCAGAGATAACCGCCCCACAAAAACAACAAAGACAATTTGCTTCCCTCGAAAATGGGGGAACAGTCTTCGTGCGACCAAGGAAGTATAACGGGAGGAAACATAAAATTAAACAGAAGGTGTAGGAGGCAAAAAAGGAAGCTAGATAAACCAGAGTCCTTCAATGCTTTACTGGTCACGAAACTGCTCCGTAACTCAATGGGAGAGCTTCATATGCTGCGTTTGGCCGCCGCGCGGTGGCGCCACCCTCTCACTGAGGTCACTCCTCGGGCGGCGTTGCGCTGGCTCGAACGGCGGAGCCGCGGCGAGTTGTGTTTGTTTTGTGCGGGGAAAAAATGTAACGTGCATCTCGTGCAACGACGATGCCTAACATGTGTTGCGTCCCGGGATGTCGTTCCTTGTACAACGATACCACAGAAAATGTTTCCTTGTTCTGTTGACCGAGCGACGGGGAGCTGCGAGAGAAATGGAGGCGCGCCATTCCAAGGCAAGAAACGGGAGATTTCAGCTTTGATTATAAGTGTGTGACAGTGCGTGGAAATGCACTGTGTGTGAGAATGGAAAAAGCAATGTACCCTTTTGAGAGCATCGTGGACCTAGAATTGTACAAGGCTAACTTAAAACCAGAGTTTTGTCATATCAGTCAGATTGCAGCGGTGCTTCATTACCTGTTTGCAAACTTGTATTACCTTGCGCTCAGGCTCGCGTGTAAAAAAGCTTTGGGATGTCCTTGTGCTTCTACTTTTCATATTTTCGCGAATTATCCCTTAGGGTTCGTCTTTGTTTTGTAACCGCGCGTGGCCGATTCCGGTTTCTTATCTGGCGTTTCAACCGGAGCGCCCATTTGCTCTTTTTGTCGTACGTCCCGTCGGGCAATGTTGTTTGATATGAAAAGGGTGCCACCTTGTCGCCAACTTGATTTTTTGTTTCTTCGACAATGTTCTCGATCCCATTTCAATGGATCTGAAATTAATAACGTTCCGAGAGTAATGCATGCATAGCAAACGCCGCGCAACTCACTTTATTAACGTTCATCTGTGCACGTCACACTGCGGATTGCTTCTTCGACGTTTGTGTTTCATTCTAGTCTTCTGTAGAACAGGAGCTCGCTAGCTCGCTGCGTTCAGAAAAGCTTTGCGTCGTTCTTGGCTACGTGGCAATATTCTGTTTCCTCCGTGTGCTCCACATCGCAGCGCGAAAAAATAAATTTTTGTACGCTGGACCACGCTCTTTTGTCTCCCTTCGTAACATTGAATTTTTGTTGCGTGTGATAAAATCAGTTTTATTGTTCTTTTAAATGCAGAGCATTTCTTTAACTCACATGTAGCGTCCGCCGTCCGTCCGCAACAGCTCAGCGCGCAGGTGCGCCCTCTCCCCCACTCCTCCTCTCCCGCATCACGATACCCTCCTCGCTCTCAACAACAGGTCCGCACCCCTCCCCCTACACTATATAAAAGAAAATAATAGTTATCGGCGCATGGTTTCGATCCCACGACCCTGTGGGCGGAACGCGAGGTACATGGTGCTCTTCCCACTGCGCCACAAAAGCGACACAGAACCAAAGGGTACGAACGAGCCTTATATCCTTGACTCATTCAAACTACGTCAAGAAGCTGCTGATACACGGCAGCAGTTGCATCGATCTCGTCTTCACCAGTTGCTGCAACGCACGACCACTGCTTAAAGACCCCTTAACAGTACACTTTAGCGACCACGAAGCCGTCGTTCTCAGCGTCCAATACAATGACAACAGCAACAAATAAATAAATAACGACTTACAACAACCTACTCCTTGCCTTCACTTCTTGCGTCACAAAAAAAAGAAAAATTGGGCCCATCTCTCCACGAGGGGGGACTCGAGTCGCAAAATCACGAAAGTAATAATTAATATATGAAAGAAAAATAATAATTAATAGTAATAAGCAATAATAGTTAACACATTCACTACCACCCCACCACCACCCCCCAAACACTAACGTTAACGCAATACACCCACCCCCTACGCGACGCATTTACTCGAGTCCCCCTCGTGGGGAGATGGACCCAATTTTTTTTTCGCTTCCTGTTTTTGCAAGGATTGCAAAGCGTGGAAGAGGAAAGACACATGGTGCAACATATATCTCTTCGTGTTTTGATCCTTCGCGTTTCTGCAGCGTTTTTAGATGTACTCAAGTATGTACCCACTCATTGAAACGACAATACCATTTGGCTATCTCTTTTAGTGTTCGGTGCATTCCAGAGCAATCAACGGATTCATTCAGCGTAGTCTGAACGACGCGTACTTTGGTTTCTTTCAGTTTTTTTTATTGTATTATCGATAGGCTCGCAGCAGTCCGGGACTACGCAGCTACCGCATGTGTGGTATTTAAAACTTTTGCTTTAAGAAAAGAAGAAATACAGATTTAAAAATCCGAAAACACGACCGGGCGCAGCGCTTGTGCCAGAGCGCGCATAAGCCGTTGCCGTTCGCGGCCGAAGTGTACGGTAATTTACTACGAAAAATAAAACCCCATTGATGGGAGGTGATGACTGGACTATTCATCGCTAACTACTACGAAAAAAAAACACACTTAATCAGCGCGCAGACACCAAAAGCAGCGAGCGTTTGCACGCCAAGAGCAGGCAATACGCCCCCGAAAAGCAGCGGGCTGGATGACCTTCGTGCAAGCGGTGGCGCCTGTAGTGGGGCGCGTGCGGTCCCATATGAAACGAAGCGCCCGAAGTTTCGAAAGCATTGAAGGACTCTGATAAAACTAAGGTTTACTGATGCGAGGTATTCCGCCCTGAGGTAGACTTGTACTCCGTCCGTAGTCGTCTCTGCACCTGTCGCGGGGCATTCGGATATAGCTTGGAGATACTTAGTTGTCTCACACCTGATGCTCAACACATGCAACAAATAGTGCAGTGATTTTCCTACGGCACCGTCTTTTATCAAGCGTATTTACCCTTTTCAGCTAAGCAAAACTCGCACTGATAGAGTTCCCGACATTTTACAGCTAACAACTTCTACCTGTGGCAGATTTTCGCGTCGCGTGGGAGGTGGTTGTCCGTCAGTCAGCGTTCTAGCCCACTGCGGTTCTGCCCGAAATTAACCAGTCAGGATCGCGTGCTCTCCGTGTGAAGTGGAATGCCGCGGGCCTGTGCCAAGGCAAGTCAATATTGTAATTGTTTCCCCGAAGAAACGTCCCACTCACTTGGGATTTGGGTCGTATCGTGTCAGCACCCGTCACAATGCTCCTGTTTTGACTTCTTTGTTCCTGTTATACATCTTGGTTGGTACTGTTAGTGCGTGCGTCCGCCTGACGCTCAGCTTAGTTTGTATTAGGGCCCATATACAATAATAGGTTGAGTGTTGCTGCGCTTATATATCGACACAGCCTCCACCTCGATGTTAGCCTGGTTCTCGGTGAGTGGCCTTTGTCTTCCTCCAACCATCTTTCTATTTCAGTTTCAGCCCTCCCATCTCTCCGTTCATCCTCGCGCCTATTCCCGTACCACCTCAAACAGCTCTCGTCGGTTTTATTTCTTTGGTGAGCCGTTTGTTTCCTGCATCCTTGTTTCCACCTGGTGCGTCGACCACTTCGTTTCTGTTCCTGGCTTGACTGTCCGTCGCAGACGGCTCTTCGTCTTCGCGTTGCTTTTGTCGATGCATTGCTTTACCCCACTGCGCTGCCTTTTCCATCGCATAGACTTTGCCGTTCGCATTCCCAGAACTGCTACAGCTGTATGCGGAAACGACTTATCTATGCTTCGTAGCTTCCTGGCGGAATTTGTTTATTGCCCCGGCTATCGTGTGTTTTCCTAGGCTCAGCGCTCGCGAACCTTTTCGCTTCCCAACCTGCCCTTCCCTCCTGACTCATTTCTCTTTGCGGCTGCCTCCTTACCTCTCTAACACACCTCGGCGGCCTGCCTCCATTTGGGTTTTTGTTTTCATCTTGCTGGCTTGCGCAGTTCCACCACTCGCCTTTGCTGGCAATGTCAGCGGGTTCCCTTTGGGCCTTGTTTCCCAGCTGCATGCAACACTGGCACCCTCGGTCCTTTCCCGGGGCTGAGCTATGGCAAGCTATGAGGATGCAATTTCGTGTACTGCGTTCCCTCCCTTCACCTCGTGTTGCTGGAGCACCACCGTCGCTGATGCACGGCCCGTTTCCCCATCTGAATTTTCTACTTGCGGCTTTTCTTTTTCTTGGCATGGTTGAAACAATATTTGGGACGTCCCTGCTACGACTTCAACGGGTCCGTTCCCCGCACTCCTCCCTCTTTCACTCTCTTTCTCTTTCTCTCTGTTTATATATATATATATATATAAAATATATTTTATAATATATATAATATATATATATATATATATTTAATATATATATATATATATATATCTAGAAATAGGGATGGAGTAAGAAAACCTCGGAAAGCAAAGGGGAGGATGTGGTAGGTAATTGAAACAGATAAAGAATTTGGAAAGAAAGAAAGAAAGTGGAGAAAAGATGCCCGCCAGGTGGGATCCGAACCCACGACCTCCAGAATACCGGTCTGCTGCGATAACCACTACGCTACCGGCGGGGCTATTTTCCCCTCCACTTTCTGGGTATTTATGTTAGCTATTTTTGTTTTCTGCGCTTGGGGGTGGTTGCCAGCGCCACTCGGACTACTCGGGGGAAGGGGACCTTCTTTTTAACCCCGGGCCGTGACTTGAGTGTCTACGCCATGTCGAGAGTGGTCGACCAGCGTTGAACCCTCTTAAGCTCCCTATGGCACCAAGACTGCCAGAACAGAGGCCCTCGCTATGCATGTAGCGAATCAGACTATAGAAAATGAGGGGCTCATTGAAAATAAGACAGAAATAAGGGATGACAGTCAAGAAAACCTCGGAAAGCAAAGGGGAGGATGTGGTAGGTAATCGATACAGATAAAGAATTTGAAAAGAAAGAAAGAAAGTGTAGAAAAATGCCCGCAAGGTGGGATCTGAACCCACGACCTCCAGAATACTGGTCTGGTGCGATAACCACTACGCTACCGGCGGGGCTATTTTTCCCCTCCACTTTCTGGGTATTTATGTTAGGTATTTTTGTTTTCTGCGCTTGGAGGTGGTTGCCAGTGCCACTCAGATTTTTTCTCCACTTACTTTCTTTCTTTCCAAATTCTTTATCTGTTTCAATTACCTACCACATCCTCCCCTTTGCTTTCCGAGGTTTTCTTGACTGCCACCCCTTATTTCTGTCTTATTTTCAACGAGCCCCTCATTTCCTATTCTGATTCGCTACATGCATAGCGAGGGCCTCTGTTCAGGCAGTCTTGGTGCCATAGGGAGCTTAAGAGGGTTCAACACTGGTCGATCACTCTCGACATGTCGTAGACACTCGAGTCACGGCCCGGGGGTTAAAAAGAAGGTCCCTTCACCCCGAGTAGTCCGAGTGGCGCTGGAACCACCCCCAAGCGGAGAAAAACAAAAATACCTAACATAAATACCCAGAAAGTGGAGGGGAAAAATAGCCCCGACGGTAGCGTAGTGGTTATCGCACCAGACCGGTATTCTGGAGGTCACGGGTTCAGATCCCACCTGGCGGGCATTTTTCTACACTTTCTTTCTTTCCAAATTCTTTATCTGTTTCGATTACCTACCACATCCTCCCCTTTGCTTTCCGAGTTTCTTGACTGCCATCCCCTTTTTTCTGTCTTATTTCAACGAGCCCCTCATTTCCTATTCTGATTATATATATATAATATAATATATAATATATATATATATATATATATATATATATATATGTAGTGTGTGTGTGTGCGTGCGGAATAACATGGGTAGGAATTAGGGGCTCGTTGAGGCAATATGGAAATGAAGGCCGGCAGTCTTCACCGCCAAGGGAGGCATAGGGGAATCGTTAGGCTTTATTTTTACTAGGATTAGTGAATTAACATTCTATTTTTCCTTTATATACGAAAGAAATTGAAGAAAAACACACGTCGAAGTGGAGATCTGGAGGCATGGGTTCGGTGCCCACTCTCGAAGCGTGTTTTTCTTCACTTTCTTTCACAAATAAATAAAAAAAAATAATGTTATTTCACTGATATTAGTAAAAAAACCTAACCTTCCCCCTATGCCTCCGTTGGCGTTGTATATTATCGGGCTTCATTTCTCTCTCTCTATATATATGTATATGTTTCTAGTCGCAGATGTACGACGCGATAGCGTTACTTTGACGCCGAAGGAGCGTTTCGGACGGTGGTTTTGCTGCGCTTACGATTTCTGCTTTCTGAACACCGAAGTTCAGCCAAGAGAGAAGACTAGTTTCTACGGTTTTATATCGCCGCCGCACAGGAAAGGCATACGCCATCTACGCTTGTGTGTCTTAAGATGTCGGCGTGAAAGTTTTCGGCAACTTAGTGTAGGTCCGTTTCAGCGAAAAGACGACACTTTCAGTGGTTCAAAGTGCTTATTTCCTCATGTCGTGGGCAATACGAACATTCTGGTTTTTCCTTGGAGAGAGAAGTACAAAGCGAATACCTTTGTTCAGTAAAAAATAGTGGGAGTTTGGGATAAGGGGGCCGGAAGTCGAGAGAGAGAAATAGAGAGAGAGAGAGAGAGAGAGAGAGAGAGAGAGAGAGAGAGAGGAGAGAGAGGAGAGAGAGAGAGAGAGAGAATTAACGTCTTATATAATCAACATAGGGGGGTGGGGTTCTTAGTACAGCACTCCTTAAGATTTTTCCTCTCCCACGGCTCTCTTCACCAGCCGAAACTGGTCGTCGAGGTCGGAGGTCGGCAGCACTCTCTCCCACTGCTCACAGGAAGGGGTACGTATTGGTCCCAGTTTGGGGTTCGCTGCGCACGCCCAAGTTTGGACCGTGCGCTGCCTGAAGTCCGGAGCCCCGGACGCAGCAGCTCCTTCCCTGACATCTCAATCAGACTCTGATCTTCAGGGGACAGGCTACTCAAAGCTGCCTCTCATTTCTTCACAGAAGTGGAATATGTCATGTTTGAGTTGTTGTCCCCTGAGAATACTCTTAGACATGGCTAGTTTGCGTGAAGAAGGTGCGGGACTTCCGCATTTAGTATAGTTTTTCGCTGACGTCGGTTGTTTCTTGAAAAAAGGCTCTGCCCATCTATATATTTGTTCTGCTCAGTTTCAGATTCTTCAGGCTTGAGAATTCCCCTGTGAAACGCGCAGGATCATGTTCTTAAGCATAGAAAGAGGAGGCGTTCTCCAGATGTTTCGGAGAGGGGAGTATGGCAGTTGTGGTCGCAAGGAGAAAGGTATGTCGGTTGGCGTGCTTCTTCATCAGCAGCCTCGATTCCTTCCAGACCTTCCCGTCCGGGTGTCCGTGTTAATGTTAACTTCCTTCATTGTGGATGGGAGAATCTTTCCGAAGCGTTTACCTATTCCGTCTGCAACGATGTTGGGAATTCTGTAAGGAGAGCCTCTAATGATGTTTGTGCTTCTATTTGATGCTTTCGCTAGATGGAGCGCCGAGATGATGGCTTTACGATAGGCGCATACGATATCCGGTCCCAATTTTTCTAACAGCCGCTTCCCTTGCCACACGTATCTTTTCTTTCGACTCGACCGTACTGTCATTTTCCTTGTTTCCACATATCAGTTGGTGCTGCGCGTATTCCAGATGCAGACGAGCTTTCGCATCTGTCTGCTTCAGTCGTAACTTCCTGTTGGCAGCGATGACGTATTTCGCGGGGGCCTGATAAGCAAGGCTGATAGCGGACGGCTAGCAGCCACGGGAAAATCGAAAAATGAACCTAATAACGCTATCGCGTTAATAAATATTCTGACAAGAATCGGAGCAAGCGGAGACCGGCGCGTATCCCTGGGTTCTTAGAGGTAAGGAATTCATCTTACTAGCGAACATTAAGACAGGGACAAAGCTAAACAGGAGAAGAAACACGCGCTAGAGAAACAGGTCAACAGGGCCCATTGTACTAGATATAACGACGAACGAAGCTCAAGTGTTTGTCCTACTTCTCGCTTGTTCCGTCTATTCCGCTGCCGCCTTCTTTCGAAGCCCTGTGCTCGTGTTCTCATGTTCACTCAGTTATATCATCGCCTCGTCTACCATGGTTCGCCTCAGTTGTCCTTCCGCCGCGTGCAGTATATTGTAAGAAGCCTCAAGTTGCACACGTTCGCTTGTACAGGGCAGGATACGGCAGCCCTTTATTCGGCCAACGCACAACTAGCCGAACACAGAACCTACGAGGATGATGATCTCAGAGGACGTAGGTGAAACAACGATCCACGGTTGAGGCGCGCAGTATTTATTTAATCATGCGTGGCCTTCTTAGCCCGCAAATGCGTATTTACAGCATTGGCGGCCCAAAGAGACCGATACCCAGACTGCAAAAACCAAGAGAAAAAAATACACGTGAAAGAAAAAAAAAATCACGGCCGTAAATATAGAGGGGGAGAGTAAAGCAAAATAACATAGGAACGCAACTTCCTCTGAAATCAGTGGGCCAGCTGCTTCCACCATTCATCGGTCGTAGCAAGAATGGCCATGTACAGGTATATGCGGATAGCCGGTGGCATCAGCCGAACACAAGTGTTCGGCCGATGCCGCTGGCTATCTGTTTGGCTGACGCCGTCGTCTGTCCCCGCATACCTACCTGTACATGGTCATTATTCCTACGACCGACGTATGGTGGGAGCAGCTGGGCCACTGATTTCAGGGGAAGTTGTGTTCTTATGTCCCTGTTGTACTCCCCCACATCTATTTAGTTCCAGACTGTTTTCTTTCCTATTTTTCGTATTTTGTTATATGCAGTGTCGGTTACTCTCTCCTTGGTATGAAGATGTTATGCATATGCATAAAGCTACCTAACTGTTCTCCTAAAATCACTGGCCAGCTCATTTTGGGTTGATTTGCGTACTCGTGTCCTAGTTCTCCCCCACCTGTACTTATTCTTCCGATAATTTCGCTCTCCCATCTTATGTGCTAGTTTTGCGGGAACGCGCGCGTGTGTGTGCGTGCGTGTGCGCGTTCGTGTGTGCGCGTATGTGCACATTTGTGTGTCCATGTGTGCACGTTCAGGTATAATCTTGTCCCGGGTGGGTAGCGATGTTATAAAGACGCTTAGGATCCCCCTAAGCCTTGTGTTGAGAAACGTACGAAAGCGCAGAAGAATTAACGGTTGTTTTCAGATTTTTAGAACTTATTCTTTTCCTTCCTATGTGCGTATATTGAATAAGAAATTAGGGGTTTTTTGAATTAATAATAAAACCCAGAATTCTGGCACGCTAAAGCAGATTTCGCATTTTTTAGCCTATATAGAAACAGCTCATATCAGATCACTTGCGTTTTTCTAAATCGCCTAGTTTCAGAGTTTAGCGCGCTCAGTACACGCTTTCTCAGATATTTTTTCGTCTTAGAGTACTATGGAAAACAGTCCCGAACATCGCCAGTACACCATACTTAAGTTTAATATCCATGTAAAGTTTTATTTCCAGAACTCAAGGAACATAAACATAAAACACAGAAAACACCCATAACGACTTCCGGTAAACCGCGCTCACGGAGCGTGTGTCCTGACAACTTTCGTCCCTGTTTATCTCGCGCCAAGCCGCATTAAGATTGACTCGTTTCGACGTGAAATCGGAAGAGCCGGCGGCACAGTTTCCCAAATGCAAACAAACTCCCGTTTCACCTTCGGCGAAAAAACGTTGTTTTCCACGTTTCCTAAACTTTTAGCCGATCAGCGCGGTGAGTGCCGTACAGCCTTCCCACTGCCCTCGGCGTCGGCCGCGCGTCCCTCTTTTTTGGCAACCTTTTAATTTTCGCCGTTCTTTCGCAGCCTCTGCTTCCATAACGGCGATTTTTTTCTCACCTTTTCACTCCTTTTATTACACGTAGACACCTTGTTCGCCCCAACCAACTTCGACATTACAGCCACTCTTGTTTACGCCAAACCGGAAATTGCGACGCCAGCTCAACGACGACACCGACGAGCCAACGTACGCGAATCACGCCGGCGGCGTTGAGTTTAGATGCAGCGTGATAAGCCTTTAAAGTCGATTTCTATCGTACCTACTAATATTATTTCTTTTTAAGCCTTAATCCCGTTTGCTGCGGGCTCTAACGTGAACGCGACGGCTAATAGGCAATTCGCAGGTTTGGCAGCGAATTCAAATATAGGCAGATAAAACAATCGTGAAAGTTAGGGGCCATAAACATAGAGGGAGTGAAAGGGAGAATAGATTAAGTAAGGGAGGAGGATGCATGTAAGAACTGGGGGCGTGGGGAGGGGAGAGGTGGGACGAAGGAAGCAGTGACACCGAACAGGGGGAGGAAGGGCCTTGTTGAAATTGAAGTATTCCCGTGGTAAACTATGCATGCATGCCTCCAACTACTGCGCGGTCGCCGGGTGGAAAGCTTGCTGAGAATTGCCCATAAACACAAGATGGCTTTCAAGACAGGGCAAGTGACGTCAAATGAGAGTGATATGCATAATGATGGAAAAAAGATAAATGAAAGGCGGCTTGATTGGAGACACAGCACAATTCATCACAGCACATAACGCAATGACTGCTCTTTTTTACGTAGGTTTTCTGTCTTAAAGCACTTACTTCTCTGGGAGGAAGGTATTGCCCAAAAGGTCACGCTGCGGCAAGAAAAGTTTGGTTTGGCACAATTGTTTATTTAGTGCAAGGGTTATTATTTCCCCACGTGCAGCTTTTTCTTACTCAGGGTGGTTGAGGTAGGTTAGTCTTAGAAAGTTAACTTGCATGTCCGATTTTCGGCCGCAGTGTCTGTAGTTATGATTTGTGGTAAATGCAATGGAAACCGGTGTGCAAACAAAAAAAGCGTCCATTACGATCTAACAAATTACGATCTAGCATATTGTTGCGATAATACTAATTTGTTTTGTCTTTTCTTTTCTTTTTTATGCACCCACCACGTTTTTGTAACCATGCTACCTCATTTTATGCCTTTTGTTTGTACCACTCCCCTCTGTAATGCCTCTGGCCCTGAGGGTATAATAAATAAATAAATAAATAAATAAATAAATGTGGCGTATTCTAAGCCAATTCGGATCACCGTTCTAAGTATTTTGAACGCCCTTGAGCTTAACCATATTAGGCACCCAATTAAACTCTTTTACTTTTGAGAGAGGTTTAGAACTCGTATTTTTCCGCACTTTTGGTTCCACTTTGAGTCCGTCGATTGTTCAAACGCACACACACACACACAAAACAAAAACAAGAAATGCAATACAATTCGGGGGAATACAGAACGAAAGTTCCATCTTTAAGTATGGCGAAAATCAGTACTGGTTACATGTATCCGACAGACTTCCGTGCTCATAAATGTTGACTAGCGACATGGGCAGAGTTCAATTATCACGGTACCCAAGACGCTATTCAATGGTGCTCATTGAATGTATTTACTGGTTCCCTCCTCTTCCAAGAAAGGCAGCTGTGTTAAGCTGTCGGCCTTAAGGTTGTGGGTATAACGTTAGTTTATTCGTTCCCTCTGAACCTTCTCGCGAAAATTATGATTTATCAGAACTTTCTTCACAGCGAATTACACAATCAAACGAAATTGTTATGAGTGAGATAGGCGTCCCCTGAGCATATAACTTAGCTTATCGAATCCCGGGTAACTGCTCTCAACACACCTTCATTCTCCTTCGTCTAAGAAACAGTATCCCGTCTAAAAAAGAGCACCTGAACTTGCATTGAACTACAGCCAACGCGTTTTCAGAGAGGTCGTAATACATAAAATGCAAGAAAGTGGCTCGTAAATAAAAAAAGGGAACGGGGGGACGAGGTGGGTGTGTTTGAAATAATTTTAATTTCTAGTTTTACTAAGGCGCGTATGCGCCTTGGTGGACAGGCCTGGTAAATCTGATCGTATTCGCCCCTTCGCAGGCTTCATCTGTTGCACGTATTTGTTTGAAATTAACTTTGATCATAGGCACCCATCTACTCTTCGGCCTTGAAGAACGCAGAAGCGAAGTTGATTCGACCCGCAGAAACTTTTCATTTAGGAGGAAATCCCTACACAAGGGCGCTATTATTGTTCGCGTTGATCCGGAAAAGAAGAGAGGTGGCTGGACATTCAACGGAAGTCAAATCACGCGCTTTGCCCTTCTGGTTGATACCGAATTGCCGTTCATGCTCTCAACCACCCTTTGTATAAAAATACAGTAAATTTCAATATTTTTCTGAGAGATCTTCAGGTAAGATTGAGTCTTTGTACTCTGACAGATCCGGATTGCTACAGCAAGGTCACCCATTTCTGCAACCGGAACAAATTCCGCCCGTGTGCTCAGCTCTAGCCGGTTCGTTACGCGCGAAGCATAAAGACGCACAATGCTGTAAAAGATTTAAGAGCAGTAGAGATTTTATGATAAATTGTCACATGAAAGATGAAGGCAATTTATCGTTGGGCAGTGTGGAAGCAGAACTAACAGTGTTCCTGTCAAGCTTAATCTGAAGATTGATGGGGCGAAGGTTTTCCAGCGTGTACCATGTATAATTTTGAGCATGCAGGCTAATGTGACTCTGCCGACAAAGGAAGACGTGCGTACTTCTGTGTTGGGATAGTATTCAAGAGTAAATCCATCCCAAGTACTACCGCAGGCGTTTCGTGAGCGACCGAAATAGGGCGGGCTGTTGCGGATTCCACGCTTTGTAGCATGCTGTGAAGAGTTATGGAACGAGGTTTAAATCTCTTTCCTCATCTTATGCGCGCTGAAAACAAACCCATTTTGTTTGATGCTCGCCGTCATTACAATGAGGTGACAGCATCTGATTTTGTGACACACGCGTGCGTCGCCGAAATGGCCGCACAATGCCTTAAAGGGACACTCAAGTGATTTGTGAACATTGCGGGAGATTGTAGTCCGGAGTTCATATAGGCCATGTTTCGACCATTCTGAGCGCGTTTACGCGAATTTATTTAGCAGAAAAATCAATTCGAAAATGCTATCCTCCTGTGTGCATCCTCGACCATTTTCTGTGGCGTTTTTGTGTGACGTCAGGAGGAGATGACTTGGCTTGACTGCGCTACTTCACAGCTCGCCGACCTTCCGACAGAGTCAGCTGGCGCAGCGTTTAGTCCGCCGGCCGCCGACAGGTCGTCGCAGTTCGTTCGCTCAGTTGAAACTAAGCCACAACACGTTTGTGAATGAAAGAATGCGCGTTTCTTCAGTTTGTTAGTTTGTACACTGTATGAAGCTCCAAGTCCAGGTCGCTTCACACAAGCGCTGCGCAAGCGCCCATACGACGCTTCGCTGACTGGTACGCTAGTAGGAATATCCTAAGGTGCACTTGAAGGCGGGAGAAGTCAGCGAAGTCAATATAGGCACTAAGGAAATAAAATCAACCGAAACTTTTACCGTACAGCGTAAAACTAGGGAGCAGGAAGCACTTTTTTGCGCTGGGTGAACAAGCACAGCGATCAGCAGCACGAATACGCATCTGCGAACGCTTTTCCGTCTAAGAAATGCAATTTCTAGACGTGAGATATTGTGGAAATTTGGGGGACTCTTACTGCACGAGCGCTATACAACAAATAGTCACCCATGCTGCTTGAAATGCTAAAACTAAATTAAGGTGTAAACTGGTTATACATTATATACCTTATATTTCAAACGCGGGCAGCGCTGGCCCGTCGTCCAATCAAGGTGCATCTCCTCCCGTCGTCACAGCCTTTAGTTGGTGCGGCCGCCGCAGACCGCGCATGGTAGTTTTTCTTCTTTCCCGCTTTATAAAATAATTACCGACTTATAAACCGGATAAGCGATGAAAAGTGTGGTAATTGGAGCCAGTATAGGCAGTGCAAGCAAAACCGGGAGCTTGACAAATTCACTTCGGTGTCCCTTTAAGCTGTGGCACATAGGCAACATTGCTTGCAAACCGATACCTAATGCGTCAACACACGTACGGAATATCCCTAGATCATTTAAGTTGACTTCAAATCAAAACTACAGGGCCTCACATTCACGCATTACCCGATTTATCCGAGGTAAGGAAACTTTTGAATTTGAGTTTTTGAACTTTCTGTCGCATTATTCTTAAAATTGCTGTGTTGTACGCTGTGAGCAGTATGTACCTGACGATTATTCGCGTTGTTTGTAACACTCATTGACTGGAACGAATAAAAAACGTAGGCTCCGGCCTACGATTTGAAGCTGGTTCGACAGAGCCCTTGCTTGCTGTGGGGACTTTTAATGTTCCCGTGCATTTTCTTCTGGGGCATACTTCGGTGGACGACCCGGTTTCACCGGTGCCGCTGTGGTAGATCATAGCTGTAGGTAGATCATAGAGTTCATAGCTGTAGAGGTGCCACCAGCTGCCGAACACCGTGACCAAAATGGCCCCCTTTTTAAAGCGAACTTTAGGTTCGCAACTGATGCCTTTGTACGTCAATGCGCCCTGCAGGAAAGCCAACTTTCTCTGATGCTGCTGATGATGATGATCATGGGAGAAGTGAAAGAAAAAGAAAACGCCGGAATCGATTCTGGGTCCCTTGCGTTATGAAGCCGGCGTCATCCGATTGATCCATTTCGACATGGTCGAAGCGAACGCCAAGCCGCAGGTACCGATTCGCACCGTAAACCCCAAACCCAACGTTAGGCTTACGGAGTGAACATCCGAGAGTTGCTGTGGGTATTCTAGAAAACTGGGCGTACCTCCAGACTCGCAGTGTGGGACTGGCCAACCAAAGAGTCTATCACGAGAAAGCTTCGCCTGCAACCATCGTCGTCGTTTACACGGAGGGGTGCGTGATTGTCTTTAAATTTTTTTTCTCTTTGCGTCGCAGACCATTCTTGGAAGAATCGCTCGGTCACACCAAACCCGGGTGTTCGCGTAATTGGGCATTACATTTTTTTTTTTTCATTTTAAAAACCGAGGGCAAGAAACCAACGCCAGAAAATCATCGCGAAAACGCTTCCGTAGATGCCACGATATGCTTCGGATATAAAAACAGTTGATTGCCGGGGGTATGCAGCTACTTTTATGATAACGATTGCAGTTGTAAACCAGTGATGCAGCTTAAGATCCTTGCATCGAGAACCTCTCATTTATAAAGCCAACAAAGCGAGGAGCAGACACCTAAAGGCATAGGCCCTGAGAATAAAAAAGAATGGAAGGCCAACCCTAAAGGGGCAGATGCTAGAGAAAGTAACGTTTTCTAAGGCATTCTTTTGGAAAGAAAGTAAAAAACTTAGTTCCGGTTACGCGCTGTCATAGAGGTCGAAAGAATACTGATAGCGTGAGAGTGTTTGTGGAAGTTGTGTTAACGTCCAAAGCGCTCAAGTATAAGCACACTTTTCTGCGTCTCGTTCCACTGCGTTCTTATTTTTTTTAGTTTACAAGCTCACCGTGAAGCCATTTTCTCTGCACGAAAGGTGTTTTGTATGGCCAACTTAAAAAAACAGAAGAGTGCTCTAAGTTTTCGTGACCTTTTCCAATGCTTTAGTTGTAAGGAAACAAATGTTTCGAACTCACATAGTCGGGGTATGCTTAACGTGACACGCAGCTTCATACTTAGCTCGTTTCCGTGGTCAAAAGTTTGAGGAAGTAGGTGAATAAAAAACATTTTCGTCATCATTTTTTATTCCAACCAGCCTCTTACCTCTGGTTCTCGGAGCAGCTGCCGCTGGATTTATATTCACAGAGCACGCGCGTTTGCTTCCTCCACCTTCACCTAACTTGTCGAGCATCCCCGCCAAAGCTTCCCACGTTCCTGCAAACAAAAACTAATACACACGCGATATTCCAACGCCCTTTTCTTTACAATCTCCGTGAAAGGCCTCACCATAACGCCGCTTGTATGACAGATAGTGCGGCCACCGAGACACTTTTGGCGTTTACCCAGTTCTCACTCCTTTGCAAATCATCTAGATAAGGGAAGGCAGCCGGCGCGTTGTAATTACGCGGTTATGACGCAAAGCCATCTTTGCTTCCTGAGTCGGTTGGTCTCCGCACTCTTCGCATCGTATTCGTTCCCTAGGTTCTCAAGAGAAAATGGCTGCGCCGGCCCTCTGTTCGTGAATGTGCCAGGCTCTACAAAACTCTGCCGGTGTTGTCTGGGATGCACCCGCCTTCAGCTTTCCTGAACTCCAAGCCACAGTACACAGTTTCTGTGGAGTTAAAAGGGAGCATCACTGCTTTGCAACGGAAGTATGAGGTGGACTTGAATGGCCGGGATTCCCGCTGTCGTCAGGCATGACTTTTCCGTTTGGCGGACTTCTTCAAACAATCAGCACTGCTGACACATTCATTGTGCTTATGCCAGTCGTGCATTTCTCTCAAAGACCGAACCTGTAAGTGAGTCTTTGCGAACATATTAAAAAACTTTCCCTGAAGGTGCAGAACACAGTTCCCTTGTAACAGAGCTAGCAAGAACTAGCTAGCTCCAATTTGCACCAACTGTAGTCGACCTGACTTTTGCAGTCGGGCTAAGTAAAGATATAGCAGAGAGAACGGGAAATATGTCCACTAATTATAGCCTATAGCATCTCCGCCGCATTAATTGCTATTGCTACCATAGCTTGGATCTGTGCTAGTTGGCTACTTGATATGTCGGTGAGACAATGCGAGAAACGGACACTTTCAGGGATATGAATGAGCAGAGACAACAACAGCGAAGATCTGCCGAAATTTAGATAATTGTCTACTGATGCGTAACAATTTTACTGCGCCTGTCTTCGCTGTGAGTACTTTACTCCCAGATTTGGCTAAGAGTAGCCAAATAAATTGGGTTATTTAATTGCTTTAAAGTTCTCTTTGGTTTTTGTTTTTCTAAAATGACGTACAGGTGCCGTCAAAAGGAATTGGAACACGGTCTCGTAAATTTACAGAAATTTCTTCTTCCGGAAACTGTCTTAATGTATTGGTGTTCGTATAAAGGAGTCCTCCCTAACAGAGAAAGTTTCCGGTAACCCAGTAATAGCTGTCATAAAGCTAGTAAGATAAATATTTTGCTATTTTCACAAATCCTTGTTCCAATTACTTATGGCGGCACCTGTACATTTACACCATCGCAACGATTAAGTGCCTTAGCACCGACAAATAACTATTTCCCACAGATGCAAGCCGTAGTGCATGGTTTGTCCTGCACGCAATTTTTATATTTCTTGACGTCATGCATGTATTGTAGACTTACTTTTCGCGGCGGCCGAGAAAGTGAAGCAGAATGGCAGTGCACCGCTAAACCGTGCCCGCACGTCGGTTCTAAGCTGGACCCCCCGGACGGGCGGTTGAAAAATAAGCGTAGTTGTGCAGCGCCGTCTGACAGTTCCACTCTGGAAGGACACGCCCCGAAGTCAACGTGCTCGGCGGGAGTTCCCGCTCGTCGTTTCTTTTTATTGTTATCTTAATATATGCGCAACACGTCTCGGCGAACCCTGACAGAATCCTGGCGTCGATCCTCTGGCCTCACTTTTTCCAACGACATGGCAAGTCTGGAGGGGCTGTGGTTCCATATCTCAAACGGAGAGGAGGAATGATGTTAGTGTCTTAAAGCGATAGTACTGAGTGATTTATTGAGCGAAAAAAATTGTCCGACGTCCGGCGTCTTTAACACTCTTGCTCACGTTTCATTGATTCTTTTGCCTGGACTTTTATATATGCCTCGGTTTTCACATATAGGCGTGCGCGGATACATCGGCATAGAACGCACATTTTTTTTTTTTTTGGCACTCAAGGGCTAGTGTTTTGTGTTTCCTTGAAAGACTCTTGGGGAGACGTCTCAGGCGGTGTTCGGGCGGTGTTTTTGTCGTCCAGCTCGAACGGCTTCCGGACTAACGTTTTGGCTGTGTTTTTCCCGTCTAAGTACGAACACGTCAGTGGTTGCAGGTTAAGCGGGCTCAGAAGAGGGAAAGTGGGGGTCGCGTACACGCAGCCAGTCTTGATGCCCTCACCTATGACAGACCCGTCGTGCGGGGGGGGGGGGGGGGGGGGGGGGATTTCAACGTGGATGTCTCACGTCCCTATGCGGCCTGACAGCTGTCCTCCGTACATAGACATAGACATCGTACATAGACATCGTACAGGGCGGTCCACTCATAAAGGGAACCGGCGACCGCGTGGCCGCACCGCTCCGCGAAGCGCTGGCGCCGAGAAGTGGCGAGAATCGGAGACAGCCGGCGCATGCGCTCTCGCCTCACGAGGCGGGAGAAGCCGCGCATCGTTATAGTGAACTAGAAGTATTCTAGTTCACTACAACAGCGCGCTGCGCAGCCGCTCAGCTACCTAAAGCTGGATAATCCAGTATTTAAAAAATGGAAAAAAAAAGAAAAAAAAAGCGATTTTTTTTGTTCTCACTGCGAGAATAAGCGTACTCTCGCATCCGCGGCATCTTTTAAAACAGCGTAATTAAAGCGCCTTTTTTTCATCCACAACTAAGCCAGCATCGTATTTTATGCATTTCCGCTTTGTCAGGTTAGCTTGAGCTTAGCCGTGACATGAAAAGCAGCTTGAAATTGTTGTTGCACATAGCGCTAAGGTCCCTTGGCCAGGGATTTTTAACACCGGAGCTATTGTGGTGCTGGCCATGACGCCCGTCTCTTCTGGTGTCGTGTCACGCTTCCTCCGGAGCAGGTTATTCCGCTCAGCAAAAACCGATTGTTAGTATAAAAAAATAATTAAAGAACATGTCCCAGTGCATTTATGTTTTATTATCGTCATCAACAACTACAAGAGCCTACTCAGCTCCACTGCAGGACAAAGGCCTCTCCCATTGGCCTCCAACCGCTCCTGTCCTGCGCTGCTCGAGTCCTCGGTTTACCCCGAATTTCTTTATTTTATCCCTCCATTGGCTAAATGACCTTCCCCTTCTTCCGGAGCCATCTCTTGATATCCACTCTCTTACCCTAACTGTCCACTGATTGTAGCTTCGTCCCACTACATCGCCAGCCCAAGTACATACATTTCTTTTTCTTTATTTGAGGCAATATCTTCTACTCTAGTTCATCTGATCCACGAAGCTCGTTTCCTGTCCCTGAGTGTCACTTCTAACATAATTCGTTCAATGGCCCATGGAGCCGACCTAAGTTTGCTTTCTAGCTCCTTAGTAGGGCGCCAAGTTGTAGCTCCATATGTCATCACGGGCAGTATGCATTCGTTTCATACTTTTTTTTTCTTAGTGATAGAGGTGGCTTTCTTTTCATTATTTTTGAGTGCTTGCTGAGGGCTCCCCAGCCCATGCCTTTTCTGCGCCGGATTTCTTTCTCGTGGGTGGGATCTGCACGGACCACCTGTGCAATGTAATTATATTTTTGCACTTGTTGTAGCGTTTCGATACTCATTCTGAAGAGAGTACTTGCGGCATGTTTATTAATCAATACTTTAGATTTATTCACATTTATTTTTGGCCAAACGACCATGCTTCATGACTGAAGTTCCTCAAAGATTTTAGCGGGTGTTCTGCAGACTCAATTAGCAAGCCTGTGTCGTCTGCAAACCTCAAAAGGCTCAAGTATTTCCAGTTTATCCTTAATCCTGTGCTTTCCCAGTCAGGCTTTCTCAATACGAGCGCCAGACGTGCTGTGAACAGTTTCGGCGAGATGGTATCTCCCCGTCTTACTCCCTTTCGTATCGAGAATTAGTCGCTTTACTTGTGAAAGATTATCCTTCCAATACATCCCTTATTTGTGAATGTGAATGTGAATGTCAATGTGAATGTTTTATTTCAGACAACCCCCCAAAAAAATTACAGGGGAGATGTTACCGAGTAAACATCGTAATGAACACATAACAAACATTACGGAAGCGGTTGTCTTCGGGGATGCCGAAAAGGCAAATGAATTACCTGACAAAGGACTACATCCCCCGCCCCCCCCTCCCCACGAATTTCGAGCACAGGAAAACATAATACAGAAAACAAACTCCATTTGATACAAAGTTTAGGTAACACAAGTAAAGGTAGAATTTGTATTACTTAAGAATTGGCATTGCAAGTATAAACAAGATCACAAAGTAGAAATACAGAGCGATATTCAGCGGTAATAATACGCTTATCTATATCATAGCTTGTTCACTGTAACTCCAGCAAATACACATCAACTTTCTTTTTGAAAGATTGCACAGAAAGAGAAGACTGTATGAATGTAAGAATAACAGGGTGCTTGTTCGAGAAGTCGGGAATTATGTAGGTTGTCTTTTGCGGACCCATTTGAACTATGTTACCTCGTTTTATTTCCTTAACGTTACACCTATCATCATTATGTCCATGGCCGGCTGAGCCGACCTAAGTTTGCCTTCAAGTTACTTAGTAAGGCGCCAAGTTTCGGCTCCTTTGGGCTGGACACGTAGTTAGGCGAAATGACAACCGACGGACTACCAAGGTGACAGAGTGGATACCGAAAAACGGGTCTAGAAGAAGGGGAACGTCAATTACCCGATGGAGGGACGAAAGTAAGGAATTTCGGAAAGTAAGCGAATGGACTCTGGTGGCGCGAACAGGAGCGGTTGTATGTAGACGGCAGGGGCTTTCGCCGTGCGGTGGACCTAGCGGTGTTTTTGTGGTTGTTGATATTGATGTTGATGTTGATGTCGTCGTCATCGTCGTCGTTTTTGTTGTTGTTACGTTAAAGATCCCCAGGTGGTCAAAATTAATCCGGAGCCCTCCACTACGGCGCGCCTCATCGCCTGCGTTGCGTCGGCGCGTTAAACCCCACAATCAATCAATCAATTTTTGTTGTTGTTGTTATGTCGTGTGGTTGTGGTTGTGGTTGTTGTTTATGATGATGATGGTGATTGTGATGATGGTGATAATTATGATTCAAATATTTTATATGTCGTCTTGAAGTCGTATGTAGGTCTATTCTATTCCCCGTTCTTTTAATGCTTCTACCACTGCTAGGGTTTGCACTGGGTCAATCGTGTTCGCCTAGCCTATAAATGCCACGAAAAGGGGTTTAGTGTATCCTGCTGATTTTTTTATTACTTGATTTACGACATAGATGTGATCCATGGTTGAGTACTTTTTAGAACCTTCAACGCTCCTCTAAATTCCTCGTCCTCATACATCGACCCTCGAACACTGGAACCCTCCACTCTGACTTTCATTGCGCACTACTCTCCAAAAAGTGGTCTAGCGCGAGCAATTTAGAGCCGTGAGCCTCCTCTTCTCACCCCAAACGGCCTCTGTCCCTTCGTAAGAAGTCAACCAGCTTGAAACAACAGTGTTTTGTTTCGTGCACTCATTGCACTGTTCTAAGCTACTCTGGTCATCCTTCTTCCCACAGTGGAAGGGCAGTGAATTTAAAAAAATAATTTTCGCTCGTAAATAACACTTCCGCCACAACATTTGGCATGAAAACGTACCACAACGACGACAGCCGCCACACAGTGTTCTGAGATTCTACTATGCCTCAGGAATAGCCCGGCCGGTCGATGTTGTCGACTTGTCCATGCACCATTAGTCGCCTGGCTCCAGCCTGTCCCGTCGTAATTCGATGCTCGCGGTTACAGGCTTGTACTAGTCGCATCGTTCAGACTGATTTTATCAATCAAAGCAAACGGTCCCTTCGCTGTGTATCTTCGAAATATCGAGCAAATACATGCTTAACGTCTCCGTCGCTGCTGCGACACCTGCTTGTACTGGAGATTGGGGAGTTAAAAAAGCGCTCTTAAAGCCCTTTTGATTGAAAACTCGCGCTGCCGCGTCTTTCTTCCCCATCAATAGCTGCATATTCGTCGGTAGATGTGAAATGAAGGTGCTGGGGCGTCGAGAGAACTAGTTGATTAGGTGTCAGACGTCGGGATTTTGATAGTTTTGGAGTTTCACACGACGTTTCAGGCATTTTTCTACCTCGCGCACCGCTTGTTTGCTCGTTCGTTGAGCCATTCGCGCGCTGTAGGGGAGGGAATAGTTTTATCGATCCCTTTTCTGGCGGTATTCACCGGTGTTGGCCGGATGCCGGTGTTTACCCGGGACTTCCCACTTGGTGACATGTCGACATTTGCCGAAGAGAACGAGAGCGGCGGTTGGTTCCGACTGTCTATGTCAGTGGATGTCGCCAGTGCACGAAGTGATAAGGAACGATGTTCGGAGCTATCACCACAGCAAGTTTTCGCGATCAGCGCAGATGTGGCGACTGCTATCTCTGGCCCTGTTACAGGGGTATTATTCCTGTGAAGCATTGGACGCATTTAAATTCCTGAATACACACTACCCTGACCTATTCAATTCGTGGGAACAGCCTTTCTTATCCACAGCGGCAAGTGTCGGTGCCCACGTAATAATTTTGTTGACTGCATTGTGCTTACGAGTTTGAGTTGCGGGCAGGTTAGGGAGATCGGGTGATACGCATGGTTTGAATAGGATATGCTGGTTGATTTTCCTTGGAACATGGTCTTTTTTATCACTTAATATAAGTTCTTCAATATCCCAGTTCACAGAAATTGTAGTTGTTTGGAAAACTACGCCTTTCTGAAAGCTAAAAAGACGACGTATGTTGGAATATGATAAGTAGCCCCTACAGAACGGCCTAATGTCTTTCAGCGCTGCCTTTAAATTAGGCTATGCCGGTAGCTCTCCGCGTGACATCGTCATGCACCCATCTGCGCAAGCATCTTCGGAAGTAAAATGAGTTACTTTCCCCCTCTCCCACCTCCCCAAAAAAAGGACGACGCCTGAACACACATTCAAGTCCGCTTAAAAGACCAATTTAATGTCGTTGCAAGTCCACGGAACTACAATGACGAACAGCCTTCAGCAAGCTGCCAATGTGAGTTTCGATATCCCGGCAACAACGACGGTGATTCACCAACCTTTCATGCCGAATTTCGACATAAAATTTCTGGGTACTTGGACAACTTCTCAAGAAGGCTAGGTGGGCTCGTGCTTTACCAGAAAGAGTACACGCATTGCTATGTGGATAAGACAAAACACTTCCTGTAGGAAACTTGCTACCCCTTATGAGTAGGTATATGGCTAAAGAACATTTAATATGCAAAGGTTTTGTCGTGTATCAACGTACCGTGAATGCTACAAGGCGTGCATATACCCCAATGAAGGCATGAGCAGGATGTTCAACTACAGTAATGCTTTACCGAGTCTGCTCATTCCACGTGTCGGACAGAAAAGCGCACTTGTCATTCCCAGGGTATTCTAAAACTGTGCCTTCGCGGCGCCGCCAAACTTGCAATCAGCTGCGCGTCGATTTACCCAGCGAGGAAAACATTGACCGCGTATCTGCTTGCTTCGTGTAGCCCCTCTGTTCTCTTATTCCACCCTCATGATAGTTATTCCCCTCTCGCTTCTCCATGGCGAATACAATGAACGTTTGCTCAAATCAATTTGTTAGGGCTTTCGTTTCTGTTGAGGTTGGAGCAGTTCGAGCAACATCTGTTGTTTCACGTTCGCTTTCATCTCGCGCCTTTTGGACACCGTTTTTAACGCATTGCTTTTTTTTTTTCATTATCTATCCTAGAAAGCAATTGTACCTGCATACCCAAATAAAAGAACGCTTCTGCTTTCGGTTGTCTACTTGTAGTGCGGGTCTGATATTGGTCAGGTTTTCTTTGTGCTGAAAAATAAGGAAATCTATGAGCCACGGCGTCAGTACCAGTAGTTTGGAAAGACCTTGCCTATATAGACTTTCTGTTCAAGCTATTTTCACCCGTGTTTTTATTTTGCCGTAAAGGTTAGATTGACAAAAAGACAGATTGACAGAAAGACCGATTGACAGATTGATAGAAAGACAGGCAGACAGAATAAAATATTTGCGGTTGCGTCTCCCAAGAAGTACGGTCGTCTTTAAAATTTTGGTGGGTCTAGGATTCGCCCGAGCATTACGGCCATGCAGGAACCCTTTCGGTACGAGCCCACGCGATGAGTAGGCGCCATCTTGGGCAACTCTTTTACGAAATTAACATGCTTGATTGGGAGGCACTGCGGGATGAACATATAATTTCGTCGGAGTAGTCGGTACCAGTTCGCGTGTGAAGGCCATTCCACACACTCCTCTGCACACAGTTCTTTCGCCAGGGAAGACAGGCCTGTTGCAAATTGGGAATAATCAGCCGGTAAACCTCACCGTATACGCTCTTGTGAGAGTAAGGCAGCCGGCAGAGAGTACGCTGTTGTTAACGTGAGGCAATGAGACTTGAACAATTAAAACGAAATTCGTTTCTATTTGAACAACATGCTGCACTGCTCAAAAGGATCCGCACGAGGGATATGTCGCGGAGTGGGAGAATGAGTCCGACACGCAGTTCAACGAGAGTCCATTAAGGCTGGATCAGTACAGCCGGTTAGGACTTGTCTTAACCTTTCCTAGCTAGTGCACTTACCGCACAGTCTTAATCCTTCCTTGTCAGTGCACTCTGAGCACTCCCCTTTCGTCGTTTTACAGAGCTGACACTACTAGGGCAATAGAGAAGGTTTTATTGGAGTCAGCCGCGGCTAAACTTCTAAACATCGGTTCTTCTCCCTCAGGGATTTTTTATAGGCTGAAGTTTTTTTTTAATCCCCCATCCCCGCATCCATTCTTTTGAGAAGAAGAGCGATTAAGCGGCGCCGAGGAACTACTCAAGGAGGATATCAGCTTATCTTCAAAACGTTTATCTTGGCTATACTTCTTTTTTGCGGCCCCAAACTAATCTGTTGAAGGAGGCCAGCTGCTCGTATCTCGCGTCGCTCCGAGAGCAGCGCCATGTGGGTCACAGCCAGTTCGGCGTCGTTGTTTGCCACTGCGAGTTCGCCTAAGCAACTTCCGCCCGATTAATGTTGGAATAGGCTTCGGTTGACGGAGAAGAATAAGAAGAAAGCGAGGAAGAAGACGAAGCAGGAAAATGTTCTAGTCATTCTTTGTCTGTCAGTGTCGATGCTAGAGGTGCACACGTGGCCGTAAGTCGAAGGTGAGAGCCAATCACGAACACATTCCTGGGAGAAAATGTTCCGTCAGTGTACCAATTTTCGGTTTTACCTGAAAACGAAGGAAATGAAGCATTGAACACTCTTTTATGTCGTTGAGCCAATGTTCTTGTTCGGAGCTCTGATTCCGGCAACCTAATTTTCTCTGAAATCGCGAGGGGAAAATAAATGTAAAAGCCTTCCCGGTTCCTTTATCTCCGCAGAAATCATTCACACCTGTCGCGCGTTTTCGGCAAAGACAGCGCAAGCGCGTTTATTAGGCAGCTATATTATAACCCCGCACCATCCGATAAACCGTGCTCTTCTTTTCTTTTTTTTTTCTTTGGGAATTTTCTTTGGGAACCGCGATAAAACTGCTGTCAAAAGTGTCTTTAAAAAACGTTCAGCGTAAAGTGGCGCCTTTGTGCTAAGAGTGAAGTGGCGTCAATAGGCAGGGGCTTGTGGCTAGTCGACATCCTGTTGTCCTTTCTTTTTTTACTTTGAACTTCGGAATCTCATTACGCGAAACTCCCGAACGAAGTCGCGGTCGGCGCGCCGCCTGTTCGGCGTCGATGGCTCTGCTCGCTTACTCCTCCGTAGTTTCAAAACATCGATCAATTTTGCGAACGTTCAACAGGTCGCCGCACCGCGCGGCGGTTCTGGCGTCGCGGTGGCACGGAGTGACGTGGCAACGTCGCGACATCGCGGCGCAAAGGGCACCTTTCCCGCAGAAATCAAATGAGGAATTGCATGAGTTGAAATACAGAAGTCAGCCACAAATACTAGTTTCGCGAATTTAATTCTGCATCCGTCTAACCTTTACTCTGGAAGAGTGTTTCCACACAACTTTCTTACCATGGTACAGCGAGGTTTCCTTGTTGCGTCATTTCAGTCAACTGGGAAATTAAACGGTTTGCAGCCAAAACTCGATCTAACGAAGCGCGATCTTACAAATTTCCCGATCTAATTTCCGATTTCCCCACAGGTGCATATACGACTGAATGATTTTATGAACTCGAACGAACGAAATTGATTCCGCGCCATTCCCGTTTTAACGAAGTATTTCGAGAAACAGGCACATTAAAAAAAATCAAATTGCAATGGGTTTCGTCAGAACGCCACAAAGATTATTGCGCCCCCTCAGAAAAAAACAAACACGAGGCATCTAGTTTTGTTCTCACACAGTTCTACGAGACAAAATCAGCAGTCCTGCGGCCGCAGACCACGGCATCCCCGCCAGCACGTTTCCTACAATCTTGAAGAGAAAGAACGCCATCATCCATGCCACTTTGTTTTGAATTGCGTCGAAGAAAAATACCCTCAAGACTACCCCGCGCGAGAAGCTGGAGAAGGCCCTGTTTACGTGGCTCAAGAATATGAGAGCCAAGAACATTCTGCTCAGCGGGGAAGTGGTTCAACAAAAAGCGCCTTATTTCACGCGTCTGCTGGCGTGCGCAGACTCCAGGGCAGGCCCAGGTCGGCTTAATATTTTCACCGCGGACTTTTAGCATTTTGCTGAACTATTGGCATGGCAGCACCGCGGCCGCCGGAATTACGATGTCATTGCATCTGCTGAGATTCACCCCCATTTCGCTATCATCTGCTGGGATTCGCCCCCCCCCCCCCCATCTGTGAAATCAACTGCTTCTAAAATAACCGTCCCGATTTTACGAAGTTCTTAATTTAACGAAAAAATTAACTCACACTTCTAGCGAACTTTATCACTGGACGAAGAACGAAAAGACGGAACACACGCTGGGGTTAAATTTCGTCCAATGGTAACGTTCGCTACAAGTATGAGTCCATTAATCAAAAAACCAACTCGTCCAATTCTCCGCTTTAATCAACGAAATAATTAGCGGTTCCCCATGACTTCTTTAGATCGGGTTTTAACTGTATCAGAGAAGCGTAATACCCAAACAACCATATTCGTTCCCATAATACGTTCGCCGGGAATTTTAAAAATCTAACCACTCCTCATATAGGGAATGCGAAAGCGTTAATGTCCCATTGTCCGAGGTGTCATATCATCATCGTTGTCATCGTCATTGCCATTATCATTTCCTCCTTCTTCGTCGTGCTTTTTTTTTCTTCCTTCGTCTTCCCTTTGTTATTCTTACTCTGCATCGCCCTATATCGAGAAGAGAGAGAGAGAGAGAAAGCTTTTTATTAGAGGGAAAGCAGAGAGGTCTGCCGGTAACATGCGACAGCATGTTACCGGCAGACCTCTCAGACCGGCATGTTACCGGGTTGGGATGGAGGGGATGGAGTGGAGGCAATAAAGTCACCATAGTAAATAAGGCGAAGGAGAGAAAAGAAAGAAGTAAATAAAATAAGTGAAAAAAATTGAAAAAGAAGGAGGTAGTGCGTGTTTAAGACCGTGAGTGCGACGCGTGATGTTTAGATGGTTACATAGCGTGTCTCAGCGACGCGGATGTCATTGAGGTATTCAAATAATGTGGTTAGAAGTTTACGCTGAGACGAGGGAGATGGCTTCCAGAAGTGATTTTAAAGTTATGATAATGTTGCTGAGGTACTCGCTCTTCTGTGCGAAGTCGTTTCTTGCTAGACCTTATGTAGGACACTCCAGTAAGATGTGCTCTACTGTTTCCGGTAAACCGCAGTTGTCGCAATAAGGGTTCGAGGTTAGGCCAAGGCTATACCGGTAGGTATTTGTGAGAGCTGCGTTGAGATGTAATCGATGCTACAAAGTCTCTAGCCGATGTGTAACTCGCTCCGGTAACCTAATTGCCAAAGTAGGATCGACATGATGCAGGAAGCGGGGCTGGTATTCCCGGAGGGAGCAGAAGTTGCTTCTTTCCCTGAAAACAAGCTCCTTTGCTAGTCTTGAAGAATCCTGCTTCGTGAAAAAAATGTTCCTGACGTTCCGCAGTCATAATCTTTTCTTGGCAGCCTCATCTGCTTTTTCGTTGCCTATGATGGTGCAGTGCGCTCGTATCCACTGTAATGTGACGCGATGCCCGGCGACACAGACTAGATGATTCAGGTAGAAGTCATCAAGTGATCTACCTGATTTCATGATCACGTGATCTACCTGATCTGGTTTCATCGTGAGCGCTGAAGCAGCTGGCATGTCCAAGAGTTTGTATCGAATCTTTAAATATAACCCGCTCTGCTGGCTGCTGGCGGAGAATGTAGCGAAGTGCGTGTTTAATGGCATGAAGCTCAGCAGATGTGGATGACGCTGGGCGCTCAAGACTGTACGAGAGTGCGTAGCCGGTTGATAAAATGACGAGTCCAGAATAACTGCAGTCAGGTGTACATGAGCCATCAGTAAAAATGTGGGTCATATGAGATCATCGGCTATTGATATGGGCAAGTGTTGATTGAAGGAGGTAAATTTGAGGCATAACTTTCTTTGAGCTGAGTCCAGGTATGTTAACGGTTATGCACAGGGGCGATACAGTCCATGGCAGTGAAGCATAAAGAAGGATTTATCGTCGTGAAGGGATACGAAGATGCTACGCGGCAGTAGCGCTGAGCTTTGCGACGTGTCAAGCAGCGTCAGAGAAATTTTACGTCAAGCCACGGTTACTCATTAATGATGGTAGAGCTCCACGCATTACGTTAGGTCTAACTCCAGGAAATACCCCCAAGAGCACCAGGAAATGATTCTGCGTTGAGGTTTCTCGGCATATATTTGCATTCTATTTCCGTATGCCTCATTTTGGTTTTCTTTGGTACCACGCGCCTATTACGTCTTGCAGCAAATATTTTGCGTATTCATATTCGGGTTTCAGCACTACGCACCCGGGGGTTGAGACGCAGAGGACTACCGATTAAGTGATAATGTTTATTTATGTTCGTACGTTGCCTCCGTCCTCGATAGTTATATATCAATTTTGTTCGTTTTTTCTATTGTTCCTCAGTTAGCCATTGCGGTTTCATCTGATATTACTGTGGCTTGCTTGTTTCGGTTTCTCTCGTATTCATTCTGGATTAGTTTATTTTTATCTGACTTAATATATATTATAGTGGTTTGCTTATCTGTCTGTTTTCTGGTAAACTCGCCGCTTATACACTTGCCTAGGCAGGCGGGGTACATAAAAGAGCGAGACATACGCACAAAGAGGACCAGTGTGTGCGTGCGGGTGCGCGTGAGTGTTTGTGTGTAGCCGTTCTATCAATGATAGGACTAACACGATACCACTACGGAGAAAATCTAACTTTCCATCTCCGGGAGACTATAGACGCCACAGTTTACAAGCTTTCTACGGGTGCTGCTCGGCTGCAGCATAACTTTATCGAGCGAAATAGAAAAGTAAGGACTAGCAATAGGCTCTTGCTCTATACGACCTCCGTGTTAAGGAACTGAAGGGTGGTATTAAGCAAGAGACGATCCTTCGCCCAGAAAAATCTCGTGAAGCATGTAGACATCTGATGGAGCCGCTTGTCAGACCTGTCAGACGTGGAAGCATCACGCAATGAGGCTTGCGTAGGGGCTCAGGCGACGGCTTTCGCATCCGGACAAAGATGGAAGGATGCGGAAAAAAAGCAACGCTTTGAGCCTGTTCATGTTTACGCGCGATGAACAACCAACCACGATCTTGTGGGCGCTTTTGAGCACGGCAGATTAATAAAAATGGGAGAATATTCTTCGCAGTCTCTACTTTCGAAACTTTACATCTTGGAAAAAAAACGAAGGAAATAAATTGCGCTTCGTTTGCTTTTCCACGCGTAGTAGGTGCGATGCCTAAGTCCAGGGCTGAGAAATCAGGCAGACGCTGTTCTACATACGCCCGAATTTCAAAATATTCCCCCTCTTCACTTTCCCCGCTAACCCCCCAGACTTGCAGGGGGAAATAAAATAGTAATATACACAGTTAATATCTTTCGGAGTTAGATCTGTTTTCGTTCTATGCGTCTTTTTTTTTTCTCTCTTTTTGACCTTACCTTCGCGCTGTTCCCGGATAAAGCGGTACGAAGCATGAAGTTAATCGGATTACCGACCAGGAAAAGCCTTACCGGAAGCCTTCAATGCAGGGTACCAAGATTTCTTAGTTTATTATGTTCTGCGTCTTGGAAAGAGCTTGCTGGAGTGCGCTGCTGCAATAGATCCCCTGCTAACACCGAACCTAACATAAATCATATACCTGCTTAATTCTCCAGGTCGGCTTGTTTGCCTTTCTAGCGTTCAAAAGACCCTCCACCTCATTCCTTTCTTGGTTGTTGTCTAAAACACCTTGCGGCAAATGTAGTCTTTTACTTCTTAAACGTTCGAAAGCAAAATCAGCTCTGATTAGTAATTTAGGCCCGACAGGTACTTTCCGTAGTCGATGTAGAATCTCTGACCAGAGAAAGCACGCCACGAAAAAAAGTGCGAAGAAAAAAAAAAGACGAAGCGCTAAGCGAAATCCCTTTCTCACGTTCGTCCGGTTTCACTATAGGTTTCGGAAAGAGAGCATTTGTATCCTGATGTCGAGAGAGAGAAAAAAAGCCGGTCGGTTCAGTTTGGGTTCGGGTGACTTAATTTTGTTCGGTTCAGTTCCGGTTCGACTGAATCAAAGAGCAACTGTTTCACGCACTGTTTTGCGAGCAGTGGAGCGGTTAAGTAAATATACGTCAATAACTAAGCGCAATAAAAAAATAACACACTTAAGGTTTCGTATAACAAACCCGCCGTGAAATAGAGGACCTCAGAGAAATTTCGCTGACGATGGGAATTGGCACTGAGCCGCCGTCTACCCTAACCACGAGGGAATGGTATACCTGCGTCCCTCTAACAAGCACCAAAATAGCTACCACACACGCACGCACACACGCACGCACGCACGCACGCACGCACGCACGCACGCTCGCCCACGCACAACACGACGTCCACTGCCCCAACGGCAAGCATATTCGGTGGGCTCACGTTCCGGTAGCACGCATCGGAAAAGACTCGTATTGCACCGTTTCCACGAACGGCACTGGACCAGCAAGGCGTAGATGAAACATTGGGAACGCATATGATAAAGGGCAACACAAAAGTACGCAACTGCGGGCGAAAGCCGGGTGCGCAACGTAAGACTGATGCGCGCGGGCTCCGCTCGGCGCCGCGAAATCGACTACTCCACCTGCTGTTTCTCTCAAGAAACAGAAGGTAATTCGAAAACGATCCGTTTAGATAGATTGTAATTAGCTAAAACACCGAAATTACGGTGGCAAATAGATTATGTACTGACTATACAGGGTGTCCCAGCTATCATGCACCAAGCTTTTAAAAAAGAGTAATGGCGTAACTTGAAGAAAACCTAGTGCATAATGTTTGCAGTACTGTGGAGAAGCGGACAGTGATTTTTTTCGTTAATGAGACTTAATTAATTAATTGTAATTAATTATCTAACTCGAGAAGTACTGACCTAATCACTAAAGTGTCAATGAGGCACTTGTAGGTACCCACGAGGGGCATCTAACTCCGGTATTTTCAGCGACGAACTAATTGCGTACACATTTATTCTGACTGATAAAGAAAACCCGCGAAATATGAAAAATACCACGTGACGGCGCCTCCGCGCGCATTAGCGCGCATCGTAAAGCAATGCCCCCAGACAGGCTGCCTCGGAGTTAGCCAGAATAAAATAAACAAAAGAAAGAAAGAAGAAATCGCGACCGAGTTTGTGCCTTATCTGTCCACGCGCCAATAGAGTTTCTTACAGTATACTTACTAAGAAACTCTATGCACGCGCCCCGCGAATCTTGCTGTTGCTGCTCCTTCCATGCATGCCATTATCAAGGCGATGCGCTGTCTCTTCGGGCGGGTGACAGGCGAAGCAGTTGCTTTCAATCAGCTCATTTGGGGACGCTGCTTTACAATGCGCGCGGAAGCGCCGTCACGTGGTATTTTTCATATTTCGCGGGTTTTCTTTATCAGTCAGAATAAATGAGCACGCAATTAGTTCGTCGCTGAAAATACCGCAGTTAGATGCCCCTCGTGGGTACCTACAAATGCCTCATTGACACTCCAGTGATTACGACAGTAATTCTCGAGTTAAATAATTAATTACCATTAATTAGTGAAGTCTCATTAACGAAAAAAATACTGTCCGCTTCTTCACAGTACTGCAAACATTATCCACTAGGTTTTCTTCGAGTTACACCATTGCTCTTTTTTTAAATCTCGGTGCATGATAGCTGGGACACCCTTATAGCATCACCGTTATAGCTTGTCTACTTACAGCGCCAGCCTTCCGAATAGTCGCATTTTTTATGTTTTGCAATTTATCAAGAATTTAGGTTACTGAGTCAGTGTCCTGCTCGCTTCGAGTTCACGTCCATCTACGGCAAAAGTGCTCGACGACGCCTGTTCATTTTTTATGGGTCGTGAATGTGACAGCATTTGTGTCCAATTGAACTCCACTGAGTGATCGTTTCGGTTATGCGATGCGAGATATTGTAGCCGTTGCGCCGCAGTGCGTGGTCAGCGGAGCGCGTGCTCGATACGCCACCGATTACCCCACTCACAGAAACAGCTGCTACTGTCTGCTTTGCCTCGTACCGTGGTCCTACACTGGCTGAGGTTGAGTAGTTTCGCGTGGCTCCTGGAGAGCCGTGCGGCGCATGCGCGAGGAGCAGTGACGTCAAACAGCGCACAGACCGTTGCTCTCTGCCCGGCGTCTCTCACACACCCCCCGCGCCCAGCGTCTTCGCCAACCTCCGTTCCGCACGTGGCGGCCCGGTCCACTTGATGATCATGCGAGAGGTGGCGGGGTGTGGAACCGATGACTGGTGCGTCGCAGAAACACCGGCGTGCGCCTGTAGAACCAGCTTAGCTCTGGGGCGATTGGTGACGCTGTGCCGGAGCCGCTTGATTAATTTACAAGTGTCGCATAATTCGTATACCGTGTGTGTGTGTCACTGAAGCAGCAGTAAGCATGATAATCAAGCTAACCCTTGACAACCAGGAAAGCTAAGAATAACCAGCTGAACCTTAGCTCCCGCTACGTATATCCTGGCATAACCGAGCTAAGCCACTGCTACTTTTTATTCATTCGAACGAGCTCGTGCTGTGGAACGCTTTGAAGTCGTGTGTCGGCCGTTTCTTGGCTCCCGACGCCGAAGGCAACGCCAGCGCCAGCCCATTCGCTCAATGCACCATTCCAGCTTGATCACCTCTACCTGATCATTAGCCCGATCACTACCCGTTTGGAAGCTATTTCCCGTCTTTGCTTCTTTCTTTGTTGAAACCACAATCTAACTCGAGAAAACCGATGCGATTAAACCGATAGGGTTAAGGCCGCACGCAGGCGCGCCCCGTAAGTGGATCAGAAGTCAGCGGGAGTGAATATCAGCGGCTTATTTTTCTAATCTGCTGTAGTGTGAGAGGAAAAAAGCTTGTGCCTGCTGCAAGAATGCTAGGTTGGTCCTGTGGCATAATTTCTTCGAGTCCTGCCTAGAGGGTAAAATCAAGTATTTTGCTGCGAGTATGCTTTACTCGGCTTTGAGCCACTAAGCGCTGTTCACTGGCTCGCATCCTATAAGAAGACCAAATTTGTCGCCGATATGTGCGTGCGCGTGATTACCTCTTCGTTCCGCCTGACACCTGCCATCGGGTGTTTCGCTGCAATGCCAAATCGAATGACAGGTACTGTGATTACGAACTGACAGGGTACATTAGAGCTAGAAACAGGAGTTTTTTTTTTTGCTTCCGTAATGGCGGAGAGGAAGCGAGGGTGTGTTTAGATCTGCCGAAACAGCCCGCCCACTATGCAGTGAGAGCAACAGCAGTAATGCGAGTCGGGCGAGTTAGCCAATTTGTTCGTTTGGAAGCACACCGCCGTAGGATCAGACAAGATTGCCCAAAAGTCAGGACGGGGCTAACGTTGGACAAGTGGGGCAGCTCTTGTTCCATCTGCCTTGCTGCATGGTTTAGCTTTACTTCAGCGCCGTTTTTTTTTTATTTAAAGACTAAACGCGAAGGGCCTCAAAATAGGGGAATGGGTTTCGAGTCTTTCTCAAAAAAGAAAAAAACTGCACTTAACGCGCCGTTTTCTAATTAACTATACATTTTGCTTCGTTAAAGAACGCCGACCTATGCACTCTACATGTCCTGAAAAATCGACTGTTACAGAGCCCTGGAGCTGTAATGGTGGCCCATCCGTTTATGCGACAGATCAGACAAGAGGAAGGTATCTAGAAAAGAATCGACGCAATTTGTTTTTGCCCGTATTCGATGGCTGAAGGCAGCGAAGAAGTTTGAGATATTTCGTGCTCGATTTTCGCGCGAATTTATTAAAAAGCGACATGGGAGGCATTCTCTCTCTCTCTCTCTATTTTTCAACGAAGGCACACTTGTGTAGTATTTACATTATCCAGGCGTGCGACTTTTGTAAGAATGTGAATTATAAAAGAAACAGGAGGGTAATTGGAAGGTCTGCGTGCGTCGGTCCTTGCGCAATGCAGCAAGCCTGATCCTGCAGTAGTCGGAGCAAGATCCATGCCATGGAAGGGCAATTTCTATGCTTTGCGCTGCCGGCAGGCAGCTACGAGTGCGATGTTTCTCTTGTGCAGCGTTGCGCTTAGCGAGACCGGCCAAAGGAAACATGCGCTTCCGGTATTGATACTCATCCGTTTCCCCGTGTCCTGAGCGAGAACAGAACGTTTATATTTTTGTGATTGATCACAAGGAGCGCGCGGGGGGGGGGGGGGGGGGGGGGGGCGTGAATTGCGTGAGCGATGGCAAAATTGATGGTCCCTTAAAGAGAAATGCTCCCAATGACATTGACCCCGCATTATCAACTGAGCAAGGCAGAACCGTTTCTTCGTGAACACGGCCGTTGTTTTTTGTTCCGGTTTAGCTCCGGTGCTGGTATGCCGTGCTAAAAGAAAAAGAGGTTTCGTGTCGAGTTTGTTCCGGATTTGTTTGGTTTGGGTTCCGGCCCGACGCCCGCCTTTGAATACCATAGGCGAACACCAGTGCCCGAATTATCGTACTGAGTGAAGAAGTAACAAATTTCGGCGTTCCTTTAGGTGTGCTTGTTTTGCTCTTCCGCATTCCTGTTGCGTTTTTTATACTTTGGCGCTTCGGTGACTTAGTGCCTTTGCGTCATTAGAATACACAAACTACTTTTTTTTTTACTTTCTCTTCATCGGGGGGTAGCAGGCTAAACTGTTGAAAAAAATACGGCAGCTCGTTCCATCATTCTTGCCCTTTGGAAATGGTGCAAAGCGATACGTGAAGGCTGAAAATTCCGCAGCAAGTCGCGGTTGGGATTCGATTGTGCGACAATTGAAACTTCGCTAAAAGAACGCACTAAATAACAAGCACACGAAACATCATCCGATGATGGTCTTCCCGACGCCTGCAGCTGTCGTCAAAAGTTGGCCATGCGGAGCAGCTGTCTCTAAACTGCATAACCAATTCTTGATTTGTCATGGGAATACATTACCTGCATCTTTGCAGCGTAGCCCTGCCGCTTATCTGATTGACCTGCAGGTGGTGATGCTAATTACTTTCCGGTCGCAGCACCAGCACAGGCATCTTCGACACTACAATAAAGTGCGGCGTTTTTAAACGGAGGTAACGTGAAAGGGGTGGAGAGGAAAAGAAAGGGGATTTCGTAATCACGGCTAAAACATTGCGCCATTTTCGTTTTAACTGCTATGTTGTTACTACGCGCTACCTCACGAGCAACCTGCGACGTATTATGAAATCAATGCCGCTATTTCAGTAAACGTTGTCAGAACAGTATACTGCATCGACGCTCTGAAAAACTTGGAAAAATGATGTTACCTGAAGAAAAGAGGCCCCATGATATGGTACACACCCGAACCACCCCAGATTATCGTAACCGTTAAGGCTAATTCCGGCGAGGTGGGGACCAATCAGCGCCACGCGGTTAGGACTTACCCAATGGTTAGTATTTGAGCGTTATGCAGCGAAGCCACACCTGCGCTACCAAGCGGGCCACGGTAGACGCTGATAAAATATTTTAGACTAGTTAGGGAATCTGTAGAGAGCTCCGACATTATGACCCACGAGTGGTTTTGCTTTAAAGCTATCATCTCTATCAAGACAAGAAAAAAAGGTGACTGCTGGTGGGCATTGCTGCAGTAGCTGTGTGTGCGCGCTCTCGAGCGCGGGCAGCTGTCGTTCAGCGCCCGTCCCGTCCTGAATACCACTGAAATTCATTGCAAATTCATAAGGTAATGTTTGTTATACTATTTGCTGTTACCTTTGTAAGGAGCTGGTATACAAAAGAGAGAAGGCTGGTGGGTCTATAACTGTTAAAGTCTCTAACATCACCGATCTTGGAAATAAGAATTATGTTGTCCTTTTCCAAGGGTGGCAGTATCTTTAAAGTTCTGAGCCATACAGAGATCTAAGCTCTTTTCGCACACTGTTTCTTCCATCGTTTAGTTAATCCACGCTCATTGAAGCGTTTACTGCTGCTTTTCTTTTATTTACCCCTTTAAAGAATCGCGCCTCGGATTTGAATGCTAACTAACGTTTGTTCCGCGAAAGTAAAGTATCGAGCGCGTTATCCGAAGGTTGTGAGCGTGGAATCCCCATTGGGCACAAGCTTTCCGCCACTTTCATTCTAACAGTTCAACATTTTATGTTTTTGCAATCGAACAAAGACGAAAAACTTCCCCTTTGCCCTCCTCCGAGCCCTTGACGGGTAGCTTTCCCTCCTGCATTGTTCCATTGAGTTCATTCGTAATTACGATAAGCGACATCCTTCGTGAAGGCCATCGGTAGATTAAGAGTGTTCCCGGCCAGTCAACTGCTTCTTCTATGGCGTAAACGTTCAAGCTACGGCAGCGAGCAATACGCTGGTGGCTTCGCGTGAAACAGAATAAACGCCCTGTGGTGCTGGTACAGCAATGTTTCCTCCCACCCTTCTCTAGTGGGATCAGAATTAAGGATGCAATCCTCGAGCATCTACTCATGACAGACGGCGAAACACGCCCACACCCATACACCATAATGTTTGTCTAGGTGCACCAGGAAA
Source organism: Haemaphysalis longicornis (assembly GCA_013339765.2). Taxonomy (NCBI): domain Eukaryota; kingdom Metazoa; phylum Arthropoda; class Arachnida; order Ixodida; family Ixodidae; genus Haemaphysalis; species Haemaphysalis longicornis. The sequence continues at coordinate 98,603,534 of CM023450.1, read as the reverse complement.
GCTCCATGCTATAGAAAAAAACAGCGCACTCTTCCGCTCGCTTCTTTGCTTCCGTATGCCAGCTTCAATTTCATGTGATTACAACACCGAACACAAGAAATAATATTGTCACGCGGCATCTTTTTCAAAGCATACTTTATCAAAGAAAATGCAATACTGCTGACCTAATATTGTCGAGGGAGAACGTAAACAATCCATCATGGTATGTCAAGCGAGACGGGGTTGTTTAAGAGCCCTTGTCATGTGTTCCCTTGTGAAATTGCATTTCAAGTTAAGCTAAACATACCTTGTAGACCGGGTCGCGGGAGCAAATTTTATTAGGACCGACTGGGTCGAAGAAAAAGTAAAATGCCGCGGCATGTCCATAGCTGTTCTCTCTTTGTTCGCTCCTCATACTTGCTTCCTCCCTGATAGCTACACGGACGACCTGCTTCAGTTAACTTCATTCAACAACCCTCGAACACCAGATTAAATTTTGCAACTGATACATCATTTTTAAAGGCAGAGCATTTCTTTAACTCACGATGTCACCCGTTCTAGTTGTCCGTAGTAGTCCGCACCCCTCCCCCTACACTATATAAAAAAATAATACTTACCGGCGCCTGGTTTCGATCCCGCGACCCTGCGGGCGGAACGCAAGGTACATGGTGCTCTACCCACTGCGCCACAAAGCCGACACAGAATGGAAGGCTACGAACGTGCCTTATATCCTTGACTCATTCAAACTACGTCAAGAAGCTGCTGATACAACGCATTCACTACCTGTGGGCGGAACGCGAGGTACATGATGCTCTTCCCACTGCGCCACAAAACCGACACAGAATGAAATGCTACGAACGCGCCTTATATCCTTGACTCATTCAAACTACGTCAAGAAGCTGCTGATACAACGCATTCACTACCACCAACTCCCCAAACACTAAACGTTAACGCAATACACCCACCCCTTATGCGACGCATTTACTCGAGTCCCCCTCGCGGGGAGATGGGCCCAATTTTTTCACGTTTGTAGAGTACTGTCGCTTGTCGTATAGTACGTGCTCAGCGCAAGTTCTTGTCTTTTTGACAAAGCTCTTTCTGCGAGAGATAAAGCGATAAAGCTGGGGAGGGGCGAAGCATGCATGGTATAAGTGTAATAAAAGACTGTAATTCTCTCTCTTGCCAAACGGCGCGCACTGATTGGGCGCCGAAAAAGCGCTGGTGGGAGGAGCTATGGCGCGCTTGCTGAGGCGGTGGCGCCCTCTCTTGCGTTGAACCGCACTTAAGCAATTTGAACTAGCCCCTCGCTTTGTGTGGCGAAAGCTGATTGTAAGCGAGTAAATGATGTGCACGTGGAGCAAGGGAGATGATAACAGTGAGCGAACGCGGAGCGCAGAGGGCCATGAATTAGTGTCATAGTGAAGAGATAACGAGGTGCAAAGCGGTCGAAGGCATAGCGTAAGCATGATGAGGAATGCTGAGGTCGAGAGTATGGCGAAAGAACTCACAACGCATTCTCAAGCGGCCGTAAGTGCGGTGAGCGGCGAAGGCTTGATTGGTAAGGATTTCGGCGAACCATTGGAAATAGGAAACATTGCGCCGCATGAGCGGGGATCGGTCGGCGATGGATGAATCCCGTTCTACATTGTGCGAAATTCGCCTGCGAATTCGTAGGTGCGGCGCCTCTCGTGAGTCAAAACGATATATTTTCCTATTTTCAGTGCCCGACAAATTTCCAAATGCCAAGCGGCGCTCACAGGAGAAATTTGACTGTTCCAAACATTTGGCAGTTTGCTACAGCAAGGAGAATAGATCGTTCTGCCGCACGAGTGGCACCGAAGCTGCGAATTCGCATGCGAAATTCGCACCATGAAGAATGGGCTTGATACGTGACTCCAGAGCGGTCTGTAACCGTGCATTTGGGCATGTCTGGCTCAAGTTCATTACCTCAAAATATCACAAATTTGAAACTACCAAACTTCTGTTCTCAAAGTTCGCATTGGGGGCGTATCGTAATATTCAGCGATTTTTGAGCGAAGTGTTCCTAAAATGTGCCAAAGGTTAGCACAAAATTAAACAAAAGCAATGCGAGGTAGCGACTGCTACTCGACTGCCTTGCATGAGATGTGCTGCAAAGGGCCTGGCGCATGCTGCGAAAACAAAGAAATTATGCCGCAAACGCAAGCACTACAAAGTTATGGCCTGCTAAAATAGAAAGAAAAACACGACAGGAATATGCGCACCGAAGCCTAAAAAACTTAATGAACATCCATTAAAATACAGCTGGCAGAAGCGGCGCCGTTTCCGGCATGTGATTATATCGCCCCAAGAGATAAGTACGGCGCTGCAGCTACATAGGACAGCTTGAAAAAAACTTGTCTCTCAGCCTGGACATGTAATCTCGTTATATTTGTTTTTCTTTAATTTTTTTCGCCTTGTTACCATGTGGTCCTAAAGGTCGCCGGAGGACCTCTTCCCTGAACTCATCATTAAGGTTATTCCACATGGGTCAAGCTTGAGCCGATTGCCCAGCTCTCAGGCATTTCTTCTTGCTTTTCTTTGTAACATACGCGTTTCTTTTATCTCTCTTTCCTTTTCGTCCTCGCCATTACCGAGCGCTCTCTCAGCGATGAAGAGACAGCCTCGATATATGCGAGCACCGCAGCGTATCCAAATTTCATGCAAATTCTAAGCATACCACCGGCATCCTCTTGCCGTTCCGGCCAGGGAGCAAATCCAGTCTTCGAGCAGCAGCCATCGTAATGTCGCGAGAGGGAGCACCCGAGTGCCGAGTAGCCTGCATTTACATCCGTAGGCTTATACGCTGATTAGTACGGCATTCTTATTCTCGAAAGATAGGCTTAAGCATAGGCGTGAGAGGAGGAAAAGGGCAGGGAGGTAAAAAATGAACCTCAAGTCAAATTCTAGAGTCCGCCGCCACCATCGAGCATACATTTGAGCAGACAGGAAACACGGCCGGTTTATGCATGCGAAGAGGATCTACTTGACAAAGCACGCCGTCCTGCACAATGTCAAGACCTCCGTGCAGCTGGCACCATCTATTTTTCTTAGGGTACAAAGTAGTGCTTCACAGCACGGCTTGTATGTTGCAAATAGAGGCCACGGGCGCTCCGCCACCAAATATTTTAGACAAGAAGGCAGCTGTAATACAATGTGCATAGTGGCCTAAAAGACAGCCTTTGTCCCTGTGGTATCTGTGGTCTTCTTTGCGTGTTTTCAAAGGAAACAATAATGTTATGCGTAGAGTTTCAGTATTTGCAGCCTCCGGGTATGTCTGCCTTCAATCTAAAGACAAAATTGTGCGCAGAAATAGACGAGAAAAAATGAAAAGGATCTTAAATCTGTGGCCGTGGTTCCGAATTATTTCTAGACCGTAAGGTTGGGTCACAAAAAAAGGCAGCAGATTTAATTTCTCCTCAAATTAATTATTCTGCTACCGTTGAATAGGGAACTCATTCAAGGCACGAATTTTAACAAGGACACAAATCATTTTAGCAACTCATAAACAAGTAAATAACAGTGTTATGAGTCTGGCGCATCAAGGGAGGCCTAAAAATGCTATACATGCAGAAGTCCACCGACATCGCAATTTTCTGGAAGAACGAGAAAAGGGCAGATAGAAAAAAGGGTAGCTTAGACAAAATATCATGTACTAAAAGTTTAGCGCAATAATTTACACAAACTCGCTGGGAATTATCAAATCATGCCCAAGCATTCTTTCGGCTTTTTTGTTTTGGTGGCTCAAAAGTTCCCAGGGAGCATCAGTTGCACCTGTGCTTTATTAAATGGCTCTATCATGAGACTTCACGGCAAGGTACAAAAACAGAGTGCGAAAGCCATATTGACAAAAGTCAAGTTACTGTGGCGTTGGCTTGACTGGTATGCAGCGGGGCCGTTAGGGTCAGCTTCACTGCTCTACAAATTGCATTGCAGGGAAGACATTTTCGCTTTAGTAATATAGGTAGTCTAGATAAAAATGGGAAGGTCCTATGGCCTTAAATAAACAGCCGGTTATTACCGTAAGCATTCCCTAATACGCCTTTATATTCGGTTTCACTACTGCACACAAATGCATGGTTGGGAAGAGATTTATCGGCAATATCATCATTTTATAAAAAGGGATACATACACCATTTCACGGCATTCACAATCACACACAGTTGGCTTACTTTACTCAATCGAATACCGTTACTGAAGTATGAGCGTCCAGCGACGCGTGGAGGAGGAGGAGGAGGAATAACATTAATTTTTTTTAAGCGAAAGGGGACGGGGAAAGATATATTAGTTGGGTGTCATCTATCGCGCCGACCGAGCAGCACGGCCAGCGCGAGCAAAGTGCCGCAAATGAACATCAGCGTGACGTCACCCCGTGGAAAGGAAAAACGATGACGTGCCAAGTGCATCCGACATTTGGCAGAAACTTGTGACGTCACTTTACACGCGCGGATTGGCGACAAGGCGCTAGCAGCGTTCTCGAACTCTGGTGCATGTAGCGGAAGCTGCAGGTGTAACCCGTCTTCAGAATGGCACTCTTCTCAAAAACAAATTTCCATATGCGGAAAGTAGATGATAATGTAGGGTAAAATAGCTATAGAACTCGCCACCCACGCCTATCTTCAAAGTGGTCATCAAAATCCACCCCATGGTAGGCCTAAACACCTTTGGACAGCATAACCGCTCATCTGCAGCGTCCGCACAAAACCGTGAGGTACTGGTGTGGTTCTGTCGTAAGCGCCGTCCAGACTCGATACAATTGAAACAAAGTGCCTATTTCCAGGCCGTTCTATGTAATTAATTATCGCCGTCTCAATAATTCAAGGTCCTGTTTAAGGGTTTCTGGTCTTTAAGCACCGGTTAAAGCAATAAAAAGAGAACATCAAAATTTGGTGCCATATTCCTCTAAAGTGTAAAGGCACTATGGAATTTTTTATACAGTAAACCCTCGTTAACCCTAACAGGCATATCTCAAAATATTGTTTGAGTCAGAATTTTTCCCCCGCATTTACCTAGCGAGGCTGCTATGTAATTGTCCCCCTTTATCATGAAACGTTTTTTCGGGAGGCAACGTACACCTCGAAATGTTGACAGAGAGGACACAAGGCAAAGCCCGCTACAGGCAGGCGAGGAACGAACGCTTAGCTCCCACTAAGCGCTGAACGCGGTCGTGAACGCCAAATTTGAGATTCCCGAAGCCGCCGCGGTTTCCTATCTAACGTGCAAAGCAAATGTGGGAGTGTTAACGTAAAGGAAAGTTTGACGGGGAAGAAACGTGTTACTACCCATGGCGCCCATGGGTGTCGCCACTTGGGCGCGGGTTATCACGGGTCTTTTATCGGTAAGTCGAACGACGGCCGCACTCAGCCCTTGCAAGTGCACGAAGGACGCTGTTGGCTGTTCTCTTTTTTTTTTTTCACCGCAGTTATTTCAGTTACGTGCCATTCATTTTCGGGCATTTCGCTTAACAAAAAACTCCCCTTGTTTCAAAATTTCTAGCGGATTTCACGACTTTGAGTTAACACTGTACCGCCATGAAACTCGTGCCCCTACGAAACCCTCTTAAAGTCGGCTTCAGTGTATACAGTACAGTGATGCTGAAAAGACAGTTTTAGGGGAATAAGCAGCTGTAGATTTTAAAAAATGGAGCTCCCAAGTCCTGTAATGAATACCTCACGTGACCCCTGCCTGCTAAGATTATTAGGTCACGTGTTAGATTTCCAGAGAATGGCGCCTGAAAATGCTGACACATTAAAATTTACACGATCGACTCTTGAGTGGAGCGGTTGACAGCTTCGGTCGTAGCTTTTGTCCCGAAACGGGAATCCGATGGCTTAAGATAACGTTTATCAGGACGAGGATGGAAAACATTCTGTGGCGCTAGTAAGCATCTGCGGTTTTACGAAAATGTCGATGCACGACCACCCGCTCAGTTTCATTAGTATTCACTTCTTACCGTCGCTTGAAACAGAAAACCGCCCGCTGAATTTCATTATCACCTTAACTGACGACGTGACGCCATATACATTTAACTCGCTCAGGGACATGAAATGAAGGTGGTATGTTCTTATTAGCTTTATTCACTCCGACTCGCGACTTCATCCTGTAAGTTACCAATTATGGTTCAGCCGGTAAGACTGCTGCGTTTGCCGCCGATTGCATGATTGTGTTACATAAATGGACCGCACTAAGACTTCACCTGGGCCAAAGTTAATATCCCAGTTAGCGGGGTAGTTGCCAAAGGGCAGCTTATAAGAGTGGAATCTATAAGTCACTGCGAGAGCGACTGGGTTGGAGAAAGGATCGAAGAACACGAAACTTTTTTTTTAATCGCGAAAGCTTGCCCTACGGCATAATAGGAAGTTCTAAAGGTACAACATTGCACCAGTTTCACGCAAAAGAACTCGAATCGAAACGTGTTGAGCCGTAAACCCTGTACAAATGCTAGATGTGGTAGGGCGTTTCTTTACCTACCTAGTTTGACACGTCTTCTTGCTAGTGTCTCGAAACGCAGTCTTCTGCTGTTCTTTCCATAGTTGCGTATTCTCCAATCATTACTGCTCTGCTCTGAGCGCCACTGACGCTTCCGCTTGTCTCTTCCTGCATCCACAGTCCTCGTAGCTGCTATTAATAAACGATTGCGCTGGCATTTCACTGAGTCCTGATACAAGCACATTCATCCCTACGTGACACAGATGACACCGCTGCTTTATCTTGCGTGCCCCACTAACTATAGCACATAACTCTTTCCTTCCGCGGCGCTTGCACTTTCTCGCCTGTCTCAAACGCTGCCGGCGTGCTCTCTCGTTTGGTGCCCAAATCGGTGTTAAGCTTAACGCTAACCACATACTGCTACTACTACTCCGACCACGCGGAAACATCAATTCCGCCTGTTCGCGAAGCGGTCCTGTCAGCCGCCTTGGAAAATGGAGTTGATGGGCCGTGACGTATCCTATTTCTCAACTACGACACTATTACTCATTCCGATTACACCTACGCTGGTGTTCGAAGTGGACCCAGGAACTCTTCGCGCACCCGCGTGTGTATCGAAGCAGGTCGGCCTTGCTCTCACCGGCAGGGACCGTCGGTCAACAAAACGGCGATTTGTTCGCTGCTCACAACGGTTAAGACGGGATGATGGTATGCTATAGCCCCACGGACGATTTTCTAAGACAGTGTTCGTTACCAGAAAAATCAGCGGCGGCGGGCCCACACGGTGCTAGGAATCCTCAGAAGGCGTCGCCTACGCTATCGTCAACAGGCGTGCCTGAAGAAAGACCCCGTTCATAACTGCTTACACGGCTCAAGATTTACGGCGGTAGCCCGGTGGCACAGACAGTCCTCTAAGACCCGGATGACCTCGCAAAAGGGCGGCGAATGGCAGGACCTTGTCCGTAGCTCGCGCTCCGCGCAAGCGTTGTGCAGTCCGCCGCTCACGAGGCGGCGCTACAAAGAGCCTCTCCGAGCAGGCGAGTATGTCCTGTGTATGCCATCGTCAGGGCCAGTGCGCAATGCTGCGCGAACCCGTTCATGCATGTACTCTGATAGAGATGGCAGCCCCGATTTCGACAACATCAATCCATCCATCCATCCATCCATCCGTGTAAACACATAAAAAAAAAAAACTGGCACGGCGCATATAGCACGGCGCATTTGATGCCCCGTGCTATATCTCTGCTCCGAGGCGCAGCGTATGTTGCAGGCCGGCAGACTTGTTTTAACCAGCTGGTGATATTAAACGTGGATCAAAATCTCGATACACGGACGTTCTGGATGTCCATCTACTTCAGAAAAATGGTTGTCAGGAAGGGTGATCGAGGCCACTTGTCGTCAGCAGCAAACGGCTTAGCCACTGAGCAGCTCCTGCGGTCACACTTGTCAAGTATTAACAATTTGCAGGTGTCGGACCTTTTAAAAAAATTGTGAAATGCAAAAAGTTTGCACACATTGGGTGTGGGCTTTCGCTGTTGCGCAGTGGAGCACTCCTGCAGCCTGATTGCTGCAATAAAGTCGCAGCTAGGGAAGGGCAAAGCCTTTTTATATCCCCTGCAAGCTACCGAGAATGACATTTCGTATGGTCGGCTTGCACTACGCTCGCGCTTCCGGCAGAAACAGACCATTGCTACATTTGTGCTCATTCATTTCCCCTGTTGTTACATAGAGTGTGATAGTGTTCGATTGTCTGGAGTGGAAAGTGCGCGAGCGGGTACGAAGTTGATGGTACGTGAAAAAAAAAAAATGACAGCATCTCCACTCCGCGGGTGATGACGAGGGTACGGAGTACGGGGACCCGAAGTGACATCCAAGTTGCACCCCGAGTGACATCCGATTTGCGCCCGACCGTCATTCGATTTGAGCCGCGAGTTGCACCGTGATTATTCCCTAATGAAACTGTCAACAGACGGCTCGAATCGAATTTTGCGTGATTTTCGCTTGATGGTGGCGTGCGCACGGATGGGATACCGACGGACACGGGGAGGTCCTAAGGTACTCCGCGCCGTTACAGGCAGGCGAGGGAGTAACCCTTTGACTATCGTGTACTAACTCACGGTCGTAGCCCGATGTGTAAGACGACTGACATATCTTTTTCACCGCCATGGGTCAAGGCCTTCCGCCCTACAGTGTTAATCTTCTGCCATTAGGGTAGCAAATATGTTATCTTATGCCTTACTACCCTACCCCCGTTTTGCCTTTCGTCTTTTTTTCTACAGTGTCTTGTTTCTGCTTTGATTGCGCTAACCATTTATACCGAAACAAAATATGATAAAAGCGAAGAATTACCACTCATGCAACATAACGGAAACAAAAGTTGTAGCGCAACTGACTTCATCGAATTCTCCCCTCACTTCGTTCTTAGCTTCCGCAGAGACTGCATACTAAGACGTACATGTGAAGACAATTCCCAAAAGCGTTACGAAAATCCCCGCCAGTTGTACGTGTACTCTATTTGAACACTGCACTTCGTAGGCAACAGCTGACCTTGGCATCTAAAAACTCACATTTTATTTTAAAGCGAAGCTTTCGTGTCCTCACTGATGGCGCCTGTAATGCGAAAACGCCCAAGTGAAAGAAAAAAAAAACGCTTTCCTTGGCCAGAATCGAACCCGGGTTATGACCACGGCGTCTATTCGATTGCCCCATTTCTACGTGGTCTAAGCGGATTAGAAAACTTCGACAACATCCAAAGAATCCGTCACTTGAAAGCTCCTCGCTCAACCCTCTTTGTCGTTTGACGGAGGAGTGCCTGAATTTTTTTGTCGGCGCTTTTATTCCCTCCTTCGCACCACGCAATATACTGATGTCGCACTCTTGACCACGCTAACGGAAGCGTTCCGCGTCTCGTGCGAAATATGTATACTTTAATACGCTGCAGTGGTTCATCGCGATGGCGACGTTGACCTCTCCGTAAACAGTTCGCAGAACTCTTCCTCTGACGTTAGGTGTAAGCGCCTGCTTATCTCGCAACACCGCGGGAAAATGTCTTCAATGAAGTGCGCGACCGCGCTGCTGAGCGTATTCTTGCTTCTCTCGCGCGATGCCCTCACCCGCCCTCTTGCGCCTTCCTAACACCAAATAATGGCCACTTTCGAGGGGATTTATTCTCCCCGCTTTCACCGTTCAGCGGAAAAACGTTGACCAAAGCGCAAGCGCTGCGTTCTTTCGTAAACACTTTCGTAAACACCCGCCACGCTGCAGCATCGGCATTCCCCGCGCTCAGCACATCCTTCATAGACCGCGTGAGCGTATTCATTACGGGGAGGCCCAACGTGACCTTGCGGCTTGGCTCTCACTGGCTCGCGCGTAGAATAAACACAACGTAAAGCGCTCAATGAAGAGCGAAATGCAACGACATGCCAAGTCATAAGCTTGCGCCAATTAATTTAGAACGCATCTTTTTATTATTTTATATGCGACTTTCTTTATGGTGCTTTTTCGGTGCCGACGGGGCAAATCCACATTGAGTACCACCGTTTAATAGTTTTTTTTTCGCCACTTCTCTCGCAAAGCCTGCTGGGGCTAGTAGTTCTAAGCATATATAACAAAGGCAAGTGCAGTCCGATGCGTCCCCACCACTGGGGCTCAATGGCTAAGGACGCAGGGCGTCTGAGAACGAGGATGGGACTCCGATCCCCGCTGTGGCGGCCATCTTTCCGATGGAAAGCGAAAAACGAAAGCGTCCATGTATACGAGATCTGAATGCACTTTATGGAGATCCAGATGGTCTAAATTTATTTGAAGCTTTTGAATACGTCACGTAGCCCCGGCTTAGAAGCGTAAAGCCTGCGCATGCTAGAACAGTCAAGTTTCTAACTTGACTGTTGTGGGGGACAGCCCACAAAAAAATGGTCGCCATGCCGCCCTGCGAAAGTGAATGTCACGCAGAGCTGTTTTAAACCTATACAAATGGTGATGGAGGATATGTAAATGTTTCTCGTCGTCTCGGCGGGCTTGTCGGTTGCGCTCGGCTAGTGTCACTAGATAAGGGTGCATAGTATCAGCACTCTTTTCTCCTATTGTTCTGTGCCGTCGCATGGACCGTTGGTCACTTCGCATTACGTGACATTTGTTCACACTATCCGCGTTTACATGAATGCGACAAGTGCCGCATCGCATCGCATCGCATCAATTTTCTAGCGCATCGCATCCATGTAAACGGGGCTAATGCGCTAGGAAAGCGCGTCGCATTAATGCGCCAGACAGGGGTGGATTGAGACGCGTAAGTCGACTTTCGAAGCGCATGTAAACGCGAGCGCATCGCATTAAGAATTATGTCGACAAGAAATGTAAGCCCTGCAAACGCAGCTTTGCATTTAAAAACGTCTAAATCGAGTGTAAGACGCCAAAAAATGCGAGTCGTGAAAAAAGAACAAGAACCAGCCGTGCCGGAAGCTTTGGAAGCGCCAGAAACACTGCTTTACCTTCGATGTGCGACACCGTATGGCGCCACCATCGCACCAGGGGTAATGCGGTACATGTAAACGCTAGCGCATCGCATTACTCGTGATGCGCTAGGAAATGTGACGCGCTGCTATCGCATTCTGTCACATTCATAAAAACGCGGCTACTGCGAAGGTTCATGGGCGCCGCCATATTTTTGTTTATACGTTTTAGTCAGTCAACTCTGGTAGGCTTAGCTTGCCCTCCCTACTCTGAATTACGCGCGTAACAGCGTTACTGCAGCAGAAGTGTGCCGAATTATGCCGTTCTGTTGCATCTTCGCCAGTGCTGTTAACAAACGACCCTATCGAAGTTAACGGTGAGGCCGTAGATGCGGCCATCGCACAACACCAACAAACGCCAAAATGGCCGCTGTTGCAGACTTGCGTGCCCTAGTGTCGGTACTCTAATACATTATCTACTGACACAACGCTCTGTTTCTTTGACGGACAATGCTGGGTCATGCCTACCCTGACGCATGCTCTCGGCGTCTTGAGGAAGAACTGGGGCGCTATTCCAGAAGGCCCGAGTTTCGCCTACTCCCGAGTTTCCAGTGGCTTGAGTTATGAAAGCAGAGGTAGTAGAGCATTCGATACACCTCGAGCAAAACCACCGGAATCGCCCGCAGCACTGCTTGCACATTCCGAGCGCTGTGTTGGGGCCGCTTACGTTGATAAAGTACGGCGTGTGCTATCTTCCGCATGCAGCACCCTCTGAAATCGCTCTCCAGTACTCATTCCCAAGCATAAACTAGATACCCCACTGCTACTTTGACATCCCCAGCGTGGCTGTTGGCCACGCCCGGTAAAGGGAGGTCCGTTTTTCTTGGTGTTCTGTTCTTCCACTGAATTATGTTTGCAACGTGGCCTGAGGGTAGTCCCAGTGCAGCTCTGCGCAAGCGCAAACCAAGTGATCAAACGGGTCCACTGTAGCGAATGGAACGCGCCGTGCTCCCGACCATCAAATATGGCTCTTGTTTACGGCTTGCTTGAGTGTGCACGGCTTGAGCTTATCAGAAATCGTCCCGTGTCAATTGAATAGTGCGTTTGAGAATTGGCGAGTGCGTTTTAGGCGTTGAAGTTGTGTCATTAGTCATCGACTGCTTTCACGGTGTATGAATAGGGCTCCCATGGGAAAATCGTGTCGTTTTTGCCTCTATTGTCGGCTTGTACAACAGTGAACTCTAGTTTGGACCGTACACCTGCGCGACTGTGGAACCGTTGGCTGACGGTGGCCTGGGGACTTCATTTTTGTTTTGTGCTGAGATCTTGTCCACTGCTAGCGGGCATCAAATGACGACTTCGTGGCTACGACGCTACGCCCACGAAAAGTGGACGCCATGGGTGGGTGTGGCTTCGGTTGTTACGCCACACCTCCGAAGGGGCTGGATGTGTTTGATTGACATTAGAGCTCGGAGGAAACTCGGACATGGTTTTGCATGGCCGAGTTGAACTCGGGACGCCCGTGATGGCCGCTGCTGCGGCACGGTTTATATTTATGGTCTCCGTAGCACGAATATTTCTGCCCCGACAGGTCTTTTAAACGAAATACGAATTTCGAGCCCGCTTCTTTCTCCCGAGAAGTGCTTTGCATTGGTTGTGGAGTCGTTTGGCGACAGACCCCCGTTTGCGATGACTTAGACGGCTTTAGCTCCATGACCTCAGGAGAAGTAGTGGCGCTGCGGTTTTACGCGGCGCGCAGCTTTTACAGAAGCGTTGGTGGCGGCCGCACCATCGACCGTCACCAGTCGACTGTCAGCGGGTGTGTGCGCAATATAATCAGTGAAGACGTGTTTTGCAGACCTCGCCTTTCTTTTAGGTGGTTTGGCGGACATAGCTTCCCCAGGTTCCTACCGCACGTCTATCCGTCTGCAGCCAGAGCGTGCGCTTCAGTTATCGTCTGCTCGCAAAGCAGTTTCGAACGAAGCGTTGCATGACCGTGCGTTTTGTTTATCATCAGCGCGGCAGACAGTCTCCCTCGAGGGGTTGCGTAGCGCGCATTTCTTGTGAAAACGTTACTGACAGGTTAGCTTATACGTATTACATATTCTGTCAAGGAGACAGTCGACGCACCGATAGTCGGTTGAGGTGGTGTATTCGCAGGGGTGAAGCCGATAGGAACGCAGGTCCGAGCGTTGAGATAACCTAGCTCGTTTCTCGCGCATGCACATTATGGGGTTCATCTTCTTCCCCTGGCACGTCTTTGGCGCATATCCCCGTGTCTGGATTGGACATAATCCTGCCTTCCTCTTCCACATGGTCGATGCTGGTACGGCAAATACCCCGATAGCTTGATGGTTTGTTGCATGTTTTCATTACCTCTCTACAATACAATAAACGGCGCGTGCTAATTGTGAGAGGCGATCTTAAAACCTTTCAACGGGTTTTGTTCAGTGTCACCGTCGTGTGGTAGGAAGCAGAGAATGGAAAGCGAGTAAAGGGGAGAGCTAAGAATTAAAGCAACCACGTCACGCCAGAGGGAGGGTAAGCGGGAGTGGGAAGGGCGCGAAGGAAAAGAGGGTTGTGAGGGGATTGAACTCTACGAAAAGAAAAAAATTCCCTCGCACTTCCCCGAGGGGGAGAGTGTGTAAGTGCGAATGCACGGTTGTTGATTGCGCGATTACGGTGGATATCGTGATCTTGGAGTGGAGAGGAGGCGCCCAAGACCCGCAGTCACTGAGCGGAGAGAGGAGGAGGAGAGTAGCGCCCGCCGTTACAGCGAGGGCTACACGAGCGCCCTCACGCATCGGAATGCGGAACGCCCGCTACGCGAGCGAGAGCTCTCCCTCCCGAAGTGGAGAGGAGGCGCCCAACACCCGCAGTCACTGAGCGGAGAGAGGAGGAGGAGAGTAGCGCGCGCCCATCTCCCCCCGTTGCTAGGGAAGACGAGGAGGAAGACGAGGAGCGCGCGCACCCGCAGCTGTTGCTATGCGGACGACGGCGGCGGACGATTCAGGCTCGCTTAAGAAGTGCATTCGCACTTAAAACCGACTGTGGCGCGGTTGAACGACACCATTGACTTTTTCTGCGATCACGTAACCACTAACAATTGTTTTTCTGTTGCAAGTTAGGCTCCAAACAAACTTACGTGGTTTCCATGTATGCCCTCACCATGACGATGAGCCGTTTTCCGAAACCCCCTGGAAGAAAATAAAAGAGCACAAAACACCTGGAAGGGTATGCAGAGTACGCCAACGTCATCCCGAAACTGTCTTTTAATTTCGAGTCGTTCCGTTTTTGTATTTGTTTCGTGTTTTGTTCTTTTAAATCTGCTTTCACGTTTTCTATCTCCTGTTCTTTCGCTAATACTTCCCCGCGCCCTTAATAAAATCCCGCGTGCGCCGGGATTTTATTTTGATCATTGGTGAGACCAATTCGCTAGTTGGGAAAGGCATAGGATATGGCCTGCGCGCCTTACTACCGAATTCTCTGCGCACGCTGATTCTATTTTTCATATAACAATACCACTGGCCCGAGATGGGGACATAGCTGAGGATGGGTGCACGACAATAAAGGCAGAGGTTCAATGCCGAAGCACCAGCATAAAACGCCTGAAATAACATAGAAAAGCGCTTTACCTGCCAACGGAAACAAACACTGCTAATACGTTTACAATCAATTTATCGAATTTTTATATTAGTTGTTTTATTATCTTAGTGCCGATCTCATTGCATTCTTTGGGAGTGCGTGAAAAAGGAATGGGGAATATTATTTTTAAGAATAATCCTTGCACGTAAATTTCAAGCCAAAATGTTTTGTAGTAACATTGATGGCCACATTGTAAATAGATCACATCTTTTCTGGTTAATAGGTAGTTTCAGCATCAACCATGGTTCATGTCATTCTTCCTGCCGCCACGTAACAATATTTTCATGAAGGACCTTGGATCATTGCCTTGTCAAGTCACAACTGCGTTTTGTGGTAAAATACTGCGAACTTCTGTAAAAAAAGAAAAGAAACGCCGCCACAAGGCACATGTTTCTTTCGTTCAAGATGTCTCAACGAAGCGTAATGGTTTTTGAGATTACGGATGTCGTACTGGACCGTTTATCCTCATTTCATGCATGATCATGGAGAATCATCTTGGGGAAAAAATTACCTAGGGGAAACGCAGTAGCCGTAGACAGGTCCAGGTTAAGCCTGGCAAAAGACGGCTCGAAACGGCGAAGCGTTATCGTCGCCGTTACTCTAAATCAAGAATAAACTAATAGTCAGCTTGAAAACTGCCGATCCAAAGCCCCTATGAAATAAAACCTGCGATCGGCGCTCCGCGCATACCTAGTCTATATTGTGCGCTTCGGCAGTGACATGCCTCCCTCCTACGTTGGCGCCATGGGGTGCTTGGGACCCTCCACTAGGGGAGAGAAAAAGGATGGCCAGATAAAATCGTTCATAGCGTTTCCCGCCTCATCGGTCACCTCTAAAGCGAACGTGCGTCGACTGGCCAAAAGCATACTTATAGCTGGGATTTTGCAAAAGCTTACCCTCTGATGTGTCACAATCACTAAATCTTTCCAGATGGATTTTGTTTTCATCGAGCGACGAAGCAAGAGGACGCTGTTTATTTTACGCTTCTTTTTTTTTTTATTTGTGGCTACATGGGTGTGTACGCAGCCGCGTGCTTGTGCGGCCATTATATGAGCCAACAAATTATGTTTGCTTCCTTGAGATTTGAGCGCGTATTGTGCAGCTAGTACAAGCGCGCATTCTCTAAAGTAGTTCTCTCTATCTTGACATCGTGTGGGTAATGGTGTGAGATAAATCAGTGCGGCATAATGCGGCAGTGTGAAGGATAAAAACAAACTTCTTTTGGGGTGGGCATATGGTGGTCCCCTGGATGAGTTTGGCGCGTGACAGTGCCCAAATAGCGATGCAAAGAGGACGATAACACTGAACAAGCGCTCCTCCCCCTTGTCCCGTTATTTGTTCGCTGTGAAGATGAATATGTACCAACTAGCCCGGTTTTCTACGCTACTTGGCACCTACCTACACGAATGCTTTGCCGAGGGCTGAATACATGACTCGTGCTATTTTCTGGAAACTAAAATGCGAAAGCCAAATGAAAGAAGAGAAACAAGTAAACAATATATGAACGGGAAGTGAATAAAAGTTGCAATGCGATAACAACCAGAATTATCCAATAGTTATGGTTCACTTAGTAATTTAAACGTACTGTAGCAAAAAATGAGCTCTGATAAATATGCAAGTGTCCTCCTTCGCGTAGCCTATATTTGCGTCCCCAAAAGACAGTATAATTAAGTGGCGTATAAAGAGTCAGCTCCTTACGGATAATCGGGAAACCCGGAAGAAACCGTCTACACACCGAAAAGTGGAGGCAACAAAGTAAAATTATGGCCGGCTTATTACGGGATTCGGCACCATACACACAGTTCAGCCGAATGCCCCGCAGCTGAGGTCGGTGAAGGTTACCTGGCCTAGCCGCGGAGCACAAAGGCGAGTATTCCAACCAAACGTTAAGTGCATGTACTCTTCAGTAGACAAGAACGCGTCTGGATTCCGAAATATTCACAGCTTTCAGAACGCAAAAAGAGACAGATTGGGTTGCCGAATTGAAGTGGAGCTCTGACAGCGAGATAAGCTAGAAGACTGTTCGCCATCGAATTGCCCTTGAGGCCCATATACCCCGGAACCCATGTTGACTTGTTTCTACAAAGGGAAGAAGCCTACGGTCCAGTTGGAAGTCTGAAGGAGTAGTAAAGGACGAAATAAGCTGCATTGAATCAGACAATACGTTTATTTCCGTCGCATAATATAATACTTCACATAAACCAAAAGCAATAGCTAAAAGATTCTGCCATAAAAATGGTCGCGTCGTTCGGCATTGTAAAAAAAAAGAGATAGAATCTAGAGATTTCTGAAAACATTTCAGCCCTAGCTTTCTCGGCACATTAAGATACATCCTAGCATATACCGGGATATACCACGTACTCAAATAAATTCTCATTTTGAAGGGTTGTCAACAGAGCGCCTGGTCCAAGAACCGTGTAACGCCCTGCATTTGGACAGCAACGCAGAATTGGGGGAGGTAGCACATTTTATGGTTATAGTACTGTGAATAAACATAATTGGTCGGACAGTATTTCTAAAAGCCAAAAAGTAAGAAATACAAAAAATACAAAAGGCTCTACAAAAATCACCTGAAGGAAAAAAATAATCATCCCATACAAATCCCCCAAAACAAAAAGTAAACTAACAAACCCGTGAAAAGTACGTGGGAAACACGAATATAAAATAGCGAAAATAGGCAACTTGTGCAACGCCATGCATTCCCCCCAAAATGCATAGCTCGGGGAAGTAACGCATGCAATCGTTATAATAGAGTAAATGGAGATAATTGGTCGAACATAATTTCGAAAAACCAATAAATAAAAAAATAGAAAAAAATAAAGTGCTACAAAAACGTACTCACAAAGTAAAAAATATGCACCCTATATATCTCCACCGAAAACCAAAGATAAAAGAATAAAAGTTCGCGAAAGAACGTTCAAAGTAGCAATAAAAATTGCAAGATAACGAGCCCACCCCGCACTACGGCTTGCATCTGGGGAAAAAGGCATAATTGAAGAAAGAAAAGCACGTAATCGCTACAGTGGTATAACATTACATCAGTGGCTAAATGAAACGAAATAAAACTTTAAAAAATAAAGTAACCCAACGTCCTTGACTACCCATACCCACGTCTGACTGCAAAGAACTCACGATGTAGACAAGCGGAATAGAAATGCTCGCATTAGCAGACAATGATCTGAATGTCCGCAGATTTCTCTTCTTTTCTTGTTTGCCTGCTTCATTCTTGTTTGCTTAACCTGTTCTTTAAATTACTGTTTATTCGCAGATTATTTTTTATCCTCTCAGTATTTCAGCGTTTTAAAGCACCGCTGCAAGTCAAATTTCCCGCGTAGATAGCTTAACGCGGATGTGGAAACAGGCAAACAAACTCAGATGTCCACGCCTCGAACAAAGCATTTCAACCATCCTTACGTACACGCGGAAGACATTAGGTAATTTTAAGGGCAATATTTTAACGGCAGAGTTGTGCAAGCATCTCTGCCGAAAAACTGACTTTTTTTTTTGGTAAGTGGGCGAAAAGCCACTGGTACGGTGTTAAATACGACGATAAATAGCACCAGCACAGGTACGCAATGATTGAGTCAAGCAGCAATTAGATAATTTAGTGGCCGATAGGTTATTATGGGACTCGTATATCTGTAGGTGTTATTCATGCTATACGTAGTGCTGCTGGCGGATTTTCCTCGCAAACTTATCGTTACTTTTCAATATGTTTAAGGCTTTTGTTAAGCGAAAAAAATTGTCAGTGGTGATTTAATTTCTATTAGATCAGCTGTATTTTCGTTCGACAGATACGTTTTTCGATCGAAGTGATACAGCACAGTTTAGACCGGCTACAGTCAGAAACAAGATCAGAAACAACACAAAACTGCGCCAGAGCTTTTACTGCCGGCGGAGTTCGCACAGGTCGCAAAAGCCAACGAATTAAATGCGAACATGAAATATTGGCGTTAACACGCAAGTTCCTAAAATTTCATAATAGGCAATTAATTAGCACTGCCTGCTTCTCGTATTCTCGTATCGTATTCTCTCCACGTATTCTCTCCACGTAAATGTATAACCATGCAGTATAACCGGCGCTTCGTCGCAAACTTCGCACGCATTGCAGAGCCACTCACACGCTTGACGAAAGATAGCACCTTCACCGATTTCACGAAGCAAAAGACGATGTTGTTGTCTTGAATGAAAAACAAGCGTATTGGAGCGAACTTGTGCTCCCCTAACTACTCAAAGAATACACAGGCGGCGAAGCAGAAGTCAACAAAGTGACGTGCGCAGGTGAGTGTCGGGGAATTTAATACCGCGGCGTCTGGTCCGCGGGCATTTATGTACTGGCGCGAGTGTTTCTCGAGCCGTCGAATTACATCCAGAACACTGTAGATCAAAGAAGATTATTCTAGGCTGGTGACGTTAGTTCGACACGCTCTCCCCATCAAAGCAGATAAGACGTGCGGCATAAAAAAATAAAGAATGGAACACGCGCTCCACTTGGCTTACGGATAACACAGATAGGCGCAGCCGGTGGGCAAAAACAAAACATAAATAAACAAACCCAATGCATGGTTCGCGGCATTATCATGCAGTTATTTTGTCTGTATGATTTCAAATACGTAAATTAATGTTATTAGTTTCGTATAGGTTACCTGCGCTTTATTTGACACTCACTTTTCACAGCTCTTCAGAAGTTGGTAGGAAGAGCTCGGAAGCTTACCTGACAGTTTTTTGGCGGCGGCTGGGAACCAGAAAGAGTGTGAAACGCCGTAATCATAGAATACCAACAATTCAGCTAAATAAATGTCTTCTTGGGACTATTTACCGGTTGCCAGATGATCACTGACAGTACACGAATAAGGTTTCTACTGTACCATAAAACGATCCTAGTCTCTCCAACTCTAAGGAATTAGTGCCTTCTTTCCGGCACACGTCGACGAAGACCCCCACTCTATAGATAGCTGTTCCAGGACAGAATGCTATAAGAACAGGCAAACCATTATTCATACATGGCGTCTCATCACACCATTGTTTTCTTTTAGCGCAATGAGGGTTACACAACAACAAGTGAAGGTATACCGCCAAGAAACTGCGTCTTTTATTGTATGCTTTCCTGCTCAGCGTTTACGCGACGTAACAGGCATACCAACCCTACCCAAGGCCAAGAAACAATGCCGAAATGATTTCGTTACTCCGGGGGAAACGGCAACGTGAATATAAAATAAGCACACGCCAGGGAGCGTAGCAGGCATAGGAACCTGAGATGACAATTTCACAACGCCGCGCTGAACTCCAAGGTCGTAATGGCAAAACTTGAGTGGCTGTTTCGGCATTGATATGAGTTACGACAGAGCAACCGCCTAACGTCGGCGCCAGCGTTTTTGTTACGCGTCTCATCACCTGCTTTTATAAATCAGCAACTTAGCATTCCGACTTAAACTATTACTAAGGCCACATATGGCATTATATGATCATATATGGCAATATATGTCCTTTTATGACCATATATGGCCATATATGGCCGTATGACCTTATATGGCCATATATGACCTAGTGGCAATATATGGCCACTAGGATAAAAAATTGGGGGCATATCTCCTAACTTCGCGGCAAATGTCGTTGAAAGACGATAGTCATCTGTCACCCCTGCCACGCAAGTATCTCTCTTCTCTCCGTTCCTCCTTCTCACGCTCTTCACCACCCGGCTTGCTCCTCCCGCGATAAACATGATGGAGTTTGAGAAAGCCGCTTCGATTTTAGCGCGTTCCATGGCTGATGCGCCATATTTTTGACTTTTCTTGCTGTTGGACTTGAAATACTGCATGAGGCCAAGGCTCGGGCGCGAGCTCTTTTTATGTTTTTGGGTCAAAATATTGTTCTCAACACGTATTTTCACTTGCTACTGCAAACATCAAGCGCGCATCTATTTTTAATTACAGAAACACGGTCTAGTAAAAGTAACTAATTATTGTTTTGCCCCAAATGTGCCTTACGTTCTCTGTCTGCCCAACAATGTTGACGAGTATGAAGTATGGTACCAGATTTCGTGGTTTGAAGAGGTTTTATTTTATTTATTTTTTTATTTATTTTATATATTTCAATTATTTTATCTTCTCGCCGCGAGGATGAATGGAGGGACAGACAGCCATACGGACAGATCAAAATTTTTAGGTTTAGGCAGCCCAAGAAAGACTATCGTCTTTGAAAGATGTTCAAAAAAGACACGGTCGTCGAGCACGCGCCTTTCTTCAGAAATGGAACACAACAGAGTGGAGCGTCTCCGTTGGTACACAACGCCTAAGCATGCACAAAAAACGGGGTGGCAGCGGCAGCGGCGAGCCTGCCGACCTAGCTTCTTCGCGAAAGAACATGGTTCGAGTGCAGCTCTCCTTAATGACACCTTTGATTAAACTGGTTTGATCCTCTGACCGGATTGATACGTGTAGACCTGTTAAGCGCCATCAGTTTAGCCGTTAAGCGCCTCTAACGAGATTTTAATGATCGGTAACGACTTCTAGAAACAAAGGTGTAACGCGCTATAATTTGCTCACAGTCGAGTACGAGGAGCTTTCTCTCGTCTTACCTCTTTTGAGCGCAAAGCTGCGAGCACAGTATTGCTTCGAAATCGCTCCAGTAGGTACTTCTTATCTCCGATTTGTTCTTTCCGGGCTTTCTAACTGCCGCCATCTAGTCTACGTAACCCACTCTAGAATCAACACTAACCGGATGTCTTCCGCTCTTGATTGCCGGTTGGTAAAATAAGATTTTGCCAACACTGGTATAAAAAGCAGTTCGTGATCCGGAAATACGCAAACCTTGCGATCTAAAGTTTTGGGGTGCTACACGTCGCAGCGAGCTCTGAAAGCAACGAGCTGTCAGCAGTTGCTGATCTGAGTATCCTGCGGAGGAACCAACATTAGAAGAACGAAGCTTTTATGCTCTGTATAGCGACTGCAAATGGCGAGAGGCCTGAGTTTGAAAACAACTTAGGCGGGTCTCCGAGCTCTCCTCACGCGCCATTGTTTATCTGGAGAAAAGCCGATTACAACGCAAGAGGAGAAAGTAGACTGTCAAGAGGGCCTATATATGTGGCCGGAATCAAAAGCTGTGGTTGCTGATAGTCACGTACCGCAAAAAAAAAAACGAAAAAAATAACACCGTCACGGATGGTGAGATAGAGCTTGGCAGACAATAAGAAACTGGGGATTGCTGAAAGCTGTTTACGGCAGCCACTGGAAAAAGGAATCTAAGGAATTATTCTTAGAGAGAGGCCGGCCCAATAGATGTCACTTTGCTTCCAGGAATCTCGGGTTCTGAGATAAAAGAGTGTTGAGAATCACAAGAAAAAAGAAAAGCTTAGTGCGTACATTATCACTGAATAGACTGCTGTGCTTGAGATCCTTAAGGCGCTTACTATGCTTGTGAATGTGTACATCCCTTCAAAATGTTTACGCTGAAGCCTTTCCAACAGTAAGACCGGAACAAGAGCGGACCGCCGGACTATACTTATCTACTTCTGCAACACTGACATTAGCGGAGTTGACAGCGGAGTTGACTCCTTAATTAATACTGCGATATTCCCTCTTATCTCATTCGCAATTCCCGCTTTTTCTCAGGTACTTACGGGCCGATATACGCTATGGCGATATCACCAACGGATTTCTGGTTAAGCTGACCCCAGCTAGACCATCGCCTGAGCTCTATATTTACGGAAGACAGGAAGGCAAAAGCTGTGAGCTAGGACTCACGCACTAAAATGATTGGTTAACGCGTAGGTTGACAAACAAGGGAAGGCGTTAAAAGCGTATTTACACAATATTCAATTAGCTCTATCAAGCAAATACCAGACAGAACGCATCGAAAATGTAACCTCGTGAAGTCGGAAACCTTTTAGGTGGCTTAAACTCCATTCTGGACTTTCGCGTGCAAGATCTTGAAGCGCAACTGCTAGTTCGATTCAAAAAGGGCGATACGAGAAGGGAATTTCTCTGCTCGGTCATTTCTCCCTTTGCTCAAAGGATCAATTGAATCCCCGCGCCATGATCGTGCGCTGAACAGCACTAGTATCGATGCTGATTGCATAAATGGGAGAAAATATGAGAATATGAGAGTTTTAATTTTTTTACAGCTGTCCAAAGTTCACATGGGTACGTTTGTAGGAGTAAGTTGAGAAGCAAAGCAGCAGCCATGTGCAAAACACTTAGTTTACCAAGTTAGCGATGTCCATCACTAACAGTATAAAGAGCCCCCTAAACGTTCTTTTTTAGAAATAAAACGCACTAAGTAGGGGTGTCGGTTCAAAAAATAGTTAGTCAGAACTATACTTAACAAAATCAGTGCTCAGGGTGAATTGCGTGTCTGTATTAACGAAACCATTGACGGGAACGCCGTGGTAATGTTTGAAAATTGATCTTGTGTGTCCGTTGAGAACTTCATCTTAGAGCTTTATCTCAATAATACCTTATTCGCCATTGGTGTCTGCTTGTGCCTTCCAACGTCAAGGCACCTGCATTGAACACGGTGTTTCAGCTATTTGTTGTAACGTATTTTTGCTTTCGTCGAATGGGCTTTCGAACGGGCTCTTTCTGACGACGTGGTTAAGCGAAACTTTTTTAAATACGTCGAAAGATCCTTGTTTGATTTAATGGGTTTGAATTAATTGCGCTTGCACAAATGGTGAACATTCCTTTCGTCCCTTTTAGACAACATAGCAAAAGACTTAAATTTATCCATGAACTACGCTTACGTTTGAACTTCTTAGACATAAGTATTCATCTGCAGAAGGGCCACATTTATTGGCTTTGGTGGTGCCATTCAGTTCCTCAAACACGAAATAGTTCAGCAAACCATCGCATGTTCACGCCTAGAACGTGCTCTCAAGAGGTTCGGCCGTCGCAAAATGCACCAAGCTGTTCAAAATTGCCGGAGGGGCGTGTTTCAGCTGGTTTTGCGCGCTCAAAGCGGCATCCGAGACCATGCTTTGGGATGTGGCTGGTTGGAGGGAGATAAGGGGAAATTTCTCACAAACGACAAAGCCTGAAGGAGTGGCGCAATAAAGGCCTTAGATGCACAAAGTTTCCCGCCCCAATAAGAAGGTGGCAAAAATGCACGGCGTTGCCAACGTCGTTTAAACGTCGTCGCTATTTCTGGTCGATTCCTTGCTTCGCAGTGAGTCCTGTGAGCGTTGCTGTTGTTGTGGATGTTGTAGTTGCTGCTGCTGTTGTTGTTCTTGTTGCTGTTGTCATTGCTGTGTTTCTATGTGGTGGTTGTTGCTGTTGTAAAACGTTTGATTCAGCCGTTTGAAGAGAGAGTGGTTCCCGATTCCAAGAATCCGCGAGGTGAACTGGCAGCCTGGGATGAGTGCGTAGGCTTAGATTTGGAGCAGCAACGGCATGTGTTTCTCACGTTGCTGTTTCCAGTTGCCCGGCCACGACGAATTTTCACCGACTTCTACGTCTTAAAACAGGGCACGAAACTCGAATACGAAACCAGGAACTATATTTTTCCTCAGCATGGATTCGTGGACGATTAAGTATGACTTTAGCCTCAGAAGCAGTCGGGCTCATTTCAAAACACTCAGCTTCCAAAGTGGCATTTTATTT
Organism: Haemaphysalis longicornis; assembly: GCA_013339765.2. NCBI lineage: Eukaryota > Metazoa > Arthropoda > Arachnida > Ixodida > Ixodidae > Haemaphysalis > Haemaphysalis longicornis. The sequence continues at coordinate 98,579,419 of CM023450.1, read as the reverse complement.
TTCACGTATGAAGTTGCCGTCGCATGAACCGTGATACCGGTGACGCCTACACACGGCATTGGATACAAGGCCATGCAAACGCGGCGGCAGCAGACACATGCCGAGAAATGCCCCCCCATAATAATGAATTGACAGCCGTCACTGTACTAAGTGCTATCCAATACATATCATAGAGACGCATAAGTCCGATGCATCAGTTGTAACGAGTGCCACGTAGAAAAAACCACGGCCGGTTTAACGAGCTCGGCCAATTCACTCTTATTCTTCAGCCCACCAACTCAGTTTCGCACATCGAACGCGAGTGGGCTGGCCAAGCTGTCACTGCGCCGTAACGGCCACAGCCTTTGAGAAAAAGGTTTTCTCTTGACGTGCACGTCTATAGTAGGACATGTTTAACACGCGGTCGCGAGACACACACACACAAAAGGCGCGGTTGTTGCCTCGCTTGTCACGCACTGCAGGCAGGAAAGGCAGCGAAGCGGAAAAAGCGTTTCTCAATGCAGGCTTTTCCGTTCCATTGCACCCTCACGTCTCGTTGAGCTGCACGCCGCCGCAAAGCGTGAAGACAAACGTACAGGAGGAGAGCAGAAAATGATGAAACAGGCGTCAAATGTCACTGTCTGGTCGCACAATGCGCGCCAGTGTTGCAACACCCTGTAAACGGGGGCAATCGAGGCATTGCACTACATTTTTACTGCTTCCGCACTGGCCAGGGCTTCTGGGACCGTCAATGGGGCCAAGAAAGGCCAAAGTATACCCGTGCCTTCGTTCTATCTCGCTTTTCTTTTGGGAATAATCTACTTGGTTCGCAACGAAGGCTTAAACGGAACAGCCTTCTGGCAAACCTGTTGTCTGTAGATTCCGGTTTCAGGAGGGCGCGCAATAAATGTCCGAAATTTCGTTTTACATTTCTAGCCTTCCTCCACTCGATCCTCCAGCGAAGGAGATACTTGAAATCGATTTGCCCACGCTTTAGCTTTGCGGAATCCTCCATTCAGCTGAGTGGAGGTAGCGAATGGAGTGGAGGGGGGACTCAGAATACGGCCCCTCTATTTACTCCACTTGCAGCGATCATTTTGCTGTACTAGAAGCACTGTCAGAGACAGTAGCGACAACGTCAGGATGTTGCCACGATTGTCGGAACATTCCTAAACAAGAGCGTCTTTTGATGTCTCGTTCAATCGAATCACATGAAGCGCCGTTTGTTAGATCTATAGCAAGTTCAGGATGTTGCCACGATTGTCGCAACATTCCTAAGCAAGTGCGTCTTTTGATGTCTCGCTCAACGGAATCACATAAAGCGCCGTATGTTAGATGTATAGCTCCACCCCGGCGCAAAGCGGGAAGAAAAACGTAAAGGAAGGAACGAACACAGGCTAAACACAGTTTAAGCAAGAAGAAGAATAATTCCTCCTAAAAATATTCTATATATCTATCTATATATATCGTTATCTTTATATATCTTTGAAATATTGGTTTCACTTTTTTTTAGTCCTTATTTAACAAACAGGCATTTCATATTATTTAATTGATATTAGAACTGTCGCATAAATTCGCCTAACCTTTTTTTGGCTCGCAACTTCACCCAAGTCTCTCTATTTTTAATGTTTATTCCTTATCAGGCACTGCTAAAGCATTCAGATTTCTTTAGTTTGAAGGACATTACCCGTTGGCTTTACGAAAGAAAAGTTTTATTTCATTCCTGTCTGATTTTGACGGACACCATTGACATAAGCGTGCGTCCTAACTCGTTTGCTCTCATTTTCGTGTTATCATTTTCAGTTCAGTTGAGTTCAGTTCAGTTTTTATTTCCCAGAAACTGCTGTGGTTCCCCGGGCAAAAGCTGCCTTAGCCGCTTGGCAAAGCCCTGGAAACCACATACTAGGCAATAGCAGCAAGCTCATGAAAGTGTAATCAAATTCCAATTACTTAATCAAGTAAGGATACGAATTTTAAGAAAGTACCACGGACAATAAAGCATAAGCTATGCAAGTTAACAAAATGTGCATAGACAACAGTGCATCTACATTCTGTCTACACGTACTGTACAAGAAGTATTAAACAGTAGTAATGCTTTGTAGCATTTACAGAGAAAAATGAAATATGAACATAAACATTATGAGCAAACACACAAGACATACCTAAATTACGATGTAAAAATTACAAGCACAGGATAGCAAAAGCATCAACAGCATGAAAAAGCAACCATGTGCTTAAAATGTCAGTCCACCTGAGTGAAAAAGCTCCGTAGTTTTTTTTTTGTTAGCTATCTCTGTATGCCGATATTTATTGAGTAATAATGACCCTACTTGCACATTTGACCCTACTTGCCCATATTTGCTCCTTATCGGCATCGACCGCAGATATCTACCATCTTCTGTGGACTCGCCGTTGTCAGCAGCGCTCCCGACATCGGCAGTTAAACGGTGCTGAACTATATCCAGGCCAACCTCCCGACTACGAAGGCTGGCTCTTTGGGTCGTATCCCCGCAATTCTTAGTCTTTATTACTGAGAACGACTTGTTCCAGTACATATAACAATACTCGCCTCCACCGTACTAGGCTGCAAGGCAAACTTTCGTACAAAAAAGTACAATTACGGTAAGCTTGATGACTAGTGAAGGAGAGGTGACACAGAGTTTTTAACAAAGCTAGGAACTCATGGCCATCTCTTCCTTCTACGCCACGAACTTAACGTTCGGCCCGATGGCCAGGGAGACTTGGCGTCGGTCTGTCAACGCCAGCAGTGTTGCAACGGCAGCTCTCTCCACGCGCTGTCTCCGCTCTCTCGTTTTCTGCCCTTCTGGGTCTCTCTCTGTTTACGAATCGACCCTGAAATCTTGCCGACATGCCCCAAACACTGCGCATAAATCGAAACCATTAAGGGGAGCTATATTCGGCAGGGACGCGTGCTGCCAGCTCATAACAGCTCCTCTTTCTTTCTTTTCTGCATAGTTAAGCTCAACCGAACATGATCGGGTCTAGGAAGCATAAATTACCCTGCGGCAGGTATTGCCAGCAGTGCGACCCACTATTTGTTGTTTCTGTTTTTGCTCGAAAACTTTATTTTTATTTTTATTTTTTTGCTTGCTTCATCGCAGATGCCGTAGTTCTAACTTCTATTTTTGTGTTTAAGAAAAATCGTATGGGTATTTAAAACTAAAAGCACTGCCTCCCTCGGTTTTGAACGTATACATAACCTTAAATGTGCCCAAGGGTTTCTTTTCGCTAAACAATGATCGCATGTATGAACCATGTCACTAGTACTAGCTGATGGTACAGCTGTCCGCCTGTATATTCTTTGTGTTTTACACTATGGCACAGGAAGTCTTTTTTTTTTTTTACCGAAACCGCCCCAGTTATCTGACATCCACCTGAGAATCTGATGCCAAGACATTTACGGCTGAAAACATGCCGGCGGTTTGTGCATATGAAATGTTAGCACAACTGACCGATGAGCACCGCGGCGAAATCGCAATGCTGGGCGCTGCGGCTCGCTAGCATGCCAGACAGAGTACCGGTGGTATTACATGTGTGCAGCGTGTGAAGCGGTGGCTGGAAAGCGGTGTTCGTAAAGGGTTGCTCGCTTTAAAGGACGCCAGGAACTAAATATAGTATCGGGCATCACAATGGCCACAAATGGAATTCAATAAACACTTATTTAAACAGTTTTCGCAGTACTGGTCGACTTCCTCGGTTCATGGAGCCGTGGACACCAGCTGCCCGCGCCACCTTTGTGGTTAGCTAGCGCTAGACGTCCAAGGTCGGGTTGGAAACCAGGGCCAGTCATGGTGGATGACGTGATTGCAGTGGCCGCGGAGCTGGCCTCTACCTTCACCGCTGTAGTGGTCGAAGCTGGTTAGGACGGTCCCGTAATATGTGCTGTAGCATATTCGCTTCACCTTCACAGTATTGCCATTGACGCTGGAATGGCCCAGGGTGCATCGCATGATGTGCAGTGTTGGTATGTTTTGTAAGCAGTGCCATCTCATGGAAAAATAGTTTAGGCGCGGAACAACGATGACTCTTCCCTTGCCCTAGAAGTAAGAAGTCAGGGCCGCGTGTTCCTTCTACCATCCGCATGGCGCGCATACCTGCGTTCGGCGATAACGCGCCAATATCCCGGAGCCACCCTTAGATTGGTAGATTGCGCTTTTACCGCTACAACATAAGGTTTGTGATAACACCGTACTGACAAGGACCTATAGAAGCTGAGGTTGCTTGCCCCCACTCTTGCAAAGAAAGTGGAGAAATAGTACACAGAATCCCTTTCTAAAACACGGTGGACGGATACGTGGAGTAGTTCACGTCTTCAGTTCCGAACTAAGCTGAGAAACTCTGCTCGAGCACCTGCGCAGTGAACTTCTCATTTATGAAAACGCATATTTTTTTCGGCGTCAGGTTTCTACCATGCGTTGGGAAATTGTTCTTCAGAACACCGACATGCAACCTTAATTACCATGGGCGTAAGTGGCGCTCCTGTTCGGCACTGACATGGTGTTTTTTTGTTGTTGTTCTTTTCGCACACTCGAAAGGCACCACCTACGCAAGTTGAGCCTAGCACGGGGGAAGGATAAAAAAAAAGAAAGGAAACAAAAGATACCGAAGAACACTCGGGCTGGCTTGCTGGCAGAAGCCGAAACGCAGACTTATCAAAAGTGACAGGCGTGCTCTATGGATGGCGAACGAAGTCCCGGAGACGCACGTGCAATCCTCTCAACGCTTCATTAGGAAAGGACAACTGCGAAGAAAGAAATACGCACCAGTGATTCCGGAAGGCTGTTCGAGCAATCGGCACGCGTTCCGCAGTTTCAAGGTCCGCATTCTGAGAAAGCCGATCTGTCATGCAGGTGGTTTACTTCCCGAGAAGTCCTTGCGCAAACGATGTGGCTGTGGAACTGCAAGGAACTCACTGGACGCATTCCAAAGTAAGCTAGATGTTTTTCGGCATATCGAATTGCGAACAAGGCATGCGAAGAAAAATGACAGTCCGTAACAGCGGGGCGCCGATTCGTGCATGACGGCTCAACGTTGTTCCGACTGCTCATTTTGCAACGCACGTAATTTGGAGGTTGTCTTCGGGCCATTTCTGGCCTATCTGGATGCACTCGGGTTCACGTTTAACGTATACGTCGCCTTCGCGCCGTCACAGTGCCAGGTTGTGCGTGTGTGCAGTGGCCGTTAAAAGTCGTTAAGGTTTTTCTTTTTTTGCAAGCACTGTGAACGCTGCGCCAACTTCTTTTTTCTGCTTCAAGGTTCTGTGAACATGTGGTTGCTCCGTTATTTTATTATTTTAAACTCCTTCGGTGCAAGTTTTTCTACCTTTGTATTTCCATTAATGGTTTTTATATTCTCATATAGGCGTTCTGCGCTCCCCCCCCCCCCTTTTTTTTTTGCTTCTGTGCAGATTGCGGTGGTGCTATCCGTGCGTTTCACTTAATGTAATTCCTTTTTATTTTGGCGGATTCCCTTCCTTGTTTTGTCCACTCTTTCCTGCATTCTCTTTTAACAAAGGCTGGCAGTAGCCTTGAAATAAAAATAAATAAGTTAATAAATTGTACCGCAGTGACGGCCAACAGGAGGGAGTACTAAAGCAATTTATACGACAAGGTGGTTGATGACATGCTTTTGATTCTTCCTTATAGCCGATGTCAAACGGAGTCCGTACTGTCTGAGAGCCCGATGCTGCCAATTCGCTGACGAGTAAGGTTGGCACGAGGAAGCAACGGTTAGAATTAGCCGCTGTCTGGAACACGTGACGGGTTGGGCTATGGTATGAATGTCCCTTCGGCAGCAACTATGTCGTAGAGGACTTCTTACTTTAATGCCGTGTGCGCATGCAGGGGCGCTCTCACGCATTTGCATAATGAGTTCGTAACGTTATTATCATAATTATTAATTGTATGCCTACGGCAGTGAGAGAACCCTGGTTTGAACCGGCTGTTGGGTGATGGCTTTGTTTTCAATAGCGATGAACTGCACGCATGCATTGGTAGTATACCTTCGCAACGCTACTCCCGGTGATGACTTGCGGGGCAGAAATTTGGTTGACTTACTTACATTCGTTTACTTACTTAACGAGGTATGAAAACAACAATGATAGCAGTGACGCGTAGAGATAGGCAACGAGCCTCCTGGTAGAAACATCCAAGCTGAAATTAAGAGAACAAAGATGTGCATAGGTTGAACACCTAATCAATGGCGCTAACGACCGGTGAAACCGACAGGGTAAGCGAGTGACTACGTTAAGATTTGGCTGGAATAAGAAGCAGACAGATAACTCGATGGAGGAATGACATAAGAAAATCCGGTGGCCAATAATGAATCCGGGCAGCGCAGGATAGGAGCGTTTGGAAGTCGACGGAGGAGGCCTTCGCATTGCAGTGAACATAAACAAGCTGAATATATATTATTATGATGATGCTGAATGGTGATGATGACAAATGCAATTGTGGTGATGTTGTGTCGGTATTAGCTCACTTTAGCCATATAAGAGTTTCGGGCTTCCGTAAGCCTCCCTGTGAGGTAGGCTGCTGCAGGTATTATTTGCCAGAAACGCATCACGGAGCTAGCTACAGGCCCGTGCCATCCACCCTAAGCCAATAATCTCACATATGCAGGCATAGCACATACTCACTTTGACAATTGTTCTCTTGGTTTAAAGCGATGACCGTAAGACGCACTGCATAAAATATTTTTGCCGAATAATCATAATAGCACAGCCGCGTAAACCGACAGATGTTGTAGTTCATATCAGCTGAGGGTGATTGCCTGTCATGTCCCTTTTTCCTGCAAATAGGTTTGAATGAGCGTATGAAGGGCTAACTATCATAAACATGAATGAAACAAATTAAAGTTCTCGCTGCCTTCTACCTTACTCGTAAATGGGCAATCGATTTGTAATCATTCGCCCCTGCACTGTCAAAATTCAAAATACCTCAAACTTCAGAATACCTGCCGTATTTTTTCTGTCTGTGAACGAATCGCTTATGAGTTACAATTCATTTTCAGGGGCTTTACTTGGAAAATTTGAACGTCGCTCCATTCAGCTTGTGGGCAACGCGACAACATCGGTAAGTACCGAACATGTTGTTTCTCTCCCTAATACCTTGCCCTAAAGACAATAGCCTAATTAATAACTGCTCACGCATTTAGCCTTTCTTGCGACAGCGTTCGTTTGATGTCACTCGTGAAACAATTTGGGCATGAACATAAGTAACGCGTGATACGCATGTACATGCATTTACCTGGAACTAAGAAAACAATCGGATAACCCAAAACGCCACCTTCTATTACTCGCAGTTTGAAACCCCGCCGAGTTATAGGTACCGCCGTCAGGCTTTGCCGCGAAAATGATGCAAGCGCTATAGGCAAACATCCCCACAACGACCTGCGTGCCAGTTAGTGCGGTCAAGCAGGCCAAAGAGGCAAATTACAAGGCGGAGCTTATAACTACCTAACAAATCTGGTCCGCGCTGTCGAACTATGCGATTAAGGCAATCCTGCCCTACTGAAACGTTCCGTATATACGGAAATATGGGAACACGGATTTCACACGAAGTATAACGCCCGCACAATTAACTAAAGTAGATATTATGTTTATAAAGAAGAGGTTCATATGAATTCGCGCAGTAAGAATATTTGGCACAGTTTTCGTGTTTTTAGCTTCAATAATAACGAAAATCACGCTCCGTATGTCTTCCGTATGCTCCGTATATACGGAATTCATACGGACAATGATTTGGCGGTTCTAGTGAACGTAATGACATAAAATCGGTGTCAAATTTTTCGACACGTATGAAGTATTTTATTTCATATATTTCTCACAAATATTCTAATTTGTATGGCGGCTTTGTGCCATTGTAGGAAAGTACTCTTTACTCCAAATAATTCCGTATATATGGAAACTTTCAGGAGTGTGACTTCTTGATTTATGACATATCGCAGCACTGGTCTCATTTCGGGGCCTAATTTTAGTGTCGCTCTGGTTTTGCCATGCTCAGACTGCTGACACCAACGCCGCATTGTAAGATTAAGGCGCGTGAAATTACCCTTCACGCAACCGGCCTGGCAGAAGCTTCAGAGGATGTCCTTGCGTGACGATGGTACGACGATTGCAATAACAGCCCAAACCTAGCGTTGTCCGTGAATGCGCCCCCTTAAAAACGGCGATGGGTGGCACGGGAGCAATGTGAGAAAGTTGATCCACGGAAATTGTTAAAGCAAAGCTTTACTACTTTCGTCCAGCGATTTCCTGGAGGATGCACAAGGTGACCTTCTGACCGGAGACACACCCCCGGAGGCACACCCTCGAAGCGCATCGCGTGATAAGCCGGGCCCGCTGTCGGTACTGCGCACAAGTCCACGTTTTCAATCGTTCTGCGCAGCCCGAGAGCGGCGGTCGCCGCCGCCGCTGCGCCGGCAGCTCACCACTCCAGCAGCCTTTCATGCGTACGGCGCTGGGTCGTTTCGGGCAACGTGACTCGTCTCGCGCCCGGCGAAGAGGAATGGTGCGTCCGCCTTGAATGAACGCCGCGTTCGCCTAGCCACGGCCGCTCGATGGAGACCTAGTTTCCATCGAGTGGCCGTGGCTAGGCCACGGCCATCGAGCTGCCGTGGCCTAGCCTCCTTCTGTGAGCGTCGCACGGAACCGAACGGCTTGGAGATGTTGTCGGCAATACAGCTAAACCAAAGGTAAACCAAGCGAAACCAAGCCTCTACTAGACTAAGCCAAGCTTTTGCTTTGCATACCCAAGCTTAGCTGAGCTAAGCCGCAGCCATGTTTTAGCGTGTGTGTTCTAGGCAGTTACCGTTGTTGTGAATGCGAATTCCGTTTTCTCAATTGCAGTGGACGAAAATTCGCATTGCTTCATTAAAGAAACTTCGTCTCGAGTGTGGTTTGGCAGTAGATGCATCGTTGAGAGCCGCATTCCTCATGATAAAGGCTAACGAGATTGTTCCTGTCGAGTCGTGAGGACAGGTTCATTGCACGACCACAAGGTTTGAAAAATCGTTTAGGCAGCACCGGTCGAAATGGCATGCAAGGTTAACACGTCTAACCCCTTTATGCAAATGCGGAACTTGATCCGCGTGAGTTCGTTCTCAAAAGAGCGGGAAAATCTGAAACGAAAGTCGTTTGGAAATATTCAGTTAGTGGCATTTCTAACGCAGCCATATCTGACTAGCCATAACGTAGCCATACTTTACGATGATTCATAATTTAAAAAAACGGAAACTAGATATAGTTAGCTTTTAATGTGTGCATTAAATTGGGAGTAGCAGCTCTTCTTCGGTAAGATACGTTTTGGAACTAGCCAAATGTGCTCGAAAACCTGTTTTTTTTTTTTTCAATATCTTCGTTAATAACGTTGATTGAAGGCTGGCTTGCCAGACGCAACTGACAATGAACCAAATATATTATACAGCGTGGTGGGATTCCGTGTTAAGCTGCAGTATTAAACTGCCTACCCAACCAAAATAAAGGAAACTTGTTACGCTACAAGATTCTACAGATGGCAAGCGTAAGCTTACCTTAATTTTATCAATTTACTTTTGCTAGAGCGTCTCTTGAGGGCACCTGGTACGGGAGCTAACCTGGACTGAAAAAATGTGACGTGAGAACCAGGCGGATGACAAGGTACAAAAACTGGGAGTGCCGGGTAGGCCCGCGAGAGTATGATTCGCATGTAAAGTGCCTCTTTTCCGCCCTGTTATCAGCCAAGTCGTTGCAGATGCGTAGTTTCCTCGTCATTTCCACGTTCATGCGCCGTTCCGGAAGCTCACATTAACTGCCGGCCCCGTCATTTTCTGAAATAATAGTGCAAAAACGTTTAGTTGTCACTGACAGCTTAACGCGTCGACTGTCACCTGCACATCAACGAAATTAGCGCGGTGCGTGGGCGTTTTCTCCTCAGTTGAGTAATTGGTTCTCTGCGCTTCGGCGTCCGTTTTACCGTGGCTAACAGCGATGACAGTGGACGATGAAATTACGACGAGTTGTCGCTTCACCCTGTCGGCATGTCTTTTCGACCTCGTCGATCTCGTCGCGGCAGTGCACGTCAGTAACCTTCTTGCCAGAGAGAAACTCTCCACTGGCAAGAGAAGGGAAACCTCCCTTGCCAGAGAAAACTTCAGTGACCTTCTTGCCAGAGGAGAAACTTCTAAACAAACTTCGCGCTTTTTTATTATTTGTTCTGTGCTACGTAATACGGAGTGCTTTAAGATAGACCTCGAAAGACCGCTGCGAGGCCCACGATCGGGTAAGGGCCAATCCCTGTGCGTGGTCGCGTATGGGCTCGCGTCAAATAAAACGCGCTATGCATGGCGTTAATAATAGTAGTTCATGACCACGCACTTTCGAGTGCCAGTGCTCTGTATAGAAGCCATGCCAAGAAAAACGTCGGAGTTAGCGTCCACCTAATTGATCAACGCGATGGTAATGCTGTTTTCAAGCTGCAGTTTGAGGAACTTTTAATGTATCCATCCTAATAAAGCTGTTCATGCTTGCAGTATGTTTTCAGCTGCCAGGCGGAAGGCAATGTTTTTAAATGTAGCTGCATTTGTGCAAGAGTTGCGGCAATTCTCCGCCTACCTATGCGTCACATTGAACCCAGTATTGAATGCACCCAACGAGCACAATATTCAGTGACAGGGGACATAATAATGAACCAATAAGCTTTAATCAATCCCTTATCGAACCCACATGGATTAGTGGAGGGAGAAATTGTGTCCGCAAAGAAAGCAACTTCAAGAGTGATTTAGAAATCTACGCTATGGTAAAGGTTGCACGGCCAGCCTTACAAAGTCTCACGTAACAAATTACGCCACGAATCGCCGCGTGATATGTTTTAGAGTGAATTCACTATAACGTCAGTTACGGCTCTTTTCGGAAACCAGATACTGAAGTTTTCTTGGAATCAGAGGGGCATGCCGACGCCCGACACGGTATGTAGGTCGCAGCTAAACGCAATTAAAATTACACTACCGTAGTGAAAATTTACGTGTGTGTATACATTTATTTCAGCAACCCGCCGTATGGCGCAGCAGCTATAGGGACCGGGAGGCCGTTGTATGGCACAACCGTCGCTTCAGCGAACAGCGCCGCCCGTGGCGAACTGCTCGTCAATGGAATGGCGTTGGCGGTCAGCGCAGCGTTGTTGTGCATGTCTGTCTGTCGTTCTGCTGCGGTACGCCTTAGAAAACGTAGATAACCACAAGGAGTTTTTCAGATAGGTAAATCTTGAGCGTGGAGGTGACCTTTACGAGGCATGCCAAGTGTGTGATTTACGCCCATACTCAGTAATTACCAATAGCAGACGACGCTCAACGCGCCAAGCTGGATGTCAAGCTGGATGTGCAAGTCCGTTCCTACGTGCAAATTTTTCGTGCCCCCATGTAGTGGGCGTATCGAGGAATAAATTGCAGATAAATGCTCCTACAAAGCTGGTGTGTGGAGCCGATCCAGGAACGCTGCGGCGGTGGCCTTTGGCAGTTGATGACGAAACGGCGTCGCGCACAAGAGAAAAACAAAGTTGGCGGGTGCCTTCCAAGATTTTCCCCAAAATAAAAATTGTGATGTACGACGCTCCGTAACTTCATTAACTTCGGTAGAAACGTGTTTAATTTCACACAAATACGCTTACTACAGTCTCCGGGAATCGTTTACAGAATAAATATCGCACTATATATAGTAGGACGCTATTGCTTGCCGTGGAAAAGCAGTGCTTTACAAGACTTGCAATGGTTGCTGGCTAGTTGGTAAATGGTTTTTCAAAAAGAATAACAATTCCTGCGTGTGTAAAGGACGATAGACAGGAAGGTGCCAAAAACCTGCCCTCAGTTTCATGACTGAATGCTGCGGTCAAGTTTTACAAGCTGCCACCTACGCTTGAAAAATCATGCACTCCTCCGTCTAACGACGATGATGGTTTATCGCAAAGCTTTCTCGTGTGAGTTTCCTTGGTTGCCTTCTGGATTTAAAGTTTTACTAGTTGAGCTCTGAATTTGACCAGCACGCAGTTTGGTCTTTTGATCGCAGCGTCTTTGACTTTGACCCTTCCCATTCATTCCGCACGAAGAAAGCTTCGCGTTCAACCATCGTCGCCGTTAGCCGGAGGGCTGGATGATTTTTCTGTTTAATTGTGCACGCCCATACACCCCTCTCTACATCCTAACTGCTTCCAGCGTGCTGGAAATGCGTCTGTGCTGGAGGACTCGGGCTGATGCACCCCTATTTGAGGCAACTAATCGCGCGTTTTTGGTTTCTTCAGAAGGCGTTACACGATTTTTTAGGAGCCCGGCAAAGAATACTTAGGCATTGAAAAACACGGGCTGACGTTAATATTGCCCCATTTTTTAACTATCGGTTTATTCCACGCAGGTGGTTGAACGGGAAGCGGAAGGGGGATGGTTTGTAGCTCGAGCTGTTGTTTGGCTGAATAACCTCGGCTCTTGATAAAACGACCACTACAAACTTGGGAGTTCCGCTTCGTCTTTCAGTCTCCAATGTGGTCACAGTGCCGCTCACCAAAACTGAAGCCACAAGGTTCACGGGTGCAGAAAGAAAGTGTTAACAGCCGCAACGTTTCCACGGCCACACGGTAATCGATATCGATGTGCCTTTCTCTTCAAAGCACATGAATCGAGGTATCCCATTGTCAAGGCTGGTGTGGAAACCGTAGTCATTGAAACCAGCGAAGATAATTTAAAATGGCCGAAATAAAGACTAATATATTAATAATTTTATTCCTACTCAGGCCGCGCGTAGCCAGGCGCAGGGCGCAGTAATAAGCGCTCATGGCAATGTAGCCCATTCCTTAACTTAGAAGCGTCCAAAAAATTTACCTGTCCGTTAGAGCATTTAGGAAGAAGTGAATACTAATAATAGTAGTTTTATTCATACTCAGATCGGGTGGAGCCAAGCGTAGATCGCTGCAAAAAGCACCCATGTTCATTGTAGCCTGTACCCAACTATAGAAGCGTCCGACAAGTCTTCGTAGCCGTCATTGCTTATAAGAACCCAGCACATCTGTCAAGACTTTGTTTCGCCACACATATCCGCCCACAACACCACCAAAACATTTAAAGAACCGAAGCAAACACGGAAAAATCAACGGGAGTGCGTAGTCCACTGCCCCGGCTCATTCCACTAACGAAGGGAGCGCCGAGTGATGGCGCCACCCGTCCAGCTGCCCGGTCCCTATAGAGGTGTCCTTCTGAGCTCGAGGTCACCGGCTCGACATCCAGGTTGCGGCAGCTGCCTTTCTGATGGAAAAGGGGCCTACGCGTATAAGTGACTTCGGGAAATCATAAATAACCAGCCGCGTCCATGGCACTCGGATTCCCCTGAGCCGGAGTCTGGGCTTCCTCTCCCCAACCCCCGACCCCCTTGTAAAGGCAAATAAATTGCGTTCCACCACCACCAGGGTGGGTTAAAATTCATCCGTAGCCCACGGTGCACCTCGCAGTCTAGATGCAGCTGCTCCAGCGTATAAGCCGAGTACGATTTAAAGCAGACGTCGCGTGCAAGCAACTAGTGCACTTGAAATGAAAGAACACATCACGCCTATTCCTAGCGACGTAAGTAGAAGCGGGATTGGCATCGACCCAGCGGCGTGAAAAAGAGAAACCGATTTAAAAAGTAGGAACTGTGGAATGGGTAAGAGTTGATATGCAGTGATTTGTTCTGCCTATAAAATTATAAACATTAATGACCCTATAAATTAAATGAAGCTGGAATTCTAGGGGTCACATAAGCACTTATAAGTAAATGGGGAAACTAGAATGGGCGGGGGAGCAAATGGGTGAAGTGTTAATAGGGAAGCAATAGTGAACAATCTTACGCCGTTGCGCCTCCAGTTGAACGTCTCAGGGAGCTCTGTGCCACGGGGAGAGAGATTCCACGTCAGCAAAACAATGTCCTTCCCAAATTTCAAATCTCTTGAAGGCCGGCAGTTCACGTAAGGCGATGATGAATTAGTCAGTGACTCAGTCACGACAACCTTCCTTTACCAGTACGAACTATAAACACAGATAAAAAGAAATTGAGCAAACCCTACCTGTAAAGGCGCAACCACACGAAGCGATTTTTGCGAGCGTCGCGATGGACGACAGCAGTATGTTGAAGGCGTAACCAATGAAGCGATTCTTACCAGCGACGCGACAAAACGACGCGACGATACGTAATTACGTTGTTGGGTGACAAGCGAAGTTTTCTGTCAAGCCAGGACGGAGCAAACCGACATAAGAAAGCGACGGCAACCCCTAGCGACAGCACGATCTTGTCGTCAGGGTTATTATACTGGTGTCGCACGTCGCGTCACTGGACAAAATAGCTTCATGGGGTTGCGCCTGAAAGCGTGATGGCATTGAACGGCGGCTAGTGCAATCAGCGCTGCTTCTTTTCACGTGGGCGCTTCAAGCTTCACAAGGGCTGCCTGCACCCCTGCCTTCGAGAATGGGGAAATGCTTTGTGAGAGGTTAACTACGCTGGAGCAAGAAAATAGTGGGCGTATGCAAAATAAATTGGCCGGAGTGTTTTCTTTATTCACAGAGAGAGAGAGCATCAGATATGTCATCATCTTTAGGCCGTCGGCAGGACGAAGGCCTATCCTATCAAACTTCAACCGCCCCTGTCCTGCACTGCCCCTGTTTATTCTTTGCAACTGAATCTCTCTATTAAAGACAAGTCCTTCTTAGGCTACTTAAACCCGAAAATGTTCTGTCCGTCCGCCTGCCTCTCTGTCTGTCTGTCTGTCTGTCTGTCTGTCTGTCTGTCTGTCTGTCTGTCTGTCTGTCTGTCTGTCTGTCTGTCTGTCTGTCTTACCCTCGGTTCAGCCTTTCAGCAAAAAGTTAAAGGAATACTTGAGCAAAAAGTTTATATAGGCAAGCCTTTCTGAAGCACGAAATCTGGAAATACACTTCATACTTCTCAACATTGCTCAGGAAACAGAAAACATTAGGCATACTTGAGGCAGCGCATCAGCAAATAAGCAGTATTCGCAGTCTTATTGTTATTGAACACACATGGCTGCTTGATTTTTCCGATAGCAAATAAAAAGATACGCGCTGTATTTTTACCCGGAAATAGAGCGAACACGCGACAAGCTTGGACCGCCTGTTCAACAGTAATGAAAGGTTACGACAGATGGCGCGATAGCAGTGGAACGAGCGGAAATTGAATTGACTTTAGCGAATTTACTCCGTGCTTATTGTGGGACGAGCGAAACGGGGAAAGAAGAGCAGGACAGATGGATGGGGGAAAGAAGAAAGGCATTTACGTGGCAGGGCAGGCAGGGGTCCCAGCCTGCCGGGATGTGGTGTCATTCGACGCTGCAAGGACTATCCTGGCCCGAGTGGTGGAGGCCCCGCCCCACGTGTCCTGTCCCGGACGCATCCTACCCGCGGCTTAATTGCTGCAACGTGGAGCCCGCCTGCACCACCAGGGCCGCCGGGCGACCCCAACCTGCGCCGACTGCCCAGAGTCCGAGACACTCGACCACTTACTGTCCTCTTGCCGCCAGCATGAGACCACGAGGGATGACCTCCGGGCCGCACTCCACCGACTCGGTGCACCAAGCCAGAAGCTGGAAGGCTTCGTGTTCCCCACGGGACCGGACGCCATGCGACGGGGGGTCTTCCAACCCTTACTCAACTTCCTGGTCGTGACAGGACTAGCGCAGCGTTTGTAGCCGTCGAGCCTTGAACAAGACGAACGCGACATAGACACAGTCCCCCACTCTCCTCCCTCTCTCCTCTTTCTTTTCTCCCTTCCTATCCTTTGAAACCCGCCCTCCCCTTCCCTGTACTGGGTTGCATGAGGGTGAACTCCCCGCTGAGTTCAAAAATATCCCCAGCTGTTTTCTCTTTCCTCCTTTCTAATAAACCACCACCACCACCACTGGCTGAAGATTATCTTCTGACAACATTTGCAGCAAATTGAGCTGATACGAGGCCATTTTTTTCGTCCCTTAGTCGAGTTAATGGCCTTCCCCTGCTCCTATCCCATTTACAAGCAGAGATTCTGTTAGCCTGGTGGCCCACCGATTCTCACCTGGGCGGATTGCAAGTACACTTGCCCATGAATTGTATTCGAGCATGCCGTCTGGGCCGAAATCGAGCTCATAGAAAACCAACAAACGCTGCCCTCTGAAAATTCACAGCAAATAACTATCTTCTTTTGGGGGCATAAAAAGTGCAATTATTTGCTGCGTTACGAGTCAGAAGAAAAATTGAAATGGCGGTTTACGATCAGTCATATATATCCCATAGCCCCACACTTCTGTAAAAAAAAAAAATTAAAAAGCGCCCGCCATCGCCGCCACTCTGGTGAGCCGCGACGTAAAGAAGTGTCATGGAGCCCTTTTTTTTTCGCGTTATTAAACATTTCAGGATGATTTTCCGGACGTGCTATAGGCAAAACTTGTTTGTTAGCGCTGTGCAACCGCGAGCGAAACTAGTTCATTTATTATTTAACGCTGCCCACCACACCAAGGTGAAGTGGTGGTAAACAGGGCTAATGCTTAACCCTGCGCTGTGCTGTATTTGTGCGTTACACGTTTGTAAAACATGCAAACCCAGCTGCTCTGGTCTGCGATGAAACTGGCAGTAATAAATAAATAAATAAATAATTAAATAAATAAATAAATAATAAATAGAGTTGGCGCTGCTCGATGTCTCAGCGTCGGACCGTGGCGGTTCATGAATATAACTTGAACACACCATCTGACCTTGGCGGTTTATGAATAAAATATGAACATAAACTGTGTGTTATGTTGCATTAGAAAATTCCGAAGAACTTGCCAGCGGTCATGCAAGGTACGTTGCATTCAGCATATCGAGCGCCGGTGTACAGCTCACAAAGGCGTAAAAAGATGCAATCTAAGGGAAGAGCTGGCTTACTTTATTGGCAGCGTTGTTATCTCCGTTAAGCCCATTATCTCAGCCGAGGCAATCAGCCCAACACCGGCTGAACCAAGCTGAGAAACTCTATGGCTTGAATCGAACCGGAAGCGGCCACCGAGACACGCATGAACGCTCACGTATCGGTTTATCGATTGAAGTACAAAAGGCAACTCCTCTTTATTTTCGGGCGGGTGGCGTAAAAATGATACGCAGCGTAGAACAAAAAAGCAAAATGGAGACCGAGGGTACCGGCCAACTCTCCTGGACTGCCAGGCTCCCTGCGAACAACTAGCAGTGGTTGTCAATAATGCAAAACAGGTCCCCACGTTTGAAAAGAGCGCCGCCAGTTCAGTTTTCTTTTGTGGCCCCGCGTAGTTCAATAGCGAGGTTCCCCTTTCTATTCTTCGGTCCCTACCGACTCTATTCACCCGTTCGAACTGTGCACAGAACAGGCAGCTGCTATTGGAAAGCCTAGATTTCCCAACAGAGGTCCTAATTTTTGCCCCTCTTTGCGCGCATTATCCGGTCGAAATCAGCTGGTCCCCCTTTGCTCAGTTGTCTTCGTCTGTGTTCGTCTATCTGGAACGCAAGTGCGGGAAGAGATTACTCCCGCCGTTTACAACCTGCTACTTGCATGTTATATTTCAGAAAAGCGGAAGGCTGAGGCAAGGCTTGATCGACTGTGCGATTGCGTTGGGGTGTGGTAACTATCACTAACAGCCCCAGGACCTGGCACATCAATTAAGTACCAAAAGATATGAAGAAAAGCTTACGCAACACGCGCGCAGCGCCAGCTCAGTTTCTAAGCCGTTCCGCCACTGGGAAGGAAGTCGGATATTCGATTCCCATCCCTGGCCCCTGTCTATGTAATGGAAACAGGAAACCCTTGTTTACGTGGTGTTAGCTCACCTTCAAGATTTCCAAACAGTATGAATTACTCTTTAGCCATTTACCATGATGACTAACCCTACTTTTAACTTTGCTTTATCAACTTTTTTTTTCTTTTTTCATCGCCTGCCGTACTTCCCGTGTCGCCACGCGGTACCTAAACAGCATATAGTGCATGTGCATTTTTTAACTTGATAAAATCACTTTCTTTTTACGTAAACAATAATTCTCCCGCCTCACCTGTGAATTTAATATATGTTTTTTTGATTTTTTAGACTAAGTTTGATATAAGATTGTTTCTGGCCAAAGACGTCAGCCTCCGCCGCGCTTAAATGAACCTTTACGTCAGGTGGAAAATGCCGGTTCTGCACCATTTAGGGAATGGAAATACGCGGGCAGGCGGAGTGGAACACCCTTTGCTGGCTTGTCAGCATTTCCCATAATCACACGCCGCGGCATCACCTCGCCTAATGGCACGGAAAGAACACTGCATAGTGGTCGTTCTGTTCATTGCTCTGCGCTTAGCACTCCTAGCCGCGCCACTTCTTGTGACGTGCAATGGGAAATAAGGCGGGTGGTAGTGAAACAGAGCCCCGGGAGATTATTGACATCTAATGAACCCATCTGTTCGGAACGGGGAGCAATTTGTTTCAAACTTTTTTGCAACTGAAACCGCTATTAAAAGTTTCTTTGAAGGGGGAGCGGAACCCAGAGTAATTCCAGTGGTTGCCAAGGCTGGCGCTCACCAACTGAAGGTGTCCAAATTGAAGGAAATTAGCGTATCTGGTCGAACTGCTTACAGCCCGACACGCCTGTGCGTGCGTGCGCGTGAGAGAGAGAAGAGTGTGTGTGCGGTGTGGCTGCCGTGCTCGGGGCGTGGTTGTGGTGTGCGTGCGTGTGTGTGTGTGTGTCGTGTGCGTGCGTGCGTGCGTGCGTGTGTGTGTGGGGTGGTGCGTGCGCGTGCGCGCACTTGCGCGTACGTGTGTGCATGTGTGCGTGTGCGTGTGCGCGTGTGCGTGCGTGCGTATATGTGTGTGCGAGTGTGTCTGTGTGTGTGTGCGTGCGTGTGCGTGCGCGCGTGTGTGGGGTGTGTGTGTGCGTGCGTGTGTGTGTCGTGTGTGGCGCGCGCTGCGTGTGTGTGTGTGCAGTGCGTGGTGCTGGTGGCGTGAGTGCTGTGTGCGCTCGGTGTGTGCTGTGCGTTGCGTGTGTGTGGTGATGCGTGTGCGGTGTGTGTGCGTGCGTGCGTGGGTACGTGTTGAGTGCGTTGTGGTGTTTGATGTGTGCTGTCGTGCCGTGGTGTGTGCGTGTGCGTGCGTGCGTGTGGTAACGTGTGCGTGGTGGTGTGCGTGCGTGCGTGTGTTTGTGTGTGTGAGCGAGCGCGCATGCGTCGCATTTTAGTTGCAGGTTTCAAGTAATGCGACCTGTGTCTCTTCTAATAATAATTCTGCCCCAAATGTTTAGGAACAAGGAGGATTGTAAGCGTCGGTGGCACAGTTCACACAGGCAAACGTTGTTGAGCGCGAAGGAAGACTTGCGCGCATTCAAACAAACCATAAATACGCAAAAAAACATTGATAGAGGTCTCCTATTAAAACATTGATTGGGGTGGTTTTAAGCAAAACAACTGCTTTCCATCTGGACCCCAAAATCGGTTCGAAAAGGGCTAATATTGCACACAAGCAAACGCGCACACTCGCACAAACATGCATGCGCGCACCAACACTGACCAACAGACGCGCGCACGAACACAGAAAGGCTATCGCGCACAGCCATCACGAGGCGTGTCCCTGACGTCTCGACCGCGTGGTTGCCCACTCACCGATGTAGTTTTTTAATTACCAGCATTCGTTCAAGTGTGCCCAACTCACTGTTTTCTACTTTCCCGTGCATGGCTATTCGCTTGGCCCCTCAACGCCTTGGCATAAATTGTCATCCAGAAAAATAAATTCCAGCTGCTCAATACATACAGACTGGAACAAACCAGACAAACGATTACTCACGGCTAGGAATTTTACGTAACTGAGAAACTGCATAACTCGCATCTATTCAGGGACTTTTATAGAGATGACATCCAACCTTTCGTCAAAGGTCTCCTTGGGCTCCTTGACTATCTCGTAGTCTCAATCTCGCCACCCTAACTACATCGAACACCTTGCGCAAGACATTGTGCCAGTAAGTACAGAGGATTGTGCCTCCCCAAACTGTGCATTAGCCCACACAAAGCCGTCCTCTCCTCAACATACTCTCATAATCTCTCAGAGAACAAAAATATATAATAATAATAGTAATACCTATCGATAAGTAATGCAGGAGACGTGAGCACTTATTTTCTGCAGTCTACATTTTTAAAAGCTGCGCATTGCGGGAACAAAGGGGCGCTGGCGGTTCGCGTAAAGTGCAACGCTTTGAAAAGGCTTCAAGATGCAGCCTCAGACAAAATGTTTCTGAATTGCACGGTGCGTGGGCTTTGCGGGGTGTGGCAGTCATTATGGAAGGTGCCTAGGACTGCCAATGCAACGGCATGCAGTTCGTGAGAATGTTTATTTGGGGGTTCCAGAAAAGGAAGAAAAGCCCCTGGCGTGAGTGGAGCCATTTGCTGCACAAGAGATTTGAGTGAGTTACTCAAAGCAAACGCTGTCGCGCCCGTTCTCAGACGCCGTGCACTGTTCCCTTAAAAACGTGAAGTTGCAATCATTATGCCTCTTTTTCTTATCCTGCTTTTACCTGCGTGCAATGTGAGGGGCAAAATGTCTTCAATAAACATGCGATGTTCGGAAAAGCGCATAAACGGCTGTATTACTATTCAACTTCGCGAAAGCTACGCAAGCTGTAAGTAGGGTTAATGTCGATGAAAAATCACGCACTCAGCGTGTTTGAATGCCGGTTAGTTGCTTTCTTTTTTGCTGTGTCTGCGCAGTTTTGAAGAGACGGCGTACTAGTTCGAGGCATGGTTCCCTCGGAACCTTCGGTGCATTACTGACGGGGAACTCGCCGACTTTGCAGTTAAGTGCATGCAAAAAGAATCGATCCCCGATTGCGAAAAAGGGTTTTATATAACGTATACCTTGTCCCCCACCCCCGACCTTGTAGGTCATTGGCGTGGCTTGTGTATATACATATACAGGCCTCTAAGTTCTTGTGCCACCTGTTTTATACATTACGGCCAGCACACCACGCGGTAAGTTTTCTGAAGCTCAAAGGGAGGAGGAGAGGGGATTGGGAAAGGGGAACCTGAGATCAGCTATCGCAATCAACTCCGTCCTAGCAGGTGCTCACTTCCCACGACATAAATTCTGCTATTGTGGGTTGCTTGGCGTAGTTTCTACAGGGTGTAACCCGTTTTTTTTTTTATTCTCTCAATAGAAATACAAGCAGGACACTTTTATGCCTTGTAAAATCTTCGAGGACTTCGGCAGAGAGTGATTGAGTGAATGTGTTTTTGTTTACAAGGCTGGCGTGGTGGTCTGGGGCTGGCGGGAGATGCTGAAGAAACGACTTTGGCGCGCGCTTCGAACGGCGTATCTGGCCCGCTGCTTTCGAAGGTGAGAAGAGAGGCTACCCATGCCGGTTGCGTGCCTGTCAGTTCTCCACTCGCTGCACTTTCTATGTATAGGTAGGCACAGGCTGTGTTCCTTCGGATCGGCATGGGTTCCTTCATTTTTTATAGCAGGCGCGGCGTCAAGAGATCAAAGGCAACTGTTAAGGTATAAGCCAAGACTTTTAAGTCAGCGCCTGCGTTTTTCGGCGGCACCTGGTAAACAGACGAGGAAAGTTTTGCTCCTTGTGGCACATATGCCTCAGACCGATAAAGGGCAGTAGCGGGCACTTCTTGTTGATTCTCCAAAAAAAAAAGAGTTCTGTTCTTGACTGCCCCCGACCTAGTAGGGTAAAAGCAGTGATAGGTCCGAAATATGACGCACTTTTAGAATAGGGGAAGCCGGCGTTGGGGGCCCCCAAGAAGTTAGGGGAACCCAAACGCCAGGCGCTCGCGCGCGGCGAGTTTTAGAAGAGAGGCGTCCCCAACAGCCCGCAACCGTCTTGCGTTGCTCGGGTCGGATCGGGTGAAAGGGAACTTTAGGCTTAGCATCTTGGTGGATATTTGATCGCCGCTATCTGTGCAACTGCGAACGACAATCCGTAACACAACTTTTCCCCCCACTATCAACCCCTTTGTCGCATGCGGAACTTTATTTCAGCTATAATTGCCGTTTGAGCGATCGGTGACCAAGACATCTGCGTAGCCAGTTTCGATGCTTCCGCGCAGGTAACGCCATCTCTCGGCCGCTCGGCGCACTGCGCACCGCGGCGACCGGTCGGATCGCCGAACCTCCGCGGCCGGTCAGCGTAGGCTTAGCATCGGCGGCAGATATCTGATCGCCGCTTTTAAAATAAGCCATGATAACAATCCCTAGTACACTTTTTTCACCACACTAACACCTACGTTCTCGTCATGGGTAACTTCTTTTTTAGTGATCAGATTGATTCGGAAGAGCAGCGACAAGTGGTTGCTACCATGGTCTGCAGCCGGTTCGAGCCGCTGAGTGTGCCAACTGGCACGCGCGGCCGGCGTAGTGCGCGGACTGTTTCCGAAGGCGGAAAACGCTTCACGATTGCCTGCTTTATCCATTTCTTGCGAACGACGCGCGGAATATACAAATTCAGCTCAGCGATCGTAGTAGTTGATCGGGTGAGTCGAGGAACGAGCCGCAGGTTTCGCTTCAGCCTTGGTCACGCGCAGTCTCGCTGGCTGCGAGAGCGCCGCAAGAACGCAAACTCCAGCTTTGGGGCGCCCGCTATTTCGCAAAATAGCGTGCTCGCTAGACGCCAACCCAAAACCCCAAGGACGGCTTGGGTTCTGCGCATGCGCAGTACGACTCCCCAAGACGCTTGGGGGCCCCAGAGCGTTGGGCCCCCTATTCTAAAACTTCCTATTAACATCCAGCTGATGAAAGTCCATGCGGAGAGAGAGAGAAGAGAGAGAGAGAGACAGACAGACAGACAGACAGACAGACAGACAGACAGACAGACAGACAGACAGATAGATAGATAGATAGATAGATAGATAGATAGATAGATAGATAGATAGATAGATAGATAGATAGATAGATAGATAGATAGATAGATAGATAGATAGATAGATAGATAGATAGATGGAGAGAGAGAGAGTCAAAATCCTAGGCGTTCACCTAGAAGCAGATGCCAAGAATGATATCTCCCTCAAAAAGTGGACACGGAAATCACCACGGCTACACCTACCTTCGCAGCTTCAGAAAAATTTGTCCTAATCCGGGGCTCTTACCTGTAACCACTATATATATAAAGCAGTCACTTGTATTGCATCGCGAGAGCTGCAGAGTTCCTGAATTTAGGCAATGTATCTTGTAGAAAATATCTTCTACATGTTATCGATGAAAATTGTCCTGAAGTTTAGCCCGGGCCAGAGGTTCGCTGCATGCGTTTTTAGTCCGACGTGTACAAGTATGATCTTCACGCCATCTCTACAATGACGCGTGCATTTTTTCCAATAAGTGCGTTACTTCTGATCGCTGTCGAAGAAGAAGCTGTTGAACCCCTTTCAATCTGTCTGCAATGCTCAACTTTCCCATTGTTTCTTTTTTTCGCGTGCTCTGTTCAGAATCTTTTTTATTGGTTTTTTTTTGCACTTTCAACTGCCTCAAGGTATATTTAAGACTCGCGGCAAGTGCTACGTTTCATGAAACAAAGGAAATTCTGTAAAAAGATGCGTGTTGCATTATTGTTCATCCTACATGTCCTATCTTGGCACATAAGAAATTTATAAAGCTTACGAATAAAAACAAAATTATGAGTTCGCCCAAAATGCCGGTCATGACAAATAAGTTCGCTCGCATTTTGATTCCTAACGAACCTGCATTCATGTAGTATAAGTGTTTTCTACTTCAATGAATAGTACGGACGAAAGAAACCGGAGGCATACAAAATTTGCCCTCAGCCATTCGTCGTTATTGGCTTCACATTCGGGCAAGGCGTACTTAAAAACTCTCAAATATGCCACTTGCAGAACGTAGCAGCTCGTTTCTGTCTTTTGAGAGCGACGCTTGGCTCGATGTTCCGAAGCAACGTACAATAGACATACTCTAAAAACAAAGTAAGCTTTCGCTTATGCAATAGCAATATTTCTCTTCATTCTGCATTTCTCCCTTTCCAAGTGACGCTACACAAGTGACAGAAAATAGAAAGAAGAAGATAGCTGCAGGGTATGTGGTTATGTGTTTGTTTTTTTATTAGGGCGTCCATATCTGTAACCTGGCAAATGAAAGAAAGCCACCGTTGCGGGTGCGCATTATACAAAGAAGTTAAAAAATGAGAAACGTTTTAGAACGAAATAATGCCTGTAGTACCTTCTTGTGACAACTTCAGAGATATGTTAGCTATACTTCGGTGCGCACATTGTTAATTAAATACAGCCACCAACTCGACCGGAGAGAGAAAAAAAAAAGATTAGGAAAAAGTCGTTGATAAACAATACAGAGGTCAGCCTCCTTAATACCTGTGCTTGCCACTTCAGATGAGTGTAAATATGGTGAGGTGAAACCAAGAGAAATATAAAAATGAAAGATCAAAAAAGTTGCGCAAGGAAAGTTAAAACCAAAAGAGAAGAGGCTCAAAAGGGGAAGACAACTTAAAACTGAACAGTGATACACCCACACACTCAAAACAAACCCTTGAACTAATGTCCAGCGAATGAAGCTTAGCTGTGCCAATTAGGAGGCTTTCAGGAATTATCAGGGATATCATCGGATTAAGCAAGTTTAAGGGAACAGGTGAGGTATTAGGAGTTGGGTCGTGGGCACGTTCTGTGCTATCGACGACATCGAGGAAGGAAGGAGCTTGGTGTTGAATTCCTTATCCACAAAAAATAGCAGGGAAAGCAACATACTGCTTAAGCTTTAGCTGAGAGGTCGCAGCCGTTTTAATGAAGGTAAACAGAAGTTACACATCCAAGATAGCGCAAGTCTGTGCATCAACATCCGCCCACGAAGATACGGCTGGTGACACTTTCTACGATGGCGTCGAATCACCAATAAATAAAGTAAAAACACGGTGGCCGAGGAGCAAGTACGGGGACACGCAGCGGCAAACCTGTCAGTAATCGCTTCGAATAGTCAACGTGATACCTTTGTTAGCTTCGCGGCGCGTAACATGCGTGCAATTAATGTATTTTCTCTCGAACTAAGGCATAGGAAACAGCCGAGAGAACAGGAAATAGTCGCCTTAATGGTGTAATGAACATTATCGGCTTCATTACAAGCGACAATTCAAGTATTCTGCAGGATGTTGAGGTGCCAGGCAAGGTCAAGAGTCATATATGATCACAGGTTGGTGAGCAGCAGAATAAGGCCTGATCTCAAGAAAAGAAAGGATGAAATTAGCAAGGAGAAGAAAACCAACTTGCAGTTAGTAGGAGACAGTGCGCTGGCGTTTTAAAAAAGCACAGGGAAAAGGTGAGTGGTCTATACCAAAGAGCAAAGAAAGGACAAATTAAACTGAATGACAATATAATGACCATAATCCCACACCCAGATGCAACAGTATGAAGAGGACAACCTAGAAAAGAAAATGGTAGACTATTTGAGAAATTGAGAGAACCTATACCGAGGCGCAGGAATATGAAGCTCTCAAGAACTAAGGAGCGAATGGAATTGGTGAAGCCGTCGAAATTGATTAGAACTAGTAAGGGTAGCAACGTTAGATCCTACAACATGGCAAAGGCGGATTAGAAAAAACTTTAAAACCAACGAAGAAGCTTAATGGCAACTAGAAGCCCTAGGCAACTTGGAGTCAGAATTTGGGCCCGCAACGACGCAAGCGGAAAAATAACGCACACTGTGGATGAGATAACGCAACTAGCGTAGCAGTTGTATGCTCGGTTCTATGCTAGCAATGTTCGGAGCGGAAGCAGTGTTTCAAAGCCCGACTTTGTTCACGAGATCCCATTAGCAACTCAACGGAACTGCAAAAGGCGCCTTAGGTGACGAAGACAAGAAAAGTTTCCGGAATCGACGAAAAACCCCGGTTCACCTAAAGGAAGAAAGATCCTTTTTATAGAAAAACTTGCAGAATTATCTGAGTGCCGCAGGACATTTAGCTAATTGGGATCCCATTAGCTTGAAAAAATGCCAACGTAAATCTGATTCGTAAGAAGGGTGATGCTGAAGATTTAATGAATGGCTTCTTCATCACCCTACTCTCGGTTGTGAATGGGTTGTTTACAAAGAGGATAAATAGTTATCCTCATACGCGACACCATAGATTTCTGACAATTCAGCGAACACGCTGGATTTAGAAAAGGGTACTCTACAATCGAACACACTCACGTCTGAACGTCCTGAGCGTCCTTATATATAGGGGATAAACCTATCGACGGAGTATAATAAACTCCGTTGCATGTCATTTACGATTGTCATATGTGTTTGATTCTGCGGACACCGCTACAGTTTTGGAAGCTTCAAAGACGAGGTAATATAGTAAACTTACAAAGCAGTCTTGAAGGACATATGCAAGAGATATGTCCTGCACGGGCAGGATAATTCTTCACAAGAAAAGTAAAAAATGAATGATCAGGAAACAAGTGAGACGTGGAGACATTATCCCTCTCAATTGTTCACAGCCGCTCTAAAGAAGCCATTCAGGAAGCTTGATTTAATAGGTGAGGGATACCAAGAAACAGATAATACTGGAGCCACAGAGAGTTTAGGACGATATTGTCCTGTTAAGTGAGTCTGCGAACACATAAAAAATGATTCAGGTCTTGGACTGGGAGGGTTAAAATGTCCAAAGCCTCGTCTTTACTCTCGGTAATGAAATACGTAATGATGTTGATGAATATAACTACCTCGGGAAAGTTGTCATTGCTGATCACCGCCACGAGAAAGGAATCCAGCGTACAGTGTATATGTAGAGTGTGGATGTAGAGCGTAGAGTATGTGTTCGTGGCTTTCGGCAAGGAATCTCAAATAATGAACGGTATACTACCTCCTTCACTTAAAATACTGTGGGTGATGATTTATGGGAAAGAAACCTAGAGCCGTCCTTAACACCTGGAAACAAACAATGTCAGCTCAACAATTTGTGGCAATAAGGTTCACAGGAGTGTCGCTTAGGGACAGGAAACAAACACTTTGGATTGCACACTGTGGTGAAAGACATCAAAATTCCAATAAAAAGGGAAACGTGTACTTGTGTTGGGCATGTAATGTGGAGAACAGACCATCTGGGAGGCAGATTGGCTACGGAGTGGCGGACTAGAAGTATGCAGAAACAGTAAATTTGATGAGGGGGGAGATGAATTAAAGAAAGTAGAGGGCAAAGTATGGACTTGAACATTGCAGAACAGAAGATGTAGTACTACGAACGAGGCATTCCTCCTGCAGGGACAAAGATAGGTTGAGGATGATGACTATAATGATAATGATGATACCACGCAAACACAACTCTATAAACAGGCATAAACAATATATGCAACGTGAAACACGACAATAAACGCCATACTTCGTTCGATACTGAGACAAGTATAAAAGTCAAAAGAGCTTGTGTATCTAGCGTGACGATGCCGCGTGAGCTGCAGTATGCGTCAACGTAAAGGACTGGTGTTCCGGATTGCGTAGCGCATTACTTACTGGAAGTGCGTTGAAACTGTAAGGACAGATTTGGAACCGGAGGTGGCAGAAAAAAATGAAAGAATCTCACACTAACGCGCGAGACTTGAAGGTAGCGAAGCTGTGCGGAACCTTCACGTCCATCACGATGGTTTAAGTCCACGATTGCAGCCAATTTGCTTCTTCTTCACTGCCGCAGCGACTTTTACTGCATCTTTATTGCTATAAAGGCGAAGAAGCAAATCGAAGAAGCAGAACGAACGAACGGAACGCTCACACTTAAACTAGGGCCCCGAAGGTGCAACGTGCACCCTATCACGTGTTCTGTGTTGATCAGGTGGCGTGATTCCTCTCCCCACAGTCACAGCCGAGTGGGTAAGCCGTTTGACTCTCGGGCACGAACTACCTCATGGTCGTATCCGAGTGATTAAAGGGACACTGAGGGGATTTGTAAACATTGCGGGATTACTAGCACAAATTGTAGTCTGGAGTCTAGGCCATGATTCGACCACTCTCGCTGCGTTTACGCGACTTTATTTAGTAGAAAAATCAATTCGAAAATTCTGTCCTCCTCTCTGAATCCTTCTTGCCGATTTCCTGTGAAGTTTCGTACGACGCCAAAACAAAACGGTTTGGCTTGACTGCGCGCACGGCTCGCCGACCCTCTAACAGAATCAGTCGGTCCAGCAGTTTAGTGCGCCGGCCGCCGACGGGTCGTCGTAATTCCTTCGCTCAGTTGAGAATAAACCACGGCGCTTTTGTGCGAAGAAGTATGCGCCTTTAGTTTGTCAGTTTGCATACTGTGTCAAGCTCTAAGTCCAAGTCGCTCCGCACAGGCGCACATGCGACGCTTCGCCGACTGATACGCTAGTCCTTTTTTTCGCTAGTACCTTTTTTTTTTCAACGTTTATTGAAATGTAGAAAAAAACACCTGGGTGTCTCTTGCTACTGCATCAGACCCCCTTAGGGGTAGCGATAAGTTAAGGTTCACGACGGGTATGGGTGGGAAATAGCAAGGGAAAAATAGTGGGTTGGGAAGGGTGTCTAGAAGAACCTGTCTTTCAGTTTGAAATCGACGGCATGTCCAAATAATGTGTTCAGTGGTGTCCGGAATTTCACAGGGGATACACATGCCTTGATTAGGTGACGAATGAAAAAAACTGTTGTCGTTTTGCATGGGAAAGGTTCGTAAGTGTCATGACTCATTAGCTGTCTTAGGCGGACTTGTTGAGAGCGAGAATAGGACTCGGGAATGGGAGTGTGGTTGACCAGGGAGGCGAGAAATTCTTTTCGTTGCTGTTTTATGGCGGTGCGATGCTCGTCAGGGTCATAACCGCAGTCCGAAGGTGTCCAGCTGGCTTGGGGCACGGTTGTGAACGATGCACGTGCCGCTAAATGGGCTGCCTCATTTTCGGGGATTCCGGCATGGCCCGGCACCTGATGAAGGATGCTTCTTGAGTTCTTGGATTTTCTTAACTCGTAGGCTGTATGATAGTTGATGGCGACATTCCAGGAAAGCTTCCCGACTATCCGTGTGAATGTGTATGAGTTTGTACATGGAAACAGATTATATGTTATGAACAATGTGACGAAGTGAGAGGATGATACTTTCTAGTTCTGCCCCTTTAATGGTGGTATCTGGTGGCAAGGAATGAACGCTATTGAAGTTAAATGCCGGTATATGCCACGCCGCAGTTGTGCTAGATTCTGTTTTAGATGCGTCAGTGTAGATGCTGAGTGTATTAGGGTGTCAAAACCGAAACCGAAAATGGTTTGAATTCTAATTTCGGACGCAGTTCAATCACGTAGCACCTTGTATTCACGTCACTACTGTTAGATGGTGCGGCCGTCGCAAACCGCGCATGGTATTTTTTATTCTTTCAGGCTTTATAAAATAAATACCGCCTTATCGCCCAAATAAACGATGAAAAGTGTGTTTTTGAGCCAGTCTGCGGAGGTAAAGCAAATGCAGGAGCTTGACAAATTCACTTCAATGTCCCTTTGAGGTGACTGACTCTATAATCTACCAGACACAGGTTCGTATCCTACCGGTGCCTATTATTTCTTTTCTTTATACTGTTATACTGAATTTTATAAAATGACGGAATCAACAAATTGCTCAACAGCTTCACTGTCAAACAGCACCAGGAAATCTTCAGCTTCGTCTTCACGCGTTTTCATGTATCTTGACTTTACATGCATCCAGGAACATTTCAGCAAATGCGGGATTCGACATTGACGCTCCAGGCTTGTGAACAGAAAGGCTCAGCCGGACTGTAGTGGGGTTCGGTAGAATTTCTTTGCTGTACCTCAAAGCCACGCTGCACTGATTTTGGCGGCCGGTACGAAGAGACTACATGCGTGGAAAATACTCCTCGACCACGTTAAACACGGTCAACACCACAGTGGGCAGGTCCCGCGCGAAGGACACCCTGAGAGCGATGGAAATACGAGGAGCCACAAAGCGGGAAGAATTGGCCAAACGGGGAGCGGCAGCGTGCTGCTAAAATGAGTAAACTTCGCCCCAAGACGTTCGAAGCAAGCGCCAAGCCAGGGATGGCACGAATGCCGTTGCCCAAGGAGCTGAGCGCAGGGTAAAATCCCGACAAAGCGTTGTCACGGAACCATCAATGTCTTACACATGGACTGCAAAGCGATTATCACTACCCTTACTGAAAGTAATGAAACTTTTAATATTCCTCCTCAGAAGGTGTAGAGGTGTTTTAACTCCCTCGCTGGACAGCCACTTTCGTTAGACCAGGATGGGGAGTCAATGTTTTTGCTATATATAGAAACAACTGCTAAGTACAGATTCGTGTTCGACGCATCTTAGCTACATTTCGACGCACCTTAGCATCTTAGTTGGTTCCGGGTTGCAAGCTAGTTAGACCACCTGGGATACCTTGGCGTGCGTTTAAGTACCGACACACCACTGTTCCCGTTTTCCTCACCAAAAGCAGGCAGTTGTTGAGAGCGGAAAATGAACCCGAAGCTTTGGCTCACTACTGCCGCTGAACCGCCAGACCAAGAAACCGTATACAGCTGCAAAATGGAACATTGTAATTCCCGACCGTATTTCTGAGTGCTAACACGAGGGCAATGCGTTTGGGTTTCTTTACGCGTTACTTACCTATCCGCAGTTGTTGGCATGTGGTGACAGTGCCTTGTTCATGCCTTCAGTCAAGGGGCACTCGGCTGGAACGACACCCGGCAGACTTTTGAAAAAAAAAATGTTGTGAACCATTTCACTCAGCGATGCTGGATGACCAGAGAAGCTGACGTGGCACAGAATTTCGAACAGATGTATGAACCCGGGGCGACGAGGAATTTTCGGCGGAAAAAGTGTCGATAAGTATGAGTTACAGCTCGTTTCCTGCACGTAACTATATTCCTACCATAAATGACCAGCTATTGACAGCAGATTGGACTTCTATGTTGTTTAGAGCTTCACTGTGAATTGATTACGACAAGCAAATGAAACTCTCTAATGATGCGGTTGTCTGAGCGTTCAAATATCATGTAATTGCTTTTGGGAAAATCTTCTTAAAACAATAATTACAGCCGTTTTCTACAGGCGTTCGCGATAAAGTGGGCTTTGCCTCAAGGTGTTTCTTTCGCCTTCGCAGAACAAAAATGGATGGAACCGTAGCCATAAACAGGTTTCGTGCAAAACTAGATCCGCAAATGCCGTCGACGTGCTCCTCATTCTCTCTCCGTCTCTTTCTGTCTCGACACCAGAGTCGCAGACGTTAAAATTTATAGGGTTGCGGTGGGTAATTTGCCAAGCTCAAAATGGTAATCAACTCCTTGTTATGCAAAACAGCATACCCGGAAGTACAAATAACCGGCGCTTACACCACGCACTATTCATCTTCGCGAGGGGCCGCAACGGGAAGGAAAGCCGATGACAAACACATTGAGAGGGGCTTCAGCTTGAAGCCGCGCAGAAAAAGGGCTAAATTCTGATGATGGTGCAATAACTTTTCGTTGCCTGTACCGTAATTACTCCCTGAATGGAAAGAAAAAGTTCAGACCAATACCATAGCAATAAATGATCGTTTTGCTGATACTGCCCACCGAACACAACGAGGTATTTTTTTAACGGCACGTGTTTAAAGCGTGTTTTTTATGGGCTGCAGACAAATCAGCAACATTAGAATTCTAAACGGCAGCCCTTTCCTGCCTGCAGTCGCGATAAATATTTGCATTAAGCTTTTCGTCAATGCTGCACACGGTGCCTCATCAGGATTCTGAGCACGCAGCAATTCAAATAGGAAGATTGGGATCCAGTGTGAAGTCACATTGAAATCTGTGCGCATCGGGTCGGTGGAGTCTATAGAAAAATCACCGGGCATACGGAAAGCTTTTTAGGAATGTGAACGCAAAAGTTGGACCTCCTGTTGGCCTGCTGCTGAACTTCATGATGAACTTTCTGTTGAAATTTAATGTTTCTCTCGTCGGTTTGCCGCCACAGCTTCATTATAGCTGCTTCCTCCGGACAGCAGTTAGGAAGTGCTGAATTTCAAGCTCCTCCAGCATCTTCCGCCATGGACTACACTGTACGTGTACCCCGCCCGTGACTCGGGACTGGTGCGGCGTCACCCTTAGCGGTGTGGAATGAAGCACTGAGCCCATGTGGGGACGTATACCAGGCGCGTCCAGGACGTTCCACGATCCGTCGCAATTCCTCCGAATTCTTCACTGGCCCTGTTGGCTACCCCTCTCTTGAGCGCACCCCCATTTCGTGCGGGATTCTGTGTACCTCGCAAGAATTTTGTGTACGTCCCGCGTTCCACGTAACAGAGATCTAACCTGTTTAAATATAGTAGCTACAGGTGTCACGACCACATCATAACGTGCTGTCTCTGTTTCTTATGGTTACTACGACACCAGACAGCTCCTATCTCCCATAATCAAGAGCCAAGTTTATGCTCGCCATCTAGCGGGTGACGAGGAAACTGAGCTTTCTGGTCCTGTTAGTTTTTTTCTTTCGCTGATGCCGAACTAGTTTCTGATCCCCTTTCAACTCCGGGGGTAAAATGGCGTCACGCAAGGGCTCGGCGGTGGAACAAACCGACGTCTATAGAGGTTCGCCTTTTTCGCCCCCTTTGCGGGATAGACCAAATGTAAATACGGATAAGTGTAGCGAAGAAAACATAGTTGAGCACCATTCCACTCTGTGATGATGGATCACCAGCGGAGCTGTATACGAGAGGTCGCAAGGCAAAGAGACACACATTGGCTATTTCCAGTTTTATGTACATTTTTTTCCCTTCCGCTTGTACGTAGACTTTGATAATGTACCGTTTACGGACGATACAGTGGTAGTAAGCGAAGAGAGTGCACTGCAGGTCTGAAGAGATCCCGAAGACGCACTGGTGGTGAGTGGAGATGGTACACCGTAGCTGTCTTTAACTCTATCCACGCTACCGGGTTTCCTGGTCTACTCGTTTGGCTACGCACGAATCGATCTCCTCGAAACCAGCGTATAAAAGCTCCGCTTTAATAAGGCGGAATAAAAAAAGATTCGTACAGAGACAAACTCGCGTATTTATGGGAGAGAGGAAGAGGCCCTGCAGTGGGCGTAGATAGACTGCTGCTGCTGCTGCTGCTGCTGCTGCTGCTGCTGCTGCTGATGATGATGATGATGATGACGACGACGACGACGATTATGATGAAGAAGAAGCAGAAGAAGAATACAAACTAACTCACTAAACGTACTGCGTAGACTGTACCCTCCAACTCGATGCTACTTTACCGTTCGCTAAAATGTAAGCAAATATTTCCTAGAGAATTCATCGTGGCAAATACAAGCGCCTCCTATGCAGCTCACATATTGTGGCTTCCTGGAGGAAAAAAGAAGGGGGGAGGGGTAAGGGGAGGCGAAGGGATTCCGCCACGCCAACGCTTTCTTTGGCCGCCTCTTGCAGTTATTTGGTTGGTAAGGACAAACGATAGGTCGCCTTACTGTGCCGACGTTGTTGACTCGACCGAGACACATATAAACGGTCTGTGCAAAAACCATTCGTTTTGCTGGCCGCAACAGAAATCCGGGCTTTCCGATATCCACGACCCTGGCTTGTTTTCAAAAAGTTTGGCTTCGATCTCTGGCTGCTTTTTCGGCTGTTCATTCACGCGCTGTCACGCGCGTTTCAATTCACCTCTGTGTGTCTGTAGGCCACTGAGTAGCGCCCTTAGCTTCTCCCGGTTATCGTCATTTGGGCAGTTTGCTACTGCGCTCTCCAAAGTCCCGTCACGCGCACGCCGTGGAACTGGGGCTACTTAACAAAGCTGGCCTGAGCGAGGCTTTTCGCTCCTTTCGCACAGGTACCCCACATCGGTGGCGTCGTCACTTCTCTGGCCGTGTATCGCGATGTCGAAGCTTCCGCCTTCGAATGCGCTTCTTTCGGGGGCCTTCACCAACCCTGTTCCCACAAAGTTTCGGTGGAGGGGAGGGGAGTGCGGTGAGGACGGCGCCACTACGACCCTTACAACCACGCGTTTTGCGCAGAGAGAGAGGCGCGCTCGCCGCCTCTGAGCGCGTTAGCTCGTAAATTAGAGTGCTTTGCGCAGGCCCGACAGCTCTGCGTGTCGCCGTTCTTTATGCGCCGACTGTCCCTTTGGTCTCTCCGCGCGGGAGGATCCTTGGCTAAGCCAGTTGGCAGCGGGCTTTCTGCCTCGACCTATCTGACCTTCCTTCCCCCTTCGCATTTCTCTCCCCGCAGTCCCCTCCTTCCCACGCTGTTTTACGTGTTTCCGTCTGACTGTTATGCGGTGGGAACCCGAAGAAAGGAAAAAAAAAGAATATTCGATCCAGTAGGAGGGGTTTTGCTTCGAAAGTTCGTCAACGAATTGCCGTCTGCGCGGTGTGTCCACGCCGACACCGAAGACATTACGGCATACGGATAAAAATCGAACGCCAAGAGGAATATTCCGGCGCTGGTTTCCATTCGCTTTCGTGAGCAGGTAAGCGCGTGACGGCGGCTATGAATCCGATCGCGAGGTCATGCATTACAGCTTCGTCTTCGACATATATCGAGAGTTCTTTCTTAGACAAGCCATCAAGTCGATTCGCTCCGCAAGTCACAACGTTGCCGTTTGAACAGCACGAGCGTGGAGCATCTATTGAGGCGCTAACATTTTTTTGTTGCGCCTCCAATTCTCTGATAGAGTCGATAGTCTTTCTTGGGCTACTTAAACGCAGATATTCTGTCTTGTCTGTCGTCTCTGTCTGTCTGGTCTGTCTGTCGTCTGTCTGTCTGTCCGTCGTTCTGGCTGTCTGTCTGGCCTGTCTGTCTGCGGTCCTGTGCGGTCTTGAAAATGATAAATTTATTATCAAAAAATCCTGTTTACAATGAAAAAAAAAAAAAAAAAAATACAAACACAACAACAACAAGTTCAGCGCCTGTTGCTACAAAACTAACAGAGTTTTCGTTCCTCGATTGAGCCACCCGGCCAAAAGATAAGAGAATTCTGAAATGACAAGTTTATTTACGCAAAAAACTTCTCAAACCACTAAACCTAGGGCCATGTTTCATACTTGTCAACCCTGTTGAGCAAAAGAAAGCATTATGCATATTTGAGGCAAAGCATCAATACATAACTGGTAGTAGGCAGTACTCTTTTAGTTGAAAATACATGTGCACTTGATATTTGTGATAGCAAATATAAAAATACGCACTGAAAACGACATTTTCAGTAAAAAATACAAAACGAGGTCGCGCCAGCCTGTACTTCGTGGCGGTGTTCCAAGTCCAACAGTGACAAAAGGTTTCAATAGATGGCGTGTTAGCAGTGGAATGAGAGACATTTGAATTGGCTTTAGCCAGCCACCACTGCGTTTATCGTGGGAGTAGCGAGACAAGAGAGGAAGAGTTTAAGGGGTCAGAGGGGGGGGGGGGGGAGGCATTTACGTGGCAGGGAACTGCAGAAGACTATCGCCTTTCATCGACATTTGCCGCAAAGTGGGCAAGTATGCGACCAATTTTCTCTGTACCACTGCCTTTTTTTTTTTTGGGGGCGCTATACATATCCTACTCTTCGTTCCAGTGCTTTCTTCGTCGGGCCATTTCTCTTTCAATATTTTAAAATGCCTTTTTTGCATGGCACTTGTCAATCAATACTTTTACATTGTAGTGTATCCGTAATTCGTCCACCAAATTGGGAAGCATGCGGTTGGTAAGCGTCTTTTTCAGTTCTTTCGTAGTAGTGGGATGTGCGCTTAAGTGTAGGGTAGAAAACGCCAGCTTCAAGGGCTAATATTTTTTGCGCGAAATTGATAGGTGCCCACCTCCTAAAATAGCGCCTTGGAATCAATCACGGGGGAAAATGTCGTGCGAAGAAGACCGGCGTTACTAAGCAGCTAGAGTGTAAAGTTGAAATTGTTGGTGGAATGATCTTGTAGACGTATCGGACAGGATGGACGCAGGACGAGAAGAGGTGAAGACGAGCGGTATTTCAGGCAGTGCACATGAGAAGCGCGCGCCGAAACGTCCTTTGGTCTCGTGTCCTGCGTTCATTTTTTGCGCAACGTCTAGAAGAGTGCTGATGTTCCAAGCGCGTCGCCTGCTACCGCTCTATTTTACGCCCCGTATAAATCGCAGGGTGGTGTTTCTAGTCGTGAATCTGGTGATACCATACTTGGGAAAGTTCGGCTTGAACCACGTTATTACTCGCAATGTTTAGCACAGATCGGTCCTACCATCCACACGGCAAGTCAATGACTTCGTACTGATACCTCTTCCACAAGCGCTCGAGAACTTGTGTCATAAGCGAGATCAGTAAAAAATTTTCTAAGAAATCCAATTCTGTTAGAAAATCTGTAAGAAACTTCAAAGAAACTCTGTCAGAACGTCTTGGCTTGACTTGAAATTCTTCAATTTCTCGTTTGCGAAGAGCGGGTCATCCACAGGTTAATCCACTCGTACGCACATTCCGATTAATTTAACCTTGGAACCAGCCGCACATGATTATTCTAGGATTCCTTATCCTCAAGAGCGTATATACTGGTCGCCCCAGCTAGATTGATAGAGAATTCTATCACAGATTCCTTAAGAACTTTCAAAGCTAATCTGGTCCTTTCACGTTACGCCTTAGCCGTAGGGCTTTCTGGAGAGAGAGGAGAGAGAGAGGAGAGGAGAGAGAGAGAGAGAGAGAGAGGAGGAGATCGAGAGAGAGAGAGAGAGAGAGAGAGAGAGAGATTTTATTGAGCCAAGCTGTCTTACGAGGTGGGGGTCGCCGCTGGCTTAGATTGGCAGCGACAATGAAATCCCGATTCGCCATGGAAGCTTTCAATTTACGGCGGAGGGAATTCGTGACGTGCCTACGCATGTAGTGTGCGCGGACACTTTTTTCGCTGCAGCCCGCCTGGCACACCGCGTTTTTATTGCGTACGCACTCTTGGGCGGTCACCCCCTGAAATATGTCCGTCCATCCTCTCTGTAACGCGGGACATGATTCACTCCATACGTGCACATACGCTGTTTAACAAAAAGCACTTTAATAAACGGCTCTTCGAGGTAAGTTAGCAATTTATACGCGTAGATTACGCCCTGGGCAGAGTTTACATGCGCTAGCTGAAAATTCCAACTAAGGTGTTCCTACATTTTTTTAAAACAGTGAGAACAAACCAAAGGGTTTGTTTGCAAACTATGACAAAAGAATGGCACGCAGGGAAAAAAAGAGAGAACTGCCAGCCCAGGCCTTTTAAGTGTTCTCTGCTTTGCCGTAAGCGGTGGCTTTACACAAAGACAGGACGACCACAGGAAAAAAGAGCGCAGGACAAGCCTACAAAACTTGTCATAGACTTGTCAGGGGACTTGCCAGAGACCGATTTTATGCCATATATTAACGTCTGCATGCACGCTGTCCGTAAATACCTCCAGACATTTATGATTATTGTTCCAGGCACCTGTCCCTTAATCTCTTGCAACGAACGTCACCAGAGGAAGCAAGGGGTCGCTATAAACAACGGTAGCAGCAATAGTAATTACAGCAGCTTTCTGAAACGTTTCAGGCCAGTTCTTCGAAAAGTGATTTGAATTTTGGCTTGAAAACCCACATCTTAACATATTTTCTCTTCAAACTCACGAGAGGGGCATTTCCAATATTAACATTTTTTTTTCATAGTCAAGTTATAACGACTGCGCACAAGAAAAGACCATTCTGAAATGCTTGCTTTGCTTCCATTGTCCCCGCACCCCCTTTGCTCCAAAGCTTTTTCTGCAAAAAATAAACAGAAGAAAGAAAAAGGATGACCCCTCTCGTGTATTGTCATAAGGAAAAACGGCATACAAAGAATGGTTCGATGTTTATTGCGAAGAGGCCATTCTTTGTAAAAAGTAATTATTCGCTCGATTAATTTGCCCGAAAACAATACAAAACATTTTGCGATACCTTAATTTCGCGATTACACTCATAGACCCTTTAATTCGCGCTGCCGCAGTAAAAACGTTCATATCCGTAATATGAACAACTAACGTGGTGAGCAATTAAAACCTTTCAAACGAAGTACAAAGTACAACAAAGTACTATCAAAGTACAATTAAAACCTTTCGTCAATTGTCAACGTAGTCGTGCATGCGAATTTTCGTTACGATCGTTCAGAGTTTCTCACGGCCGTTTCGTATACCATAAAATCTGAGCAAAATGTATTACCTGAGTTGTAACCTCCTCCCGCAAGTTTAAGCACTCGGCATCTTCGAAACGTGGACTCTCTAAACTTAGTTCCCGTATGCTTAGGTACCGCTTCACTATTTCAGGACGGGAGATATATGAAGGTACGGGCATGGAAAAGTGGCATTGGCTGCATCAACTTTGCTTCGAATAAAAGCAAGAGGCGCCTTTGCAAAGTAGCGGCTAATGATTGCATCTGTAATGGCATTTCCGAACTTGCACAATCCCTCTCGGCCCGTTGTGCTCCGAGCCAAAAACACGCCCTTTGTGCACTAGTTGCTTCCCTGGTTTAAGGTTGCCATGAAGACCGACTACAAGTTTGGTTCAGTAAGAAGACAGCTTTATCCCTACATCAATGATACCAGTTGTATAGCAAACTTGAAGGAAATAAATGAGGTATTAGGGAAAGCAGATTAAGCAGTGTCCACTCCCCATCCAGCTTCTGGCGATTTCGCTATGAATCAGCGAATATTGTGCACTTTGCGGCAGCCGACCATGGCCACCTCTGAGAAACTTGACTGGGCGACTGTAGTGGAGCCTTTAGTTTCGTTTGATTGCATCACTTGAATGCATAGAGTTTGATACTTATATTGTTACGTGGTGGCCGAAGGAATGAGGCGAACCATGGAGGATGACGACACGATCTATTTACAGTACGAGATGACCTATTTACATTATTTACAAGGCAGCTGTTGCAGAGCGTTCGCCCAGGCTAAACGCCCCACACACAGCTCTTCTTCGTCTTGCTTCATCGGACCCACAGCGGCGCATACCCTACTGCGCCCGTTCTTCGTCTCCTCGTGACAATCTATACTAGAGGGAAATCTGGCGCCACTGTCTAGGGGAGCCGCGCTTCGGCGAGCGTTCCGTCATCTACCGGGCAGGCACATTACACTTGTCCTTGGCATGACTCACGAACAGGCTGAAAAGTTGGCTCTGGCTGCAAAAAAGCAACAATATTACTGTAGAAGGTTCATCAAATTTTTTTTGTTATTATAAAATTGAACCTCCAAAAAGTTTAATTTGTAAGGGAATATGTAGAAGCTTCATGCACGGACGCACAAAAAAAATGTTGCCCTTTTTCGCGGATTTTGGCTTCTAGACAAAAAAGAAGTCATATGGCTAGCTAAGCCAAGTAGGCCAGGAACGTCGCAAGCGACAATGGCACCGCGGCCCGCGACTGCAGCGACAGATTTCCCTCTAGTATATATTAGTATGAACTCTATGCTTTAATGCTGACTGGCAGTGAGCATTCTGATACCTATGTTACCTATACTGACTAATACGTCACTCCTGCACATATTACGTCAGTGTAGCGCGATATTCGAAAGCTTTGAGGATATTTCTTGCGATTTTTGTTGTGGTTAAGAAGCCTGTTTCGTGGTAGGAATCGAAGTGAGGGAGTTACCAAAAAATAGTTCTTTCAAATTCAGCAACGTTGAGTTTGGTCCTCATGACCTCTTCAAGAACACCCAGAAACGGGAATCTCGCGCTCATGACAACCGCTGCCACCGACGGCAAGACGTCCGTTCTGCAATACACCCAGAAACGACGACATCTTGGCGTATCGCACTGGCTGGTGACATTTGCTCGTATTCATCCGCCCACGAGTGTGAGTGCGCGCAAGATGTGGGAAACCTCTTTTCATCGTCAGCTCCGGCGACTGACACAATGGAACCGGCTGGGAATGCGAAGCCGGGCCTTGGGGCCTCTTCCGATCGGCAGCCATTGTCAGCCACCAAGTGATGGACGACACCCACGTGAGCGTTCCCTATCACTGCCGCCGTGAGTTCCCCTTCTCGCTTGTGTAAACAAGCCGACACGTCAGCACCGATATATGTACCCTAGATGACAGCACCGTGGTTGCTTCGGAAGCGAAACATCGCGCTGAGTTGGAAGGCAACGAAAAGCAGTGCCGACGTGAGAGAATGTCCAAGTAAAGAAGCTGCCGCCGCCAACAGGTGCTAATGGAAATGCAAAAGCGCACGGTTCGGCACCGTACCTTGACGACAGAGCCATTGCAAGCTCCCAAAATTGGTTTCGTTACTCCCCATCACAAAGGTATGAAAGCTGAACTTGCGAGAACTCAGACTCTCGCAAGATTCATATGCTTAAAATACAAAAAAAACTTAATCGGTTACCGACATGCTAAACATGTGCAATCTGGAATTGTTAGCAACTATGCGACAGAGGAACAGGATAAAATTATTTCGGGTTCTCCATAGTCCATATAAAAATTGATAAAAATATGTACTTAAGAGCACCTGGTAGACATAGTAAGCGGTTAAACCATAATGCAGCAATCCGACCTGATGCCGCCCGCACAAACATCTTTCGTTATTCGTTTTTTCCTGATTCCATCGAAAACTGGAATGATCTACCTGCTCAAGTGCTGAGTGTACCGATGTTAAATCGTTTGAAACTTTTCCCAATACTTATGCTCCTTGTAAATCATGTTCCTTGAAACTCATTCAATGTTCTATTATCCTTGGCTTCTCTTCCGTGCAATGTTTTCTTGGTGATATCGATGGTGTTCGATGATCGGTATGTGCATTTGTCTGTGTTTTTCGTTTCGTTAATTGAAAGCGAATTGATGTAAGTTTTTTGTCTGATGTATTCCCTCTTTGTAATGACCCTCAAATGAGGGTTGACAGTATGTTTGAATAAACAAAAATACAACAGCAATTTCGGAAATTGAACCAAGCAATGACAGTGCACTAAACTCATCGGGTGTGTAACGGTACACGAAGTTTGAAAATATGCACCTTCAATTTGAAAAGAAATTTCAATCATTGCGAGATTCTGCGAACCGCGAGAAACGATTATATACGTGTCACACTTCGGTTAAGACATCGCTTTGTCTTCAGGACGTTCGGTCCACATGTCGGGAGCCATCTGTTAACTTGGAACAGCTCAAGCCGACATCGTTTGTTTCAGCGTTTGCTTTGATCTCGTTATTTTCCGACCCGGTTTTGACGCGTGTTCTTGTTTTCTTTTTCTGCCGTTAAAACCACTCCAACCTTTATTCTTCATTAGACCAACACTGTTATTATCAGTTATGTACTTACATCTTCCCGCAAACATGCCTGAGATTTCCTTGAGGCGAAATAGTGCACATGTATGAGCCATTCACTTGCAACGGCGCAGGCAAATACGCGGCCCATTTTTTTTTTTTGGACAGGAGGCGATAAGCAGCCAAGCAATTGAATCCGGACACAGACAGACAGACAGACAGACAGACAGACAGACAGACAGACAGACAGACAGACAGACTTTCGCGTGACTTCGTCACGCGATTCTGTTGTTCGACCTGTCAGTCCGTATACACACCAGGTGACGCAGTTTTTGCTGTTTGCTAACATTTTGGTAAAGTTTACGGGGTGACAAATTTGGCTGTTCCATTCAAGGAATTTCCCGCCTCCCCCATGATTCGCCATAGCTGCCAATTGTGCGTTCCATCAATTGCCGTCACTGTAAGTCGAAACCAGTTACACGGGCTTGCATGTAACCAACGGTTTTGTTTCTTTGTTGATGTGTTTTTTTTTACCCCAGAAAAGTGTTTACAAATGCTAAGTAGTAAGTCAAGGGCTTGTCCTTCAGCTCGCTAATACACGAGAACGCGGTGAATGTTGTACATTAGCATTGCTAGTACTCCTACATTGGATAATTTTTTTATTGTTTAAGTTTATGGACAAACCCCCCACTGACACCGAGCAAAGCTGTGAAAGGGCAGAATCCCTAATATTTTGCAATATTTCAATTTCATATTTTGCGCACATCACCATTCGGTTCGTGGAGGACATGTATGTGTACAATATCGAAAACTGCATCTTCAAATTTGATGCAAGGGAAAGCGCCACGTGAAGCTCACAGCTTTCGCGCCCGGATCCACTTTGAATCATCTCTGCAAAGCTATCCAAAACGAAATGCAAGAAAATGCCCTATAATCCCTCGCGCAATATATCCCCGCACATACTCAGGAGAGGCCCTTCGATGCGGGAGTACTAGATTGAACTCCTCCAGCAAGATGGGCTGCGCCGTTTCTTATTCTCTCGCGGCTGTACGTATATTGGAGCAAAAGAATCTCACCAGCCACTTACCTGCCAGTTCCACGCCTTATTATGTGGAGCTTTGCAGTATATCTTTATTTTTATTTTTACTATACCTTCTGTCCATTCAAAGCATTCCGTCATGAGGCTCCGTACTGAGACGGTCACATCAAATGGTTAGGTGGCGACGGTGGAGACAACTCGTAGAGACGACTAGAATCTAGGCCTAACCGTTTGATGCGAACTTCAGCGTCAGCCGAAGTTGGTTTAAAATGTTGTTTGATATATCTTGATTAAAAGGATTGGCATGTTTTAATTAACACGTTATTCAGTAGAACTATCTCATTGTTACTTGTTTTATCCTGTCTTTCCCTCCCGGTCTGTTGGTATCGGCTGCTTTGTGCATGCATGCTTGTACTGTTTGTATGTATGTATGTTGTATGTATGTATGTATGTATGTATGTATGTATGTATGTATGTATGTATGTGTGTGTATGTATGTATGTATGTATTGTATGTATATGTCTGCTGTATGTATGTATGTACTGTCTGTATGTATGTATTATGGTCTGTATGTGTGTGTGTATGTATGTATGTACATATGTATGTATTTTTCATTAGGAAAAGGGGAAGGTCCACCAGCTGGCGTAAATTGTCTCGCCTAGGGGCGGACACCGGAGCGCTTGCGGGTGTGTGGGTGGTGGGATGGGGAGGAAAGAGTACATACTGATAGGAATAGGGGGATAGGAGAGAAGGACAAAAAAATACATATATAAAGCACATAGGGGGAGGGAAAAAAGAGGAGTTA
The DNA here is from genome assembly GCA_013339765.2 of Haemaphysalis longicornis. Classification (NCBI taxonomy): domain Eukaryota; kingdom Metazoa; phylum Arthropoda; class Arachnida; order Ixodida; family Ixodidae; genus Haemaphysalis; species Haemaphysalis longicornis. The sequence goes on along the minus strand of CM023450.1, from coordinate 98,536,460 downwards.
AACAATTGTGCTAAGAAAGAATACATATAGATAAACACTAAGCATATACACTAAACGTGAACGTACAGAACACAATTGTGTAACAGACACGTAGCAGGGAACTTAGAAGAAAAAATAAAGGGGGGGGGAGGGAGTTCTTGCGTTTTTTAAGGTTTGTTTGTTTGTCTTAGAGCTCAACACATTTGTAGCGCTTCAAACCGGCTTGTCTCAGAAACGGTCGCCATATGTAGTTCAAAAATATTTTTAATCTTAAGTCCAAGATTAATAAGGGCCTGTGGCATTTGCTATGCTGCAACGGCTGAAGTTAAGACATAATGATGGAAAGGTAACTATTGGCAGCAATATTGAACGTGGACTGAAGGGAACTAACGCAGCAGAAGTTTTTAACTGCCCTTTGTTGCTCACGCAATCTTCCGTCTTTTATTTCATAACTTGGCAGGAATGACGGGTCCTGGTCTGTATATTGAGCCACAATATAAAACAGAAGATCACTAGGAACCCTTTTTCGTGTTCCTCACGAACGTGCTTCGGCACCAGCTCAATGCTGTTCCAGCGACAGCTGCGTTCCCAGAAGGCTGTCCCGCCTTTCCGCCATTCCGTCTGGTTGGAAGGCACCTGTAAAGATAGCTTCGCCGTGAACGCTTATGACCTCAAGGAAGCCAAGTGATGAATTTGAACCAAAGCTGTTCCTATAACACTCTATTAACAGAGAATCTCCGGAGCTTATCGCCCATAAACAGTACACGCAATTACTATAGTTCATGCTATGCCAGATAATTGGGTAAGAAGATTAGTATAAAGCAAAATCAAACTCTGCAACAGCATGTCAAAGTGGAAGCACGCCTGGGTGTCACAAAAGCGTCCCTGGGGCATGGTGCGCCCTGGTTCTTCAATGTTTCTTGTTGTTAACGTATTTCACTGTTGTCGGTGACTTCGTGGCTTTTCAAGCACAGTTTTTATTAGATACGCGAGCTCGCGATTCCGGAACAGCCGGTCGGGAAACTTCTCTGTCTGTCATTACGGCTGAGTGTACATTAACGTCACAAGAGAAAAATTGGGAAATGAAAGCTACTTTTAAACGCCCTGTTGTAGTGAAAATAAATTTGTGTATTAAACGGAAGAGCTTGGGACATTTCTCCCCAATCTCAGCTTTACCACCGTGATAAAGAGACAGAGCACTATTTATAACTGAATTAGTTTCCTGATTTGTAGGTTTCTGTACCGCATAGAGGATGTTAAGGATCAGGATACACTTGCCTGAATTCCAACATAATGTTTTCGCGTTGCAGAAACGCATTTATTATGCGCAAGCGTAGTAGGTTCTAACCGACCGAATCGGTTCGTCAGAATGAGCGAAGCCTCCGGAGCGCTCCTGCTTTTTGGGGGAGCTTGACGCCACGGCGCATAGCCGGTGGGCAAGCTCCCAACCCTTGGAGCGGAAGCGCGCCGTGTGCAAAAAGATAACGGGGCATAGCGTGGCACGTTCCTCCCCGCCATATGGAAAAGGACAGCCGGCACGATGAGCAAAACGACATAAACGCCAGAATGCATGGAGTAAACATGCATGACATTGGTCCCGCGGCAGAAAATCCACCGTGGCACGACGCGGGATGTTCCCCTGGTTGCACTACACGGCACCCGCCGATGGCTATTCGCTGCATTGCTGTTAGCGCAAGTAGACGACTCAAAGGCGCTACATTGAAACGCTTTCGGAATAGAAAGATTCCTAAGACTATTTCGCGCTGTGGTGTTCATCTATTCCTTTCTCTTGGGTTGGTGTTCTTTCCCCCCTTTGCACCGCTAACTTTTGTGTTTTGATTCAGATTTTACAGGTAAGATTTCTTTTTCAGATTCAATTTCTCTCCGAACTTTGCTAGCAGCATTTCCTTGTATCGCGCCTTGAACGTTTCTTGTTTGCGTCTTCGTTGTTCTGCCCGCGATGTCCAACATTCATCACTCGTCACTGTAGTCATCCCCCATATGGCGTGGCTAGCCCTGTCACTAGCAGGGCTGACTGCACCAGCCCCCATTAAAGAGCCCCCCCCCCCCCCTCTTTTTCTCTCACTATTTTACCACTATGTATTTAATAATTTTACTACGATTACTATCTATTACTATTACTATGACTATTTTTCAGTTACGGCACTCTCTAAAACAACGACTTATTAAGAAATAATTTCTAATCTTTTTTATGTATTTTGGACGTTCGTTTGGCGATGTAGTTTGAAGAAAGTGGGGATGTGGTCTGACTACGATGTGCGCATAGGCTGAACCGAGAGTGGCGTTTATAAACAGACCCTGTCGTTGTCTGTCTGGCTGGTTCGAAAATTTTTATGAATCAGGGTGTTTCTTCTGCTGATATACTAGATTTCTGTTTTCAAGGGAGCCAACATCATGTTTCGGGACGCACCGAGCACGACTGACGGAAATACGCTCCGCAACACAAGAACTACATTTAAACGTTTTCATGTCTATCATGCGGCGTTTTCATCTTCAGAAGAAATTTTCATAAGTTGAGACACTTTTGCGCGACCGAGATTCGTTTTATGTTTATGTTTTGAGTGCCGCTTTTGGTTGCCATCGTTCTGGGCGTTCGCAAAGCATGCGAAAGGCGTGAACAGCGTGGGATTGGGATTATCGTAGGTGGGCAGGGAAACCGGAAGTCGGGGCCATCGGTGAGACCTGATTGGCTCGCTTTCCGGAGTTGGCTGTGGCCGCTTCCGGTGTTGTCGGACGCCAGGGGAAACTATGGTGGCCAGCTACAACGAAACGTTTTGCCCAAGCTAGATAGGCGGCTGTGCGAAGGGGCATAAAACTCACAAAACGAAGCGTGCGCGACTCGAAATGACATGCGCCAGCATACGCAACGACGGACCGTAAACGGACACCGAGTCCGACGCCAAACGCGCTGTGTGCGAACAACAATGTTTGCTGAGTTATCGAGAACATGGCGGATCCGTGCATACGCACTTACAACGAGATCAACAACCGATCGCCCCAAACTCCTAGTTTACTGCTTACGGCAGTTGCTACGTCATTTTTATGGTATCGTCACTTTTTAAATGGACGCTATTGCCTCCTCGTGACAGTAACAAAAAAAAAATACCCGAAGTACAACAAAGTTACTTTTAATGCGATAGATTTTTTTAGTGGGACCGATGGCTTCCTTTTAAAAACTGGGGGATTTCCCCATAGAGCGTTGGCCGACCGAAAAGCTCTCAGAAGATCTCCGGACACACGGCTCGTGCGTGAAATCTGGCCTCCATTGTGTCGAAACGGTCACTTAGAGTCTCGAAAAAGGAATGATTCTAGATAAGACAATACACGCATCGATCATGAAGAACGAGTACGATAGTATACCTTTATCTCATGAGCCACGTATCGGCAGACATTTAGATTGTTCGTAGATACGTTTATTTAGTGAGTGAAAAATTGTCGCGTGGGTTCGTTTTTCGTTTGCCATTTGGGCTCTTGAAGGTTGGGACGATCGATTGGACGCTCTTTCAGCACAGCTTGGACGCACTTTTAGCTTTCTCGCTTCTCTCAACTTTATTTAGCAAGGGACGATGAATGTTTTTTTTTTATTGATCAGTCAAAAACCGTGCCTTGCTGCGGGAATTTACGTTGAAATAAGCGTTTTTCGCTGAACCCTTATCTCTCATTTTTGACTAAAACTGTGTTGTTAGTCCTATTCGAACGATAAACTTCCAAGACTAATGGCCAATAACGGGTGGGTACGTTTCTCATCGTGAAAAGCCTGCCGGAGCCATGCAAGGGGCAGGGTCTCTTCCATAGCGCACCGCATTCTTACCAGCAAGGCGCCAGAACACCTCCCGAATGTTACAATAGAATGGACTCCCGGACACGACTGTCTCCGTGGCAATCAGCGAGCTAGCGCTGTCGCCCGAACTCATGCCTCCCTGGCGCCACTGGAGGATTATTACCCGGGCCCATAATGCTGCAATACAACGCAATTATACAGCCCCGGCGACTCACCCGACAAGCCTTTCCTGCCCCGCACAAATCCTTAACGAGAGAAGAAGCGAAATTCTGGCGTCAACTACAAACACCTTCCCGCACGAAGGCTCCCCGCCATGTACCCTACAATTCACCCTTCAAACAAATGCCCTTCTTGCGCAACTGAGTATTCCTCCCTTTACCACATTACGTGGGCCTGCCCCGACATTGCAAACATTCCCCAAATACCCAACCCAACTCTTGAGCAGTGCAAAGCTGTGTTGCTCAGCTCGGACCCGGAAGACCAGCGACAGCTGGTACGACGGGCCACGAGTGCAGCCAGAGCTACTGGGGCCCTGTAACAGGGGCACCTCCCCTGAGCAAACGACACGCTCTCCTAACCAGTGTAAAATAAAGTTACTCCTCCTCCTCCTCGTCATGAAATTTCAGACCTTTCGTAGGTCTCTGGGCTTTTCTTCGACAAGCGATGACGTGTATGCTGAGAACTAAATCATTAAAAGTGGCGTTTCGCCCACAAGTTTTCCTTATAGTTTGTCATGAATACAGTTTTCCTTCCTGTCAGACTGCTTTGATTGGCTATCACCTTCGTCACGAACGTCGAAAGCCAATAATAAAGAGCCTTGTGGCACTATCCTGGTGTGACGGCGCCGAGGCAAAGTCAGAACGGGGCCACTGAGACAGGCGACGACAAGCCATGCCCTTGCCAAGCGCCAAGACGAACTGCGGCCGGGGAAGCGTAGCCGATTGCGCTAATACTCTCTTACGTTTGTCGCTCTTTATCGCATTAATTAATGTGCCCTGGTGGTAAGTAGAAACGGTAGGCTGCCGAGTTCGCCCGCATGCACTTTTTGAACGCGCTCGTATTGCGAGGCGTAACATTTTAGTCAAATCGAAACTGATGCAAAGCCTACCGCCTGCGGTGAGGCATCCTTTTTGCAATGTTTGCTAGCTGAGGTTCGCGTCTTGTAAAAAGCACTTGCTCAGCACTAGTTCCCGCATATATTTGTCGTACATTTACATGTCCCTATCTCTGTGCTTATATAAAATATGCTTAGGCACGTTATGCCAACCTCGTTTTCCTAACGTTCGCGAATTGTGATGTCAAGGCATATTGCTGTCAAGTGTGGGCGCATTGATACCAAATTTTACTCTTTTAGCATTTCCTGCGTCAATTTGCGGCCTCTGCTGCGGCGAGCCCTGCATTTTTACTTATCGCACTTTATTCTCTTAATTTAGGCCAATCTACTTATTTTTAAAGCGTCGCTTTGAGGAGGAATGTTATTTTTCCGAGGGAACGGGAGTAGTAGCAGCTCGCAGGTATTGCTTGAAGTTGAACAAAAACAGGCAAACAATAACAGGCGATTTGGCCGCCAAGTGCGAAATATCACGCGAATGCAGCGTGAATTCCTGCTTAAAAACTATCTTCTATTACACCTCACCGGGTATGTTCAACACTGTGGCAGTGGCACACTGGGCTAGGCTTGCGAAAAAGAAAGAAACTTTATTTCCACAAGGAACCCTTAGCCCGGTGCTCCAGGGATGGTCGACAGGGACATCCGTGCGCGTTCAATCAGTGTCCTTTGCACGTAAGCGCTGGAGCCGCCCAGCCCCCGGTATATAGCATTGAGTATTGGGGGAAGTTCGGAGTTCTGTGTGCTCTTTAAAGAGTATGATAAATGCTCAGTTGGCCAACTTTGGGCTCCCCGGCAATCGCAGGAATCGGTGTGCGAGGTGTACAGTGAGCAGCGTGTTTGTCTAAATCTGTCTTAGTGCAGAACGAACAAATATTCCTTGTAGTCAACCCTCCTATTGCTTGCGCTGTGACTCATTAAATTAAGTGATTGATTGATAATTTATTTATTTATTTATTTTTATTTATTTTTGATTGATTGATTGATTGATTGATTGATTGATTGATTGATTGATTGATTGATTGATTGATTGATTGATTGATTGATTGATTGATTGATTGATTGATTGATTGATTGATTTGCCGTCTTGCGCAGCGTTGTCCCACGCACACCTGCGGGTATGCTCCTCTTTCGGTGAGCTCAGTGTTCGAGGTGCTATGCGCGATGAATACCTTTAAACATTTCCGACGACAATTCCGAATCTTCAGATCTATTTCACACACGCGCAGGCTGACGTCGTTGGGCACAACCTGAGGCGGCAGCGTCTGGATTAACCCGCGCTGCGCAGCCATCACATCTCAATGTTTTGCTTACACTGAACATCCCTCTGGTGCGGCAGTGTCGGTGAGGCATCGGCTTCACAACAGACAGGACTCAGGTTCGGCCCTGGATCCGGCAGCGTTTTGTAATGTTCACCATCTGAGCAGAGGCGCCATACACAGAAAGATGAAATCCAAGTTGGTAGGCTAGTACTGCATCCACACGAAAATTCGTCATCACAAAATCTTTGTCGTTCCCCTCTTTGGCTCTAATCCCTATCTGGCGCCACTAAAACCCCATTTTCTCACTCTTATTTAACCTGTGCGGCGGAAATGTCACTGCGTACTGCTCCAAGGTATGAAAATAGGTATACTATATCGCCTTTACACAATAAGTATTCCCATTTTGAGAATTGAGTTGAGCGTGAACGCACTTTCCACGGTACTTTCGTTATGATTAACCTTACCCCACATATCGATTCCCAAAACACCGTCTCGTTGGGGTCCACGAACGCACTCACACACGCGGATACAGGGACATGCGTTAAACTCCTGTTGGTTCACGTACACCACATGCTTAAACCGAGAAGTTGTAAGCTTGTCTTGCCAAAGCACAATTGGTACAACTTATACTTTTTCCATGCGATATTTTTTATCAGGCGTATTTATTACAACACTTTAAGGTCGTTTTCACGCATGTTGAGTAACCTAGAAATGTCCTCCTATATGGCTCTCTTACAAACACACCGTATGTAGTTAAGGTGGCCTCGCACTCTGAGTTTTTCTACACTGTCTTGATGATCTGAAACAAACATGAAAAATGCATGCAGAGCACCTTTAGAAGCACTTCTTCGGAAACAAAAAGCGAAGCAGCCCCTCTCTAAAATGCATGATTAACCAAGAGAAAGTACGGGTCGGAGGAGGGAAGCGAGTTCTAGGAGCCGTTAACTTAAGCTTTGCGAGTCTCCTGTTTTTCTTCCTATTTCTTCCGATGTGAATGTAGTTAGGTGCATCTGGGTTTGGCCAACAATGTCGGGCACAACTCTAACGACATGCAATTTATGTGGAAGCAGGCACTGAATATTTCACAAAATTCCCCAGAGTGTAGCATGCATGAATGCTTAAGTGTGTGGGTTTAGGAATCACGGTTTCACTCACACAAAAGAAACAGAATCTCTTACGAAAGTATTCTGCCGCAGATATTCCTCGTGCAAGTTAGCAGTACCATTTTTGTTTTTGTTTTTTTGTTCCATTTCGCTCAGCGGGATTACAACTGCAAGGAAGAAAGAGGGAGTGAAAAAGCGAAAATGAGTCTGTTAATTCTAGGTGGCGTTGGTCTGCGCCTCGTTTCCCTCTCTCATTCCTCTATTTTCTCCCCGTTGCTCTCTTTCCATTTTTTTCCGGAAAAATAATCTCGGTGGCTGCGAGTTACTGTGGCCTCCATTGCACAGGTGGCGCCTCGGACGCACTTTTTAACAGCAGAGCTGTCTAGACCGACACAACTCTGTCGTTCGCAGACACAAAACCTCGAGCGCACGTGAGCGCGTGCCTCGTGGCGACCGCCTGGCGTCGTCCAGGCTTGCGCCTGGGCTTACGCCACATGAGTTGTTGTTGTTGTAAACTTTATTAGAAAGAAAGGCCAAAGGCCCGGTGGGGGGACGCCACATGAGGAGCTCCCGCTTTTGTCGTCGTTGTGCGTGTGGCGACCGGCGCGCCACGGGTCGGCCCCACCGAAGGCGATGACGACGAATCTATGAAGCCATCCCCTCACAATCCGCACGTGGAGACGGCCACTGGACCAGCTGATAAATAAGTGGAGGTCGACCGAGGCGAGGACACGCTACAAGAGGATTTGCCATACGCGGCTGTGCCGTCGGAAGACGACGAGCAATAGGGATGACGACAACTTCTGCTGAATGAAACTCTGTACATACTTTAATGGTCATTGCTTTACAGTGGCACACCAAACGGCTTTGCACTTTTGAGTTCCGGCTGCTCCCCTTCCCCTCTCTCTTTGGATCCCCTGTCAGTGCGGGAAAAACCTAGGTCAACCCCCAACTTTGCTTTTCTCTGTCCTTGCACTACTAGTGTAAGCTGCGTTCATTCTTGTTTTTTTATTTCGGTCAACATGGAATTTTCGCGCGAAATTCTCGCACAAACCGTTCCTGCCAGCATTCAGCTTTATACGCAGTGGTGGCTTTGCCCAGACTGCTGCTTAAATTTCGTGCAGTGTCTAAAAATGCGCGCGAAGGATAATCTCCAGCGAGGCAAAGTTAAGTGTCCATAATAAGTACCCAATTTTTAGTCGATATGCGGAGATGAGTTCTGTCAAAAGTTATCTCCGCAAGAGAAATGCTGTCATTCGGTCGCAAATCAAAGAAAAACAATGAAGCCCGAGGTAGTATTCCCTTTTCCTAATAGCGTATCACGTTCGACATCAATGAAGTTTTTTCTTTTACTATTAAATCGTCCTTGCCTAGGCAAGGCCCTTTACACCACCCCCTTCTTCTCCATTCGTCTGAGTTCTTCCTTCCCTTTAACTTACCTCACTAACAGCTTGGTCCCTCCGAACGCTATCGTAACGACACTTACTCTTGTTTTCCTTAAAACAGAGCTCAATTCTTTTAAGTGCAAAGCCCTTTAGGGACTCGCCTTTTTGTTGTAGCTCGCTCGCTGGACCAAAGTAGAGCCACAAGGCGTTCCGTCGTCGCGGCCTAATAGGCTTCGAAAGCCAAGCGGTTTATATGGTCATAAGCGTTCGAAACTCGTGAACCTCTGGCGCCTGCCATACATCTTCCCGCTGTTTAGGGGAAAGAAAACTGCAGGTAGAGTTGAGGCAAAATATACGTAATTAACAGGCAGCGCCCAGGTTCATTTAGTTAGGAACGCTCGTTGGGTTGGTTTTTACGACAGTAAGCGAAAAAAAGCGGCAGTGCGACGCCGGCACGAGCGGGAGGAAAAGCAAGCACAAAAAGAACAGAACTCCCGCTGACGCACTTTCAGGCGGGGGGCGCGCGATCACTGCGAAGGCGGGAAATTCGAAATGCGTTGGGTGGTAGCAGTGAGCGGATAACGGCGCTACAGCCCATTATGGCGAATCACTGGTCTGCACTTCCGACAGCTTTCACATTGAGTGTAACGGCGTAATTTTTTTTCTTCCTGCGGCCTGAACAACTCATAAGCATACCGCCGTGCCCCCTATGTGGAGTAAAGAACGCTCGAGAAAGGCCCGTAGCATCCCACATGCGTCAACAAAAAGTATGGCGAAAGATGACACGTCGTTTATAGCTTTCCGCCGCCCCCGAAGGGCGTCAAAAGAACGTCAGTTTTAACGGGTAATTTCTCCCGCCCTGTGACAGATTTCGCGGCGTCCGCCAATTCCTTCGGCGTCCACGTAGTTCGGGTGCCATGGTGGCGAAACGATGACGGAGAGGAGGCGGAGTAGGCGCGGAGCAGCAGAGAATAAGGAGCAAGGGAACTGGGGTCCAGTGACTACGCGAGATGGGGAGCGGTTTCACAAAAAAAGGGGTGTCTCGTGGCGTCTCCTGCTTATTCGTCCCTTTATGGGCCTAGTCAACGCGTTTACGTTATCGTTGTTAGAGGGTTAGCGCTGTCAGACAGTTGGCAGAAAGTAGTTCATTTTTTTTACTATGAATATTTTTGGATTATATTTGCAAATGAAAACTGCGGCGCAAAGTTACCCAAGCTAAGGCAAGAGCTGTGAGAAGCAATTGGTGTGGTCAACTGTAGCGCTGAACAGTGGGACCCAATAAGCTTTTAAATTCGGGAAATACGCCCCCCTGATGGAGGCAGAAACGTTTGCAGTTAATACAAGGGTGCCGGAGAGTGAACAAAGGGATTGCAACCAATTTGGTGGTGTCAGGCCAACATGGAATTCCGTACAAAGGATGAAAAGTGCTGTCGTATGTAACTGGTTGTTTAGACTTTAAGACACGAACGTCGATGAACATCTGTTAATGACATCGGCTGACACATTCAAGGTACCAGAGATAATCTTATTTGAAGCATTTAAAGGCCCTAAAAGGTTGGAAGTTACCCTTCGGTCTATTTCAATTGTTTCCAGTGTTTTCTTTTTCTCAGATGCTTCGCGCGCTCAGTCTGTGTTCCTGGCATTCCCGGTTCCAACAACCCATGCAGGGGGAGGGGGGCGCTGAGGGGAACGGTGCGAGAGCTGCATTTCTTTTTTAGGACCAACATTATATAACGTTCAGATATATAGAGTGCTTTTATGTACCCTCAAGGCTTGAACCAGGGCAACGCTCACTGAAGCCGTACGTCCCAAAGGGTGAAGCCACATATAAGGAAGAGGCGACGGCCCATCTGCACCATTTGAATCATCGTCAGCCATCCCCTGTCAGCAGCAACGCAACGCATTCACGTGCGTCGCGTGCACAACAGAAGCCTCACCCAAAATGGGGAACCTCCTCGTGACATATCCGGGATTCTCATCCGAATGAAACCGTTATAAGATCAACAGCATTACTTGCCTGCAACACTGGCTATACTGGCACAACACTGGCCCCTTTACCCCATCCAAACAAGTTTTCACCTCTTTATGGGTCTTCACTCTGGCCAGCGACATCCACTTGCGGATGTGGACTTTCTGCGTTGCGTGACCTGCTAGTCGCCCGCCACCTTACTAGAATGAACCGCCATCTTGATGGTAATAAAGCTTACTTGTTCTCTCCTCCACAAAAGTCTTCTTGTGAAATATCTGTCGGAAGGAGCCGTAGACTCGAACAGGATGTGGCCTCCTACATTTATTGCTCGTGCGCAAGCCCGCCCGGAGCTCCTTTGGGAGCGGCAAAGACACGCATGCCAACGCGCAGCGCAACCATCGCGTTCGATCTCTGTGCGTGGCTCGGCTCACCTTGAGACCACGAACCACTAATGTGGATGGCAGGTTGTGCAATTCGTGATGCTCATTGTTGCGCTGCAAGCAGATGAGAATGCCGCCACTACAGGTGTGCTCTTGATCTTTTCATGCGAAATCCCAACCTCTCCCCGAACGTACAACAAATTATCTAATTAACTAGGCTTGTTGAATGTTCTGGTGAGAAGCAGGCAAATCGGTCGCAATTTTCTCATTCTCTGCCAGATTGTCAACCCATTCAAAGATATCGCAGCGTATATCCCAATTCCTCCCCTCTTATCTCCTCCGTTCATACCAGATAGGAAGATTTTTTTCTGTCGTAAACTTCGCACGTCCGTGTACGTATGTGTGTGTGCGTCTGTCTATGCATGTGTGCACGTGTGTGCGTCTGTGCGTGCAAGAGTGCGTGCGTGCCTGTGTGCATGTGTGCGTGTGTGTGTGCGTGTGTGTGTGTGTGTGCGTGTGTGTGAGAGAGAGAGAGAGAAAGAGAGAGAAAGAGTGAGAGAACGGAGAGCGGATATACGCACAAACTCGCGCGCGCCAAGAGAACATGCCGCACAATTCCGCATAATTAACACTTTCTGCCGCCACATTTCGCAACAGGACGTCTCGTGAACTTGTGAACTTTATACTTTCAATTTTCACAGTGCTTGTGTTCGTCGTTTACGGGTTCATTCCGGATCTTCCCGATACCCCGAACAGATTTTACGCTCTGGTGTTGAACCCTAATTACGGCGCGCATAAAAGAACGAAGCTGTACGTGTTCTTTCATCCCGTGACCTCTTCCATCACGGCCGACCTCGACTTCGCTGAACGAGGGGAATTAAAAAAACGTAAAAATGTGCATGGTGGGCGTACCGGGAATTTCATGGGTGTAGGCGCTGTCTCGGCCATTCGCTCTGAGCCTGTCTGTATAAGGCTGCGGTGACATTGATGGAAACGCAATTAAGCAAGGTTTCTCCACTGTATTACAATTCTATGGAGAACGGACCGGCGACAAACTTTTAAAATGAAGGACTACTCTCAAATACCCCAGCCGCCTACACCGGCCGGCAGCCACTGAGCAGCGAAAAAGTTGTCGCGTAATGAAAAAGGGAACACCAAACAGAGCGCGAGGGCATCACACACACAAAAAAAAAAATAAAAAGAAGCAAACGCAAAAACTAAGGCCTGTCAAAGGAAACGATTAAATTCACTCGTTGTTTAAGAAGCCCTGTTGCTACTGAGCGGAGCTTCTAATTATCGCTTGGAGCAACGTAAATGGCTTTCTGGGGGAGTTTGCGGATAGAGAATTGTAAAGTGTTGGTTCGCTGCGGCGTCGAACATTTCAACGTCAAATCGTTCGCACTCAGACACTGGTGTTTCGAAAGGCGGCTGACACATACGGCTCTTGGAGAAGCAGGGCATTGTCAGATGCGCCGACACAAGTTCCGGATGGCATCCGTGTAGCAAAGCGAGCATTAAGACGGGCGAGTGACGTGAGGAAAGTTCTATTTCGAAGAACGTTTACGGTTTAGTACACGTTCACGCGAGCTTTGTTGGGGAAAATATCCGCCAGTCTTGACCGGCCGGTCACGAAAGGATAAGTAGCTCGGCGGAGATGTGTCGTGCAGAGTCATGTGCGGCTCTGGAGGCATAGTTAGCAACGCTGTTGGTGTGCCAGGCACGAAAGAATTGCTTTTCTTGCACTTGTGTGTCAGTGTGTTGTGAAGAGAACAGGAAGCTCTACCGGGGAGGGTCATATACCCCCTCATTTCCAACAGAACTGGGGGAACAGCCGATGGTCCGGGCCAGTCGAATTTCCAGGTATCTACCTTGTAGCGTCAGGATCAATAGCAGAGTTGGATTGGCAACCCAGGGTATATAATATCTTCAATTTCTGAAGTGTCACATGGCACACGGTGGCACTTTGCACAGTCAGTCATCGTTCCTGTTCTTGTAGTCTTTGCAGGACACCTAGGAGACAATTCAATTCAATTTAGCTCATTTATTCAGCATTCTTAACAAAGAACAACACGAATGCTAGGGCAAGAACAAAAAGCCGCCATGCAGCAGCTTGACAAAGGTCCTTGCCCCTGAGCTTGGCAACGGGCACATTGGCAACGACCACTGAACACACACAAGAAATGAAACCAAAAATTTCTAATTACACAACTAGCAATTAAATACAATGGAATACATAGTTCTACGCCGTAAACAAGCGTACCAGGATATATAAGCACAAAAGTAATTTCACATCAACTTCCTGAAACAAATTACACAAACTCTAGTTCCACTTTTCCACTTCTTCCACTAGCCCAAGTTTATTTAGTGCATAAATGGTTTTATCTATTGAATGCTACGCTCGGCTCTACAAACCATTACGGCGGCGTTTGTGAGTCACATTTGAAGTGATCAGTGCCAAGTTGACTGCTCAGCCATTCACAAACCTCGTGTCCAGTAGCCACTTCCGCATAGTTCTAACCTTTGACCTTTCCCACGGGGTAAGTTAAAATGCAGCAGGGTCGAAGTACAACTTGTTTTCGAATTGGACCCATTTTTTAGATTACAGCCTTGTTAAGTGTGGTCGTCTACGTCGGCGCAGTGCTTGGGGTTTTGCTCAAGTTGTAGAGTGCCGGTAAATGCATGGATTGTCTCACAGTAGCTAAATTGGTGTGGCGAGGATGTCCCGGAACAGCTCGAACGAGGGGCCTGTACGATACCTCGAGATCCCAGACGTGACGGCACAAAACTCATAGGCAAAAACCTATTCATCAGTCTACACTTAAAGGAGCCATGAAGAGAAAATACAACTTCGTTTAATTTGAAAGAACTAGGACTCAGTATCTCACTCAGCTCCATTAAAGCCACATAAGATGTTTTTTACCGAAAAAAAAGCAAGAACTATTTCAAAACTTTCAAATTTTGCGCCACAGTGACGTGTTATGAGCAAGCATGACGTCATACGGGCCAACAATAAAACATAATTTTCAGTGCGTTAACTGCACGTTAGCATTCAAGTGATCCGGTCAAAGGGAACTAGAGGCCCCATTACAGATGTCCAGTCATGTGTCGCCGCGACAGGTCAGTTAGGCGGCCGCCAATCGCACAAACAAGGTTCCGTGACGTCATAGAAAAGTTGCGGGAGATTGGCTAGGGGGTCGCGACTGCTTCACACGTTTTCTTTAATATCTCCGTTATTTGTTAGAAGATTGCGACGATATTGGTATCATTGTTATCGGGACTAAGCAGTCTTTCTAATAAACCAAACTTGCATTTTGTATTCATGGCTCCTTTAAACCAGCTGCTCGGATGAGTATTAAGCAGACACATTGTGTCCATGCTCCATATTTGTTAAAGAGGCGAGTAAAATGGTGAAGTGTGGGGTGCCATTTTAAACAGAGTCTGTATCCACGCATTAGGGCTGTTAAAGTTTCTGACTTCAATTCCCTGTAAACTAATTGTATCAGTGCTGGACTTAATTGTATTGGGTATCATCTACCTGCATGATACTTGCAAGGCTGGTTTAGTTGAGCTGCGTCCATCCGCATAGACAAATTTGTCTTTTGCGAAGATAAGTGAACGTTGAAGTCACAAAGTGATTCTTCTAGGATGAGGACTTGCAATTGGAGCTCTGCTGACATGATAATGTGGTCAGCTTTATCGGCAGCTTCCTTTCACACGACCATGTAGTGCGCGGAGATCGCGAAGCGACCAGATATTCCTTGTTCAAATGATCGAACGATTTGTTGCATGGGGCGCGGTTAAAACGAAGAGGCTTCGAGGACATATGGCGCAAATAGAATGCTGAGGGGGACGAGGTATCACAGCCTTTGTGGTTAAAGCATAACGACGTATATTTGAAGAAATTCCTGATCCAGTAATCGGCTTTCTGGCGTAAAGGCAAGCGCTGGATTGGATGCTATGTATCCGTGACTTTAAATGCTTAAGGTCTTGCGCATGTTCAAGGCTAACAGGCAGTCGGGACGCGAGTGCGCGTTGTGCAGTTTAATACGCATCGAAGTAACTGAAGTTAACTTGAGGGCATAGAAAAAGTAGAAATACCGTTTTGGCATGTTGAAACCAAGAGGCTTTTCAATGTGGTAATGCGGGCGTTTATATATCTATTAATTCAGTCATTGGACAGATGGTCCGTGTGAGAAATGTGTTGGTGTCTTTAGCTACCCAGCAGGAATTTGGGCATAAAGAGATGTATTTAGGCTGTCTTCAACGGTACCAGTTTTTCATGAATGATTGATGAGGAAAAGGAGGGTTTCATGAGCAGCTCCCGGTAGTTGTCAGAGTTCTTGCCATGTATTACTGGCTTCCAGCGGAGTTAGCCTTTGTCTCATATCCATCTATTGTTCTCTTAGCGTTAAAAGAGGTCAACGTGACTCTTGCGGATTCGGAATTGTAATCACCGGCAAGGTCCGCACTTACCTTCCGCCGAGTGCGGAAATAGGGTTGCTATGACGCTCGATTCTATGGTTGCTGGCCTTTCATTAAGGAGCAAGGCATCTACAACATGCGATTTAGTTTTGGCTGTACCACAGAGGCTGGGGAAAATAGCCCAGAGAAGAGACACTTTTTATTTATGCCACAAGTGCTCGCAAAGATAGTCATCGTTCACTTGGAAGTAGGTTTAGATATTGATTTATGTGTCGGCAGTCATTTCTTGAGTTTCAGGAGATAAGGTGTGTTCTACCTCCGTCTCTATAGTGTTAGAGTGAGCCGGTAAGCCTTCAAGATTAGGCTTATCGCGTAAATATGTTGTCTTTCCACTGGCACGTGTACTTTCAATTTTGTCAACTGCGTTACCTCGGGCTTGCTGCAAAGCCGCGTTAAAGACAGAAAAGAACGGGTCCGGGCTAAGCAATTCCCAACGGACAACGCCTTTAACACGTGCGCTTTCGTATTAGGTGAACTTGGTACCTTTTATATGTTTTGTTATTTTGTCCCTTTTCTTCATTCACGAAAGGTAGGTTTGAGTCGCTGTAGCTCAAAAATTGGCAATATAGATTGTAGCAAAGATTGCCTCGGATGTTTGCACCGGCGTCTCTTCGTTGGGCTTTCACCGTGACCTTAGTGAAATGGATATAAACCTTGAGGTTAAGACAAAAAGTACGAAGCGGAGTAGGAAAGCGGGACACAGTACAGAGCTGACTGCTTTGATAGACAGAGGCTGTTGTTTCCTTTCTTAGTTCATTCGCCCTCCAATCACTCTGTTTGTTTTAGCGGACTTCCTAGGTTGCACCGGGAAATGTTTCAGTTTTAACGGATCAACGAAGACCGCGACTGACGAGCTCTCTAAGCGGATTGCATCGCCTTCGAACGGGGATTTTGAGTCGACAACTACAAATGGGGCTCAGCGATTGCCATGATTGATAGCGCAGATAGGAAAGGAGGAACTATAGGTTCTTTTATTCAGGCGTTGCCGCGGTCTATTTCTAGAGCCGTGAGAAGGCAGCAAATTGAGTTTCCTTTGGGGTTCAGGTCGGCCTTTAGATTTGATCACAGTGTTTAAAGGCGCAAGAAACGCGGACACTAGAAGAAAAAAAAAACAAGCTAGACAAAGCGAAGGCGCCACTTCCAACGTAAACTTTATTAAAGAAACGAAACAGCATTTATATGTTACCAAACGTGACATCACCACTGTGTTCTGGTCCGCTTATTGGGAATTAAATTCTATGTTGCTGAAAGGGCAACAGATGTCTTGCTGATAGCAATCTTCACCCGCTTTTTCGATTAAAACAGCTTCGATAATTCCCCTTTCAAGCTTATCACTAGCCCTGCGCAGAAATCTTGCCTGCTCCAACCTTGCTACACACTTGCATTGCTTACAGTGGTCAGACATGTGCCCTCCAGCTTTGTTTTTTACAGCCCAACTGTGCTCACGCGCTCGTTCATTAAAACAGCGACCGGTCTGCCCGATGTTAACTTTCGAGCAACTCATTGGGAATTCATACACAACATTGATTGTGCACTCAGTGTACTGTGTCTTGTGCTTCTTTGTGCAGAGCGAAGCCTTCTTCTTTGACATCATGGGCCTTCTTCATTGACATGTCGAAACAACTGGCCCACATCCAGCTGTTGCTAGTTTAGATTTGAGTTTTTCACGTTTTCTTAGAAGCTCAAAAGTAGCCCTCTCGTACTAGTATTTCTTATGAACTCGCACGTTCTCGACGTTAATCTGAACGAGGGTGAAGATTTGATCACTTTCCCGTGTGATGCCCATAACATCCTCAGTTTTAAATTTCCCGCACCATCTTCACAACAAGATCACCGGTACTTACTCACATCGGACACCCTCCGCTCTAGAGAGTATGATCAACAAGTGGGATGTTCAAGTTCAAGGCAGTGTAATACGTTTTCCTATTCTGTATGCCCGGACACAAAACCTAAAACGAACGCAACAACTATGATTTAAACTAAGAACAATCGTCTTGGAATCATAA
The DNA here is from genome assembly GCA_013339765.2 of Haemaphysalis longicornis. Lineage (NCBI taxonomy): Eukaryota > Metazoa > Arthropoda > Arachnida > Ixodida > Ixodidae > Haemaphysalis > Haemaphysalis longicornis. The sequence goes on along the minus strand of CM023450.1, from coordinate 98,518,984 downwards.
ACTCCATTTATTATTTTTCCTTTATTCTGACCACAATCCCTGACCACTTCTTATGTTACCTTTCCCAATAAAACCATTCATTCATTCATTCATTATGGATGGTACAACTGTCATTTGCTGCCTGTATTTTCTTTGAAAATCTTTGCACGCACTTTTAAATTGACGAATAGAAGCGAGATCCTCAGTGCTGATAATCAGGGTGATAAAAAGAAAGAAACATTCCGCACAGCTGCTAGTGCTTCCCACCTCCCTAACGGCATTCTGACGTCATTTTTCGTTAAACCATTTCTTCCCCGCGGCGTTAATTGACTAGCGTTCGCACGATCGCGCTTTTCATAGACAAGGCGTGTGTCTATGTGTCTGTCTCAAGCGATGGAGGACAGCTGGCTGCACAACCATATAGCGTAGTTATCAGGAAGCCGCCATAGCAATAGCGCACGTGTGGAAGCCCCATCACTGCTTATTACGCAATTATTAGCGTTCACTGAACCTAAGCCCACCAGCGACGCCTGCGCGCATCCCCCTAACACAAACTAGAAGAACCGCTAGCCGCCTTTCTGACTGTCATCGGCCTCGAAAAGTAGGTCGTTATCCGCGTTTACTGTCGGCGCTTTTATGTCTGCCACACAAGTGGCAACGTTTAGTCAGTCTGAAGCTCCAGGGGCGTGTACCTTGTTATTTCGACGTGGCGTGCTTATAAGTGGCTGCTGAAGAACAGGGCGAGGAAGTGCAAAATGATGGGCTTGGGGAGACAGGCTGAGCGGCACTGGTGGTTGACTACATACTTGGAAGTGATTCATGTTGTGTAAGTTGCAATGTGCTGCGGAAATCTGGTCATCGGAAAAGATTTATAGACCCTTAGGGGTCGCAGTTTTGTGCTTGTGTTCTTCCTTTACACTCATCTAATTCTGCCCTTACGGTCGTATACGTGAGGACTGGCGTAAACGGGACGAATGTTCAGCCGAGGCGCGACGACATGTCGACTTGGTTTGCCAATACCGTCGGGGCCCGCGCCTGCCTCATCTTTAGCCACGGGCAATAAACTTCATACGGGCTGCGAGTTTCCCCGTTAACACCGCTGGGACGCATTGCGATAACGAACGACAAAGCTGCGGCTGTAGCGGGTTCTTGCGGGCACGGAGTATTTATGGGCATAAAGGGGGCAGAAGGAATCTAACGAGGTTCAAGGGGTACGCAACGTGTCTTTAGTATATTGCGTGGATTTCATACGGCGTAAGCAAAAGCCTCCACCAACGCTGTCTTACGAAAGCCACTCTGTCTTTGAGACGCTTGTGTGAACACTGGCGCAATCAAATTAGCAGACGCTGTGATTGCAGGGACATCAAGGCAACATACAACTTTGCTGTAATCAAAATATTGCCACGGCGAAGTAGCAAATAACCGCGGCTTAGAGTAATCTACACTTAATTACGATGGATAACTGGGAAAACGGTAGATTCGGACGCGACGCCTACAGGCATTTCCCGCAGTGAATGGGCGGTGTCAGCGGGTGACAACATCCACCATTCTGTATGGACTCGACGACTGACGAGGTCGTGGCGCCATCTCTGCGTGGCTGCTGTAACTCAGTGGAGGGAAAGCCCCACTGGTCGCGCGCAGTAAAAATAGAAATATCTCGGATTCAGGTCGCCTGCATTGGCATTTCTTTGTCAGTTTCACGGGGAATTGTGAAGCCTGTATCGTGAAGCCAGTTTCGTGAAGCCTAGCTCGTTCATGAAGCATCCAGTATAATTTAGTTTGTTATGATGGAACAGCGAAAACATAATGGGACGACAGAAGGGCGCAACATGAGCGATCTCGTCCCGTAAGTTTGCGTTGTTCTTCATAACGAAAGTATAGGTTGTATTCACTGGCGTGGCACGCATGCCGGCAACCATGTGCGTCGCCTTAGCAGCGAGGACGCGTGGACACGGGCGTGGCGGTGGACGCATGAGGCCGTCCCAGCGAGCTCAAAAACGTTACCTCGACGATTAACTGCTGTTACGCGCAGCGCCCTACAGCCTACTTTTCGCAAGACACGAGGGAAGTGATTTACCAGCGGCCGGCAGCTGATTGCTAGCAGCCGTGTTTTGGTATCGGCCACCATAGAGTTTCATACAATAATAACTAGAGAGGAATCTGGCGCTATAGTGCCAACGCAAACTCCGAGACAGCACTTACGCTTCGACGGGAACGACGGGCAGTCCTGGAACCGGATTGCGTAGGATCGAAACGTTGCTGCGGCTGAGCATATTGAGTTTTTTTTTTTTACAAGAAACATTTACTGCGCGGTTCGATATTTATAAATTCTTTTGTACACGGAAAATTTAGTTCCTAAAAACCGGTGCTCAACGAAATAAAACGGCACGTTTAGAATAAACGCAGGCGCAGAGTCAAGGAGGTTTGCGGAATACTTTGGCCATTTGCCGCCAACTACAGCGGGGCGCGGACCTAAAAGATCTGCTCGTAAATATCTCGTCCATGTAGTTTTTATTACAAAGGTTTTGTGCTCCTAAAAAGAAAGGAACCATTTAGCTCTGGAAAAAATTATTTTCGCCTGAATTAGTGACATTCATCAAGCTGCGTTCCTATCGGACGCCGGTCCGGATGGTCTACGCCGTAGTAGCCGGCGTTCGCATGAAAAGTGGCTGTCCCAAGTAGTCTACAGTCTTCATCAGTTTCGAAAATGCATTGTTCTGCCGAAGGAGCGCGGCACTAATTCTCAGGCAAACTTGCCGCATTGGTTTTTTCGTGCTCGCTGGGCCGGCAATGAGTTTATAACCCACCTGATCCGCAACTTCGGTTAGAGAACATTTCCACTCAGCATGGCGTCAGCGCGCGTGTGACATTCAGTTGAAGGGGAAACGAATTTTTGAACGCTTCTTCCCGACACCCTGCATAAGCGAAGGCGTTCATGGTAGCACAATCTAATTCGTAGTGCCTTCCGCGAATTAAGCCATCGAGCGCCAATCCGAATCCCCAACTTCCCATTACGTCTATTCAGGCGGACGATCGCAGCGCCAGATTCCTCGCTAGCTATTATCGTGTGAAACTCTATATTGCTCACAGATTGCTCACCTCTCTACGAACGCTTCCACTTCGGCCGTTCAGCCACTCGCCGATAGATGTCGCTAGTCTCCCAGCTGACAATGCACTCGCTGCTACGCAGATACCGCGTTACCTAATCGGCATTCGCGCGAATCTCACAATTTCTTCGGAAGAATTACTTGGCTTTTATACTGAATGACTCTACCGTGGGCAAAGTGCGGGCGCAGCTGTCTCCATATCCGTGCTCGCAGGCAATGGCGCTGCTGCGAAAGCATTTCGTGCGTCGTGCCGCTTTTCGCAACCGCGGTTATACTCTCGAGTTGTGATACAGAGTTCTCCAGGGAAAGTAGAGCACCATTACACAACGCCACTGCGATTATTCGCGTCTTTTGATGGACACCATGGCCGGGAATAGCGTGTTAACTGTGCACATGACGGACGCCAGGGCTTGATTTTTTTTCTGCGAGATTTGGGCGCGTGCGCAGACGTGGTGGACACGGTCATGGCGGTTTTCAGTGTTGCCAAGAGAAGAAATCGGCCGCTGAACTTTTATGTAAATACTACCTACACCAACTAAACCATTTCTCGACTTTTTTTCTTTTAGTTCATTCAGCATCCGCAAAGGTTGATGTGCCATAGAGGGAGGGGAAACACGGTGTACGCGTAGCTCGACGTTAAGGCAAACGTAACGCTTCGGTGCTAATTTCGGTCGACCGGTGGCCACAGCCAGACAAACGAAGAATATGGTGCTGCTTGGAACTTCTTAATGTCCAGCTGATCATCATTATCATCATCATCATCATCATCATAATCATCATCACCAGCCAATGTACGCCCACTGCAGGGCAAAGGCCTCTCCCATCAAGGTTACCTAGAGTTAATCATAATCTTACGGCATTAAGTCCTAACGTTACGCTTAGAGGTCTAAATTCGTCAAGCGGTACTTATTGGAAAAATTACTCGTTGTACGTCAAAATGTGACTACGCAGAACTTTTAAGCGAAACTTGACGCTTACGGTGGCACTTACCTTTCAGTTGCCTTACCTTTTCTTACCTTTCAGTTGCTTACCTTTCAGTTACCTTTCAGTACTCTGAAACCTACCATTGGGTTACATAACCGCAAAGCAGCCTATACCCGCTCTTTGGTATTGGACAGATAGAGAAAAGCCTTTATCAGAAGCAAGGCGGGATCTAGGCCTGTTTGGGGAAACGGGTTAAATGAGGGGTGCAAGAAAAAGTGGTCACTACATTTGAGAGGGTCTTTGTCTTTTCCTGAGTCTCGTGGGAGGATGAGGAAAACGAGACCCGAGAGTGTCGCGAAAGGAAAACGGTTTGAAAGCATGAGTGAATACTGCTTTCACACACTTTCTGTGCTTGGCGAAGCCAAACCACCCCCATTTTAACAGCAAAGCTGTCATGGCTGGGATGAGGGGTTTTATTGCCATCGTGTTTTGATGTAAAACGGCCTATACTGCCCCTGAAAGAAATGTCTTTCCACCAACGCGTTTGTGTTTCGATGTGAACGCGACTTTAGGGCAATTCCTGTAAGGTTGGTCTTCTGTTAACTAGCTTTCTCATATCGGCGTTTGCACAGTGAAGCCCACTCATTAAAAATATCCTGGCCTATCTCCACTAGAGTGAAACCTAGGGATGGGTGAAGCATGCAGTGTATAAGTGTATTCAAAGATTGTGACCCTCTTTCGTGAAGCACAGCACGTGCTGATTGCGCGCCGGAGAAGCGCCGGTGGGAGGTGCAATCGTGCGCTTGTTGAGGCGGTGGCGCCGTCCCTTGCATTGAAACGGATTTACGGAATTATATGAGAGACAGACTTCCCGTAAGTTGTCATTCGTGTCATACGCCGCGGCATGTTAGGAAGTATGCTAAGAAGTAGCGCGAGCCGTTGGAAAACGAGTGTCTCGGTGTGTTGTCTTAGTACGCGTTTTTGCGCATGGAGATGAAACGTTCTAGCGCGAGGCATTATAAAACGAGTGTATCGGTGTTTTAGTACCGTGACTACAGGAGACTACGACGGGAGACGCCGACAGCCCGAGCCCCTAAGGTGCGTCGCCCATAACATTTACTACGAACTGGGTCCCATCACAGCGACGCGAGTGTAAGATAAAATGGGCTCTAGATTTCGGCGACAGCGTGTCGGTACAAATGCGGCATCCGACGAACGTGCCAGTGGGACGGCAGGCTTGTAAATGACGAGCGACAACCGAGGATACATATCGTGAGTCAGGGAGTCCACAAAACCCCTTCGGCGCAAATGTTCCAACAAAGTGTTCAAGAATGTGTACGCAATGTTCAAAAAATAATTTCTCTCGTCTTGGCAGCTCGAGTTGCAACGTGTGTGACAGACTGTGGTTTGATAACGACCTCACCTCAGAAACGAAAGTTCGACACACACTCACCGAGGAAGCACCGCGTTAATACACCGCCCATGCAAGCAGCTTCGCTGGACAGCCACTTTCACAGAGGGGAACGGCCGGTGATATTTTTAATTGTAACCACGGAAGTTCACTTAGTTGCACGGCTCCCATCAAATGCAAACCCCAGAATGAGGTTGATCGTCTGAAACAGGCATGGTAGCGGCGACCACGTTGTTACGGAGGCGAAAAGTTTTTATATTTTGATTGTCTGAACGCCCACAGATAGCCCGATTTTCGGTCCTTCTGCGCTGGGTCTCTCAACGCGGAAGGCACGTTTTAATCTTATTGATTGATTGATTGATTGATTGATTGATTGATTGATTGAGGACTACGGATTAATTTCGACCACCTGGGGATCTTCAACATGTGCCGAAGTCTCGTACACACGGTCGTTTTTGCTTTTCGCCTCCATCAGAAAAGCGGCCGCCGCGGCCGGAAATGGAACCCGCGTCCTCGTGCTCAGCAGCACAACGCCTTAGCCACTGAGCCACCGCGGCGGGTCATATTTTAGTCTGCTCCCCTACGTACACCACCAGTGAATATTTGAACGTTTAGGGGATAGGAAGCGAGCGGGTAATTTGAAATCTGTCATGATGTGGCGCGAATCCTTGCGTCATGCTTGGAAGCACCGAACAAATTTGTAGGGAGGTATGAACTGCCCAGCAGCCATTCGAATTAATCAAGTTGGAAGTTGTCTTCGCGGTTTTTAAGGCCACTCTTTGAATGCAGTTTCGTAGAAACTAGTACAGTAGATAATCCACCATGTTCCTCCGGTCTAGTTGCTATGCGTCGCCTCCTTGCTTCCGGAGGCACGGCGACGTGGGAGGGCCTGCAAGGGTGCTGATAAACGCTTTCGCTTTTTCATTCGGGCAGGAAAGCACTCCCAGAGCTTTATTTATCACCAGAAAAGAACGGGACTCCTTGATTCGCTCGCCGCTTCTGATACCTTTCTTTCAGTCTGCTTTGTTTTTCTTGAAATTTTCTTTAAGGGGTCTATCGAACGCTGTTATCGCTGCAACTGGGAGGAAGCCGGCCAGTAGCGATGATAGGTACCCTTTGATTCAACCTTAAGGCTCAATAAAATACGTTTCTATTTCTCTATATTTTGCTTGGTGACGTCAGATACCCACAGAAAGAATGTTGTCCAGATTTCCGAGATCCAAGAGCGCAGGTAAAGAGGAAAAAAAATCTTTTGAACGAGTTGCAAAGTTTTCTGATGTCTTTCTGTCTATCGGTAAGGTTTGGCTCGGGTATTTTGGACCATCAGATCATCTGAGCCTTGAGGCCTGACTAGATAGCCTCACTGACCGGGCTTTAATGAGCTTTTTCGAGTATGGAGAAGAAATTGGGCAATATTCTTTTTTTTTTTTTACATCAGCCGAAGCTCAACAGCACAACTGAGGTTCGAGTTCCCTTATGCAATCGGGCGTCAACGTTATATTCACGCCAAAAATTCCACATAAGCCTCACCTCAAGCCTCGCTAGAATTCGACCACACCTCAAGCTGATTGATGCGCATAAATCAGTCGGCGTCGCTTAAGCCCAATTACCTCGAAGTTCCTTGCGAAGTTAGAATGTCGTTCGACCCAAGACGACGTATATCAGTTTAGCCAAAAAGATGGAGACGCCTACACGAATCATCTAGAGGAAAGCGCTGCTAAGCAGATAAGTTGATACTGCAGCTACGCTGTAATAGTAATCTGCAAAGCACCCTGCTATAAACACCTTACTAATAGCTTCAGGTGTTCGGCTACGCAACACATATGGTATGAATGCTATATTTAAGCAAAATTACAGAGAAAAACCATGGCAAGCATGTTTAGAGTGGCTTTATTTTAATTGCCCGTACACGCTAATGAATCAAACGGATGGGGTTATGTTCACGCGCAACAGCGAGTCAATGAACCTCAGTTTGAGGTCAGGTTTTTCAGACTCGCCCAAAGAATCAATTACCCCCTTTGAGCTCAACTTCTTTTCACCGTATACTGTGAAGTTGACGTCTCTTTAAGATTGAGGCTGACGCCTCACGGGGTGGCCTATTTCAGCGCTCTTAATAATTAAACAACGACGAGGGGGCGTAGGTGTGGAATTGCTTACAAAAATTACTGGCTCTTAAAGATTTTATTCGGGACGAAAATACACTCATCGGTATAATAAACTGAACAACCACAGACAATACGCGCTGAACAGAAGTGAAAAGAACATTCTAGCAAATATAAAACTGAATACCGCGCAATTTCACCGTACGCGTCAGCGTCCCTCAACGGGACACTAAAGTGCAGAAACAAGGTGGCCTCAATCTGTAGATTACAGTGCTGGAATGAAAATACCATTAGCGAAACGGCAGTTACTTATTAACGCAGAAAATGCAAAAAGGGTGTAACCCTGAATGTCTCCCTCAGTCGCTTTCCTGCCCTACGATTTGTGACGCCGCAAATCGTGAACGGGAAACCGGATTGGGGGCGCTTGAGTAAGCAGTTCCCTCGGAACATGTCATGGGGAAGAAATATTTGCTCACCCTGGATTTAAGCATGGTTCACTGTGAAAGAAACATGGTATTTGCTTTTTTTCGCTGCAAACTAAAATAAAATCGTGCGGAGGATTCCAAAGCACGTTCTTATCAGATGATAACTTGATGCCGTTTGTGTTGGCCACGTTCGTACACGAAAGAGAGAGAGAGAATTCGTTAATGAGACCGAAGAGGCCAGCCGCGCATAATGCTGGGCTCACTGCTTCAGATGGTTGGTGAACATGTGATGAGGGTAAGTGCTATCATTAATAATACAAATAAGAAAGGAAAAACGAAAGAAAATCAACCAGACTGGACACACACACATACACATTGACAAAAAAAGCCGATAGAGGCAGTCACAGCTGGAGTCGAGTGCAGAGACTCTAAGAAAACGCACAAGCAGTCTGCCTATGTCAACGCTAAGCCTGCAACCTCGACATCGGACTCACTGCAGCTACTTTTTGGAGAATCATTATGCGTGCTGCTACGGCACTCCCTCCACATAAGCTTAAAGGGGCCACAACGGAAAAATACAAGTTAGATTCATTAAAAAGGCTACGTCCCGATAGCAACGAAACTAATTTTATCGCAAAATATGTACAAACAATGGAAATATAAAGAACAACAGATGAAGCAGTGGTGGCACTCCCTCCCGTTCCTATCGAGATCTCTGGATATGTTAGAGAATATTTTTGTGCTATTGGAGGCCAAAGCCACCGCCAAAGTAACATGACTAAGCGACTGTAGTGTGGCCTCTAATTCCTTTCGGTCATATCACTTCAGTGCTAACGTGCACTTAACACACTTATACTTAAAGTTTTAGTTCTGCCCTCTCTTGTGTCACTCCTGCTCAGGTGATGTCAGTGTAGCTCGAAATTTGAAAGTTGTTCAATATATCCTGTGCTGCTTTTTTGGTTTAAAAACGCCTTCTGTGGCTGAAAAAGAACTGACGAAATTACCAAAGACTAGTTCATTCAGATTTAACAAAGTCGTATTTGGTCTTCATGTTCCTTTTTAAGGCATGTTCAATGCACGCTCTGTGGAAGGCGTCGCAGCCAATAAGGGTTCGGGACAGATATTTTCAGCACGCTTTGTGCGGTCGCCAGCCGGGTGCACCTTTTAACCAACGCAGCAAACAAACTCTTCCTCTTTTAAAGCGGTATCGTTCGAGTGAGGCTTCGCAGAACAGTCCACCTAAACGAAAGTAGACTAGCAACGCCTTGTACCACCGATAGGGTGAGCGTGCCGTGCCGCTGTGTAGTACGAACGCATCGCGTGTTCGCGATAGCTAAGCCGGTGGCACGCCCCATCCTCCGAGCCACATCGATGGCGTGTGCCTGCCGAAGAAACGCATCGTTAAGTATAAGATTTGTGGTAGAGAACGAGCGTCCTGAAACGCGACAGCTATTCTCCAATTTTTCCCAGCCTCTTCTAAATACCCCTCATGCATCCCACTCTTTTCTCCCCTATAGCGCCTCCCTCTCCACCCCCACCCCCCCCCCCTTTTTTTTTTTTTGAAGCTGGGTGCGCCACAATGCAGGCGCAATGCACCCCCTATGGGGGAGAGAACGTCTAACTTTTGGCGAATCGCTTCGACGAATAGACAAACAAGGCGCGCGCACGCACGCACGCACGCACACACACACATTCCCGCCACCACCCCCCTCCCCACACACACATGCCTCATTTATCAGGAGAAAATTTATCAGAAAGGAACCATATGTCACAACTAAAATTTTGTATTAAATAATTACTTATTTCTAAAATAAATACTCAACTATACAATACTAATAATTGTAATTTATACATAATTTATTCTGAGCAACTGCGGCTAGAACCTACTACTCTTCACACGTATACCACCACCTCTTGTGGAACATTTTTAGTTTCCCGGACAGGGTGACTTAAAGCACGTTGCTGATCAAGTGTTGATCTAATTAGGCGGCTCTTGTAACCATTCTATAGCGAAAGTGTCGGGGTCGGCAATTGTATTGAGTTATTCACGGACACAGTTCCATCACTTAGTGTCCTGAATGATCCTCGCCGTTTTATACGAGCTTCTGCCCAGCGCTCGACGATTCTTCATAGGGTGAAGGAAAGTGAAGTTTCGAGAGTTACACCACTCCCAATTTGCCTCTTCTCGGCACGAGTGAAAAGAACTTCAGTCCATGGCAAAAACTGGCACCAACGTTCGTAGTATTGCGAAAATGCAGGTGCGTGAGTTGGAGCCGATGCAATTCAAAGTGTTTCGCGTCCCCGGGTCGAAATCCGTTCATTGCAAAGACGACCGTAATATCCCCCGTTTCGCGGTGCAGACAAAGGTTAGTGCGAATTGACGCAAGGGCTATTTGCGCGTGCCATTGTCCTCTATTCATTCGTAGTCTTTTAATCAGCCGCCGCAGTATTCTGGACCTTCGCTCTTTTGTTCAACGCTTGCTAGTTTGGCTGCTTTATTCATCGACTACGAAAGGCTCTGCTCCTCGTTATAAATCGTCCATAGTTGTTCGTCGTCCACAAGCAATGCCCGCTTACGAACCAGCCAAATAGAGGCGTGGTTCATCTGCCGCCCATGTTTCTTACGCTCAAAACTGTATTTGAATTGTCATTCGAAGAAAATGTGCTTTCCTTCGACATCACCAATCAAGCTGAGGGGAAAAGCCACCGGCCGCTCTTCGGCTGTCGGTCGCGAAGCGCGAACCGCGCTGACGCATCAAGGAGCGGCGAGATTTCTCCCCTCGGCCAGCTGACGTGTAGGGAACTCTCACCAGGGGGCGCGTCCTTGAAGCTACGTTCATGCGTAAAGAAAAACGAGGCGCCTCCACGACGCCCGGGAGCTTCCGCTTGCTTAGCTACGCCGTTCTGCCCGCGGCTGAAGCAGGTGTTTCGGCCCAGCTTTCTCGGCCGCGAAACAATGGGCGGCCGACTGGGGCCGCGAGAGCGGCTGCTCGGAACACCGCCGCTGGAAGACAACGACCGTAGGCTATGCGGCGTCATCGGCCATTCGGCCCTAGCTCGGCCGTGCAGCTTTGCCTTTCTTTACGTGCTTCTTGCGGCGACATCCCTTCTGGATAACGGTTGCTCCCGTTGCTCGACGTAGAGAAATTTAAGCGAGGACCTTGCGACGAACGGTGAGCGCGGGACCTCCATGACATCCATTTTTTTTTTTGCTCCTTCTGGAATCTCTTGCGTAGTTGCGATTGAAAAAGTTAGGGATTCAGGGTTTTCAGACAGTCGCGGGGAAGTGCCGCTCGTCATAGAAATAGGCTGGGTGGTACTCCGACAACTTTAATTCAGCTACCCGCTATAATACCAACCCTAACATATTTCAAACTTTTAAAGCCCCAAAGGACCAACCGAGTCACTGCTCATTTATTATATATCGCCGCAGTTCTTCGAAAACTCTATACTGCGATATTAGAGGTAATAGTTGCAGTAAATTACGTGTGTTTCGGAAAATAAGTGGTCACTATTCTGTCCGAGACGGTGGGGTTAAACAGTTACGCAGAAATGAATTCGTAGTGTTCAGAAAATACGAGCTCAATGTTCCGTCCACGGCGCTGGTATAGCAGCAGAAAATCATTCATACTGGAGTGAATTCCGTCCATCTTTCACCACCTCGGGGCTGTAGCGAAATAACCGCGCACTTTAACAGTGCTTCTGTGTAGATTACGACGCCACGGCTAGTACTAGCACTGTAGATAACCACTACCTCAGCCAAAAGTGTTAATGCATAGCTATGTCAACTTGCTGACCTCTTCCAAGTAGCCTTTTCGGCGTTTTTATGACATGTTACCGTGTGGATGCGGCTAACGCAGTTGTACTGCCTCCGGACAGTAAAGAAAGCGAGCCGTCAATCAGGATCAAAGAGGGAAGCCTAATTTGGCGCGAATTTTAAGTCGGTGGGCGTCTGCGACGCCACGGAGTCGACAGCCAATCGCTTCACCGCCGAGGGCCGCACTTGGCTCTGACCACTTCTTCGATAAAAACCGAACGACACAATCCTCGCCAGCCGAGCGCATGTCCAGGGATTGTTGGGCCGAAGACTCCGATTTCCTGCGCAATAAGGGCGTCGTAAGAGCGTCTTGATGCAGCCCTTGTTGGCAGAGGACATTGGCCTGCATCGTCAAACAGCATTCGGAGTGCGTCTCAGATGACTGCGTGCCACTTCAGCCTATCGTGTTACATCAGCGCACACGAAACTGCCGCGAGCTACTGATCCTCCCTGGAGTAGCGAAGCGGCTGTGTCCTCAACTGTATCAAGTTTTTTCGTGGTGTGGTGTGACGGAGTGAGGGGGTTTGGCAATAAGTTTCGACGCCCGCGGCTGTTATTGTGGAATTTTACACTGAAATGCAACGCCACCGTGCTCTGCCAAGGCTTCGTACTTTCTGCAACAGTGTTCGCCCACGCGGACAGCTCAGAAGCCCAGTGCCGTGACATAAAGTGCTCTCCGGGGATCCCAGCCGAAGGAGATTTCGCAATTGCACCTTCTTGAACCGAAACCTTCCCCTGGGACACGTGATACGTGATTGCTGCAAGAACCGACAAACGAAAGTTGCTTGGCACAGCCGCAGGCAGGTGAGTTCTCAAGACGCTACATTGATCAGCAAGCGGCCTGGTTATTTCGTTACTTACTTTCCGGAAAATGCATGAGAAGAAACAAGTGTTGTTTTTTGATATTTTACTTTCTGCATTTCCGATGTGCTCTGCACTGGGTATTTCCTGCCAGCGTGTTAATACGAAGCATCCTTCATTATCTTCCGTTTCGTGTTGTTTTTTTATTACTGCGAAAAATGGGGGAAAACATTTTTTGTTCCTTCCGGCTTTTTTTGTGCAGGCCCATGGAAACAGCCTGTACTTCTGAAATTTTCTTTGTTGAGAACCCAAGATATAAGGTATTTTTGAGGTCGTTATCCCGAAAGTCATTAGTGTGTCTTTATGAAAATACAAATGTCCGTAGGTCCCAAACGGCTGCGTCACGCAAATCAGTTAACATTGTAAGGTTCCAGTAGAGACAGTGGTGTTGGGCGATAGTTCGCTGAGCCCCATCGGACGTGAAAGCCTATTTATCGACAGTTACAGCATTGCTTTTGTTCCGGGAGTTCAGTTCCTCGCTGCACTGGTTCTTGGAACCGGGGTAGAGTCTCAAACTATGGGTACAGGAATTTATAGAACATTTTTAAAATTAACAGCGAAGTGTTGAAGGGATCGGCATGTACTGAACAGTCAACGCAATCAAATTAAGGTCCCTTCCCGACGAAGTGGTGCCGATCGCCTCGTACAAGGACGTGTTGGACTGGTACCGGGAGGGCAGGCGGACGTACCCGCCGCCCCACCGTAAGCTCACGAGACGGGAGGCGGTGACGCTGCGGCAGCTACAGACGCGAGCGGTGTGGACACCGGTGGTGGCGAAACATGAGTGCCCAGAGGTGTACGCCAGTGACGTGTGTGCGGTGTGTGGCGAGGACCGAGCCACCATGGCGCACATGCTGTGGAAATGCAAAGTAGAGGACGGTGTCACAGACGCGTTGCCGCCGCGCCTAGCGAGTGCGGTGGCGAGTGTGGACTACGACGCCCAGCGCGAGGCCGTCCAGCAAGCGCTGGAGGCTCTCGAGCGCCAGCGGCCGACAGCACGTTCTCCTCGGAGGCTGGGTGCGAGTAGGTAGCGAGCGCCGGGTGGCCGTCCAGCGTGACGTTTAGGCCGCGTCTTTTTGCCGGACAATAAAAAACGTTGTTTCTCTCTCTCTCTCCCGTTCGATAGGAACTTCGTGAGAAATCAGGGAGCATGTCGAAATTGTTTGTGCCGGCAGAGGACCTCTGATACCGCGTAGCGTATTAGCGTATCCATAAGATTATTTTAGACAGAAACCCTAGCTAACACATATTTAGTAGCATTGAAAAGTACCGTATTAAAGAACCTGCAGACATCTTGCTTAGTTAACCTCGGCCTGACATCACGGCGGGATACCAAACTCCGGAGTGGTGTGTTGGACGCATCGATTCATTCAATCGGATGTTCTGTCTACCATCTGTTTGTGGTCGACCATGATGTGCAACAGTTGAGTAGGCAATACAAAACTTTACCGATGGAAATACACGTACTGAAATTCTAAGGCATTTAGGTGTGGTGTGCAACGGTTAGCTGAATATCACATATCATGGATTTCATTAGGCCAAACGTGGGAGGAGGAGGAATAAACATTTATTCAACTGTATTAGTTCCGTTGTGGGAGGCCTCCTTAGTCCAGGAAGCCTTGGTCCTTGGCTGCCCGGCGGGCCCTGTCCACCAGTCGTTGCTGGTCTTGAGGGCGTGAGCTGGTCAGCCGGTCCTCATACTGCTCCAGTGTTGGGTTTGGTTGGGGGGTTAATGATGGTGATTGTCGGCACTCCCAGACTATATGGTAGAGAGTGTTGGGTGTGGGGCAGTGTTGACAAGTCAGAGAGTATGTTGTTGGGTAGATGGCATGGCGTAGTGTTCCATGGGGGTAGGTGTTAATTTGCAGCTGTCTGAGGGTAATGGCGTCCTCTCTGGTCATGTTGGGGTGTGGTGGGGGGTAAATGCGGCGCTGCAGTCGGTAATGGGCGAGGACATCCGTGTATCTTCTTGGAATGTCATCGCTGGAGGTTATCGATCGGTCTGCCAACGAGGGGAAGGCCCGGAAGGTATGGTCGCGGGCAGCGGCGTGGGCCGCTTCATTCCCCTCGAGGGATGCGTGGCCTGGGGTCCAGACTATGCGGAGTTCGGGTGGGCTTTGTAGATTGTTCAGGATGCGGATGGCTTGACCAGAAACACGACCTAGTTGGTAATTGCGGCAGGCGGTTTTGGAGTCTGTGATGACAGTGAGGTAGTCTGAGCCCGTGGTAGCAGCGAGGGCGATGGCAATTTCCTCTGCAGACTCTGTGTCAGGGATTGGGATTGTGGCCGACGTGAGTTCTGCGCCATGTCGTTGACAACTCTGATGGCATGCGCAGACTTTCGAGAGTACCGGGCAGCATCTGTGTAGCGGACCGCTGGTTTGTTGTCTCCGTAGGATTTTCTCAGGGTGATGGCCCTGGCTTTTCTTCGGTATGCATTGAATACTGGATGCATATTTCTGGGGATTGGAGCAACGGTAATATGTTGGCGTAGAATCAGGGGGATGCGCTGTTTACTATATGATGACTCCTGTGCATCGTAGCCAAGCCGACGTAGCGTAAGACGACCCGTTTTGGTGAGTTTAAGTCTTTCGAGTTGGCTGATTTTGTGAGCTTCAGCGAGTTCCTCCCAGGTGTTGTGCAGACCAAGTTTCATTAACTTGTCAGTAGAAGTTGTCGGAGGTAGACCAAGTGCAAGCTTGCAGGCCTTCCGGATAAGGACATTCAGTTTGTCGCGCTCGCTATTCTTGAGACTGAGGTATGGAGAGCCGCAAGTAATCCTACTGATGATTAGGGCTTGGGTCAGGCGTATTATGTCGTGCTCTTTGAGACCATGGCGTCTGTTGCTTACGCGGCGAATGAGATGGGTGACTTGAATTACTGTTTCTTGAACTTTTTGGATGGTTGCAAGGCCTGCTCCGTCTCTCTGTAATGTGAAGCCGAGAATCCGTAGGGTATTAACCAGGGGTATGGGGTTACCATTGGCTGAGAGTTCAAGGTCGGGTATGGGGTGGGTGGGTGACCTCTGCTGCGTTTCTTGAGCAGTAAAAGTTCCGATTTGTCAGGGGCACAGCAAAGCCCGCGAGCCCGGAGGTATTCTTCCGTGATGTAGAAATACACAAATATACCCATCAAGCAGCACTGTTCCATAAAAAGGAACGATACAAAAAAATCACGCGCTCTGTAAATAAGAAACGGTTATGAACTGGACACCTATAGAGGTGTTATATTTCCCTTGTGGACAAAAAATTCGGTCACAGTATTTTTTCCGTCCCCTTGAGGCGTTGAAAGAAAACGGTGTCACAGACAGACAGACAGACAGACAGACCGACAGACAGATCGACTAGAACAGACTAGATCAGTTAGATAGATAGATAGATAGATAGATAGATAGATAGATAGATAGATAGATAGATAGATAGATAGATATATAGATAGATAGATAGATAGATAGATAGATAGATAGACTGATGATCGTACGGCTGGACTGGACTGGACTGGACTGGACTGATGGATAGAAGCATAGATAGATAGATAGATAAATAGATAGATAGATAGATAGATAGATAGATAGATAGAGGATAGATAGATGACGGATCGGACTAGACTAGACTCACCGACTAGACTAGACTAGCATAGGCTAGACTAGACTAGACTAGACATAGACTAGACTAGACATACCGACAGACAGACTAGACTAGACATAGTAGCTAGATAGGATAGATAGATAGATAGATAGATTAGGATTGTGTGTGTGAGTGTGTGTGTGTGTGTGTGTGTGTGTGTGTGTGTGTGTGTGTGTGTGTGTGTGTGTGTGTGTGTGTGCAGGGAATAAGAAAGGCAAATGAGGCGCTCATTAAATTAATTCAGACATAAGGGTAGGCAGTCAAGAAAGCCAAGGAAAGCAGAGGGGAGACTGTGGTAGGCCATTCATTATTGTTGAAACAGATACAGCTTTTCTTGAAAAAAGAAAGCAAGAAAGAAAGTGGAGAAAAACATGCCCACCGAGTGGGATCCAAGCCCATGACCTCCAGAATGCGCGTATGGTGTGGTGACCACTACGCTACCGGCGGAGCTTTGCTCCCCTCTACTTTCTCGGGTATTTATGTTAAGGTAATTGTTTTCTGTGCTTAGGAGTGGTAGCGAGCGCCACTCCGACTACTCGGGGTGAAGAGGACTTTTAAAGACGATAGTCTTTCTTGGGCTACTTAAACCCAGGAATTTTGGTCTGTCTGTATGTCTGTCTGTCTGTCCGTCTGTCTGTCTGTCCGACTGTCTGTCTGTGACTCGATTCAGCCACCCGGCCAAAGCAAAACAATGCCTGCGCAATAGTCTTATATAGTCACAGCTAAATCTACCCGTCTGTGTCCGGTGTATGGTTCATACTTGTCAACATTGTTGAAGAAGAACAAGACATTACGCAAATATGAGGCAACAAATCAATACAGAAGTGATATTTGCAGTGTTCCTTTATAAAAAATCAAACATTCTTGACTTTTGCGAAATTAAATACTTCATCAACTGCAGAAAAAGAATTCACTCCGCCGTCGCCTGCTGTCGCCCGCGCCACTATAGCTTCTGGCGCCATTGTAAGAAATCAACCGGCAACAGTTACGCAAGGTTCCACTAGATAGGTTCCACGTTCTGCTTGCAACGCACGTGGAGTGGGGAAACGCGGTTCTATAAACGTTGAAGTAGGGCGCCTCGATTAACGCGCGTCTTCGCCGTACGGCAGCGTTCGCATCGAGACACCCGGTTTGGAGCAGAGGAACGCGGGAAGTTTAAAATAATTTAAGCGAACCTTTGGCGTGTTTACCTTGGGAGGAGCGCGACGCAAGAGGAACAACATGAGAGGTGAGCGGGAAAGCGAAGGGAGGCATTTACTTCGCAAAAGCCGATAAAGACTGTCGTCTTTTGACGGCATTTGCAACGAAAGGAGCAGATACGCGGCCAATTTTTTTTTTAATCCCCGGGTCGTGACTACAGCGTCTACGACATGTCGAGAGCGGTCAACTTGCGTTGAACACTTTTATGCTACCTATGACACCAAGACTGCGTGAACCGAGACCCTCGCTATGCATGAAGCGAATCAGAAACGGAAATAAGGGGTCGTTAAATTAATACAGAAATAAGGGTAGGCATTCAAGAAAGCCAAAAAAAGCAAAGAGCAGAATTCGGGAGGCCATTTTTTATCTTTGAAACAGGCACAGATGTTTGAAAGAAACACAGTAAAGAAAAACATGTTCGAAGGGGACGTGGAGGTCGGTCGTGGGTTCATATCCCACCCGGCGCGCATGTTTTTCTCCCCTTTCGTTCGTATTTTCAAAAATCTGCACCTGTTTCAACGGTAATCAATCATCTAACACACACACACACACACACACACACACACACACACACACACACACACACACACCACAACACACACACCCACACACACACACACAACACCACACACACACACACAAT
The DNA here is from genome assembly GCA_013339765.2 of Haemaphysalis longicornis. Lineage (NCBI taxonomy): Eukaryota > Metazoa > Arthropoda > Arachnida > Ixodida > Ixodidae > Haemaphysalis > Haemaphysalis longicornis. The sequence goes on along the minus strand of CM023450.1, from coordinate 98,500,889 downwards.
CATATATATAGATATATATATATATATATATATATATATATATATATATAGATAGAGAGAGAGAGAGAGAGAGAGAGAGAGAGAGAAAACAAGGCCACATGTTTAAAACAGTACAAATGGACTGTATGTTACTTTCCTTTTGACATGGACTTGCGTTTATCACAGTACATTACGTGGTTCACTTACGGCGCACGCAATCTAGCGGATGGTACCGCAAGTTGTAGACTGATGTACATCGGTCGATAGAAGGACAGCGCGGCCCTCAAATACGTCATCGGGTGTAGATGCGATGTATAGAACCTTTTTTTCCTAGCAAGCAACGTGAGGTAACGCTCTTGCCGTGTAAGGTTCCAGGGCTACCCTAATCGCTTTTTGACGACTCTACTCGAGGAGTTTTAGTCCGCTTCACTACAAGGCAACTTTTCTGGACGTGCGAAAAACTTCGATTGCAAGAAGGCCATCATGACGGCTGTGGTATTCTACTCTGATAAAGGTAAGTCCACTTGGAGAAGCGCTATTGAACTTCGTTGAGATTGTTTTTACTTATGAAGTCTGAATGTTCGCTCATCCTATTTTTACGCGGTGTTTGGGAGTTTCTATGCGTTTTCAGTTTTTTTTCTTTATGCGGCGCGCGCGTGTGAATGCACGTATGAGTTCGTGTGTGCGTGCGTGCGGGTGCATGTGTGCATACGTGCGTGCGTGGGGGTTGAAAACCCCGTTGAAAACAACCCCCTCAGAAAAAAAAAAATCCCGGATCACAAAGAATTTACCACTGGGAAAGCTTATGCAGTGCATTTATGAATCGAGAATGCGGAACCTGACGGTTCGGAAAATGAACAGGGTATACATTTGCAAAATTCATACATGGTCACTACGGATTTTTAGTTACTATGGCAAGAGTTACTACGCCACAACTCGCAATTTCCGTGCTGGGTCGCCGACTGGGAAGCGATTACTCGAATAAATAGGCCAATTTTTACGTACAGAGCTGCAACACTACTAAATAAGTACTCTGCAGAGTGCCCCACATAAAAAATACCTTTCGATGAAAGATTTAAAAATTCAATCGAACTCCTTTCGGTAAAGGCATGTCTGTTGCACCCAAGCGCTTCATATGAAGGAACGGAAATGTATGTACCTTGAAATAAGTTGCCACAGCAAGAAAACGCCAAGATAAGCTGTGTAGGAGGCGATCTCTTTTGGGAAAACAACGCGCGACACTTTCCCTGCCTACCCCACTCTTCAACGATTGAAGCCTCTATCGGAGTGATTGAATATACGACAACACATCGTTAACCGAAGCAAACGTTCTTTTACAGCTTCAGGGACCACTGTCACATTTTAAAATTTTCGTGTTGATGACCCTACTTCGTGAAACGCAGCTCCCTTTATTATGCGCCTATATAAAGCCTAGAGTATAGGCATTAAAAAGCGATTGGAGTAGCTCTGGAACACCACACGACAAGAGCGTTGCCTCACACTGCGAGGTTGATGAAGAGGCTCTGTCTCTATATATAGCATCTACGCACAATAACGTATCCGAGTGGGCGCCGTCCCTCTATCGACCAACGGTCACCACAGTACCACTGGCAGGAGCGCCCGCTCAGATTTCGTGCGCCGTAAGTGAAGCGTGAGCCGTGTGCAACAAAACGAATACCGTACTTTCGTCAACACAGGCGAGCGTGGGCATAGCTCAGACGCCTCGTGAATTGCGATACGTGTGGCATTCAGAGCTCGACGCCCCTTCGTTGACCGTCGTTCTGAGTATGTATTCAGCGGTAGAGTGGAATGGCACCACAGCTGCCAAGTATCTTCAAGATTACGAGGGTTTTGGCCGTAACAACTTCAGCCCGCCCATGTGCAGCTAGCACAACCACTATATAATTTCTCTTTCGGTGCTGAAACTGATTGATGTAATTCTGTCGGCATGGTTCACTGTGAAGTAGATTAGCCACAAGGATGTCTTCCACGGCCATTGAGCTCACCGCTGCAAGAGGCTCCTTTACATAAGAAGAAATCCAGCTCCGCTATCAGTAATCTTGATAAATTCTGCAAACATCAGCGCGTGAAGCTCGTAGAAGTAGTTTACTCACTCACTCGCTCACTCACTCACTCACTCACTCACTCACTCACTCACTCACTCACTCACTCACTCACTCACTCACTCACTCACTCACTCACTCACTCACTGCCTTCCCTCACTCTCTCAGCCTTGGCGCTACTGGTGTCTTCGTTAGCCAGAGCCCTTTTTCTTTCTCTTTTTGCTTTGTTCTGCTTTATCCCGTCTATATTCAACACTGTTTTTATTCGGCACAGCGCTTTTTTTTTCAGTTTAGGCTTTGTTGCGATTAGAGCCGCTCGCGCCTGTGCGAGGTTGTCTTTTTTACTCTGTTCTTGTTCTGCTTTTATTCCGCACCTCTACAACGCCAGGTCACTGCTGAAGTTTTCTTTAAACTTATTCTCGTGCGAACCCTCAGGACCTGAATTTTTAATAAAAGTATGCTGCTTTTTGTTTACGTACCTGTGTTTTGCTTGCAATCAACACAAGGCTATCTATACACTAAGCAATTTTGACATGTATGAACCGTATCACCAGCGGAACTTTTTTGCAGAGGTGTCACCAATACAGTGAAATCTCTTGATACAATTCTGCATAACACGTTTTTCGGCTTAATACGTTACTATTCTCACTCCCGGCCGATGTCTCTTGGAAATAGTGCATATTCATGCGTTCAATACGATCACATTCTTTTCCGAAATTAGATAATAGGACCGCGAAAGGGATTTTGACTGAGATTTCTAGAAATCTTACGTTTCTTCTTCGGTGTACTAGCTAAAAACCCCATTCCCACACGCCACGACCTGCCCGTTTCAGACTGGGATTGGTAAAACGTTTATTTGTTTTTTTAGTAGTTGGGTGGCACTCAACCGGGGTCTTGTGCCACGTTCCCGACGGGATCAGCAGGAGTGGTGCCCTTAATGCAGGGCTCCAACGGTCCCTGCTGCTTTGCGTGCCCACTGACTCATACCGATCTGGTCTTCACAGCAGTCGTTCGCCCCAGTGCCTCCCATTGCTCCACATTAGGGTTTCTGATTTTGGGGACAGCCGTTATGCTTTGGCATTCCCATGTGCTGTGGTAGAGGGTGAGTTTTCTTGATGGCACAATGGGCATGCGTCTGCATATTGAGTTGGATAAATTTTACTCAGCACGTTTAGGTTAGGGACAGTGCCTGTCTGCAACTGTCTCCAGTCGGTGGCTTCTGCCCTCGTCAGGGATTCGTGTGGCGGAGGGTACCTTTTCCTGATACCCCTGTAGTATGCCAATGTGATTGACTACTCCGAGGGTACTGGCGTGGGTTCTTCAAAGTCGGAATCGTCGGGTGCTCGGTTTGTAGGATAGCCTCGAGCTACCCTGTCCGCCTCTGTGTTTCCCTCTATTCCCGAGCGCGCGGGGGCCCACGGGATCCTGTGTTGAATCTTAGGTGGATGCTCAGGGTGTTGGGGTACGCCGCCTTTTAGCCTGGAGGAGAGTGCACAAAGTGCGCGGTGGCTTACCCGGCACTTCAAAAAGTGTCGATAGGCCTCTTGCGAGTCGGAAATTATTGTAAACGATCGGCCCGCCCGGAAGCCTTCCACTGCTGCCAGAGCGTCAGCTATAGCTCCCGGCGTCTGTCGCCGTACAATGACGTAGCGAGACTACAGCCACCCTTCGTCCTTTCCTTGGATCTTGTGTGGCTGCGTCCACGTGCGCTGGGTTGTTCTTGGAGGAGAACGTGCGACGTATGAAGTCCATTCCTTCCTGGCGCCTGCCTTTATGGACGTTGGGTTTTATGTTCCAAGTGCAGAGCCCTTTAGGGGCACGTTATGTCGACGTAGCTCTTTCGCTGTCACAATGTCCGGCTGCCGGAATCAGGCGGCGCACCGAGATAACGGACCCAAAAAAATTGGCCGCGTATCTGCTCCTTTCGTTGCAAATGTCGTCAAAAGACGATAGTCTTTGTAGACATTTGCCAAGGAAATGCCCCACTTTGCTTTTGCGCTCACCTCTCATGCTGTTCCTGTACCGTCGCACTCATTCCAAGGTAAACACACTAAAGGTTTGCGCAAGGCGATTTGAATTTACCGCGTTCCACTGCTACAGGCCGCGTTCCTCGATGCCAGCGCTGCAGTACGGCGGAGACGCGCGTGAAGGGAGGCGGCCGACTAGAAGATTTATGGAGCCGTGTGGCCGTGCTCCACGTGCGTTCCAAGCAGAACGTGGAACCTAGATAGTGGAACCTTTCGTTGCTGTTGCCGCGTGATTTTTCATATGCCGCCAGGAATCGGCGGTTTTCTGCAGTAGATGTAGAATATCATTTGCTGTCGAAAAACCAAGCACCCATGATTTTTTTAATAAAGGAACACTGTAAATATCCCTTGTGTACTAATTTCCTGTCTTATATTTGCGTAATGTCTTGTTCTTGTTCAACAAAATTGACAAGTATGAACATATAAACCGGGCTTAGACGTTTACATGTGGCTGTGAGTATATAAGACTATTGCGCAATATCAATTTTACTTTGGCCGGGTGGCTGAATCGAGTCACAGACAGACAGACAGACAGACATACAGACAGACCAAAATTTCTGGGTTTAAGTAGCCCAAGAAAGACTATGATCTTAAAAAAAAGCCCAACAGCGTTACGGCGTAACGGACCCAAACAGAGGCTTCGAAAAACAACCGGCTTATATAGGCATACCCGTTTGAAACTTCTGAACCGCTGGCACTTGTCACACATCTCCCCGTTATTTAGCGCAAAGAAAACTGCAGGTACATTTGAGTCAAAAGTTGTGTATATAACCGGCAGCCCCCGCGCCCATATGTCGTGAGGAATGTTTGCTGTCTTGGACATTTGTCTCATTTGTTTTGTGTAACTCAGTTGGCACCGGAGCGTCCTACCCGCTGGGGTCTGCATCAGCCCCTCAGTCTGGGCCTTGAGTTGATCTTCTTTGTGTTCTTGAAATGCGTTATGGAATCCTTAGGCCCGTAGCTCTTCTGTTTACGTGCATATCGGTAGCCTTAGCGCCATCTTGTGCACTTTTCTTAAGATTATTACGAACTGTTGCTCTTTGAAAAGGCTTATGCTCGGCTAGGGCAGGCTGTATGTCACCCTGCTCACTACCAAACTGCGCATCAGCTTCAAAGTATCTTCTCTCATTCTGGTGCTTCGGTTAGCGATTAGCTTTATCATCCTGGACACTTGCATAGAGATGCAAGTTAGGGCGAGAAAACGAAGAGATTTTTTAAGCTTTTTTTTTTTCAGGAAAATGGGAAAAATTGGAAAAAAGACGATTCCGCACAGATCTACAGAACATCCGACATACTTCTTAAAGCGAAAGCTTTAGATGTCTCATCAAACGTGAAACGTGACCGCAGTCACGCAGTCACGTGACCGCAGTCACCAAATGACGGCCGCTGTAAAAAGAAAATAATTAAATAGCATATACATAGAAGCTGATTTGGGTTTGAATGGGATTTGACCCCAGGTCGCAAAGAGCCGCAGCCAAGTGTGCTAACTACACCACTGAACCTGTACCAAGCCAGGATGGAACAAGAATTATCCGGATGCGTGCCGCATGACAGGTGAACGTGGCGGCATCGCGAACACGGTGCAGTAGTGAAGAACTCTTCGATAATCTCTGGTTTTCGCCTTCAAATCACTTAAGGTACTTAAGTGTCCGATAATTGTTTTTTTAACATTGAAAAGAATATGATTGTTACACGCTGAATCACAAAACTTCCAGCAGAGCTTCCGCTCTCAAGATCTATGCACGAGTTCAAGTCAAGGCATTCATTTTAGAAACCGTTTCCCTCACTGCATATTGGTCGCATCGCAACAAATTTTCCCGGAGGTGCTCTGTTTTTTTTTAATGTTACCCTGGTTTAAAAAAAACGAAAAAACCCTTTCTTTCAATGTTTATTTTATTTTATTTTATTTTTTAACTACTCACATCTCTAGACTTGCGCCGTCGTTGTTTTGAGGGAGGCTAGGGTGTGGGTACTCCGTTGGTTGGATTGAATCCACATCCCTGGTACTCTCTCCGTCGTTTTTTCGTGCACGTTGCAGAGACGCTGAGGCGGCGGCAGCGCCGGTTTTTGCAAGACCATCGCTGCCAGGCGTGACTGCTTCGTCCAACGATGATGATACGTCAGGCAATGCACCACGCCATTCAGCGAAACGTATCAAAATCAAGAAAGAAGGTGCGCAACGCTCTCGGCATGCGCGACTTTTCTTCCCTACTTCTCGCTATGCTCCGATCTTCCCGCGCTGTTTTTTGTTCTCTTTCTGCCTTGCTGCTGTATTCGGTGGTGCGGCTGTGGTTATGGGCCCTTTTTTTTTTTGTGTTCTCCAATGGCTGCCTTGTTGCTGTACGTGGCAGTGCTGTCAGGCTGCAACGTCGAGGAAATGCAAGACTCTCAGTTTAAAAGAAAAAGGGGAAATTGTGCGCACACTCGAAGAGAACCAGAAGAGGAAGAACCCGAAGAGAAACCAGAAAACGAAGAGGAAAAGAGCTGCAAGTCTTCGGCCCCGGTATGAAACAAACATGATGTGCGAAGCATTAGCAAATGAAAAACATCTCCCACACATGGTTCAAGAAAGTTAGAGCGGCAGTGAACGTCGACGGGTGAGTCCTACGCGAAAAAGTTGACAACATCGCACTCTACTGGGGCATTGAAGACTTCCAAGCGTCCAGCGTCTCGCCTTCACCGATATAAGGCACAACACGGACTGCCGTAGAAACATCGTCCGGCAAAGCGAGAAATACTAGGAATTTCTTTTCTTCTTTTGCTTTTTCAGAGAAATTTAGTCAGGGGCGTTGCAAAGAAAGTGTGGCACAAACAGACCAACTTCGTCAATGTTGCTCAATAACTAGAGTTGCTGACGGAGTATGCATATTTTCCTAATTTGTTTAACCTCTTTGGATAAATCTATTTTCGCATAATACGTTTTATTTTTCGTGGAAAACGTATCAACGACATTTCACTTGTATATTTTGTAATCGTGCTCGCTATTGACAAGAACGCGATAATGTCACGAGGGGTTTTTTCCGACAAGAAATACCATGACGCGCGAAAGCGCGGATAGCTGTTTTTTTGGATATTTCGCGAGCATTCTACACAACAAGTCGTTCTCACATTCTTGCCGGCCTTGTCGAAATGGGAAATTCTTCGATGGATTGAGAACTTCTTGAAAAACAGCAGAATTTACATGTGCACCAGCCAAGAAGATAGCCAACACCATGCAGGGGAACAAAGGGTTCTTCAAGGGAGCGTACTAATTCCGCTGCTGTTTAATAGTATAATGGCAAAGTTTCTGGCCTTATTTTTCCGGTAGAAGAATTTCTATACGTTATTCACTTCGCTAACAATACCTGCTGCACTGGTGAACACCCGTCTCAAGACGCGCGTCACTTATTACTCGAATGCCCCTGTTATGCGACCGAGCGAAAAAAAAAATGAGTGATAAGCTGAGCCTATTATGTGGGACACCCCCATCTTTGCGAAAGCTATTAGGACCTTGGGATGATCTACGAGGTCACGACAAAGCACTCCGTGTCATAAGGGATTTCTTTCAAGCAACGCAGATATGCGAGCATTACTAAATGCACGTACGTTCCCCTGGACGAGTATGGCAACACGCACGAGAGTTGTGCGTTGTGATATACAGATGAATATTTTCGTGTACATTTTATTGTGGCAATTTTGTGGAGTTTGTATATTGATGCCTACACGCTTACTGCATGACGTTCCCGTGCATACAAACCGAGGCCCTATTGTTTCGCTGTGCCCGTGTATGTATTGTGCAAGGCATATTTTTGACACAACACACGTGGCATCTTTCAACTGCTGCCATTTATAATGTAATTGGTGTTACCTTGTTGTTTATTAAGACTGTCACTATACCTTTTTATAACTTCATTTTTGAAGCAGTCAGCTCCTTTTTGGCTGGATCTATAACCTCTCCAATAATCAATATTGCCCTCTCATTCTCTCTCACTATTTACTCGCCAAAGCATGCTATGCATTTAAAAAAAATTCTCCAAAGGTTCGTTTTTTTTTTTACTTTTTATAGGCCAAACTATCCTGCCTATATTCTGTTGATAACATTTATTATGCGGATTCCACTCACCAAACTCTCCACAGACTCGACAGACCCGCGCTATCTTGGCTAACGTGATTCAAGGATATTTCCTTTATTCTATTTCTGTGTTTCTCTCTCCCTTTATCTTCCTCTGCGCATGTGTGCGCAGTGCAATATCGTATGGCACTTCATAAGACGAAAGTTAATATTTTCATTCCTGTTCTTAATTGAAATTTGCTCGAAATCGATATAAACAAATCTTTAGGTGAAAAATACTAGGTGCTTCGATGCAGTACATAAGACGTGTAACTTATATCGCACAGGATATAAGTTACAAGTCTTTCCTGCCTGTACAGTATTTGTATTTGCTATTTCACCGCGAGAGTGCCTACGAAGGCAAAGCGAGTTTAACCGGACTGCGCAACATTAGCAGCCCGCTTTCACTTGCACGTAAGCATTTCGTTTAACTCACCATAACGGTGGGCCTTCACCAAAAAAAGTGGTAGAAAGAATCAAATTCACGCATTGTAGACAGCAGTACTTCTTTTTATATCGCCGCCTAAAGTAAATATTAACAAATCGGAATAAATAATAGGAAATGGTACCGGCAGCCGAGCAACCGAAGCAGAAAAATACGAATACAATTAAGTTTTGTCCAGTGAACGAATACTTATCGCAAAAAGTTTCGAATTTCGCAAGAAAGCAGTCCTCTATTGCCGCTGCTTGTTTTGTGGTATAGTTTGTTAAAGCTTAACACGTATTAGGCCGTTTGTGATCAGAGACAGAGCAAGTGTGTCACGATATCTTCTCTTTCGCACTGTGACATTCATCTACTTATTTTTCTTGGGTTGGTGTTGTTACTTTTTTCCCGTCGTTTACTTTTCATTTTGTTTCAGCGTTTCCATTAACGATTTTCTTTTCAATTGTATTTTTATGTCCGGACCCTGCTGGCAGCATTCTCTTGTTTTTCTTGTCCTTCTTTTTTTTCTTTTTTTTTAACGCTTCATGTCTGTCTTCTTCCTGCTGTAACCGTGATGTCTGATATGCACCACTCATCAACGTAGTCACCCCCCATCTGGTGTAGCAAGCCTTGTCCGTAGCAGGGCTGACCTCACCAGTTCACATTAAAGAGCATTCTCTCTCTCTCTCTCTGACTTCTTCAGCCTCGCCCTTTTTCCGTATTTAAAGTCCTAGGGCTCCTTAAAAATACAGGAATAAGAAAAGCTGCAATACATTTCTTACCTTTTTTCTCACCGAGACCATACTTCAGCGGTCGTAAACTTTTTGCTCTGAGTCGACGTCTCGATATCTACACGAACATCCTCACTCACCTGTTTTTTTTTTTTTTTTTTTTTCGAAGCTAAAACTAAGCTAAAACAGAAGCTAAAACAGAAGCTTCGAAGCTAAAACAGAATTTTTGAAGATTCATGCATAACAACGTTGTACCGCGTAACTACCCTAGCTTCTGCTGTATGTTGTCCTGCAAAAGCTTTCTTCTCCCCATCGTTTCCGGCCACTTTTGGGCAAACCGGCTGCTGCGTCTGCTCATTATGACTCCTCCGCGGTCCAAATACCACTGACCCGGTGAGAAGCGGCGGCTTCTTGCTCCCTCAGCCGTGAAGAGCTGATGCCACTGGACCGACCCCATAAGACATACGTACCTAATGCTCTATCCACTCGGACTGCAGCCTCCGGAAACTGAGGGGCCCTGCAAGCGCGGCCAATTCGTTCAGCATCGTGTTCGACAGAGCGTGGTCGTAGCAGCATTTTACCTTTTGTGGTTCAGCACGGTACCTCTCCCAAGTATGGACTAGTGAAACTTCAATTCACTGGGGGCTCAGACATGCTTTATGGGCGTTCCAACCTTACGCAATTCTTACAGTTGCGTGGAGAAGAAACACAATTTTGTCGGGGATCTCCCGATAGGGCACTCCCTCTACAACATCGCAGTTTGGCTTCCTTCGCGGCATCTAACTTGGCAGGGCACGCTCAATAACATTCCTAAGATTGTACAGCTTGCGTGGGGGCTTGGGTGCCTGCGTGTCCAAAAGTGCTGTCTGTCTGTGCACCTCCGAGGGGACTTTGTATTATCTGCATTGCATCCTGGTACAGAAACTCAGCCAGCCAGCCCGGCTTTCTTTCTTTCTTTTCATCTCTATAAATCCTTACCGTACCGGGAGACGGTTATTAATTGTTCAAACGTGTAGCTTTCAGCATTTGCTGCTGCTCCAGAATTACATACGGGAAACTCAGAAAAATGTTATTCACCCCCTTCTTCCTCACCTGTCTCCATATACAGTCAAGACTCGATCTAACCAAACACGATCGTACGAATTTCGTGATCCAAAGAACAAATTCGGATTTTCCCCCGCAGGTTCCTATAGATGGTATTCCCTGAAAAGTTTAGCTGCCACTTTATTTGCTTGGCAACACTGGGCACGGCAGTAGCCATGGCCGAAGAGCCACTGACATGCTGCGGCTTATGCCACTGCTCCCGCACTTCGCAGAAAAAAAAAAAAACACCGGCGTCCGTCGTGTGCTCCATTTCAATTCCATTATCAACGGTGGTGTCAACAGAGATGTTATTAATCGCACTCACATTGGAGTCGAGGCGTTACTTTACTTTCGGCGAGGTACAGTTTGGAACGTCCAACACACATCACGTGCCTAGCACAGACAAGTACCGCCATCCCGCGGAGCCTGACATAACGAGTGACGGCGCACTCACATGGTTGACTGCATGCGTGCCTCGCTACTGAATACGACCTATATGGCTCAATGCTCTTATTAAGTCGAACTAATGAATAGATTCAGCCTCCTTCCCGATCTAACGAAGTATTTCGAGAAAGAGGCGCATTTATAAAAGGAGCAGTTTCGAATATGCCCCGTCAGAACGTCCCGAAGACTATCGCGCCACGTCGTGAAAAAAAAAAAAAAAAAAACGAGGAATTTGTTTCGTTTTTACGGAACTCTACGAGATAAATTCAGCAGTCCCGTGGCCACAAACCGCGGCGTCCCGGCCAGCACGCTTTCACAATCTTGAAGGAAAAGGACGCCATAATCCATGTCAATTCGTTTGGAATTCCGTCGAAGAAAAATAACCTCAAGACTAGCCCAAACGAGGTTGGAGTGAGCCCCGCTTTCGTGGCTCACGGATATGAGAGCCAAGAACATTCCGCTCAGCGGGGTACAACAAAAAGCACTGTGTTTCCCGCGTCTGCTGGGGCGCGATGACTCCGGGGCAAGCCCCGGCTGGCTTATTATTTTTGCCGCGGACAATGAGCGCATTGCTAAAGTATCGCACGGCGAGCGCCCCGACCACCGCTATCACGATGTCACGGTAGCTGATGGGATGCGCCTCCATTTAGACATCGAATTTATGAAATCAAGTGCTCGTAAAACGTCAGTTTCAATTTTACAAAGTTCTCGATTTAACGAAATACGTCATGGCTCCCGGTGACTTCTCTAAATCAGGTTTTAACTGTCTTGTATGCCGCAGGAGTTCTTGTAATTTTTTAGGCACCGTCATTTTTCCTGGTATCGCTTTTGCCTCACTTAAACTCTGCATAGCACAGAACGTTTAACATAACGACACATTACGTCAACGTCAAAATTGTCGAGATTTAGCGCCTGTTACAGAGGAGAAACCAGGCAAAAACATAATGGAGCGGTGTAAGCATGGGGAGAATAACGGTTGCAAAACGCTTACAGTACATGACAAAGCTCATTATTTTCCAATATGTTTAATGGGAGCTCGCAAAAAGAAAAACGACACTTCCTGAGTCCACTGCATGAAGTGTTTTTTTTTTTTGTCCTGCTAGTGAGCGCACATCCGTGTCACAAAAAGCGAAATCGGTCCATTAAAATTCAAGCAGCGCGGATTTACTTCCGAAGCTTTCTCGGAAGCTAGACAAATAAAACGTCACCTAATTTTTGCCCCGTAGAGCAGTTGTTGGAGGGTTTCTTTTCTTTTATGGCTTGGCATTAACAAGTTTAGTGTCGGGATTGGCGGTGAGCGCGAACACAGGCGGCGCTGCGAAGCGCGCCTCCGTGACGTCAGCTTAGGGATTCTCGCATTTGTCGTCTGCTTCACTCAGGATCGCTCTCCCTGCTGTTCCTTTGCGCTCGGCCAACGTCTGATGCTTGTCCGCACCAGAATTGGCGTGTGGGTAACTTTTTATCATAATAATAGGCTTAAAATCGCATACACTAGCTCATTGTGTCAATTAAAGTATAGTTTTGGATACCGCTACGGGAGAAACATTGCCGGCGCCACCCCGTTCCTTGCGAAGCCGGTCCTGTGCGGAGCGCGAAGAGTCGGAGCTAGGCGTCAGCTTCTCATGTAAGCATTCGAACAAAAGGAACAGTCAGCTGCTAATAACCGACAACAGCGAAAATGGAAGACCAAAACAAATTCTAGACCTTCAGGGCTGTCGGCTTTGGCAGAAGGCATCACGAGTACCGGTAATCATATGTAAGGTAAAACAGTTTTTGCAACCTTGCCGAACGCTCGAACGCGTTTTGTCACATCACTTTACGTTGTCAAGACATGAAAGTTTGCCGACGTGCACTATAGACTGCAAAAACTGTAGGTTGAGTTCCAAATAACCCAGTGTGTATATACGCGCGTGCTGATTCTATACCAGGCATCTAACCAGTATGGAGGTTTATTGAGCAAAACGAGTCACGCCTTCGTTAAATTTATAGTAACACATATATGTTTGTTAAGACCTGGAGGGATATTTCGGAACATTTTGCACAGCCATATCTTCCCGATATTCGGATATGCGTTATAGGAAAACTACACTCAAGAGGAGGAGGAGGAGTAACGGGAGGAGGGGAAAACTTTGTTTAACAATTAAATCGATCTGGTTAGTGGGCCGGGTCCTCAGTCCAGGACAAGAGAGCAAAAGTAATTTTCTTCAAATCAGAGAACGCCATCCCGTGTAGAATAGGATTTGTTCTTCGCGCCTGTAAGGGTTGAAAAGCAATAAAGAGCTACTTGGAATTCTTCTTCGGTTTCGAGTCTCGTAATATATGCAGGTATACTATTTATTACGTTAGTTAGCGAGTATATCATGCCTTCAACACCGTAATCATGTCATCATTGTTCGAGATGAGAGTAAGTTCGTTATGATAACGATATAATTACGATAGAAATTCGGAGCACAAAAGCCGCCTTCGAGTACTGTGGACAATGTTGTTTAGGGCGCGATCGCGGTAGCGTAGCACAAACCTTCTCATTGTATTTGCATGCGAATAAACAAAGCACGCTGCGGATATGCACCTTCTTGCACGCAGCCGTAATGAAAGCCAATTTGTGAAGAAGGGAATGTATGCCATACAAAATGAAGGAAATATCCACACGACCTTTGTGAGGCTCCCAAACATGCCGAAACCTCCTAATAAGAAGTTGGTGACGGCGCAGAAAAATTAATGCGTTGGGCAGAAAAAACAAAAACAAGAAACATTAATTCGATACAAGACAACAACGAAAGAAACAGAAGAAAGCCGCTTTATTTCCTGCTGTGCGATGAGCGTGTAGAGGCCGCTGCTTGGTACGTAGTATTAGACTGTTGAGTCTTCATAGGAGCATCTCAAAAATACTGCAGGGAAGCCTACGCATTTTGAATACTTATCGAGAAGCTCTGATCGCTGATCCTCGCGAATAAGCAAGAAAGGACGAGTTACACACGATCTTCTGACTGATACTCTGAAGAAAGTTGTTCTCTATCTCTTCGTGTGTTGCAAACTTGTGGGGGATACAGCTTCAAATTATTCAGATGCGTCAGAAGCTGGCAAAATAACTGAGTCGCTAGAAATACGCTTTTTAATGCACTACAGCAACGAAGCAGGCGATTTCTAGCCCAGGCACTGTTGCCCCTCACAAGCGGAGTGTAGCAGACGACAGCGGCGCGAATCCCTAAGCCGACGTCATAGCCAGGGGGCGCCACTCAAAGATCTCACCGCCAATAGGCGTATACTATCGCGTAACAAAATTTCTTCTGCGCTCTATAAAACAGCAAAGCGATACCGCGGTGTTTTAATGCCTTTCCTTCACGCTAAGCTTTTACCAAGCAAGGAAACAGGCAATAATACCCAGAGGCGCTGAATCCGTATGATGTGCAACTATAATTACCACAAATAATTTCATATTAACGTTCTGTGAGGCGAAAACACGCCTCACATATCTGGCGCTGTAGTGGAGGTCTACGTATTAATTTAAACCAGTCGGGTATTTTTAAAGTACGACGTAGTCCTCAGGTTCATTAGCGTAACGACTTATCTACTAAGCCATCGCGACGGTGACACTTAATCGTGCCGGCCTCCGAGTGAAAGTTTCCAAAACACGGGCAGCCACCGAGAATCTCTAGGGGACGGTTGCTATAGGCGAACTCGTTTGTTCGCAACAATTGGCGGCAAGCACTTTAGTTCAAAGTTATCTTCACGTGAACCACCTACCATGACTACAAGGGTGTGGCCATGGTGGGTGGTTCACTTGAAGGGCCCTCTATCACTGGAGCGCGATAACGCGGACATAATTTACATGAAGAGATACGGGAACACGAACTAACCAAGAACCCCCCTCGAAAAGCGACAAAACAACGCAGGTATATGGACGACACGAGATGACCATTCGCAAAAACGACGATGTCTTTCGCGCATCGCCGTCTCGTGTCGTTTCTATGCATTCTTTGTGCCGTCCCGTTTCTTGTACATCTAAATGCAACTATTTTTTATGTTAGGGACCGAAGTAGTGGGCTTTGCCTTCAGAGTGGTGCAATCATTCTCTCTTAAGTATTTTAGGCAGAGCAGCTGAAGACCAGAAGTATACGAAAACCTGTCATATGCGAGTGTGTTGCGCTTGTACATAAAAAAAGCGGTGTGACAGAATATGCTGGTTAAACCGTGAATGTGTGTGATGATGTTTTTTCCAGACACGCTATGAAACCTGCCGGATAAAAATTATTGCAGGCCCACCTCCGTACAGAGTTCGAAACGTGTATATTTTCGTTTAGATTAACTTTGCTGTAGCGCAACAAACCACGGTGATTGCTTTGACCCCGCACTGCCGAACGTTTATTCTAACGATGGGTAATTCAACAAACAATAACAATACGCGTAAACGCATTCCGTTAATAACAGTTTTGAGAGGTTATACATCCCACTGTAAGCTACAGCTAAATAACTAGCTGTTAGGATTTTTTCTTTTTTTTTTCAACCGTTGCTACGAGTAGCTTGCGCGGCACTTTCCAGTCAATGGCCTCTTTATAACAACAGGCGCTGGGTATATATTGTTTTATTTTGTTTTATTAAATCAGCTATGTTACTCGCCTATCAGAGCTGCTCATTTTCCCCGCGGCCTTGCAAGCCACGTAGTGCGGCATTTCAGGGGTCCGTTCCGTCATCAAGATTACGTGCTACTCTTACACGTACACCTTGGAGCAACAAACCTGTCATGTGCTCAGCAAAATACTTCTGCGCTCACGCGCCGTTACAACAGTGATCTGTAAAGTGTCCAAGCGGAATGAGCACACAGTCCTTGAAAGCAACTATTGTGAGCATGCTTGAAGGCGAACAGGAGGTGAGCTACACGTTTCAGTATCAGTTTCAGAACAAAAAAAAATGGTGTTTGTATTAGTGGGGATGGTGGAGGGCCAGCACTTGCTCCTAAAACAAGAGTGACATTTGGAATCAAAATTATTATACCTTAGCTGATTTAAGTGGTAGTTATCCTGATTCCTGGTTGTCAGCACGTCGGCCACGAGGATTTCCACGTCACAACTTCCCCGTCAATCAGTGAAGCTTTGATGCCAACTTTCACCGTTGTTCTAGCGCTTATTTAATTAACAGTTCGATATTGATGTTACCATTACATTGCTTTCACGCGTTCAACGCGGAGCTGTTTATTCAGCAGAGTCGGGAGTTGAGGGTGAAGCTCGCTTCATTTGCCCGCGTCCCTGATCGGTCGGTAGGCACAGAACAACCATCGTCAGAGTCATCGTCCTCTTAGTCCACGCAGGAGATTGGCTATTAAGCTTACTGCTGGCCACCATAAAATTATCTTCGTCAACTTCTAGCACAGGCCAAGAAGCTAAATGAAAACCATTGCAATTGTCGTCGCAGTTAGCGCAAACCCGGCGTTCTGCACGGCGCCACATTGATACGAGATATCTCGCCCGCTCAGCAACATGTGAGTAGGTCACCGGCAGTCAAATTCGCCCACTGCTGTGCTGCTCTTGCATCTCACCTACTGCTTATCGTTCCTCTCTCGATTTTTTCTCTGGAGTTTATAAAAGGTATGAAGTTCTAGTTTAACGCAGATAAATTCGAAACTGCGAAAATAGCACCTCAGCCACTTGCTCCGTGACCTCAGCCATTAAAACGAAATCAATATCTTCGGGTACCAAATTACCCACCTAAGGCTTGCGCCTCAGTCTTACCTCTACAGCGTTTCACATCGAATTGATACTTGTTTGATGAAACCAGACGGCGATGAAAGTTTCGTCCAGAATTTCCTACTAGGTGTCTTGCGACTACTCTTTTAAATGCAGTTGGTTAGTCAGAGTAACGTTCTGCAGGCATACCTAGGCATGCGCGTTCGGATGCGCTGTCCTGGTAAAACTAACATTAACCGTGCTAGAAGGAACGCTAATAGAACTCACATGTACTTGTACTCCAAGTTGTCATTCGCCTTGTCTGAGCTGAAGTTGTTGGGTGAGTGGAGTGGGTCCAGGACATTAACATGCGCCATAAATTTTGGAACCTAATTCCCCTGCACTGGTCTACAAAATTTACGCAATTTGAAATTCTTCAGCAAGCTTTATTCGGTTAAACAACCTGTCTAACCTATCGCTTGAGCTTAAAATCTCCTGCCTGTGCTATTTTTGTGTGTTCTTTCGTTCCGTTCTAGCACTGAGCAGCAAACCATTTGCGCCATCATCGAGTAGTATGTTTCATCTAGAAGCGATGACCATGCTCGAAAGTCAGCTTTTAAGTTCAATACCAGAATAAAACGTCACCCCGTACCTCGCCTATTCCATCGGTCCTATCACAGACGCCACATTGTGCAATTCGGTTATTAATTCTAAATTTAACACGAAAGTGTTTTATTCTGGGATACACGAAGATTTCGCTGACGTCATATCCATCACGGAAATGACGCCAGTACAACGAGGGAAGCGGCCTGTAAAGGTTGCACCCCTGCAGGCAGGGTCTTCTTGCGGGGAAGCAAGATTTAGTACTACGGGGTACGTTATATTAAGGATGCTCGTTTTCGGGTTTTGTATTTCAACATGCAAAGTGTTTTATGCCGGGATACACCAAGGTTTCACTGACGTCATATCCGTCATGGAAATGACGCGAGTACACCCTTGCCAAAGCGACTCGCCAGCAGGATGTTGCTCGCCAAAGTCACCCAGAAGACAGCCGCCGACGCGCAAATCATGCTCAGCTGCTGATTTGGCTGCACATTTCACTTTCTTGTTTTACCGATTCGTACGACCGGGGAATCAACCACAGTGTTTCAACAACACTTTTTTTCCCAATTTCTTACCCTTTATAGTTACAGGTGAAGCCTCTCTTCAGTGCGTTTGCGTTAAACGGACAGAAAGCCGATTTTTGTGGAGCATACGCTCCCTATTCCAAATGAAATGGCATCACCTTTAACCGAAACGGCCTTCCTGGCAGGTCCCTAGAACGTTTGAAAGCGGACTTTTTAGATCTAACAGCCTTACGCATGCCGCAAGAACGAATGCTAGAAATTATGACAGTGATCCGTGCGGCAACATACCTTTAACTATACGTCAGATGAACAGATGTGTTTGTGTTTGTCTCTTTCTCGTCTTCCGTGCCGTTTCTTAGCGCTGTTTTTTGCCCTCACTATCAACCAACTAGCCCGTCTTCACACTCTAGTATGGTGTGTTTAAAAACTTGTCCCCAACTAAAACAATAAAGCAGTTCCCGTATGCAGGTTTTGAATTATACACCAAAACTGACGTTGCTGGTTACATACGCACGGTAGTGTCACGTTTAATCACAGCATGGAGGGACCTTTAAGATTTAAAGAACTTTAGGGCCAAATTAAAATTTTTCCGTCAATGGGCTCTAGCAGCAGCACCTCTTGTTGATTAAAAATTTTATTCATTCATTCAGTAGAAATTCTTTGTAATTTCTCTGTTATATAAAACGCTGGCTTTCATATGAGCTCGAGGACATAGACTTCCCAAATAGCGGTTGTCTCTCCCTTTAAGCGCAGAGTGCTTGAGAGATAAGTGAAATGAACACGGCACTGGAGCATGGAGATGCAGCAGTCAGTCGCATCTTCTTCAGTGCTTTTAAAGGGCAAACTTACATGGTGCTGCATGCTCCGGCCTACTTTATTCCACCCGGATGGTCCGTTCTACTTTGCCTCCGTGCACAGCACGGTTGCACCCCTGCAGCCCTTTACAGTTTCTATGGTGAATGATTCGTTTAGAGCAGCTTTTTCTTCGCGTAAAATAACATCACGCAAGGCGGGTAAATTACCGGTAGACCGTCTCTTCTGTGCCGTAGTGGCACGTCATGTTGGCCGATGGGTCCGTCGCAGGACGCAAAATTTGCTCCGCGCTGCACGCTGCTACTGTGACAGAGGTTTTTCTTTTCTTTTTTTTTTTTAACAATCCAGTTCCTTTCGATTCCAAATCTATCTTCCCCGATGGACAGTCGTCGAAATGGAGACAGTCGATAAGTTCTTTTTCCCCGAGGCAGAAGAAAATTTGGTTGGGGTTTATCGAAAAACGATGAAAAACATCCCGAGGACGTACTCGCCTGTGCGCCTTATGCGAGAGACCCCGTATGCAGTTCGGTCAAGCGGGGTGCGAGCTGTAAGATAATTTTGTCGCTCAGAACCCCTCTTCTTGCCGTTCAACGTCCGGCAGCTGTCCGCCTCCTATTTATCAAGGGTGGAGCAGTTTTCTTGAGGGGATACTTTATTTGGAAGCAGCCATTGTTTTGCGAAGAAAAATCGCAGAAAACCTTTTTCATGCGACATATTCAAATTCACGAAAGGGGCCACTCATCCTATCGCTGTATGCCTATTTTTATTCCTTATAGAAACTTTAATTTGTTTCGAAAGTGTACGAACGTTCGTGAGCTTAACAAGTTTTTATTTTTTTTACTAGCAAAGTGTTTTTAACGATCATGAGACGTAAACAGGGTGTTGAGAATAGATGAAATAATGACCTCCATTTAGAAAAGAGTCCTGAGGGCCTGGTTTGGGTTAGCGTAAAAAATTGCGGGCCATCTACACTAACCTGAAACCTGGGGAGGGGTGAAGCATGCACTGCATAAGTGTATTCTTGGCGCCTTGGAGTTTTTGCCCATGGAAAAAAAAATCGTATACAGCTTTCCTTGGAGCACGAATCGTTCTAGCGCAAGGCGTTGGAAAACGAGTGGCCCTGTGGGTTCTTTTAGTACGCGTTACGTTCTAGCTCTAGGCGTCAACGAGTGTACCGGTGTTTTAGTGCCGTGACTACATGAGACGACGACATGAGGCGGTAAAGGCGTGGCAAAGGTGGTTTTATCAGCGACCGACCAAGACAGACAGTCAGTCATGGTGCAAATAAGAAGGCGTAGGAACGCCGCCTGGGGAACGCCAGACAAACTGTCAACTATTTTGCATAGTATCTGAGAAGCGGCGCTGGCTGGCGGACATAAAGGCACGTAGGAAGGCCAGTATTTCTTTCTCTATGGGAAGGCTACGGAGCCGGAAAGGGTAGGTGAGAGCAGCAGGAGAGTGGCTGTTAGGCCATTTTTCGCTCACGCGTTAGGCAATGTTTATACAGGCGAAGTTGGTTTGACAACGGGGTGGAGGCAGAGGCAAAAGTAATAACTGCACCCTTTCAGTCTTGGCTGGCCTTATCACAATCTGCAGCACTCGGAACCGCCATCGAAACACAGAACAAAGGGGAGGAGCTTTGCGCCGTTCTTCGCTGTCTAACATGCGTAATCATGCGAACGGCAATTAAACTTCGCAGTTCGCTATCTCGGAGTACGGACGCGCTAGAAGAATTCTGCCAAATGAAACTGCGTAGGTAGACAATTGTGTATTACTTTTCAATACAAAAATGCCTGCTTACTGCAGCTCCTAAAAGATTAATTATTCAGTTTTGGTTAATTAGGCCACCGACATCAATAATTACCACGTAATTATGTGCCCCCCTGGGTGCATAACCTCACTATAAAGGTGGTTTTCACGTAAATTTAAGCATATAATTAAAAAAAAATCTGTCGACTTAATTTTAATCACCCTGTATAGTTCCAGCCTTTTTAAAGGAGCCATGAAGAGAAAATACAAGTTGGTTTTATTCGAAAGATTTCGTGTTTTATAGTGCCCCCAGCGCTTGTCCGGATACAAACGGTGCTTTATTCACTGAGAAATTAAACAATTTAGGTTAAAATTTTGATTTTCCCGCTCAATCGTGCGTTTTCGTCGTCCCAAGTGACATCACTGAAACCGACCGCTCTGCAGCCTAGAGTACCTTCATTCCCGCATCCGCCGTACAGGGTAGAGACACGTATACGCTGGCGCCGCCATTTTCGGTTGCTCGCTCGCCGCCGAAGCAAGTCATTGTGTCAAAACCGCGCTAAAGTTATCGCGGCAACGCGGTTTACTGAAGAAGTTTGAATCATATTGTCTGTTTCGCGTTGCTAGGTCTCGTGGGAAACGAAAAGAATAACGCGTTGAGCCCGTTGGCCCAATTGCGGCGGCACGGGACCGTTCAAAGGTTGTCTCCACCCTGTACAGCGTTGTTGGTTTGTTCCCGCGTTTCTTTACGTTCCGTAACCTAGATGGCGCCACCATACCGTGGCAAGCGTTTGGTTTGTTTTTGCCCGCATTCAAACCTGGCTTGTTTTTGTTCTGGGAGAAAATATTCGTTCCCTGAAACAGTGCTCGCTCGACAAATGGGGTCACGTAAGACACCGTTGCTTGCGTCAATCGGCCAGTGTCGTCTGAGATAACCCCAAGCCCCGTAGTGCTGTGCAGCGAAACCAAGCATGCTGTGCGCAGTACGAACAGCAGAACGCATCAGTACTTCTATGTTTACATGTGCTTTCGTAACTTCCACTGTTTGTCCCATCATTCTTATTGCTTTGTAAAGAATGCGCCCTAAATTTAAGCGCAAATCGCTCGTTCGTCTAGTTTGTAAGTTCTACCTAATTTGCGTCTGCTTCTGCCAGTCTCCGCCAATCGCAGAGCTTAGCTCATGTGACGACATAGGTTCTGTTGCGGGAAATGAGCTGGTGGGTCGCATGACCATTCCTGTTTTTCCTCATTATGTAGCTTATTTGAGCGAAGTTTACGTTAAAAGTGGTGTCAGTATGATTCGAACGAGACAATCTTTTGAATGAACCAAACTTGTGTTTTCTCTTCATGGCTCCTTTAAATTGAATTGTGAATTTGAATTTTGAATTATTTATTATTTGCAACGTTGTGAAATACATACAAGTTAGTATACCGACAAAGGGATTTGTAATTTCACATAATTATTGCGCAAAATATGTGAAACAGGCAGCTTTTTTTAATATTTTCGGTTTTTTTTTTTCTGATTCCGGAGTTCATCACCACTGGGGTCCCATAGCTTCTCTTCAGAAGAAAACATTGTGTCCTCGTCCACGGCCGCTTCCTTTTCCTGCTGTTTCTCGCTGCTTCAGGCACCGCATGTGATTTTAAGGAACCTCGAGAACCAGGAGCTATCAAAGCAACCAAAGCAAGTGGTCTGCAACGTGTACGCCCAAGTGAGACTTACGCAACCGGCACTCTCCGTCGTTTCCCCTGTTTGTTCAGTTACCGAGCTTGCCGGCGTAAGTGAGCGCACTGTCGCACGGCTAAAGACGGAGGCTCTGAGTGGTACCATGAGGTCCCCGAAGCGTAAAAGGCTTTGTTTCGCCACTGGAAGACCAGCTAAGTTTATTTAAAATACAATAGTGCAGCGGCATACGCGTTGAACCTTTTCTGCTCCTCGACGGAATCTACGCTACAACTTCATTCGCAGCGAGGCGGTATCGTCCACTGTATAGTTTATCACGTCCGTCCGAGTTGTCACTTGTGTTTAGAAACAAATGAAGCGTACGGAAGGAGACGCCAATATGCCTGTATGCTCGGTGATCGTGGTTCAGCGCACTCAAGCACGGAGCTTATGCGAATAAATGAACTGTAGTGTAGGAAATGCTCATTTGTAACATCTAAACTGGAACCGAAACCAGTTCGTCGGAAACAATTATGGCGCAGTAACACCGACAAGTACCTCCCCCCCCCCTTGCAGCTTCCTCTTCATTGCCACAGAAAGTTGCCCCAAGTGTAGTTGTTTACCGGTTAAAAAGAAGGCCGCCGCTGTAAACAGGTGGGCTCTGATGACATGTGAGCCGAGGTCTGCACACCATGTTCACCCAATGCCCAACCCTTCTTATGAGCAGTGGGAGAGAGAACTGGCCAGCTCCAGCAGCGAAACTCAGCTTCGGCTGGTGGAACGTGCGGAGAAGGCATCAAGCTCCAACGGGATCCTGAAATGAGGAATCCGACCACGTGCTCCCCCCCCCCCCTTTTTTTTTTTTTTTTTGCAAAATAAAGTTTACTCTCTCTCTCGACAAGCTCTGCTATCTCTGCCCGTTGCCAGTGTAGAGCAACTGTTATGGTTCCTGCGAGGCACATACGCACTTGGGGGATTGGCCAGGAGTCGGGAGCTTTGACGGACAATGTGCCCTCGGCACAAAATTCCCAAAGTATAAATTTGAAACGTGATAATAGTGCATGCCGCACGAAACTTAAACGTGATGGCACGTAAGAAGAGAAGGTGCAAAACCGCCGCGCAAAACACTCGTTCAGTGACGCTGTTGTCTGGGCAAGTCTGCTTGCTGCCGTAATTAGCGCCGTGAGAAACGAAAGGGAAGAAATAAACGCATACAGGGTGCAGCAGAAAAGAAGCCACCCAGTCGATGTAATTCACGCTAAGTCACAAAGCAACAGAAGTGAAGAAATAGACGCAACTACGAAGTAGCAGTAATCAAGTTGCCAATAACTATCGCCACGCTTTCGTATTCAACGCGTATAAGCAGAGTTTAGTGCCCTGAGAGGAATGCCCCTCTCGCCTCTTCACCTTTCTCGCGACCCGTGCCTTGAGCTCTCCTCTAGACTGCGTACTTAAAGTTTATAACCGCGCGCTGTTTTGACCACCCGAAGAGAGGAAGTACAAAGCACGTGCGAGTACTCATTTGCGCATACAAATTCGCGTGTAGTGTGTGCACGTATGCGCGTGTACTTGTCTGTACTGACTTCCAATCACCTCTCTGCATAATTCCCCGTACCCAACTGCACCGTTGTGGTTTCACTGGTATCCAGACACAGTATAAAGAGGGTAGAGTTCAGCGTACTTTAAAGGGACGCTGAAGTGATATGTAAACATTGCGGGATTACTAGCGCAAATTGTAGTCCGGAGTCCCCAGACCATGTTTCGGCCACTCTGGCCGCGTTTACGCGATTTTATTTAGCAGAAAAATTGATTCGAAAATGCTGTCCTCCTCTCTTTACGCTCGCCCATTTTCTGTGGCGTTTTCGTGTGACGTCGGGAGGAGCCGAGCTCGCAATTGGCTGCGCTACTGCACGGCTCCCCGGTCTTCAGACAGAGTCAGTCGGCCCAGCGTTCCGTCCGCCGGCCGCCGACGGGTCGTCGCAATTCGTTCGCTCAGTTGAAACGAAGCCAGGACACGTTTGTGAATGGAAGAATCTGCCTTTCTTTACTTGGTTAGTTTGTACACTGTATCTAGCTCCAAGTCAAGGTCGCTTCACACAAGCGCTGCACAAGCGCACTTGCGACGCTTCGCTGACTGGTACGCCAGTAGGAAAATATAAGGCTTCTTGAAGGCGGGAGAAGAGTCAGCGAAGTCAATATAGGTACTAAGGAAATAAAATCAACTGATATTTTTACCGTACAGCGTATAACTAGGGTGCGGGAAGCACTTTTTTGCGCTGGGTGAACACGCACAACGGCCAGCAGCACGACTACGCATCTGCGAACGCTTTTCCGTCTAATAAATGCAATTGCTAGACGTGAGATATTGTGGAAACTTGGGGGATGCTTACTGCACGAGCGCAAAACAACAAATAGTCACCTAAGCTGCTTGGAATGCTAAAACTAAATAAAAGTGTAAACTGGTTATACATTATATACCTTATATTTGCGAGGTCAGCAGCGCTCGTCAAAGACAGGCAATAAATACAAAAAAAAAAGTCCGTGGCCGAGTGGTTTAGGTATATCAGCGCAAGTGTTTTGCAAGTCACAAGTTAGAATTCCCTTGGGTACGTGCTTTTTGTTTTTTATAAGTTAACTTTTTCGTTTTCCGCCGATGTTTTCTATACTGAGTTCACCTTTTTTTGGGCCGCAACGTTCATTGCTCCACGAACTAGTTCACAGAACGCGCGCAGGCTGGCACTGGCGCGCTAGCGAGTTCTCGTTGGCGTGCTGTTGCCATAACCACCGACTGCTTGCGGGCAGTGGGCACAGGCCAGAATCAACAGACCCTTGGCCTGGTGCGAACACGCTTTTTACGATACAGGCATGAGTGAGGCAAGCTCCAAATATAGGGGAAAAGCGCATGGTATTTGAGCGTCTGCGGGGACGCTGAGGGCGTTCATGCACTGCGTAGGTCTCGGCTAGTGAATGCTACGATTCCAAGCCGTCCTGGGAGGCTTATCTTATGCATTTTACAGCCGACAACATGGCAGAAGCGCGCGGTACGATGATTACTGAGATATTGAGATTGCCCATCCAACAACGCCATTGGTGGTGTTTTACAGACCCGAAACCGAAACTTGTTTGATTGCTAACCTTGGGCATCGTCCAATCACGGTGCCCCCTCCTCCCAACGTCACAGCCTTAGTTGGTGCGGCCGCCGCAAACCGCGCATGGTAGTTTTTTTTCTTTCGCGTATTTGTAAAATAATTACCGATTTGTCAACCGGATAAACGATGAAAAGTGTGCTAATTTGAGCCAGTATACGCAGTGCAAGCAAAAATGGGAGCTTGACAAATTCGCTTCAGTGTCCCTTTAAAAGGACCTGATGATGATGATTGATGATGGTGATTGCTATTGGTCTCCCCTTTGAAACGGGGTGATGACATGTCATCTTACCAAAAAGGACTAATAAAATCATGTTTTACACTTTTGGTTTAATACTAGCGCTGCTTAGGGCAGACACTAAAGCTTATTTGGCCCGAAATACTTTTTTTTCCCCTGTTACAGGTGGTAACTGTCCTAGGCAATATTCCCCTCTCTGCTTTTCGTCCACCAGCATTCTAATCTTCTTTTCGTCCCCTCGACAGCCTCGAAGTTAACTTCGTCTGTGATACCCTTAAATCCTAGGGCTTCTGGAAGCTTAATATTCCCTTCATGTAGATTTGGATGGATACCCTCACATTCTAACACTATGTGCCGCATAGTTTCTCTTTCTTTTCCGCGGACCACGCATACCCCATCATTTTGTGAATACTTCCCCACAAAACTCTTAGTTCGCAAGCAACCTGCTCTTGCCTCAAAAAGCAAAGCATTGCCCTGGGAATTATCCTAGAAATTTTCCTTTCTGATGTTCAATTTCTCAGCCCTGTACATCTCTAACGACGTGTTAGCTTCCATTTTTTCCCTCCATTTATTCGTTTCAATCTGCTTTGCCTCTTTTTTGGTTACCTTGGCTGTTTTGGATTCTCCACTGTTCTTCCAGTATTTCATCGTTAGCCTTCTAGTCTTTCTTAACCACTGCGTGTCCACGCTTTTCAAATATAGGTACCTAAAAACGTTAGCTGCCCACCTTCGTTGATCCATTGCCCTCAACCTATTTTACTCTGAGCTTCTCTAACTTCAAACGACGCCCAGCCCATATCTCCCTGAACTGCTTCGTTAGTTGTTTTTCCATGCGCGCCTAAGGCCAAACGTCCTACCGTTCTCTGGTTTACTTCAAGGCCTGATAGAACGTCTGATTTTAAGCAGAGTACAGCATTCGCAAATGTGAGACCCGGAACCATTACTCCTTTCCACATTCCTCTTGCTACTTCATATTTGTTATACCCCCACAGAGCTCTATGCTTCATTATAGCCGCGTTTCGCTTTCCCTTAACCTTAGGTTGGTCCTCGTGAGTTCTTAAGTAGTTATCCCCTTCGTTTATCCACACTCCCAAATATTTATATTCCTTCACTCTAGGTAATTCGCCTTGCTGGATAGACACTACATCAGTGGTAGCGTCATTGAAAACCATTATTCCTGATTTTTCTGCACTGAAATCTAACCCGAGGTCGGTGGCTTCCTGGCCGCTAATATTTATTAGCCGCTGCATATCGGTTTGGTTATCAGCCAAAAGAACAATGTCGTTTGCGTATAACATTCCCGGAATATGCTGTTGTACCACTTCGCCTTGCAGCATATGGGTTAGGCTAAACCCTACTTGACTTTCTTCCAGTTTCTTTTCTAACCCTGCCATGTAAAGCATAAACAGTATTGGGCTCAAAGGGCATCCCTGTTTCAGTCCCCGATGGATGTTGACCTGCTGGGCGCATTTCTGTCCTTCCCAAGTAAGGTGCACTCTATTGTCTTTATAGATTGCGATAAGGAATTGTACTAACTCGTCATCTAATCCCTGGAGTTTCAGCGTTCTCCACAGCCGTTCTCTGTTTACGTTGTCATATGCCCCTTTAATGCCCAAGAACGTAATCCATAGTGGTCTATTCTGTGCTTTCGCAATTTCAATACATTGCGTTATCACGAACGTCGAAACACTTTTTCAACTTTTTTTTTTCAATATCTTTAATGCTTTTAGTACATAGTCAACAAACACATCCAGCACTTAGAATAGGATGTCGCTAAGTACCTCAGCCAAAAATTACTTCTCTATGCCCATCAAATAAAATATAAACTTACTGAAGAAATTTTTCTCTCTTTCCCGGTCTTGACGTTCTTCGAGCGCTCGAATTACTTCATTACAGCGGTGTAGCGGCTATTGACCGGTTTTCCTTCCGTTGCAGCAATAAACGCATTCGATTTCCACAAAAAAAAAAAAGCCACCAAAGCAAAGCAGAAACGGAATGCGTACCCGCTGCGACGAGAAAAGCACGCAGTGCCGCTGAGTGCTGGATAACTATAGCTTTTACAATGCTTATGGATGCGAAGGAAAGAGTGAAAGCGTATATTTAAAGTGTTGCAGAGTTCCTTTATTGAGTGCCGTCTAAAAACCTGCCATGTTATTTCTATTGGGCTGACACGTAAGCTAATCTATTTTTTTATTGATTGCACTTCAGAACACGTAAAAGGGAAGACAGTGCCATTGTGGCCGGGCGGGTAAACGGGTGTGCCCTGGACCAGGGGCTAAAGCGTCCCAGGAAATGATTGCGTAAGTTCAGACAAAAAGCCGTGTGCACTGCCTGCGTTTACCGCTTTTCACAATGATGACTCGCAGATTCAGCACTCGCTGCTTTACGCCCATTCATACGTACCGTTGTTTTTTGGTCAATTTTCGTGATTAGGGGTATTCACACTGAGGAAAAATTCTTCCTTTCAGAGGGGGTAGCCCTTATCATAGAGTTTTTTACAGTATACACTAGAGAGGAATCTGGCGCCAGCGTCTACGCGGCTCACATCAAGGTCGTCTGTGTCGTCATGGACCGCCATTATACATCGCACTCGCCTTAGTTTCATCATTGGCTTGGATTGGCACATTTTAGTGACCGCAAATTTAAACAAAGTGCCACAAAAACGAGAAGAATAGTGTTCAATTATGTAAGTGGAAAATAAAAACAGGCTGTTTTAAAACTATGAAAAAAAAGAAGTAAAGCGTATTTTTGCCGGAACGGTTGCGCCTGCTATTCCGCAGGCCAATTAGTTACGAACAATGTTATTATTTGGGGGGTAACTCATTAGAGACTGTGATTTTATTATTTTACCATTATTTCAAAAAATAAGTTGTTTCAAGAGTTTCGAAAGTTTTTTGAGCATGCCTATGGAAACGTTGCCCTCGTGGTGACCCGGTGCACCGCGACCGCCAGCTAGTTTAACAAGAAAAATGAAAACGTGGCGTTAAACAGTTGTGGACGATGACAAGATAGGACGCATACAAGCGCCCGTATCTGCCGTATCTTGTCTTCGTCGAAGTAAGTTTTGTTTCTTCTTTTCGTCGGCTACAAATTTCGCGGCGGCATATTACCCGCTCAGTCATACGTCCTTCGACTGCGGCATGAGCAACGTCAGGTGCGATCACGCATTGCCTGCTGTTTCACTGAACACTGCTACCACAGAAACGGGAGGATTTCGGCTTCCTTGTAGCTCGTAAACGTGTGAATGCATAGTGAAGAAAGCAAATCCCAGAAACCGCTTAAGAATCCAGTTGTCATGCCAAGCCCAAGCCAAAAAGGATGTATTCCCATGAACCCCCATGACGACATGGCTTACGGGGCTCAGTTTCCTCTCTAGTATACTTACTAAGAAACTCTATGGCCCTTATCACTTGAGTGAAATGTCAAGCGCTGTGGGATGGGGCCGCGAGTGGCGTTGGGAAGCGGGGCTGGGTGCTTTGTTCTTTAAGACTAAACGGTTCCCTGCTATGTCTTCTAACCGCATCTGGCAAGACGACGCGCCGCGGACAAATTGGCGGCATTTCGCTTGCCGGGCAGCTGCCTCGCATTTGTCGCGTGAGGGGCTCAGACGGGAAGAATGGCGCAGCGGCCGCTGACGTCACTGTCGCACCACCGCGGAACGCTTCGTCGTTTGACGCCTTTCTAACCTGGTACACCATCAGTTTTAACGTGATGCTTTCTTTGGCTCTTCATTTGGTTTTTCTGAGAGCTGCTGGCATTCTTACCGTGCGAATGGCTGCGCTTTACCTTACGTCAGATTCTCCGCGTATCCCGCCCGCGTAGCCGGGAAGGGGACCCGCGGGTATGCCTGGGCAGGGTACGCCAGATGACTCTGGCCTCCCCGTACCGCGTCGCAGGGGCCATCCGGGGAAGCTGCAGTTCCTGCGCGTATCACGTTCTCTGCGCTTGGAGAGGGGTGCGTCTTCGCCAGGGAGATTGAGACGCTGAACGTTTCTCGTTACGTCTCGTAATAAGTGCAGAGCACTTAAGAGGCTCGCCTTTGACCCAAGTAGAGCCACACAGCGTTCCGTCGTAGCGGCTGTCGTCGCGGCGTAACCCGGAGGCTTCGAAAGCCAAGCGGTTTATATCGCCATAAGCGTTCGAAACTCGTGAACCGCTGGCGCTTGTCATACACGTCCCCGTTGTTTAGCGCAAAGAAAACTGTAGGTACATTTGAAGCAAAATATACGTAATTAACAGGCAGCGCCCGCGTTCATTTAGTTAGGCACGCTCGTTGGGTTGGTTTTTACGATAGTAAGCGAAAAAAAGCGGCAGTGCGACGCCATCACGACCAGAAGGAAAAGAAAAAAAACACAAAAAAACAGAACTCCCGCTGGTGTTGTTTCATGCAGGGGCGCGCGAGCACAGCAAAGGCGGGAAATTTGAAATTGCATTGGGTGGTAGCAGTGAGCGGATAACGACGCTACAGCCCGTTATGGCGAATCACTGCTATGCACTTCCGACAGCTTCCACATTCAGTGGAACGGCTTTAATTTTATATCAACGCACTCGCCACTGCTCATGGCTCTAAAAATTCAAGAACTAGGCCAAGCCCAATATGACTCTAAAAATGTCACTGTAGGGTCATTTCAACACACCTATGCCACGGTGTAAGTTTCGGGTTACGTCGATCCCCAAATACGCGCAAGATCCTCCATTTTTCCCCCTGCCCCAACAATAATAACGCAAGCCTAAATGGCGAAGGAAGAAAGCAAATGAAAAGCTGCGGACTCCTTCCCTCGTATTTCCACATTTTCGCCTTCGTTATGCAGAGCTCTTTTTTCTGAGTTGCAGTCATTTTACCTCCGTCTCCTAAACAGCTGCGGACGCTGCATAATGACTCTAACCGATATCGCACTTTGCGGTAACTTCGGGATTGCCAGAGAGGGAGGGGAGGGAGTTCTTTATCGATTGGGGTTGAGCTTCCTCCCCTCGAAACGTATATATATACCCCGCGGAATCGATTGGAAACTCGTCTTGTCTTTGCTGTCCGGTCCCGTTTGTTCCAAACGACGGATCGAAACGCCGCCTTCGCGGGCAGAGTAAGATACCGATGCTTCCAGCCAATTGACTTCGCGCATGTTCCGTTAACAACCGCTTTCGTACATCTCTCCTGATTGTTTCCCTTTTGTGTTTCGTGGCCAAGTGTGCGTGCAAAGAGATTCTGGTGGTACACGGAAATCATCTGCTTCGTTTCGAAGGCCCATGTCGACTGCACAAAAAAAAAAACCTACCTTACAACACAGCATGACAAGATTCCCAAAGTGAGAGATAGGTCTACAGAATTACTTGGTTGTCGATGTGTTTCGCTAAGTCCGTGGCGCCACACAAATGGCTATCATTTTTCGTCGCCGCCTTGTGCGTGTTAAAGCTATTTGCTGGGGCAATATAAGGAAGCCTTTTTGTGTGCATGGACCACCACCCACTGCTAATAGTCGATACATTTCTCTCGAGTGATCGAATCCACGGAACGTGTCGTACGATTTGGGTGTCTCTGCTGCAATATATAATTAAATCATTCCGCCGTGTACATGTGTGACATGTTGCTAATGAACAAGATTTCAGTCGAAAGTACGGAGGCATAGTTGAATTTTACCCTTCACAGTCCGACTGAGGGCTGTTTTTGGCAGATGAAGTACACTAAAACTGGTTATTTACCGGTCCTGGGTGAACACGCCAGGCGTTGGCTCCGTCAGGAGGCGTTTGCATTTCCTTTTGCCTTGCCTAGAGGGAGTAATGCACCTTGTATTTGCATAATGCAAACCTCCCAGTAGAAAAACATGGCAGGAAAATTTTCTGTAGTTTGTCGTATTTTCGCTTGTCGTACTGTCGTCTTGTCGTACTCTTGTCATGTCGTGATTCTGATGTTCTGACTTGTGTCGTATTCGATCCTGTCCTAAGTTTGATGTTCCGTCGTGCCGAATTCCTGTCGTGTCGGGATCCTTATGTTCCATCAGTAGTTGCACATGTTTTGAATGTTATTGCCCGTTGTGAAGAGCAGCGTAAATGGCAGCTCTGTTCTGACTACAGGAATATTTGTCGTTGAGAAAATTGACTTTGTCGTTATGACAGAAATATGTGTCCTAACGACAGATGGCTTTGTCGTAACAACAGGACTTCTGTTGTCACAAAAAAGTTTTTTGTCATGTGACAGGAATCCTTGTTACGTCTTTGCAGTATTCCTGTTGTGGATTTATACTGGGCTGTATAACAATTTTATTTGATTTCATTTGACTTGATTTAATCAATTCAACTGCGTCATTGTTCCTTTACCCTTTTCTTCCGGTATAGCAATGAAAGAGGGCGGTAGGTAATGGTTAAAATTTCAAAGATGCACTAAGACCTGCATAACTTTTGTTTTAACTGAAAATTCATTGTTTCGTTGCTTTCTCCCTGTCGTTGGAGGATCAACGATATCTTGTTTGCTGAGAAATAAATTATTGAAGCTGTAATTTCTCTCCCCTGTTTCCCTTCCAATTTTCCGTGACATTGAGGAGCACGTCACACAATGCCCAGAGCAAGTCGGGGCACCATTCTCAATTTTGCTACATCGTCGCCATCTTCCCGAGTCCCTACTCTCATTGGTGTTCACTTTCGTCGCTACGATTGGAAAACAATCAGGAAGGGGTTGTTTGTTGATGCCATTTTGGAATGGCGGCGCCCAGGCAATGTTGGTAACAAAGCCCTCCCTTTGCAGGCGGAGCTATAATGACCCTGGCGAACTTTTCAACGGGAGCAGGTGTAGAAACTACACGCGCTATTGCTAAATGCCGTTGTCAGCCGTCTCGACTGAAGCCGATCGCCGATAATATAGTTAAAACCGGATCTAACGAAGTCACCAGAAAAGGCGAATTATTTTGTTAACTCGAGAGCTTGGTAAAACGGGGCTGTCATTTTACAAGCAGTTGATTCCATAAATTCCACGTCTAAAGGGAGGCGCATCCCAGCAGCCACCATGAGATCATAATTGCGGCTTCTGCGGCGCTCGCCGGCCGATAATTTAGCAATGCGCTTAAAGACCGCGGTGAAAATAATAATCTAGCCGGGGCTTGTCGTTAAGTGGCCGCACCACAGCAGACGCGCGAAACAGCGCTTTTTTGTTGTACAACTTCCCCGCTGAGCGGAACGTTCTGGGATCCCATATCCGTGAGCCACGTAAACAGGGCTTCCTCCAACTTCTCGTGCAGGGTACTCTTGGGGTCATTTTTCTTCGCCGCAATTCCAGACGAACTGACCTAAATGATGGTGTCCTTTCCGTTCAAGACTGTGGAAAGCGTGCTGGCCGGGATGCCGGGCGGTGCAGCCATGGGACCGCTGAGTGTATCTCGTAGAGCTCTATAAAACAAAACTAGATGCCTCGTTTCTGTTTTGTTTTTCCTGACGGGGGGCAATAATCTTTGTGGCGTTCTGACGGAACACATTGGAAATTTCTCCTTTTTCAATGTCTGCTCCTCTACATAGTTCGTTAAATTGGGAATGGCGCTCAATCTATTTCGTTAGATCGAGTTCATTACAGCATTGTGCCGTATAGGCACCTGCGGGGGAATCCGAATTTGTTCGCTAAATCGACAAATTTGTAATATCGGAATTCGATTTATGGAGTTCTGACTGTACTCTCCGAATTCGCAACTCGATGTAGCGTGCATATATGCACCAGTGGTAAGTAGGTAAGCTACGCTCTAGCGTTCGCCAGCAAGCATGCATCTTTTCACAGCGCTCATACGCAGGGCAAAACATTTCACCGACATCGAAACTATAACATAGCCTACTACCAGGGCGGACACATTCTAATTTATAGTGTTCGCAAGCTGAAGTTTGAGTTATGTAAAAAGCAAGCATGCATATTCAAATATTCCGCAGAAATTTACACTCACATGTGTCCCTGCTGCCTCAGTGTTTGTTTAAGAAAAACGCTTAGGCAACCTCAAGAAATATCGCCTTCAATTAACGATTCAAGTTTCAGGATATCAGAAATGTTAGACGGGAAAGCTTATGGGGCGGGGGCACTTGTTTTCGCGCTTTTGGCAGTTTTAGTGGTAACTAAACAACTTCTGCTGCTGCTGGGTGGTATATTTGTTTTCAATACACTGAAATTACCGATATAGGCCAACCTTGATTTACTGTTCCTTTAAGATGGAGTTTTTAAAGCACCGTGTCACACAGGCCGTGGTAGGCGTGTCTGAACTTATATGCCCCGGCGTATGTTACGCGAAACGCTTTGTCGGCGATGACATCATGCTCTTTCTGTCGTAGCAAGTTCCACAGCCTGACTTATGCACGTCCACGTGCCACTCTTTCTATTTCGAGGGTCGTTTAACCTAACCACATTGTGATTCCGATTTAAGCTTTCTGTATTATAAAGAGGCAGGAGAAGGCTCAACCGAAACATTGGGGGTTGCCTAATCCGGTGGAGGACAAAATTCGGATGGGCTGATATTCAACAGGAAAGACATTGACTCGTCCCAAATATAGTCATCATATAGCTTAAAGAATCCTGAGCTGCCGGGCGAGGTCACACAAATATGCTCTTCTGTCATGAGACAGCAACTGGGCAGCACCTGTGTGCCTAGTTAGATTTATGTTGATTACAAACGTAAAAAAAAAGCATGTAAAAAAGCTAGAAAGCAAGGAAGCCACGATAGAAACACACAGAAAATGGAATACGCTCGATCATGTGAAAGAGGATGCCTGTTCGCAAGCTGAACACGGCTAAAACTTTGCGTTCCGAATCTCGGTATGTCCAGAATCACTTCAAAGCGAAGATTCGCAGGGCAAAAACAAGGACCAGCTAGCTGCATTTTATAGCGGGCCTCCGAAGCTTGTGTATAGCGCAACGAAACTGACTTGCTGCTGTGCGCATTACTGCTCCAAACGCAAGGCAAGTCTCAATCTATTCGGGCAAAGACCGCTTGCGCCCTAGGCAACAATGTTCTCCTTTTGCCTTTTGTATAGGTTTTTGTCATTGTTCTTTCACTGTCATGGTCATCGCAGCACAGTGTGGATGGCGTTAAACTTAAAAGCTGAAAAATGAAGCACGAACCCCTGCAAAAACCTGGATTATTTTATGATGCCGCAAATGAAAGCTATGTTCAGACTGCCGACGTAACAGCCACATCGTGCGCTATGGACGTAAAAAAGCGCCGTTTCACGCAGTTCGGTTGGCTGAGACGTGATGATGATGAATAAATCTTTATTTGTCAAGCTGGTGCAGACGTGAAATGACGTCATTATTTAAACATATTACTACAGTTGCGACAACAGCCTGAACCCAGCCTAAGTAAACACGGAGCAGCGAGATTTCGTGCCTACTTGTTTAAATAAAAAAAAAATAAAAGAAGTGTTGAGAGTGCGCACGGGAAGTTGTCCAGCAGTCATTGATGAAGACGACTTTGAAAGCCCTTCCTGCGTGGCGACTAGAAGGCGCAGAGAGAGTCTCATGTCGCTCGAACTGAACTTCCCAGCGTCCCATCTCATGCTTCCTTCCTCTAAGCCGCTTGTCTCGGCCATTTTAAGCTCAGTCTCCGACACGTCCATTCTCGTTATTGCTTTGCGTCACGCTCATTGCGATGGGCGGGTATCGCAGCCCTACACGCAATGGCGTAACGCGCCGCCGTACGTCGTCCCAGTCTGCGGTGTGCGGAGCTTAACCGTGCAAAGGTCAAATTAGCCAGGAGCCGCGATAGATCGTCTTCGGCCTCTACGTGGTTCACGTGGGCGCCCACACGCGGGGTACTTTAGTGTAGACAAAAGCCCGAACCACGCGGGGGGGGGGGAAGAAAAGGGCGCGGAAACTAAGGCTACTGAAGACCTTTTCCCCTCGATCCCTGTTTATCCCTCGGTTGGTGTACTTGCCCTAGCAGGACTGACTATTGTCAGGCTTTTTATGCTGGCGTTCTTGGCCCTCCTGACCTATAATCGCGATCGAGCCAATTTCCCTTAGTTGATGACGTGCTCTCGCCACCTTTATTAGTCCCGGTGATAACACTATTTCCTACCCTATTTTTCCTTTTGCCTCTGTTACTCAGACCGAATCGGAGTCTCCGTACCTCCTACTTCTGTATCGATCAATGGCTTCTTGGTCGTCCTTTTTTTCGTTGATTGGCTCGTTGGGCCGTATCTGCGCGTGCGTTCAATGGTAAGAATAGGTTCGGCGTCTGAATGGACGGTCATGGTGACGTTACGTGCCCTTGGCATCCTGACAGAAGAAAGTCTGATGTCTGGCTGATGACACGAAGCAGGAAATGGAAAAGGCTGTGTGATGGTCCTAAAGCTGGTAGGAAACTATTCCAGGAAATGACCGCCAAATCACAGCTATCTTTATCTCGCGTCGATCGGGCACCTACAAATTGCAAGTGCGGATAAAACACTGAGCTAGCAATGAGCAAAAGAGAAGGAACTACTCATTAGTTCAACGCCCGTCCTTTCATTCTTGAGCGACAATGTCATTCTCCCACTCAGGTCCTTTCCCTTTCTCTCTGCATCTTGATATCTGAATAAGAAGTTTTCATAAGTGACTACGCTTGTAACGGTGGAAAGAGCTGGCGGTAACCAATGGTGAACATAGCTTTTTTCTAATTGGGCTTTCCAGAAGTGCGTGTGGACTGAGAAAAGGGAAATTTTTCTTCATGCTTTCAGTATACCGAGCGCGTTTTGATCAGATGACTGACTTCTTAATCTCTCGCCCGGGCTGTATTGTGAAAGTCTTGTCCGTGACGTTTGAATCGAACTGTCTAATAGTTTCACTTCGCTTGCAAAAAATGCAGGCGCAATCTCATTCGTACATTTTGACACCAGCAACCATGCGTTAAGGTAAATGTCTACTGTGATAACAAAATACGTCCTTGCCTATTCATTATTCAGGTTTGCAACTCTCATCTTTGAAAACACACAGGATTAACTTCTGGCTTATGAGTTTAATTTAAATGTTTAGCTTA
Organism: Haemaphysalis longicornis; assembly: GCA_013339765.2. Taxonomy (NCBI): domain Eukaryota; kingdom Metazoa; phylum Arthropoda; class Arachnida; order Ixodida; family Ixodidae; genus Haemaphysalis; species Haemaphysalis longicornis. The sequence goes on along the minus strand of CM023450.1, from coordinate 98,464,679 downwards.
GGAACCCGGTTTAGCCCCTAGTTTAGACGTTTACTCTGTGTGGCGCTTGGCGCCCACAACCAACCGCGGGTGCTTTGCCTGCATTCCGGGAGCGCCGGTCAACGGTTCCTTGTCGAGACAAAGTTACTTTGTTCTGCTGCTTTGGCTTGCATTGTCGCCCTCCGATCTCCCTTTCTCTTCCCCATGAATCCGCTTACAATGTCGTCGCAGCGTCCGGAGGAGCGAACCCTTTCGAGTCCCTGCCTGAGATCCGTCGCGGTGATAAAACACTGTCTCGCAGCGGCCGCTCCGCCCTTTTAGCTTACCGACCTAACCTTGTGCGCCTATTTCTGGCGGGATCCGAACCCTCTCTAAGCGGGCCGCTCAACGCGCGCTCCGCGGGGAACACAATTCCAAGAGACCTCTCCGGAACGCCCAAAGGTACGCCACGAATTTGCTACCGCCCGGTAACCGCGCTTTTGCGACTAAAAGACTGCGAGCCTCCCTTTGGCTGCTACCAGTGCCTTCGGTTGATTCTTTTTCCTGGCGCTGAGCCTCGTAACTATCACGCGACATTTCTGGTGCACCCTGCAGTGTAGTTGCTGGCGGTGAGTGAGTGGGCTTGGCCCTCACTTTCGCAGTGCCGAGTCGAGTGTCTACCGATGCGACGCGCGTGCATACAAAATAGCGCACAGAGCCCCTTCGCATTTAACGACTTTTCTCGCTTCGCGCGCTTTCTTGTGTACAGCTCGCAGTTATAGGAAGTGCGTTTCTCTAAGCCGGGATGATAACGTTTATATGAGTGCCTCTTCTCGAATTTTGGGCGCCTTTATTTGTCCCCAAATACTCCACTTGTCCCCTTGCGGAGGTGTCGATATAGCACGAACAATGGCGTATCTGGCCGTCTCAAGAGCCGATTGCACCAATTGACGTCCGAGTGCTGTATCTGTGGTCGTAGAGTGCATCTATATGCTGCGTTGTATGATGTGTTTTTGACACGCATGTGTGTTGTATGGAGCGGCGTCGTGAGTATCTTGCGGAGTGAGGCGTTTCTCCCTCCCTCAATGGTTGTGATCACTCGAGCCTGCGACGGTCTTAATTACGGTCATGCGTTTGACCGTATATGTATATGTATATGTATATGTATATGTATATGTATATGTATAGGTTGTGATAGGTCATAGAAACAGATAACGAATTTGGAAAGAAAGAAAAGTGGCGAAAAAATGCCCGCCAGGTGGGATATGAACCCACGACCTCCAGAATACCGGTCTGGTGCGATACCCACTGCGCTACCAGCGGGGTAATTTTCCCCTCCACTTTCTAGGGTATTTATGTTAAGGTATGTTTGTTCCTGTGCTTGGGACAAAATACCTGTGCTTGGGCTACCACCCCCAAGCACAGGAACAAAAATACCTTAACATAAATACCCTAGAAAGTGGATGGGGAAATCGGCCCGCCGGTAGCGTAATGGTTATCGCACCAGACCGGTATTCTGGAGGTCGTGGGTTCGGATCCCACCTGGCGGGCATTTTTTCTCCACTTTCTTTCTTTCTTTCCAAATTCTTTATCTGTTTCTATGACCTACCACAACCTCCCCTTTGCTTTCCGAGGTTTTCTGGACTGCTAAACTGCTAAGTGTTATTTCTGTCTTATATATATATATATATATATATATATATATATATATATATATATATATATATATATATTGTGAAGTAGAGTCCTTAGTTGCTGCAGGAATACGCACAAAGTAGAAGTACGCTCTTCGGAGACTTTATTTCCAACGTTTCGACCTGAGACAGGTCTTCCTCAGGAAGACCTGAGGAAGACCTGTCTCAGGTCGAAACGTTGGAAATAAAGTCTCCGAAGAGCGTACTTCTACTTTGTGCGTATAATATATATATATATAATATATATATATATAGATAGATTGCCGTATAGATTGCCGTACGTCTTTGGTTGCCGTAGCAAATAGTAAAAAATGGGTATAGCTTCTAACAAAACTGTTTATTGGTCGACGTTTCGATCGGATGCCGATCTTTCTCAAGACAGTCTTGAGAAAGATCGGCATCCGATCGAAACGTCGACCAATAAACAGTTTTGTTAGAAGCTATACCCATTTTTTACTATATATATATACACAAATTGTTTCGACCACGGTAAAGAAAGAGAACAGATTTAATAACGTTTCGGCCGAGGGACCAGCCTTCGTCAGATACAGTGATGGCATTTCTCGTACAGCTTATATATGTTTCAAAACTACAAATCAGCTACCGTGGGGTGCGTACGACGCAGTATACACGCAGTGAGACAGCTCTTTCTCTTAGTTTATAATGGGCTGAAGCTCCGGTAGTCGCTTGCAGTGAGTGCTACGGCTTTAGGCGATGCGCACACGACACCTGTAACAGATTACTAATTAGATGGGAATAGTTTAGTCACCTATTTACTTCGGCGAATTCTCCACCCAACAGAACGCGTGCCACGGTTGAAGTATCTGATTCAAGCTTTATTAACATACGGGTACTGGCATTACGATAGCACCTGTTGGACGCACCTTACAAAGAATATTATTATTCAGTAAAAAAAAAGGAATAGAGAGCGTTCAGAGGAGTCTATTCTTCACTTTGAAAAGTCTTTCTTGGACCGGGTTTTAAAGCAGGATGTAAATTTGAACATAATTTGACACTGAGTAGTTTACGAGCCTTTAACAACAAAATAAACTTATAAAATGAACAGCTTTTAGCTTTCGTAACTACCGTTCCTTGTCTAAATTATAGCTAAAACAGATAAAAAAATAACGGTATCGCCACTTCATCTTCGCCAATAAATAGAAAGGTGGGAAAAGCTAATCTCGGGAATTTTTGCGGAGTTTTTCAATTTACAATCAACACCTTAAAGAAGTTTAGAAAGAAAAAATAAATTAAGAAACTTAGTTCAGCGCAGCAGGGGATTGTGAACTAAGACCCTCGGAATTGAAGTCCCGTAGTAGCTGGACGGACGGATCAACGTGGCCGGCAAGCTGCTCGAAGCTCGGCCGACCCTCAGCGAGGCAGCCGCCCGTATCAGTGATGCAGCGCGAAGAACGGGGATAAATCCTTCACTGTCGGAATTCCTATAAGCGGTATAAACGGCACAAGCGAAGAGAGAGAATGCGAGAGCGTGTCAGAAGTTGATTGCTTTGGGCAAATACGGAGACTTCCTCCTCAGGCATGTGCGTTCTGGCTTTTTAGGCTTTGCTATAGGACGACTGCCACACGAGCGGCCAATTTCAGGGCGTTGCTATTTTGGATTTCTGTTGCGCTCGTGACATCATTGCACCACTCACACGCTTCGTCGAATCAACTCCCCCCTCTCTCATCATCGTTTCCACCCTTCGTCGCATCGTATGGATCTCTCTTTTCCAGCCAGCGAGAAACGAATAAGCAACTGCTTCAACTCGCCGTTTTCGGGGTGTTAAAATTTGTTTGGTTACATTTTGATTTTGTTTACCTTTCTCTTCTTGAGTTTTTTTTTTTTTCGCTCACAACATTTTCATCACAAACACGGTGCACGCTGTGATATCCGCCTCCTCTTTTTATGAAGACCGAATACGTTTCGTTCCTCGCTGTGAACGGTTCATATCTCCCGCAACCTCGATCCATTTCTGCTCATTGAATTCTCGGGAAGTTGGGTTTATCTGCTCCCGTTGTGTACCCGCTCACTCGGATACCTCGAGGACATAGATCGACGTCCTGATCTTGCGCTAAGTTCCCTCTGCACAAAACCGATGTAATTTTTCTGCACGTACATCAAAAGGGAGCGCCACGTGTCGGGAGTGATATGATTAGAATGCTTCATTACGAAGAAAGTGCCTCTTCCATGCGTTCACCGAAGTCCGTACGGTGTTATGCCATCCGCCATATATCCTGTGTTGTTCAAAAGTCACAGCGCACGAGTTCGTTCCAAACATTTAAAACAAAATATGATAAGCTTGCTCCCCCCCCTCTCCCCCACCCCCCCAAAAAAAACAAGAATTTTGCTGCCACGACACAATTTTCTTTTTTTTCTCCCTAGCTGCACAAAGGAACACCGAAACGTCTCTATTCTACTTCATTAGTTCTCAGATGCGGTTCCTGGGACCCCAGGAGGTCCGCCAACACCCTTCATGGGCCCGCGAAGCCTTCCCCAAACTCACTCTCCCCGCATTCATTTCCTCTGTTTGCCAAACCTTGCCGCCAATGCGAAAAGGCGGCTTTGCTGCATGGCATATTCCTTTATTGTTTCTCAGCATAGCACACATTTTAACGATGGCTTTCTGCACAACACGCCAGCTATGCAAAAAAGCCCTACACACAAACGACAGCATAAAAGTGCTTGGACGACTGTTAACTGCAAGAGAAAATCTTTTGACAATGTGACATTCACCAGCGTGAAAGTCAGCCTCAAAGGGGACTTTAGCTGCATGTGAAAATTGCTGAGCATTATAACAAGGATCAATATAGTTCACCGTGGGGTCACCCATCACTTTCGCAAGCCTGGAAGGCAACCCCGGAACGCTCACGGTTGAGAAGCACTGTTCAACATCTTCGTTGGCGCGCCGAAAATTAGTTTAATTCGAGGGCATCAGCTAGATTAACATGTTATAAAGGTTAAATCAGGTAGCCTAGGCAACCACTCATTTCGTACACATTGCGTAAATTAGTACACAATTTATTACGCAATTAGTTGACTATTGCGTAATATTTTCGGCCGAAACATTTGTCTTTTCCTTCTTGGCGCCAAGTACAATTAAAAATTATGCTCTTACGTGCCTTGTTGTATTATCATTACAAATTTTCTCACTATGTAAAAAGCGACTGCATTTTTCGAGCTTTTCAACCTCGAACTCCTCACAGCATTCATCAATTCTTTTTAGTGCGCGTCAGCGATTTCCGAGACACAGGTGTAGTAAAATTATGGGGGAAAATGCAATGTCGTCAAGTTCAAGCATCTGTTTTCTCCTACCGGTGTGAACTTTTAGAGAAATATTGATAATGCCTCAAGTTAGACGGCTGCGAAAGAATTGCATTCTTTTTAACTGCTGGCCATTTCATACGCCATAATCAGAGATGGGGGCAGAGTGAACTCTCTTCCCTTTTTGGTTGTTGCATATATTCACCATATCATGGGTCCCGTATTTTTTCTATTCTATAGGCGTCTTAAAATTTCCGTTTGCTTAACGTTTCCCCGTAGCACGAACGTTCGTCTAGCAAGTTTTCTTTTCAACCCTCATTGTCAGTACTGTTTGAAGGTTCCTTTTTCTGCCGCTTTGTATTAGTCCCGCGATGCCTGCGACGTACAGCGCGATTGATTTATCGATTTCTAGATTGTGAATTCAATGTCGTAAAATAAAATATAAAAGGCAGACGCGGTCATGTTGAACAAGCTGTCACCTCAGCAAAGGCCATAACAATAGATTAAGGTCTCTCAAGAAGATAGAAAAGGCAAAGCTCCCGTTTTATGCAAGCGACATTTATTTAAGTAAAAACAACGCAAATGCATACGTAAAGAAATGTCACTCTTGACCATTCCAAATGTCACGAAAAAAAATCTACTATGCGAAGTTTCACAACGCAGTGAGCGAAGATGAAAATCAACTAAAAGTGGCACTTCTAGACACGCGATAAAGTCCTGGGAAATGTAGGCAAAACTGTTAAAGAAGCCACGGAATCAGAGGGGAATAAAAAAAAGGGAGGGTGGCGGTAAGAAGCTCTGATTTCTTGTTTTTTTTTTTTTTTTTTGTGAGCGCGGGCGTTGGAACGCGAGACTCTTGACCCACTTCGCTAAGCTGTCCGAACGAAGTTTAAAACTGTTCACTAAAGATCCTTTTCCAAAGAGCGCACGAAGTGCTTTGCGAGGCGTGAGAACGGAGAGGTTATGAAACGGGTTCAGAGAAATCCATACTTCCGACTTCATGCACACGCTGTTTTCTTTTTTTTTTTCTTTTTTGTTTCTCGCCTTGAGTACTGATAAAAGGCACGCATGCCGCCCAAATGGAAGAGCAAATTTTTAAAATTATATTTCAGCGAACTTGCGCAGCTTTCAGTTTTATCCACTGCCTCTGCTTCGTTTTTAATTGTTAAATTGTGTTTAAAGCTACCGGAAACTCAGAGCTCCAGCAGATCATAGCCTTCCCATAGAGAGAGAGAGAGAGAGAGAGAGAGAGAGAGAGAGAGAGAGAGAGAGAGAGAGAGAGAGAGAGAGAGAGAGAGAGAGAGAGAGAGAGAGAGAGAGAGAGAGAGAGAGAGAGAGAGAGAGATCCGAGAGGACACCTAAGCACTTCTTAAGGGTTGTGAATGCGAAAGAATAAGTGTCTTATTTAACTTTGCTGAGTGCTCTCTGGAGATTCGAGCTGCCAGCAATGCTTTGAACTTTTGGAACGGGGTGTCCACGGTGTACTCCATTGCGTGGACGGACGCCTTTCTCTACCACTTAGATTGCGATCGGCGACGATGTGTATGCTTCAAAATCAACAGCGTTACGTTATGTACGGCATTACAAAGAGGCCTAGGGAGCTGGTCACAGTTGGGCCTATGGGTGAGGCGGGTGTGTTCTGCCCCGTATGCAACACTGTGTGAGTATTGTGACTCGTATGAAACAAGACATGCCGAGTTTAAGCGTTGGCCATTACACCTCTACCAGTATGTGTTATCGTCCTTCCGTTTCATAAAGCGGCCAGGAGACAATAAACGAGTTTGGTTATGATAAACAACCGCTTTGTTGAGATAGCTGTGATACCAACTTAGTGGCAAACTTCACACAGATAATGTGTAGATAATAAACAAAACAGATGAAGCCATGGGGACTCCCTAGACGATAGTATATGACGAGGTGTCTTTGAGGTGATAGTATATGGCGATATATCCCAGCATGTTGTTAGTTCGATTCGCTGCCGCCGACTAAAGCCACAACGAAAAAACATGACTAAGCTATTATAGCAGGTCCTGTAGTTCCGTCTGAACGTGTCACTTCAATGATCACGTGCAGTTCAAACACTGAAAAACTATGATTTAGTGCTGGCTATAAGGGACCGGAACCTGGAGTTTGCCGCGCGACACTAGCGCCACTTTTTTGCCGTAACGGCTGAAGACGGAAGTTGTGGACGAAAGACGCCCACTCTGGCGGAAAGACGCCCACTCGCCCACAACTGGCGGCACGTTTTTTTTTTTTTTTTTTTTTTTTTTTGCGCGAGCGCAGTCTTCGCTCGCCCGGAGTTTTTCCCGCGGCAGTAGTGCCCGAACGTTAATTAATTACCTAATTTATGTTATTTAGTGAATTATTGATTAGAACTAGATTGGGTTAGAAGTCAAAATGAGGCCAGTAGGGCTTGTAAGGTATCAAATTAAAGGTCTCGATGAGGGGAATCACGTGGGACAAATTAAAAATTGCTTCTTCGTTATAGTCATGAGATAGTCACGTGAATCATAGATTGGGTTAAAAGTCTAAGTTATGCCATTAGGGCTTGTGAGGCATCAAATTAAAGGTCTCGATGAGGGGAATTACGTGGTACAAATTAATAATTGCTTGCTAGTTATAGTCATCAGACAGTCACGTGAGTGATAGATTCGGTTAAAAGTCAAAGTGACGCCACTAGGGCATGTGAGGTATCAAATTAAAGGTCTCGATGAGGGGAATCACGTGGAACAATTGGAATATTGCATCCTGGATGTAGTCATGAGATAGTCTCGTAGGGTCATGGATTCGGTTAAAAGTAAAGTGATGCCACTAGGGCTTGTGAGGTATAAAATTAATGGTCTCGATGAGGGGAACCACGTGGGACAAATTAAAAATTGCTTCCTGGTTATAGTCATGAGATAGTCACGTGAGTCATAGATTGGGTTAAATGTGAAAGTGATACCACTAGGGCTTGTGAGGTATCAAATTAAAGGTCTCGATGAGGGGAATCACGTGATACAAATTAAAGATTACTTGCTAGTTACAGTCATGAGATAGCCGCGTGAGTCATACATTCGGTTAAAAGTGACATTGATGCTACTAGGGCTTGTGAGGTATCAAATTAAAGGTCTTGATGAGGGGAATCACGAGGGGCAAATTAAAAATCGTTTCCTAGCTATAATAACTTTGACTTTTAACCCAATTTATGGCTCACGTCACTATCTCATGACTATAACCAGGAAGCAATATTTAATTTGTCCCACGTGATTCCAATCATCGAGACCTTTATTTTGGTTCCTCACAGGCCCTAGTGGCGTCACGTTGACTTTTACCCGAATCCATGACTCACGTCACTATCTCATGACTACAACTAGCAAGCAATCTTTATTTGTCACACGGGATTTCCCTCATCGAGACATTTAATTTGATACCTCACAAGCCATAGTTCCACCAATTTCACTTCTAACCCAATTTGTGAATCACGTGTCTATCTTATGACTAAAATAGGAAGCGATTTTTTATTTGTCCCACGTGATTCCCATCATCGAGACCTTTAATTTGATACTTCGCAAGCCTTAGTGGCATCAATTTCACTTTTAACGCAATCTATGACTCATGTGACTATCTCATGACTATAACTAGGAAGCGATTTTTAATTTTGTTCCACGTGATTCCCCTGATCAAGACCTTTAATTTGGTACCTCCTAAGCCCTAGTGGCATCAGGTTGACTTTTAACCCAATCTTTGACTCATGTGGCTATGTCATTACTAAAACCAGGAAGCAATATTTAATTTGTCCCACGTGATTCCCCTCATCGAGACCTTTATTTTGGTTCCTCACAGGCCCCAGTGGCGTCACGTTGACTCTCACCCAGTCTATGACTCGCGTGACTATCTCATGACTATAACCAGAAGGCAGTATTTATTTGTCCCGCGTGATTCCCCTCATCGAGGCGTTTAATTTGATACCTCACAAGCCCTAGTGGCATCGCTTTGACTTTTACCCGGATCCCTGAATCACGTCACTATCTCATGACTATAACTAGCCAGCAATCTTTAATTTGTTCCATGGGATTCCCCTCATCGAGGCCTTTAATTTGATACCTCACAAGCCCTAATGGCATCACTGACTTTTAACCGGATCCATGACTCACCTGACTATCTCATGACTATACTTAGGAAGCAATTTTTAATTTGTCCCACGAGATTCCTCTCATCGGAACGTTTAATTTGATACATCACAAGGCCTGTTGGCATCCCTTTGACATTTAACCCAATCTATCAATCACGACACGATCTCATGACTATAACCAGGAAGCAATTTTTAATTTGTCCCACGTGATTCGCCTGATCGAGACCGTTAATTTGATACCTCACAAGCCCTAGTGGCATAAATTTGACTTTTAACCCAATCAATGAAGTATGAATAATTAATACTTAACCTAAATTAGTTCATTCAATAAAATGAACTAGCGTCGCCGCACCTCATTTCTGACAAAAAAATGCGCGCGTCATATGACTAATATTATCAGGGTAACGAGCGGTTGCACTTTTAAACAACACGGAAACACACGTGTTCCACATGCACACGCCAGGGCATGACACGACCATTTTTGCGATTTTCTTCCGTGGGTGGCGCTGTTGAACGGCGCCGGGAGTTCTTGTTTTTAATGAAGATGCCCGTAACGAATCGGTATTCGTTCAACAAGCAGCAATACCATGGATAACGACATACAAATATCTGGACATATGGATAAACGAAGGTCAGGCGTATCTAAAAAGTCATGAGGAGCATTTAAGAATGAAAGGCAAAACAAACGCCTCTATCATGAAGCACAGAGCACTGTGTGGGTATAACAGATATGAAGTAGTGAGAGGAATCTGGAAGGGAGTAATGGTACCAGCACTCACCTTTTCGAACGCGGTAGTGTGTGTCAAATCAGAGACCCAATCAGGGCTAAAAGTAAATCAGAGGGCGGTAGGTCGATTGGCATTAGGAGCACACAGTAAAACAACAAATGAGGCAGTGCAGGGAGACATGGGATGGGCATCCTTCGAAGTGAGAGAAGCACCGAGCAAAATATGTTTTGAAGAACGGCTTAGAAATATTGATGAACGGAGATGGGCGGCCAAAGTGTTACGGTATCTTTACATGAAAAGCGTGGACACACAGTGGAGGAAAAGAACCAGAAGGCTCAGGACAAAGTATATGAAACCTGGAAGTTCAGAGGAAATGACCAAGGCAATAAAAAATGAAGTGAAAGAATCAGAGACAACGGCATGGAAAAAGAGGATGGACGCGAAGATGTCCTCAGATATCTACAGGATGGGGAAACAGGAGATCACAAGGGAAAAATTATTCGATAATACCAAAGGGAGTGCATTGCTTTTTCAAGCCCGGGCGGGTTGCTTGCGGACAAAAACGCTTAACCGCGAGCCGGTACAGGAAGAACTATGCGCAGGCTGCGGAAAGAAGCCGGTAACTATGCGACATATTGTAACGGAGTGCAAAAGTATCCGTACAGTCCTCAGTGAGGGAGCCATCCAGCTTCCGGAGGCCCTTGGCTTTAAGGTTAGCGGAAAAATGAATTGGAAAGCAGTAGAGGTTAGTAAAAGAACGTTAGAATGTTGGTGGGAAACGAACAGAGAACAATCTGGGAAGACATGCGAACAAAGAAGTCAGACTAGCACAAAAATATCGTAAAAGTATTTTCTTGTTATTTTTATATTAGATGCAAAGCATCTCTTGATGCGAAGCATCTTATTACATGCGAAGCACCTATAGCGTGGCTGCAAACGTCGGCTAATCGAAGTTTCATTCCCAGGCTTTTCGGTGGATGTGGTCGAGACAGCCTGATAAGGTGGTCGTGCTCTTGCGCTGTCGGGTCGATCCCGGCGCTGTTTGCGTTTTAGATGCGAAGCATCTCATGCTCGGGGCTGTGTCCCTCCCTCCCTTGCTGTTGTCCGCCGTCCGCACTCTACTGCGCATGCACGTCTCTTCAGCCCCGTCAGCGTTTGGGCTAACGTCAGCGCAGTCCACTATGAAAATAAATAGTTAGGCAGCACCCGGTTTCTATCCCCCGACTCTCTGGCCGGAACGAGAGGTACGTGGCGCTCTTCCCACTGCGCTACAAACCGAGACGGGAGCATGGGCTACGAACGCGCCTTATGTCCTTCACTCATTCAAACTACGTCAAGAAGCCACTGATAGAACGAAGGCACGCGAAGCTGAACGTCAACGGAAACGACGAACTGAAAACTTTAGAGGAGGATGTTGAATTTCCTGCGGGAAAGCTGTGGCGGGAAGCGCCACGCGCCTTGCAGCTCAACCAGAGAAGAGGACGAAGAGGGCGGGCAGTGCGGTAGGAGCGTGAGCACGCAATAAAGAAAGGCGAGAACCAGGAGGTGTTCGATCAGGTAACGCGGGTGTCGGTCTGTTCGCTGTCTACATTTCTCTACATTTCTCTACATTTCTCTGTCTCTGCATGGGGGTTCACGCTACGTTCCCATTCGTGCTCCGATAAATGAAACAACATAACGACAACACAATGGAACCTACACGGAACCCCCATGATGCTTGGCATCCTCCTCATGGTTCCCCACGGGAAGATGGTGTATTTTTCTTATTTTTTATTTATCTTGATTGTATTTTTTGGCGAGGTGATTGTACAGTGGCGTTGCGACTAAGGCCGCTGTGAAACGCCGCCCCGTTACAAAGGGGAAGTCGCTGAGCATCATCATCATCAGCAGCAGCGCCACCTGTCCCACGTTCGGGCCCCTGAGTCACTGCTGACGTCGTGTACCGTGAAATTTGTATTGAAATCTGAATACGCGACTCGCAAATAATTAATTTTACAGGAGGCGGCAAACTGTTCCAAATTGATTTTGCAAAAAACGTTTGGGTCATTTTACCGTATTTAGTTTGCTCATCAGTGTGCGTTTGTTCGCGTGTCCCATTTCCCTTCCTATTCCACTCTATGGTACACCGCGAGGTTTCATGAGAAGAAAAACAGTGCGGCATTCCACACCAATGCCTACTCAACCGCCCCTACCTCTCATTAGGAGTGGGTCTCGGAGAGATAACTGGGCAGCAGAGGGGAATCATACGTGGCAGCCGACCAACGAAATACGACATCGGCCATGCGTGTAAGTCTGACCATGGAAAACAAGAGGGAAAAAAGCGTAGGGTACAGTTTTCCGCATCGTCGCGTCACTCAGTGCTACGCTATTTTCCTGCTCGGCTCAGTGGCGGAAGCCAAGCATGTACCTCGTGGTAAGCCAGGGATTCGTCGTTGGATGCTGCATGTACAGTCACCCGCTGTGTCCGTCTATCTGTGCTGCGCCGTATGCTAGGGGCTCTGTCTTCGCGCAACTACCCATTTTGTACATACAATTCTGCCATACAATCTACCCCCGTCTATCAAGGCTACACGAAATGCAGCAGCTGCTGTAACGAATACCATACAAAAATAGCCCCTTCATTAAGAGAAAGGTGGTTAAAACGCGAAATTTCTCCCATTTACCCTGAGGTAAAGTCAAATACAAAGTCCAAACTGCTTCGACCGTGTCACTCATAGCATTGTTCACTGTTGCCTTGGTTTTAAACTAAGTGTACATAATTGTTGTTTATATTTCGTTTTGCTCTTCATATGATATTCAACTCATCTGTATATGTACATGTCTGTTGTAAGTTGTAAATATCGTTGCCTACATTGACTTGTAGGGCAATAAATACCATGACATAAACTAAATAAGACTGGCGAAATCTACCAGCCACACCGTATGGCATACGTTTCTTGCCTACCGACATTGGAAATGGTGTTCCTTTGGAAATGTTCATGCTCATGAGCAGGCATAGCCTATAGAAACCCCGTATGGATGTCCCGCATGCAAACCCAGAATGAAACCCTGCAAAGGATTATTTCACCGACAGTGTTGCCTACATTAGAGACGTATTCAAACTCGAGGAAGAGCACCCCAGTTGGGTGCACATAATAGACACCCTTGTGTCGTTTAACCTAACTGCACCCGCAAAAGGGTTCTGGACGGTGCTTTTTACCTTGAAGTGTCTGTATGCATACCCTTTTGTTTTGTGTTGTTCTACCAAGCAGGTAATGAAGAAAAAAAAGAATGGCGCAATCGCATAGGTGTCGGCTTCAAAACACCGGATATCCAGGTTCGATTCCCGCTACGGGTAGCGTTTTTTTTTTCTTTTTATCCGCTTGATTTGCCTTCGCTAATCTTCATCACTGTTTTGTGAAACTCTGTGTAAGGTTGGCTTTCCTGTAGCGAGTTTTTCTTGGATGGACGGAGTCATCAGTGAGGCATACAAAAGCTTCGCTTCAAAATGTTTCTAAACAGTTTCTGAGCGCTCACATAGGAGGCATTCAGGTATGCGGCGCCACGAACCAGCCCTTCTGAGTGACAAAAGAAAAATGACGTACACGTGTGATTTTCTAAACCTCGACTTTCTTTGCGAATCCCTGAAATTATTTCGAACAACGCTGCAGACATTTCCTATGAAATTATTTTCGACAACTATTTCTTCCTTTGCATAGGCCCAATCTCCTCCTCCTCCTTTATGAAGCTGGCTTCCCATCTTTATGCGCGAGCTTTTAGTGAAGCGTTCTCTTTAGGCTATAACGTGACCTTTCCCCCCGCACGCACGGTGAACCACGCGATACACGCGATACACGCACGGTGAACCACGCGATAAAATGTCGCAGCTTGCACTAGTTGTGCAAGGCTGGAGAAACAGCAGAGCTGGTGGTACCTCTCCCTTCGTCGGACACCCGAAGCGTTTCTTTTTTCTTTCCAACTGGCTGCACATGTTTTTGTATCGCGCCGCTGCTAACCCCGTACCCGCCGGGTCTTTGGGGTGGCCCAGGGGTAAGGTTGCCGGTTTCACGGCGTAAAGGTCTGGTTATTCCCGGGACCTCCATAACCACTTTTATTTTTTTTAAGCGCGCCCTTCCAACACCTGCTCGTGGGCTCCTTGCCTCCTCGCCACTTCCCCTCACATTTCAAGGTTTTTTGGTGCGACGGACGGATAACGCTGGGCCTAAACAGCGCTGCTGTTAATACATTATACGGGACTTTCATCATTGTGAAGAGCATGGATGAAACGCTGACAGTAGAAAGGGGCCATGAAGGCAATACAAAATTTGAGTCATTGAAAAGACTGATTTGTTCCGATAATAATATTACCATTTTTTACCGCGAACTTCAAACTAAAAAGAAATCCTGGGCCATCTCCACTAACGTGAAACCTGGGGAAGGGCGAAGCATGCAGGGTATAAGTATATTCAAAGATTGTAAGCCTCTTTCTTGCCACAAGGCGCGCGCTGATTGTGCGCCGGAGAAGCGCGGGTGGGGTAAGCAATCGCTCGCTTGCTAAGGCGGTGGCGCCCTCTCTTGCGTTGAACTGGATTTAAGCACTTCGTATGCCCCATCTGCCCCAGTTTGAGGTAGTGGAAGGAGTCAACGCGAGCGCAGTCCAGTGCCCGCACATCGCCCTGGGGGCTGTGTGAAAATACAATTCATTACAAAACCACATATCCGCGCTGCCCTAAAAACAGAACCTTGCGGATTAACGAGGTTCCGGCAGCGGGTAAGCATGCCTTTATTTGCTCCGAACCAACCACCCTACCCGAGCAGGCCTAGTGTAGAAAGCCGGTGGGTATTTGATTGTAGCACAAATTATAACCCGTTTACAAACAACCTCTTGTTGTGCTTGACGATTTGCTGAAGTGGAGAGGGAGCGTTCCACAAATCGTTACATCATGTTAGTTTAGTTTGAACGGGTCTTCTCTATTATACACTTTTCTTTTACTAAGTGTTACGATCTAGCTCGAGGCGTTGGAAAACGATTGTGCCGGTGTTTTAGTACCGTGACTACATGAGACGATGAAGACAGGAGACGCTAACAGCCCGAGCCCCTAAGGGGCTTCTCTCCTAAAATCATGCACCCCTCCGTCTAATTACGACGATAGTTGAACGCGAAGCTTTCGAAGCTGGGGCCAATCCCACAGGGCGAGTATGTGCTGCTCTGGAGGTACGCACCGCTTTTCTAGAATACCCTCAGAAACTCTCTCGGGTGTGCGCTGTGTGGGCCCAGCGTCTGGGTTTCTAGTGTACGGCGCGAATCGGTACCTGCTGCTTGGCGTTCGCTTCCACCATGTCGAAGTGGGGCAATCGGATAGACGCAGGCTTAAAACTGCGTGGGACTCAGGGTTGACTCCAGTTATGGAAAGCATTTTTAGGGGCGAAGCTCCTAAAGCCATGGGTTTGTCCATCCCTTGTGTCTCGTGGTACGTGACCACCGCCTGCTTTCGGAGAGTCGCAAAGTGGGCCGCGTTGCACGCGCAAGAACTGGCTGCAACCGGCAGCGCAAACTCGGCACCGGGAGCGCGAGCTTGTCTGTGTTCGCCAACGGAGGCGCGAGCGCACGTGCACTGCGAGGGGGAGATCACGCAAGAGATCACGCCACGAACGCAGGCAGTCGTTCTCGGAGATCGAACGAGACGCAAGGACCTTTGCTCGTTTCCTCTCGTCTTGTTCGGGCACAAGTTCGCCCTAAATAAAAGTTCTTTCTTTACCGTTGTGTCCCATCCTACGTGGCAAATTGTGGTGGAGGTGCGGGGTAGTCCTCGATGGCGCGGGGTCTTTCACCAGGTCTGGGCCTGGGAGCATTGACTCCGAAAATAAAAGTTCATTTGTACAATGTACGCACACAGTCTTACGTCTTTCTTGATGATGTAATGGGCGAATTTTCACGGGAGAGTTACGGTTACCGGTGATCGGTTACGGTTACCTCTCGAGCTTCGCCCCACTTATCATCATTCATTCCGTGGATATGGCGTGATTTTTTTTTTTTTTTTGCTTTCACTTTACCCACAATGATTATTACCATCGTCAGAGAACGTTGGCTTTCTATCATGGGTGTATCGGCGTACAACGGCATCTGTGAGGAAACTAAAGCTTCGCTTTAATAATGGAGATTTTAAGAAAAACACATGAAGCAGTGGTGACTCCCCCATTTCTTGTGTTCTTTAGGGGAAAAAAAAAACGTCTTTCGTGGCTGAAATATAGCTGAGGGAGTTACCAAAGCCTAGCTGTTTCAAACTAAACAAACTTGTACTTTGTCTTCATCGGCCCTTTAATTAAGCGAATTTTATTCGTTGCGAAGCGAAACGTGGTAGAGTAGCATCCCCGGAACGACCAGGATAATGGCTGTGCCCGTCAAGAAAGATGGCGGCGCTCTGCGCCGCTCCTAGCTTTACATAATTACGAGGGCAATCAGAAGCCTGCTAAAATCGTAGTTCTTGTGAGGGCAGGTAGCATTTCATTGCACTTCACCGGAATGTCGGTCGTGGCATGACAACTGTAATCACGGTTTTGTTCCTGGTGATGTAGTGCCGCGGTTCGTGTGAAATGGCGTTTCCTCGTCCGCTTACACAGTCGTTACAGTGCACCGGCGTATCGGTCGTATTACATATAAACGAAAATAAAAGCCCAGATTCACTCCTTTTTCAACGAAATTGGCGAGAACATGGGGAAGAATTACAGATGCCAGTTGTATTTATGCGTGCAATAGCCGACGACTCACGCACACCTCAATCTTCTCCCCAGCTACGTGAGGACTGGCTGGCATCGCATTGTTCCTATTGAGGAGAGGGAGTGCTCCGCGTTGTCTATAAGGAGTAGAGTGCAAAGTGGCAGTGTGACGAGATGTAGAAGATATATCATAAGCCGCTCCTGATCGCTTTCTTCAGGAGCCAAAGAACCAAACGTGGCTGGCATCAGTCGCTGGGGGAATTCAAGGCATGTGAAAGTCTTAGTGGATGACATTTTGGGTTAGCGGAAGACTGTGCGAGAAGTTATTTGTTCGCGGGCCGGAAGACAGCATGAGAACAAATGGGCTGTCACCGCCCTACGTAACATTTCACTGCGTGATGGGAAGTGCCTTGGGGAGGAGCAGCTGTGAGAAACGATGTCGTCTCAAGAGTGCCGAGAGCGATGGAGAGTACTGCGTATACTTCCTCCACCCTTTTCTTGTTATAGTCCCTGTCTTGTAACGGGCTTCTGCCGTACGAGAAAGACAACGCGGGTGATATTTTGAGTTCAAGGTGAATGTTTGGGAGGATGGGTCCCCTTCTTAGTCCGGATGGGCTCCGCCCACAGCATCAATGGTGGCGTTGTAAAGGAACTCGGCCTTAGTCGTGTAATACTGTGTATAGTAAGGAGTGAACGGGTATCCTCCTCTTCGTGAGGTCCTAACCATTGACATGTCAGGGCCGGAATTATCAGCTTTGTCCATTTCATGTCCTCTTTAAGGTGTACATTTTGAACCGGTCCCGATTGGCTGAAAGCAGACGATCATATGTGACGCAACACAAACATGACGGTGCGTCAGTTTCGGCGTATGTCATCAGTCAGAGGCCTCGCAAAGTTCAACTACGTCACGACTGAAACTGACACAAAGTGGACATTTTTCCAGTGAACAACCTTTAAGTAGGCGGAGGATTCCGCGTTGCCAGTTCTCACGTAAACAGCACAGAATCCAGGAGAAAGGAGCATGCATGCGCGGGCGTGAATGAATGCATTACCTGAAAGTTTTATGATCTTTCAAATTTCTACCCAACAATATTTAAGCTTTGTACTTTCAGCAGGAAAAGAATGCCGCGTGGCCCCAGAGCCTGCATCTGTTCCGCCTGTTGTCCAACTTGACGTCATCTTATTTCAGCCTAACGGTTTCCATGTCGCGGCACTAGCAGTGCTTCTAAAAATAAAAACATGACTTGCTTGTCTTTGGAAAGCAGATCACGCGCGACAGTCATAGTGCTTTCAGCATCCGCCTGTGACCACAACAGTGTTGGTACGTCGTTACCAATGTTCCCCGTTTCTTTTACATTACGACGTCTGGGGCAAGAAATCGTTGGATGTTGCCGTAGAAGAGCGAGGGTCCGAAAAGTACAAGTGTAATAAGATAGTGATAAGACATCGCAACACTCGCCCATCTTTAACAGCGGAGCTGTTTACGTCGAGCGTTTTCGTAAGTCTGCCGAAGGTCGTGCGTCACGCAGGGGTAGGACCAGGTTCCCTGACGAGCAGGCGGCTTCGCAGAAACCGGTTCCCAGACCCACCGATAGAGGGCGCAGTGGTATCGCAAGGGCGGGTTTCTCTCTCTCCCGCTCGGGGAGGGAGAGGGGAGGGAACCTCCCTCCGATGACTTTTACCCACTGATTACTTTGCGCGAACCGTAGAATTTGCGCGGTGACGACGCTGCTGTTTTCGGGCCAGCGGCCGTTGACGTCCGAGTCGACACAACAGAACCACATCTCCGCTGTTTCAGCAGATTTCACACTGGGTGGAAGTGGGTTAATTTTTTTTTTCGTAAAACCGGCATTTTTTGCAGTGGGTTTGCAGATTGTTCTGATAAAGAGGGACGTCATGTTTTGTGTCACGTGGCGACGACGACACGAAGGTTGTTAAATAAACTTCTACTCTCGGTAACGAGCCGTAGCGAGACGTTCGGTTTGTAAGATCAACTAATCTACCTGTGTTTCCTTTTGTCCTCTGTTCGGACAGCATGCAAAAACGCCACAGTTCTCCAAACAAACCCCCACACGTTCGTTACCCCGAGCCTGCCGTAACCTAGTCGTCAGTAAATAATCGGCCCCAATACATTGATTTATGTTCATTTGCTGCTACTACAAATAGTTATGGATTCCTTGTTATGACTACGCAATGCATCTATTTTGGCGTTTCACCGCAATATCTTCCCTTCAGATTCACCGGCACCGTTTCTCGATTTACATTTCTTTTTTCTATTCGTCGATTCAAGTTGACTAAGATGCTAACAGCGGAAAAAAGAGACCACGGACAAGGAAAATAAAACAAACAAACGTGGATTTCCAAAAGCACTTGATGGAAAAGCTCACACTTATGTATGCACTCAAACACGTCGCGGCAGATTAGATAGCCGCATAGCAGCAACGCGACAAAAAAAAAATTGACTACAACGAAAGTAAACACGCGTTAATTTGTTTTTCCTTTATCTGCCCGTGGTCCGTTTTTAACGTTTTTAGCGCCATGGCATACCGACTAGCCGGTACGCTCCCGCCTTCAAGTTTTCCAGTGATGAGTTGCCGCAATATCGGTCTTTTCTTTACAGGCTATGGAAACAAAATAGGAATGATATGCAATCGTAAAGATTGCATGTGTCGCTTGATTGTAGGGTTTAACGCGCCCACGCAACGCAGGCGATGAGGCGCGCCGTAGTGGAGGGCTCCGGATTAATTTTGACCACCTGGGGATCTTTAACGTGCGCCGAAATCTCGTACACACGGGCGTTTTTGCTTTTCGCCTCCATCAGAAAAGCGACCGCCGCGGCCGGGAATCGAACCCGCGACCTCGTGCTCAGCAGCGCAACGCCTTAGCCACTGAGCCACCGCGGCGGGTTGCATGTGTCGCTTGTAGGTTCGGCGGTGGGGAGGAGTTTAACAATAGTTTATTAACACTGGAAGTTCGCTCAATGAATCAGGACTGTTGCAATTTTTCCTTTGGCTTTGTTCTGTATTTTGCAGGACACCATCATCTGGTTCCCCCGTAAAGAGAGCGACAAGTAACATCATCGTCTTCTTGACCTGAGAAGCCACATCAATGTGAAGGTAAGATTCCCCCTGCTTTATAACCTTCCAGAGCAACTTAATAAAATTAAGATCATATTCGAGGGTCATTCCCCTCCCGAACGAATGTATGACAGAATATTATGATGAGAGATGGGCGTATTTCTGCGCACGCGAACACACGCAAGTTTCTGTTTCACCACTCACTAACGTAAGGAGGTGATGACGTCACATTGCCCCTGCCAAGAGGGGAAATGCTGCTCCTTTTGCCTCTGCTGATTCTTCTGTGCGCTTTATGAGGAACGAGACCTCGCTCCAACTGACGTTCTACTGATACGCGCTGAAGTAAAGGCCCGTTCACACTTGCGACGGAAGCGGGCGAAAGCGGCGGGAATCCTATCCCGCGATGAAAATTGGTCCCGACCAGTCGACAAAAATGGTCGTCGCGCGACAAAGCGACGGATGTGATGCGGGTTGTTGTGTGGATGAGGAGGTCAAGTTTAACTGACGGAGAAGAAGCGAGGCACGTGACGTCAGACAAGGACAGACTCTATTAACGGGACAGAATTAAAAAATACACAAATTAACTAGGAGCTAATCTAATCAAATGACTAGATGTCCGACAAGACAATGTTCTTAACTCAAAAGAGTTCCCGCTAACGTCTGGCAGTACTTGGCGGCAAGGAGCTGCGGTGGTACACTTGATTGGTGGGATGGCTGCAGGCGCTGTCTCCTTGACGCTGGCGCTGGCCGCCGCAAAGTAGGGTCCTGTGCGCTAGGCTCGGGGCACTGCCGCGGTGCCCTTGTCGATGCCGGTGCTGCGACTGATGAGCGATTCGGCCCGGGTGCCCCGTGGCCAGTCTCGGCTGAGCTGCCTCGATGTCCGCGGGGAAGATTCGGCTCGCAACGTAGGCTCCCCGAACGTTCTCGGCTCGTAACGGAGGTTCCCCGAACGTTGTCGTCCGGCAGGTTGCTCCTCGAACCTCGTTGTTGTTGTTGTTGTTGTTCCTTTTTTGTGCGGCGCATACCCGGGGGGGGGGGGGATTGGCCAGGATCGGGAGATATATTGGGGCTAATGTGCCCGATTTAAGAGACTAAATTTTGGAGAAAAAAAATTGTTGATCAGAATAATTGCACAACAAATGCAGGAATTTGTAGAATGAAAGTGTGCACTATGCAGGAATTTGCAAGAAAAGGCTATGCGGGATTTTGCAATAGGCTCTTATTTCGTCTGTGTACAAGAAGAGCGGCTAACAGGGGTAGGCGCCTAGTCTCTGAGACGTAGGTGTGGACGGCCGTAACCAAATTCCTGTGGGGAAACCCAAGCGAAATGGCACCGAACGATAGTACGACCGGCATTGAAAGGGTACGTCCAAGGTGGTGAATTGGCTCCACGAGGTATTTTCTTCTCATTGAAGAGAAGCCGCGCAATGTAAGAAAAAATGCTCTAGGGTTTCGGGTTCCTCACAAAGAGCACAATGACGAGAGGAGGTGAGCCCAGCGCGGTGCATGTAGAAGTTGAGCTGTGGAACTCTACAACGTAAGCTAGTTAAAGTAACCTCGCATTGGCGAGATTCGCAACATCGGGAGTCCCACGCATATGCCAAATGGGCGTAATCGTCGAGGGAGGTGATGGGCATCCTCCTGCCTCCTCGCCAGATGTTTATGCCCACGGATCCGTGCTCCGGCCAGTATGGAGGGAAATGGACAGACGTCGATCAGAGGGCCGTCTAGTGCTGACCTCGCTAAAGAGTCTGCTTCTTCATTCAGATATAAACCCTTATGCCCAGGCACCCATATCAAGCGGATTTCTCTTAAGTGGGAAGGAACTTAAAAACCAAATGCGCGAAGAAGAGCAGAATTTTTTCGGGATATCAAAGCGGAGCAAAACAGCTAATGAATCAGACACAATTACGACATTTAATATCTGGGGAGGTAAGCTTTTTAATGCTATGACTATTGCCATAAACTCAGCATAGAATATTGGGGTGAAGTCCGGTAGGCGAATCGAAAGCGACCAGTTCAGTTGTGGACTGAAAATCCCCACACCCGCTCTCTCCTCAAGTTGAGACGCATCAGTCGCTACAACCACGTATGTATCCAAGCTAGACAGATAGTCGTTCAACAAACCGGTTAGTAGACGTGTAGGTAGCCTTTTCGCATTGTTAGGAAAAATGTTATTAAAGGTTAGGGGAACAGGGAGAGCTTCCCAGGACATCTGCATAACGGATGGAATGTTAATATTAAGAGGTGAAAGTAATGTCTGGGCATACACACATTGAGGGCGGTATTGGTGGGGCCACCACGAGTTAAAAAATAAAGCCGGTCGAGCCGCCATCAGCGACAAATCTCTGCTGAGGGGCGATTCGAAAATCCTAAGCATCGTCAGAGCAGTTAAAAGCTTAAACCGAGACTCTAGTGCAGGCAGCCGGGACTCTAAGTACAGGATGTTATTAGCTGTGTATTTCGGAAGGCCGAGACACAATCTCAGGGCACGTCGCTCTAGCAGTATAAGCGGATTGAGTTTGTACATTGGAGATCCTGAAAAGAGAGCACAGCCAAATTCTAAGATAGGGCGCACGTACCCGCGGTAAATGAATATTAAGGTGTCTCTTCTCATCCCAAAATTGCGGTTGCTAATTCTTCGCAACAGGCCAAGTGCCCGTTCCCCCTTCGTCGTAATTTGCTTTATATGATGCCGCCAATCAAGCTTACTCTCATAAATAATACCCAAGTATTTTAGAGCTGTCACTTGCGGAATAAAATCCTCCCGGTATCTAAGGCAGAGGGTAACAGGCACTGATACGGGGAATACCAGGACCGCGCACTTGGCAACGTTCATCGATAAATTCAGATTTGACAGCCACCTTTCGAGAGAATCCAAATAATTTTGTGACGCCTGATAAAGCTCGTGTATGTGCCGTGCTGCTGTGAAAAAGGCTATATCAACCTCGTTCCTCTAGCCCTCGTGCCACGATCCTCAGGATTCCTCCTCCTCTTTCTCTCCCGCGCCCTTCTTCGGCCTCCGCACACACCTCGTTTTCTTCGCTTCGACCTACCGACCCCTGTCCGCGCCTCCTCACAACGGAATTCCCGTCGCTTTCGCTCGCTTTCGTCGCAAGTGTGAACGGGCCTTAAGGAACACTGATGATTGGTCACAATGTACGTTCTCGCGTTCGGAAAATTTTTATTTTAAGACAGATCGTACATCATACTCCGGGATGGCAGTACCCTCATTTCAGCTTGCTACGCTGCATGGTGGTACATCGGAGAGCTATCGCGTGTCTGCCCAGTCCGCTCTCGTGCTTCTGCTTCCCAACGCTCCCGATCATTAGCAAGTGTCAGCGCGCCGTGCCTAAGCCCCTTCGACACGATCGAGCTCAATCAATGCGGCTTAGCTTTCCTCTTCAGTATATCAGTTTTGAGCGACCGGCGCACACGTGCTGTTTTTAACGCGTCTATAAAACGATCTGCCGAAGACGAACCAGTACTGAGCGCACACATTTGTCAGGAACGCGACGTGATACTCGCTTCTCAATTCTCACCGGTGACCGATCTTCGATTCTCCCCTGTGACCGCAGGAGTCTCTTTCCTGCTTGTTCAATCGTATTGATGCGTAGCATTCTTTGCAAATACCTCCACAGCACGAACCGTGCAACGCCCATCATTTGCACAAACGTACATAATTTGTGGAGTTAACACATTCAACTGTCATAATAGCTTGAATGGAGATAATTTGTCCAACGGAGCTTAAAAATGTGGTGAACAGAATAATTTTACAAAAATAAAAAACAGAACCTACGAGATAAAAAATGTGGATCCTGTACTCCTCGCCCAAAACAAGAAGGCGAAATAAAGAAGACTTCAAAAGGAATGACGTACGGAAACATGAATAAAGGAATGCTGAAAAAGGACCAACCATGTAACGCCCTCCAATTGCACTGCAAAATTTTCGTCTACTCTACCAAGTATGCCATACATTTCGTGCATCATAAAACTATTTAAAAGCGGGTAGTTTGAAGTAAGTCTTTTTTAAGGCAAGTTACTGTACACCGTTTTGCATGTAAAACGATTGCAGTCGGCTTACGAACTGCCTAATCGTCCGCTCTGGGCAAGTTGTGTGTTCTCATCACCACCCATTTTGTTGTAGAAAAGGAAACCTGCCCATCTTTTATACTTACGTTGAAGGTGTTAACACGGACATTTGTCATCTTGTTGTCTCCCCTCCAAAATTTGTCTCCCCGCAAAAACCAACACCATCACAGTGGGAAGGAAGATTGCTTGATTGTGGGGTTTAACGTGCCGATGCTACACAGGCGATGAGGCGTACCGTGGCGGATGGCTCCGGATTAATTTCAGCCACCTGGGTGTCTTTAACATTCAGCGAAATCTCGTACACACGGGATTTTTTTGCTTGTCGCCTCCATCACAAAAGTGGCCGCCGCGGCCGGGAATCGAACCCGCACCCTCGTGCTCAGGAGCACAACGCCTTAGCCACTGAGAAACCGCGGAGGGTTGGGAACGAAGTATTTTAATGTTTCTAGAATGAAGACAACCATTCTTGATACGTCAGAAAATGTTATTTTGCTAAATGATTAAGTATTATGCATTTCTTGAATGCTAAACTTTTAGAAGGGTTATCGTCATTGGCTTCTCAAGCACAGTGACTTTGGCGAAACAGGCGCCCTTGTATTGGCTAGAAGAAAGCGGTTCTTTCAAAGCGGCTGCTTTACGAAACCGCTTTCTTAGCGCCGACGAGTTATTTTCATTGGGTCTCCGTGGCTGGGTTCGTAAACACTGCATAGGCGCTGCTGTTTATCGCGCGCCTGTCGACACGAGAGCACTCAACCGCTTTCCTCGCAGCGGCCCGCCAAGCGGCTCTGCTTGTTTTCGGCAGAACCTCCTTTTTCAACAACGCAGCTTTCATTCTTCGCGTCGTCCTTTTAGAGCGAAGCGTATAGCGCGATTGAAAAGCGCTTGAAAGTGCTGTACGGGTGTTTCCAGCTGCTGGGAATGAAGAAAATAATGCATGCTGTTTACATAAGGAAGAAATAAAAAAGAAGTCAAGGGTGATATACAAGGTAAGGATCAGAATTGGGAATTGGCGTCTTGGCTGAAATTATTCAGAGCGCGTTTTCTCCCTCTTTCGATGAACAGGATCATTCCGACAAGCTTCGATTGAAACATGAATGCGTATGCCTACATCGGACATACATATCCAAATTGCCTGCAACCACCGCAAACCCCACTCCCACTTCACCACCCTACTCTTCCAACTAGGCCTTAAGCTATCGCTTCCAATAAAATTATCCCTCCACTGCGTCATCGTTCTCCCCTCCTCCTCCTCCTTATCTCGAGGCGTTACATGAAGTACCAGCGATGTTTGCACACTTGCCACGAGAAAACTAAATGTGGCAGAGATTCCAACTTTCCAGAGAATAGGGGGGGGGGGGGGGGGGGGGGGGGGGGGGCGGCTAGAATCACTGATGCGTCAGTGAATTTCACCATGCTCAGCCTAATTATGGCCTTCGAAAAAATTACTTACGCAAGGCGACGAAAGCGTTATACTCATGTGTCTTTTTTTTAAGAAACAGAAGGTGAGGGGGGGGGGGGGGGGGGGGGCTTGATTGTTTGGCGGGTGCCGGGGAAGTACTATACGTGGCACAAAGTTTCCGTTTGGAGGGGATGGTGCCCGTTCTATTGGTGATTAAAGCGTAGATGAAGGGAATTCTGTTCTAGATGATGGTAGCCGTTTCTAAGATTTAGCAACGCAACCTCTGAGCCGTGAAGCAGCCGTTGTACAAGCCCTTCGGGCGCTCTGGAACAATTAACTTCCGAGCGAGTTTACATATATATTTTGAAGTAAGAGAGTGTGGGGGAGGTGGAATGGTGTCATTAGAAGCGATGCGTAGACGAAGTTTCAGTTTTATAGATTAAACAAGTGCTCCCTGTCAATTTACTAAAAGCGGTCTTCGGCCATTTTCATAGGGATATGGTACGATGCGCGTACAGTGTTTTCCAATGGTTAAGGGATAACTGATTTGGGACCGTGATTCACATTTACAGGCTATGTGGAGCATGTTATCAGTCATAAGAAAGCAAGTTTGGAGGCGCCTGGCTAAATTACCCACATGGAACAAAAATATCCATGCAAGCGCTCCAAAGGGTTGCGGAGAATGTTTATGAAGCCCGCTGATTGTTCGCACGGCCCAGGGAAAGAACGGCATGCGCACACAAGTGTCAATTTCCCGAGGAGTTGGTTGCCGTGCTGTGGATTACGTGCACGGAACTAGGAGGTGCTAGGAGTTGGCGCGACAGAAAAAGGCGAGGCCGAGTCCCTGCGATGCGATGCGATGAAGTTTTAAGGAAGGGGAGGGGGGGAGAAGAGGGGGGGGAAAAGGGCCCCGCCTCGCTGGAAATAGGGTCGTAATTTTTCAAGGTCGCTTAAGGCCGCCGTGATCTTTTTGTTATCCTTCTAGACAATTCATGTTTTAAGAATTTTTTCAAATTATTTCCAAACAATTTTCAAAACAAAATTTTCAAAACAATATCGCCAGGAAACCTTGTATTCCTCCTGGGATCAACCATTGGTACCCTGTAAAGGGCACAAGAAGTGACGCCAAACAGGAAAACGAATCATCTCGTAGGAGTCAGCATTTCAAGAACTTTGTGAAGCGGATATTGAGCAAAGTCCAGTTGAGCCAAAACACTTCTCGCTGAAGTATTTTGGAAATCCGAGAGCAATGATAACTGCGACTCCCACTCTGCGGGTACTGCGGAACACCGCAGGAGGTTGTGTGATGCAAGAGGAGTGACCCGGCTTAGCATCAAAGGATGCGGGATGTGATGCGGAAGAGCAGAATAGAACGGAAAGGAGCAGAATTTCATTTAATTTCTCAACTTTCCTTCGGGGGCTCCCTCAGGCGGAAAGCTGTGGCAGACAGCTTGAGAGTGCCCGAGGGCCCTGGCCCACGACAGCCCTTTCCCGAAAACTAGCAAAGACGAATTGCGCAGTTGTTCCGAACCGTAACCCGGAATGTGCACTGTAGAGGCAGCAGAAATTTACTGAAATAACGCATGACTGCAGTAATCGTGCGTTTGACGACTTTATTAGAGTACGCAACAGAAGTATTGCGCAGACAGTTTGTGAGTGACAAAAAATTCACAGCATATCCACGGGGTGAATTTATTTATTTATTTTATTTACAAATACTGCTGTCTCAACGAGAGACATAGCAGGAGTGGAAAAGTTACATGAAATACACATACACGACAGATGCAAGTAATAAAGACTGTAAAATGTACACGTTTAAAAAATGTTACATCACACATACACATAAAAAACCACCTAAAATTCATAGTATTATGGAACATGTTCAGGCAAGTCTTTCAGGAACAGTTCAGCGGGCAAACGTCGGAGGGATGGCTCAAGATTGTTCCATCGTTCAATTGTATGCGGAAAAAAAGAATACTTAAAAGAATCCAAGTGCGCTCTAAAGGGGACAATGTTCAAAGGATCAGTGCGTCTTGTTGCGCGCCGCGAGCAATCTACGAAGGAAATTGGTGCGGCTAAACAAGTGGAACCATCTACAATCTTGTGCATCAAAGCAAGCCTGTCACAATCACGCCGGTGAGATAAGGGCCGAAGCGACAGTTGCTCAGCGTGAAATGTAGGGGGAAAGTTGCGATCATAGCGACGGAGTAAAAACCTAATTGCCTTCTTTTGAACAGATTCAATTTTACCAATATCACATTTTAAGTAAGGCGACCATACAACTGAAGCGTACTCAAGTACTGGACGGATAAGGGTTTTGTAAGCAGTTATTTTACAAGGTGGAGTAGAATTTTTGAGAGTGCGTTTTAAGTAGGCAAGCTTCCGGAGCGCCTTCATACAGATAAGGTCGATGTGTTTGCTCCATTTCAGGGTTGGTGTAAAAGTGACACCGATATATTTAAACTCATCGACATTAGTTAATTGTTGTCCTGCGTAACCGTAAGTGAAATGACAAGGCTGTTTTTTGTTAGTGAAAGTCATCGCACTGTTTTGTTAAAATTAATATCCATTTGCCAGTCCCGGCTCCATGCGCAAAACTTGGTAAACACATCATTCAAGCACCGCTGATCTTCGACGTTTCTAACATTGCAATACAAAGCACAGTCATCCGCGTACAACCTCAATTTAACAGGCGTGTCACAAGCAATTTCAACGACGTCATTGATGTAAATAATGAATAACAACGGCCCAAGAACCGAGCCTTGTGGCACGCCTGATGAAACTTGCACTCGTGATGACCGCCTGTTGTTAAATGTAACGAACTGTGATCTTGAGTGCAAATAATCTTCTAACCATGAGAGCAATGGGCTGTTTCCAAGAAGTGTTCGTAATTTGTGCAGAAGTTTTCTGTGACAGACCTTATCGAACGCTTTACAGTAGTCAATGAATATCGCATCAATTTGACCCCTGTTAAGTTCTGAAGCAATGTCGTGTGTGAACTCTAGTAGCTGCGTGACGGTAGAGTGTCCTGCGCGGAACCCGTGCTGATGCCGTGTTAGCACACCGTTTTCACTGAGGTACTGGACAATGTGCTTGTGGATAATATGCTCTAATAACTTACAGCATGTAGATATTAATGAAATTGGCCTGTAATTTGGAATTAATTGCTTGTTGCCCGCTTTAAACACCGGTACCACATTGGCTGTTTTCCACACCCCAGGGACAGATGCTGACTCAAGAGATCTTCTTAAAATAACGGTCAAATAGTGGGAAGACCATTAAGAGTACCTTTTCAAAAAAAGGTTGGGAATGCTGTCAGGGCCGGCACTCTTCGCTGTGTCTATGCCTAATAAGAGTTTACGAACTCCAGCTGAAGTAATCTCTAGCTGAGGAAACACCGTTAAATCACTGGGAGCATGAAAGTTAGGGATTACGCCATTTTCAGAGACAAACACGGATTTGAAAAAATTATTAAAGGCCTCGGAGATAACACTGGCATCAGAGCATGGTTGATCGTCTTCAATGTCTCCAATGTCTTCATTGACATTGACTTCAATGTCTCCAGACAGCAACAACAGTAGTTTCAAGTAATGCACAGTGCCACAAAGAGCATCACAAAAACACTCTGGGTCCGGTAACGGCAATAGAAAACGATTATCATTTCTATAGCACTTGTAATTGTATTTTTCGCCTACCTGCAAGATAAACACAAAGATGTAGCAGCTGCGCTCCATGCCGCAACCGGACCCACTGAAGAGCCAATTCCTGTGCGTCGGCTTTATAGGCCTCGATGCCCATGTAGAGGTCGCTCCCGTAGGTTTCCAATCAGAAACGGTGCTGCGCAAATCCAGTTGATCCATGTGCGGTGGCGTTTCTTGATGACGTAGTAGGCGGCACGTGGCTGTAATGTCGTTGACATGGTCAAGGCAGTCTAAGTGGCTGCCCTGTCGTTGCGCCAGACGAGTATCGTCGTGTAGATAGTGGCTACCGGAACATGCGGCGATCTGCAAGATAAACACAAAGATGTAGCAGCTGCGCTCCATGCCGCAACCGGACCCACTGAAGAGCCAATTCCTGTGCGTCGGCTTTATAGGCCACGATGCCCATGTAGAGGTCGCTCCCGTAGGTTTCCAATCAGAAACGGTGCTGCGCAAATCCAGTTGATCCATGTGCGGTGGCGTTTCTTGATGACGTAGTAGGCGGCACGTGGCTGTAATGTCGTTGACATGGTCAAGGCAGTCTAAGTGGCTGCCCTGTCGTTGCGCCAGACGAGTATCGTCGTGTAGATAGTGGCTACCGGAACATGCGGCGATCTGCAAGATAAACACAAAGATGTAGCAGCTGCGCTCCATGCCGCAACCGGACCCACTGATGATGAGTGGACCATGATGATGAGTGGGCGAAGCTCCTGAGGGGAAATCATCGGTAAAACCGTGACTCTTCAGTGAAAGTTCGCCCACTACATCTGTGTCCGAACGTAACGTCTAGAAAGTCTCGCTTAAACCGCGCGTCGGCACCTTGGGGCTGAGCTCGCCTGATGCGTTTTGCAGACGCCTCACGAGCTCTCACTGCATCGGGGTCTGCCTGCCGATACGCGCGCTTTCTCGCCGCTTCCCGTTCTCTGACGTTTTGGAGATCCTCTTCGCGCCGCAGCCGTGCCGCTTCGCGTACGGCAGGGTCCTCGCGCCGTTGCCGTGACGCTTGGGCCTCTCGTTCTCGAACGCTGGGATCTTGGCGGCGTCGTCGCGCAGCCAGACGACACGCTTCGGCCTCCCGCTCTCGTACGGCAGGATCTTGGCGGCGGCGTCGCGCAGCTTCACGGAGCGCTTCTGCCTCGCGGGCTCGCACATCTGCAGACTTATCCATCGGGCGACTCCGAGCGCGCGCCAACAGCGAACGGATTTTATTACAACGCTCCCCGCCATCTAGTAAACAATCCAAGCGCATCTTTTCATCATATACAAGTACCGCCATCTAGTAAACAATCCAAGAACTAAACTAGAGGTGGCTACATACATACGTCGAGGATGGACAAACCCACGCCCTAAGGAGCTTCGCCCCTAAAAAGACGTCACCAATTAATGCGCACACGCACACAAAAGGAGAAACCAAGCAACAAAAAATGTACTAAGACATAGTTTAAATATGACATGCACTATCGTTTTTTTAGAGAATAATCGTTTCCATTAACTATTTAACAGCGTCTGTAAAGAATTAAAAGCATTCTGTATTTGAGGGACTACATGAGATGCTTCCTGTATCGATATTGTACCAAGCGCTGACGGCTGGGACAGGTAAGAGCTCCCCTTTTCAGCATTTTAATGCAAAGGTCGATGACGAAATCATTTACCTTTTGCCGTAGAAAAAGGAAAATAATTCAGCAAACGGAACTCAAATTTTTTTTGAGCTGCATAAGTTGATTTTCCCAAAATAATTTCCTCGAATGTGGCAGATATGCTACATTGGCAATGCAACAAACTAAGCTTTCCTATGAAATAATTCACCTTCACGTTTCTTGTATTGGTCCCGAAGTGAGCACGCAGTAGTTTGGGTGTGGAATGAAAACAAGACGTAATAAATTTGCGGTTTTACTTTATTGCGAGAGATGCATCAATACTTTCTTACTGGGAGTAATGATCCAGTAACTCGTCGTAATGATCCTGGGGCATATCGGCCTATATTATGTGTTCAGTCACGATTTTGACGAAAAGTGAAAGAAGGGGCAATTCCTCATTTCTATCGTCCGTTTGTTCGGAGGTTTAAATATAATTATTTTGGTTTGCTTGGGTTGATTGCTAGGTTCATTGAAATAAACGCATCCAGAAAGCTTGACCCCGCTGCGGATTCTTTTTGGAAAATTTTATGGTCGTCATGGCTACAAACAGATTATCGCCATCTGCGTATGCACAAGAAATCCATCAACAGGGACGTAGCCAGGCGGGGAGGGGGGGGGGGGGGGAAGGGGGGTCGAAACCACCTTCAAATTTTTTTTTGCAGGCAGCGTAAAAGCAAGGTTGTCGGCAAAACTGCTCCCTTCCAATAACTCATCACCCCCCCCCCCCCAAAAAAAAAAAAAAAAACAATTTCCTGCTACGCCCTTACCATCGTAGATGCGACTAGCTGGCAAGATTCCAGTCCTAAACCGCAACAAATCACTTTCGTTTGAAAAACAAGGCGTACAGTGGGTGGGTGACACCAAGCAGTCGATAAGTATGCTGCTTATTTAACCGTAGATATCAATTGAGGCAGACAAATGCTTTGCTGCAACTAAAAAAAAATCCGGGCGCGAGCTTTTTGTTTCCGCTTCTGAGCATTTTTATGTGTAAGTTTCTTTTTCGTTTAATAATGATCCTTCAGTTGACTTCCGTCGAAGAAACCCATGCTCTGAGAATTTCAGTAGGCTGTGTGCGTAAAGAAAAGTTGTTAACACCCGAAAAAGTATTTTTTTTTTCAAATGCTAATAAAGCCCTGGTAATACGAAAAATTGCATAAAATTACCTGCATCATCTCTACAGGCTGCTGTAAAAATAACGAAATGAAAAAACCTGCTTCCTTATGACGCGAAATTGTTAAAGAACAGTGTCGCAGAATACCCGGCGTAAATGGAGGGACCCAAAAACCCTGATTGCGAGACAGGGCCATAACGAATTCTGAGGGTCACTTTAGAGAGCGGAAAGTTTTCATTTCTCGCTAAGTCCGCGAGTGGCGTTGCCATTTTGACAGCGTCGTTCATCCTTACGACATGCAGGGCTGTCGTTGGACCACCAGAAGAGGCCACATAAAACGTGGAGGTGACGATGATGAAAAACGTTTATTGAAATAAAGGGAATAGGGAAAGGGGGAAGAAATAGCGTGAGCTGTGGGCGGCCATCCTAGTTCGGTAGGCCCCGATACGTGGAGAATAAGCGTAAAAATTTCTATTCGTCGCGGTGTCCGCCCAGGGAACGGCGATTCTGAGGCGCTCTTTTGAGCCGCCGTCTTCTGTCTGTGCAGATGGCCTGTATCGGTCTGCTTTTTTATTATTGTGCAAATAGGTGTGATCGTGTTAGTATATTACTTCCCACCCTTCAATGCGAAGCTTAAAGCGCCCTTAAAATTTTTTCATTGCGTCTAGAAAACACCGTGTTTTTAATACAAGATTCGCACAACTCGTATGATTACTATGCGGATTACATGCTTTACTGGCCTTATATAAATTTTGGTCAAATAGGAGTTAAATAAACCTGTTACATTGTTCCCCGGCGCCTTATTATCCATCCTACGGTTCCGCTGCTTGCTATGTGGCTTTTCTTTACACGAATACTGAGCTCCCCGGTGCACGCCGGATTAGCCGGACGCATGTGCTCGCCGTCTTGGGCGAGAACTGCTGGGCGAGCCTGGGTTTTTTGTTCCCGACACGAAATTTTCTGACCAACGAGAGGTTAGCAGCTTCGCTGGAAAGCGCTTCAACTGGCAGTGGTGAAAACCGGGCGAGAGGGACTGCTCCTTTGTTGGGCAAAAGAATCTGGCTAAGGAATATTGCGGCCTTACGCTGAAGGCGCTGGTGCGTACTGAGACAGACCGAAACCCCACACGAAAGCAGCAGCAAAAAAAAAAAAACGGAGATGTGGAAACGTGGCGTCGCAACGAATTCAACAGCCATGGAATCGCACGAGCTGGGCTTGTAGATATTTCACCGTGGATAAATGAAGACATTTCAGTAGGGATGGGCGAATAGTGAACTTGAGGTTCGAAGTGAAGCCAAAGAGAATAGTAGTTTGGTCGAATAATTTTGAAGCGAATAGTTCGAATAGTGCACATCATAAATTACAAAAAAAGATTAAGCAAATTGGGACCCGACTAAGAATTAGAGCTCACATAGGCACAGAATTTTCTGAAAGAATTACAAGTTAAGTATCTATTCAGGAATTGCACGCACAGTTTTCCTTTATTGTATTTAGAAGTTTTCTTGAAGAAAAACTAGTACTCCGTATGCTCTGGGAGAAGCAGCTCCAGCGTCTTGCTGATGACATCTCCTGCTGTAAATAACGTCATTGCACTCCTTGCTTGCGTGGCAGGAATTGAAAGGTACTTTCGTGCCAACTTGGCCAGCGGTGAGTAAAGCCGGCTGCCATGCGTCCTCCGTCACTCCAGAAGGTTTTCAGACCGTGGGAGCAGAGGGGCGCCCAAGTAGTCTTTCAATTGGCTATCACAGCTCACGCAGTGAGATGCCGCATTCACTAGATTCTCATTTACTAAACTTGAAGCTAGTAAATTCTAAATTTAATTTACTAAATTCTAATTTACTAAAGTCGAAATACAAAAGTGATGGGTCTCCTTAGAACAGCAGATTCACATTGAAGCGCAATTAGTAGTCGCCAAAATATGAAAGTGACACGCAGTTGGCTCTAGATTTTTAGCGCTACCTAGAAGCTCCAGTAAACAATTAGTATTGTATCCACTAGTATCCGCTGCCGTAGCCAACAAAAGCGCAAGTTACAGGCCACTATTTCGAACAGTGTTTCGCTACTTTCGTATCAAACTGGCAGTACAAGTGCACCAGCTTGGTGCCGCTATGTCGGCAATGGTGTCGTTTGACAGCTGCCTTCGAACGGAAAGTGTGATGGAGGCCGAGAGCTCGTCGAGCCTCTAGGCAAGGCAACACCTCGGCACTGATAATAGAAATGTTCTCGTCGGCGGGGTGTTGCGACAAGCCTGGGATGGCATCTCAGAAGGCTTGACCGAAAGGCTTGTGATTCGGGTGCATAATCGGGAGTGTTTTGTCCCCTAGGGTAGTGTTTTGTCCCCTATTCTTTTCATTGTGGCTGTGGCTGGGCTACCTGCAGCACTAAAACAAGTTCGACGACGAGCTCACGCATCATTGTACGCTGGCAATGTTTGCATCTGGGTGTCCGGATATCAACATAAGCGACTGGCAGTGATGGCTCAACAGAGTGTTCACACCATGCAGAAATATTTGTCCTCCGTCGGACTGACGCTTTCGGCCGACAAGTCCTGTTTCGTTCCTTTGCCTAGGAACCGGTGATGGGCCACCCGTGTTAATGCAACATTGGGCAGCCTTTCTATCAGTCAAGTCACTCACGTGCGGTTCCTTGGTGTCATCCTCGACAGTAGACTGTATTTGCGACTGGAAGTCGACATGCCCATATCGGCTCTGCTTCCCCGTGTGAACATTTTGAGGAGGATTGCTGGAGCTAAGTGGAGGAATCACCCGGCGTCCATGATTAAGGTGCACTCAGCACTGATTTTGAGTCGTATTCTTTACCACTTGCCCCTGATCTCCCTTTAAGAATCCAAGTATGAGCGCTTCGAAGCGTTGCATAGAAAAGGGCCGAGGACAGAAATTGGAGTTTCTCAGGGAGCGGAAAACGAGAAGGTCATACGGGAGAGCCAGTCTCCTACACTCTGCTTGATGGCGTCACAGAGGTTACTGACGCAGGTAATGCGTCCAGGGGAAACCAGTGATGGAAGGGCAATAATAAGGCGACTTCGAGCAAGGCGGCCTCTCATGCACACAGTAGTGTTCTTAGCGCTCTGAGAATATTGTGCCATCAGTGGCCGTGGAAAATTCCCATCTCAATGACAACGTGGTCTTAACGAGAACTTTCGGTGTCAGCTACATGTTCCTCACATGAGGGTCAAGCGAAACACGCCAGTGGAAGCAGCAAGATGTTTGGTTCTTAAACATTTGGACTACTCTTATC
This sequence comes from Haemaphysalis longicornis, assembly GCA_013339765.2. Classification (NCBI taxonomy): domain Eukaryota; kingdom Metazoa; phylum Arthropoda; class Arachnida; order Ixodida; family Ixodidae; genus Haemaphysalis; species Haemaphysalis longicornis. The sequence continues at coordinate 98,429,955 of CM023450.1, read as the reverse complement.
CCAATCACCTTCACATTTTTAGAGATGGCTCAGTCAATCCGCACAGAGAAGTTAGTGCAGCGGCGTATGTCGTTCCCGACGCGCAGGTTTCCTGGGCAGCACGCCTGGATCATGTGATGTCCTCCGCCAAATCCTAGTACAATGCCATCGCGGCTGCTTTGAGGAAACTTAAGTCATATAAGCCGCAGGAAGTTGTAATTCTGACTTATTCAAAAGCAGCACTACAACGTTTGCAGCCTGGCCTCCCCCCGATAAGGGTCTATCAGCGTTCCTTGCGGATGTTGCAAGAACTCAGCAGCAAGGGTTTTAATGTGCGGTTTCAATGGATTCCATCCCATGTTGGCGTCAAGGGCAATGAGACCGTTGATCAGATGGCACAGAATGCGCTGCAATTTGCAACGACTGTTCAAGTTTCCACCGATCCCTAGAACAACTTAAGGCTAACAGTCGTCGAACAGTTCAAGTCGCTGGGAAATCCCTATCACCATCCTTGCGTCACAGAGGGACTTACATGATCGGAGGCAACATTGCTGTACCGCATCCGAACGGGCTCAGCGAAGACCACGGCATGGCTATTCAAGGTGGGACTCGTGCGATCGCCTCTGTGTTCGTTATGTGCAGTGATAGGGGATGTACACCACTACGTAATGTGTTGCCCAGAGCATGATGTCGAGCGGACTGCAATGCTCTGAGCGATTCCTAAGCTGGCAGCCCCACACAGCACTATGGACCACATCGTCTTCCCAAGGTGACATTGGATGCTTCGCAGAGACGTGTCGCGCCTTCTACTAAGCTTCCTTCAGGAGACGGAACTGGAAAACTCGTGGTGAAAGGACCCTAACATTGACTAATTAGGACGAGCTTGGGCGCAGCAATTGCCGGCATATCCAGTCAGGCTAAACCAAACTGATCCCGTACAACAACCACCACCATCACCAACACGTTGAAAATTACATAGAAATCAGGGAAGGTAAAAAAGATGTTCTCAAGATACTGTGTATACACAGCTGCTTTCAAGGGCCGTCGCTCCCGGCTGCGTTTATTTCTCTTTACTTGCTTCTCCTCGGAGCAGCGCCCTAACGTGACAATGGGTTCTCTGTGCGAGAGCCCATTAATTTCAACGCTTTACAGAAACTTTATAACTTGTGACATCCGCTCCCAACAGGATAAACTTTACCGCGAAAAAAAAAAAGGGTGACCAACAAGACGTTCAAGGATTCAACAACCCTATTTTACAATTGGGAAAAAAAACGGCGGCGACAAACTTCGCCCATACAACTTTTGAAGGGTTTTATACATGGTGAGAACAGCAGCGAGTCATCCGGCGCGTTGTTGGCATTGAAATGTCGTTGCCGCGACACTTCTTTCCACTGAAGAAAATGAAGAGGTACTTATGCTGGCTGTTCGTTAGGGCTATGTTCGAACTCTGTCATAACTAAACTTCATAGCGGGATCTTGGACGCTATAGGCGTGTCCTGGTAAATGTCTGTGTTTTTCCGACATTGAAATCAATTGCAGTGTTTTTATAATTTTTTGTTATTTAAACAAGTGGTCCATTATTAAACAAATGCCCCCTTTTTAACAAGTGGCCAGCACAGGGTCAGTTACGGCAGTTGACGCACCAAGATAACTCTTTGTTTTATTAAACCCCGCTCTTTGTTTTTTGCTAAAAGAGAAGTGACGCTCGCAAAGGCGCGCAAGCTTTTTGGCGGGCCTTCGCCAATGGCGTAGCTGTGTTAGCGCCTATTTGGGGAAACATCGCAAATATAAAAGATTAAAACCGCAGATTTCTCTTTAGAAGGACTTTAAAGGTTGAAACGTCTTTTGTGAGGGCGAAGAATGTGAACAGAGTCTTTTTTTATCAAAGCGCGAAGCCAGGAAAGCAGCGGGAGTAGCGGATCACAAGGCGCGGAGACGCTTTTCGAAGGCGTGATTTCAGCCGCTTATAACTTCGGTACAAACAAAATGATGCAACGTGTTTTTCAGCAGTATTGTTAACGTTTTCGAGGAGGCTCCGTTCACCAATTTTGTAAGAAAGGGAGACCGGCTTTTCTTTATTTTGATTTTAAAGTTACACATTCTTAGAAAAAGCACAGCAGTCAGTCTTTTTTCTTTTTGCGTGTATTCATAATTTTTCTAGACTAGCGATATTTTAGGGATATGTTTAGAAATATCTGGTCGACATCACCTATCACTGACAAGTTGGTCACAATTACACATACGGAGTTAATTGGCGTATTCATGGGAGGGCAGGGCATGTAATGCGAAGGCAAGATAACCGTTGGTCATTAAGGGTAACAGAGTAGATCCCTAGAGAAGGGAAGCGTGGCAGGGGGCGGCAGAAGGTTAGATGGGCAGATGACATCAAGAAGTTTGCGGGAATAAATTGGTCGCAGTTAGCACAGGACCGGGATAATTGGAGCTGTATGGTAGAGACCTTTGCTTTGAAGTGGGCGTAGACAGTATGATGATGATGATGATGATGACGATGATGATGATGACGATGATGATGATAGCAGATACGAAGATAGGGGCCATCAAAGTTAGCGAGAATCTGGCGTCTGGCCTGATTTCACAATTTTTGTCTGATGTATCTGTTGAAGACGTGACGGACAACTTGTTTTGACCTTTGTCATTTTGGTGTAGTTTTTGTTTTCAAGAAAATCTTAGTCAGAACGATCAAACCTTGCCGTGGGCGCAGCCGCAAATATGAAAAACACTGCAGCCACCCGAAATTGCGCATCAGAAGCGCCACCTTTGTAAATTTTTTTCTCGCGAAGCACGCACGCTAGAGGAAAACGGATTGCAGTTGTAAGGTATTCTCTGGCTTGCGCATAATTCGTAAACATATGGGGGGGGGGGGGGGGGGAATGCGCGTGTACATGAATGTTCGTTTTCTCGTCGAGTCACCCAACTGAGGCTACCCTCCTGTTTGAAGGTATGCTTCCCCATCGTCTAAGAGAGAGAGAGAGAGAGAGAGAGAGAGAGAAAGAGAGAGAGAGAGAAAAGTTTGAGATGCCGGCGAAATTCCGGGCCTATTCCTCCAGATCAGGCTTACTCGAAAAAGCTCATTTTGTCGGCCATCCCCAAAGAGCAGAAATAGCCGCATTCGCAGTCATCGCCCCGTTCGTACTATACATAGACGCCTCCTTTTATTCATGAGCTGGATCTGGCGGAATCCACGCTATCTCCAAATGTTCGGGCTTACGTGCGCGCGTGCGTGCGTGCGGGACATTGTAACCAGGCCAGTTTCTCGCTATTTTTTTCGCAGTGTTTATCGCTCAGGCTTAAGAAATCGTGCGCTGGTGGTAGTGGTTTTTTTAGTAGGTACGTTGCTTTATGTGTCCGCTAAAGCAACTCCATGAAGTGTCAACGATGCCGGCGCTTCGAATTTGTAGTTCGGACTTACGTTAAGAAAAATCTCGCACATTTCTGTCCATGCGGGAAATCGGCAGCAATGCGTGAATCACGTCGGTGCAGGACAGGCGAATTGTCCGAGATGCCAATGCAGTTGGGACCAAACGGGTAGGGAGTTCTAAAAGTGGGATCGTTTTTACATTTCAATGCAAGGCAATTTAAATTCGAGCGCCCGGTGACGTCACACAGGAAGCGCTTGAATCGCTCTGAAGCCCCAAGCAAAAGGCAGATGGGAAGGGGAGAGGAGGGTTCTTCGTAGTGTTGGAATGTTATATAGGTTCTGAATGCTCCTCCCTAAATGCTGCAGCCGCACCACCAAATGTATATGAGGTAAGTTTCAATAAAGTAAGTTTCAATATAACGCGTTCAGAAATTCGTTGTGTTATCCCCACTAAAAATGTATATCGCCCCATATGTTTTTGGAGGACGACGGCGCAAATAAAAGGGCTGACATTTTCGACTACTGAAAATGGTATTAATGTTGGCACTTTTTTGTTGTGGTTGTTTTTGTATTGAAACGTAAACGATGGGCGGCGTAGACACTTGTGCAGCCGTGCGTAGTCGGGATGGTGTTCCACCAAGCCTAACTCACTATAAGTGCAGAGCACTTTAGGGGCTCGCCTTGTCGTAGCTCGCTGCAACGCTGGATGTCAAGCGACTGGCGGGATGGGGTGGCGCAGTGAGATAACGGATCCAAGTAGAGCCCTGCGTACCGTCGTAGGCCATCCCGCGCTTGTCATACATCTCCCCGTTGTTTAGCGTTAAGAAAACTGCAGGTACAATTGAGGCAAAATATACGCAATTAATCGGCACCGCCCGCGTTCATTTAGTTAGAAACACTCGTCGAGTGGGTTTTTACGATGGTAAGCGAAAAAACATGCCGGTGCAATGGCGGCACGTGCGGGAGGAAAAGCAAGCACAAAAAGAACAGAACTCCTGCTGACGCAGTTTCAGGCAGGGGTGCGCGAGCAAAGTGAAGGCGGGAAATTTTAATTGCGTTCGGTGGTAGCAGCGAGCGGATAACCACGCTACAGCACATTATGGCGAATCACTGTTCAGCGCTTCCGTCAGCTTTCACGTTGAGTGGAACGGCCTGAATATTTTTATTACTACATTTGATAACGAAACTGGTAAGCACATCGTGCGTTTGAAGGAAAGACCACTGAACTGAGGAAGTTTTTTTTTATATAAAGGTTTAGGCACCAAACAGAACCCAATATTATTTCGGTCTATATTGTGTAATCTAGTTGTTCCAACATAGTTGTTCTAACTACTATATACTGACTTCCTTTTTTCTGGGGGGCGGGTTGGTTGGGCAGAGTATCTCTTGTACATCATATATAATGCAAATAAACGGCCGTTGTGCCCATTAATTACTAACGAGAGAAGGTAAGGTCTTCGAGCAATGGAAATACACGAATTAATTGCCCTTTTTCTGATTCAGTTGGCGAGAAAGCAGACGAAGGGTTATAAAAATGACGGTAAAGTTAAAATGGGAGAAAAATGCAATCTGATAGGTCGTTATGATGGGGCTACCAGCTACTATTTTTATTAACATCACCACAACCAATTCATATCTACTCCAGTAATGTAATCACTCCTGCTTTTTTTTTTGCATGGTTTATTCTGGTATGGCATATATTAGGGGGGCTCTGCCACATAGAGCCGCGCCATGCGGCAAACCGACCTTTGAGGAATTAGACGCTCCGGAGTGACGAACCCCTGGACAATCACTCCCAAATTTAACAACGCAGATGGTTGCCATTTTTCACCCCATAGCGAAAGTGTATATTATGCACGGAGTTAAATTGGGCGGGTACTTTCTAATGTCAAACTTTTAAAACAACGTAAAAACAGGATGGAGAGAGGAAAGCAGTAAACGAGCGCTGGCTACCGACTGCCGCGTTTATCTTGCTCTGTCCTACATATTTAAAAAGACCCTGCGACGCTTGCTTCAATCTCTTTTTTAAAATTATTAAATGCTTGCCGAACGTAGTCACCCAAACACACCCAGTAGTTAAATTAGGAGAGGGCAAAGTACATCAGCCAAAAATTACTGGTCTATGCCCATAAGATAACTTCGAAACTTGCTCAAAAGATTTCTCTCTCTTTTCCTGGTCTTGACATTCTTCGACCGCCCGAATTACGTTACTTTTTGCCGGTTTTTCCTTCACAGCGGCTTTTGGCCGGCTTTTGGCCGGTTTTCCTTCAGTTGCAGAGGTGAGCGCTTTTCGATAACAACTTTAAAAATAAAGCCACGTAAACAAAGCAGAAACGGAAGGCGTATCTGGTGCGACGAGCAAATTCCCAAGTGTCGCTCCGTGCTGGCGATACCTCTAGCTTTCGCAGTGGTTCCAGACGCGAAAGAAATAGTGAAAGCGTTTATTGAAAGTGTTGCAGGGTCCCTTTAAAGGCCAACTGCACCCAAGGTTTCGCCAACGTAATAATTATGTCATCGGATTGTACACATTCAAAGAGTGCTAACTGCCAAATACTGCGCTTCAAACAGGAACGCGGGCGACGCAGACGGCTCGTTAAGCGTGGCGTTTTTCGGAACCGAAACCGGAAGAGCAAGCGGCCATTACCGGCAACCGGACGTGACGTAGGTAATGGAACGGTAGCGGGTGTGCCCGTGCCGGCGGCCACTTGAGGCAGCCTCCAAATTCCCGTAGTTGCGTCATGTTTCGCACTGTTATTTTCCACAAAAGAAGTTCGACTAACATTTTGCCGAGGCTTATGAAGTTATGCGCAATTCCGACTTTGCGGTGCTGTCAACCGAGATGCAATAGACTGAGGGCAGTTATTTTTGCCTTGCTATACCGGCGGGAGTAGCAGTTCTTGGCGTTGCGCGGAAAAAATCAGGTTGTTTGATATCGAAACAAGCTTCGGTTACCCGGCGCCTCAGCCCATCTTTTTTTTTTTTTTTTTTAGACGGCCGTGCGCAGGTCCTCGCCAGCAGCATGGTTCCGGCGTCGGCGTTAGAGCATGTCGACCATGTTAGAAACAACCCAGAAATGTTAGAAAAAATCGCAGACTTTGCCCTAAAAAACGGTCTCTCTAAAATGGTTTAATAGCTGACCGACCTTTTCAAGTTGACCAGTCACAAATGAACACCGGTGCGCTTCCATCTTGCCACACCAGCCGTAATGCGCCATCAAGAACTATGCCGGACACCCCTCCCCTTATGGGAAGGCCAGTGTGAGTGTGTGCTGCTCCAACAGCCTCGAGAGACAGCTACATTGATAGTGAAACTTGAACATTACTTAGATGTACAACTCATCAGTGACGTCTTTCTTAATCCCCTTTTCCATTCATTACCCGTACGGCTTTCTAGCCTCCTCTGTGGAATGAAGTCCTTCATTCATTCATTTTTTTTTACGGGAATGAACAGCGCGCGGGCGGCGATTAATGATAAACTATTTGTGCTGTGTATTTACATACAGACTGCTTTGTGAGTAATTGTTCATTAACTTTCGCCTCGCTATACATCGAGGATTGGATTGTAGATTTGGTTTGAAAGCGTATGGCGGCTTCCAAAGCTAGATGAGGCACTTGAAGCGCGAAAAATTTAGGCATCTTCCTCAATTTGGAACTTTCACCAGGGACATGAGCAGTTGATAAGATTCCAATTTCAGGTAAACCGAATGTAACTATCTACAAAAGTAACTACTTCATTTCTTTAACGAAAGTAACATAATTTCTCATTCGATTCACGGCCGCGGCGGCCGCTTTTCTGATGGAGGCGAAAAGCAAAAACGCCCGCGTGCACGAGATTTCGGCGCACTTTAAAAATCCCCAAGTGGTCAAAATTAATCCTAAGCCCTGCACTACGGCGCGCCTCATCACCTGCGTTGCGTCGGCGCGTTAAACCATCAATCAATCAATCAATCAATCAATCAATCAATCAATCAATCAATCAATCAATCAATCAATCAATCAATCAATCAATCAATCAATCAATCAATCAATCAATCAATCTAATTTCTCATTTAGCAGAGGAGCAGTTTCGTTAGCTTTCGCACTTCGCGAAGACTACGACTGGTATTTGTGCGGATGTGTTTGTTAACATGAGCAAGGCTGGTTTTAGCGAACTTAGCGAGAGAGGGAAAGGTAGCCCTAAATGTTTCTACCGGCGCGTAGAAAAACTCAAAGCTAGGTCGTCAAACTTTTGGAGGTGCCTAAGGGTTAAAGGCGAAGTAGAGCCAGCCCAGATACAGCAACTTGAGATTGCCCGCGAGAGGGCAAGCGTGCTGGAATTTATAAAAGATTTTTGGTGTCAGATCCAATCGGGATGGTAAATGGAGAGGCAAGTGCTCCTTTCGCGCCATTTGTTATGAGAAAAAGCAAAATTTTCGAGTAAGAAAGTTTTGCCAACTTTAGAAAAATCGCAAGCAAGCGCATAGTTTGTTGGCTTCTAGAAAAATGGAGGGTACTGCTACCTGCGCGGTTTGTTTTAAAACATGTGGTGCTCATGGCGGGACAGTGCGGTGATGTTGCAGAGAAATCCCCAGTGAACGCATGTCTGCGTGCCAGTCGCCGGACAAGCTCGAGCTCTTCGTGACAAGTTCCCCTTCTCTGTCACAGGCAATTCGGAATTTTTTTCGTCGTCTCACCTCCTGGTACAAATGTCATCTTCTCGGAGCTACTTTGAACGTTCGCAGTTATTGTGCTAAGTGGGTATCCGGCTTAGAACTTCGCTATGGTGACTTTTACCTCTTCAGCAACTTATTGTGATCAAATTTGGGCAAAGAAAAATTGGAGTGCTGTTGGCGTTTAAAGGCCCAGTATAAAAACCATTTTGTTACACTAAAATATATGAAAGTGCGTAAAACACATAAAAACTTAAGAATGTAAGCAAAATCACCTTGATTTCCGTTCAGATTCAATAATACGGGCAGTTATCTGGCTAGAGGCTGTTCTTCGTTTGGTTCTTTTATGCTTTATTTAGTCTCATATTTCGTTGTCCGTTAAAACTAAGTGTAACCCTGCACCTTTTTTTCGGTATACCATTTTGTAATAATAAATACGCAGGTTGGGGGTCACAGCCAGCGTATATATCTTTCCGTCTCCTCTCCGCTTTTTGCCCTGTTTTGAAACGTAGTTACAAACGAAGTGGCCGTCCTTCTACCTTAGCATACGGATTAATAGTGGGCCTTGTAAAATTACAAACACCGATCCTAACAAAACGCATAGGGTAACTTTGTACACGTCTTTGGGTGTAACTACTATGAAGTTGGAAGATTTTTTCACCGCCACTATTTTTATGCAGTATCTTTCAGATTTGCCTAACACCAACATATCGTCTTGCAGAAAAAAATATAATGAAAAACTGCTACAGATACTGCTCAACGACCGCAGCAGCTGTAGCAAACGACTGTCGTTGATAAAATATTTGTCTTAGATTTGAATTTTATTTCCAAAGGAGGCATACGAGATACATGAGTGGGTAAAAACACAGTACGTATCTTCCTTTATATAATCATAACACAACTTTATATCACCTCGTATCGCTAGCTAGTTGGTCATTTACGCACCACACAGAATGCCCTTACGATAGTGGGAGATAAAATTCACCCCACATTTCTTTAATGGACCAAGCCAAAAAATCCTTACGGGAGAGTCAACGCTTTATAGGTCGTACCATTTAAGCGCACGGGCTTTCACTCACTCCGAAGTATACGGTACACCGATTATTCTTTCTCCAGTCGTTGCTCCCGTTCAACTGACGTCCATTGCAAAGGTCAAATGCCATGTGAATGTTCAATTGCCCAGGGCCTCTTCTCTTCGTCAAAGGAACACAAAGTACGGTGCGCTAGCACTACGGCCAGCGAGTCTATCACGTTTCAGAATCCCAAACTCAATGAAGAAGGGACAGGCAGTCACATTAGCCCCTCTTATCTGATTCTCAGTCTCCACATCCTACGCTTTATTCGCCCTCCCTTCGACCTTCCTTGCTCTCAAGGCGGACAGCCGACGGTGGCGTGATTACACGCATTACCCTGCAACAAGGTCCCACACACGAACTCTACCCGGTGTCATGTCGCCTACCTAATAAACTTACGAGGCAGAAAAGAAGGACAGAGTGGAGCACCAGATGCACCGAAAGAGGTGCTACATAATAATTAGAATGGTTGGTGCCCTATCTCATAGGAACTATTGCTTGTTCGTAGGAAGAAAAAGGAAATAAAAAGCCTTGTGCCGTTTCCAGCCAGCCACGAGGCATCTCGAACTTCTAAGCGGAAGTGAGGCGATCTTTTGCAGATGGAAATGCCGTTCGTTTGCCTTGTGCAGTGAATCTTTAACGCATGTTCATTAAACGTCAAAATGGAATGTGTGGGAAGGCTTTAACTAGTGGTGTCTCCGACATCACCGCGATGACTTATAAGGTCATTGTACGCACGCTCCAGCCACTCACAATTGTTTTCTGGAGCAACACGATTTGCAGAAGTTCCGGGTGAGCTTTTTTGCAAAAAAAAAAAAAGCGATTGACGGAGAGAGAGGAAGCAAACACCAAGGTACCCTACCCAAAAGATCTCGAGGAGAACATAAACTGTGCCAGCCACAACACCGACAGCTCAGGTTGTTTTCCACGAAAGGCTAGTGCAGTCGTTGATAGACGTGTAGTTGGAAAGAGATCTCGAGCTGTTGGGGAAAAGCCCACTGTGCCTTGAAACTGCTGCCCTTTTTTTTTTGACGCAGTTCACTCAAGAATAATGCTGCATTCGTTTTTAACAGTTTGTTTAGGTTTGTAGACTTCTTCATTCTTCTTTATCCATGCGAACATAAAAAATACATTTAGACGTGATAAGCAAACAAATGGTGACAGTTACTACCCCACTTACTAGATAAGTGTCGCATTACAGAATATGAGGCCTGAGCTTATTTGGGTGGGACGAAACATTTTACAAAAGGAAGTCCAGCGGCTTGTTCCCGGGGTTCCAGCACTTCCGCTATTGAATATTATCACGGGCTAGTTTCTAATTTTGTGGCAGCAGGCACTCCGTGCGACTCAAAGTTAGAGAAGAGGACTCGAAGCACTTTTCTGGTACACGCAACTACGTTTAATGAGTTGTAAATGCGATTAAAGAGGCTGCAAAACTTCTGATAAAGGTTTTCATTATTTCCTTTCCGTCTGGAAGCACTGCGATAGGCTTCCGACGCAAAAGCCATATCTTGATCTGTGGACGTAAAAAAAACCGGCGTGTCACGCAGTTCGGTTGACTGAGACGTGAACTGACGTCATTCTTTAATGTTGCGGCAACAACAGTTGCGGCAACAGTCTGAACCTGACCATAGCTGTACTTAATCCCCAGCAGGGAACAGTGCTGCGTGATTTGCTCGTCGTAGCAGGTACGCCTTCCGTTTCAACTTCGCTTTTGTGGCTGTCTTTTTAAAGTGGCTATCGAATGCGTTCATTCCTGCAACTCAAGGAACGCAGGCCAATAGCCGCTACGCCACCGTAATTACGTAATTCGAGCGCTCTAAGAACGCCAACACCAGGAAAGAGACAAAAATCTTTTGAGCAAGTTTCAAAGGGATCTAATGGGCATGGAGTCATTAATTTGGGCCTGGGGTACTTTGCTACCCCTTAATCTAAGTACTGAATGCGTTGGTTGATTACGTTGTGCAAGCATGTAAGACTTCTAAAAAAGTGGAATACGTGTTGCAGGGTCCCTTTAATGTGCAACTGAACGCCTCTGTGTGCTTCTGAGCTCGGCTGCCAAAACACGTCTTTCCGATGAATACTCGGGGCAACAACAAAGCACATGGTCGATTGTCTCTTCAACCTCGCAGGCGTCGCAGTGGACACACAACAGTTCAAGCTAGAGACTATTCTAGGGCAAAGACCCCTACAATCGACTTCGCAGAAGGCAACAAAAGCCCTTCTGCGTTTTATGAAGGACACAGGTTTAGCTGAGAGACTCTAGTGCCCACGAAGGGACTAAAGTGGGTGCGCGACCCCGCTCCTATCCCCCTTTTTCGCCTGCCATCTCTTTTATCCCCTAAACACCCCTTCCCCAGTGCCGAGTAGCAATCCGGGCTCTAAGCCTAGATAACCTCTCGGCCTTTCCTTTCGCTTTTCTCCTCCTCCTCCTCTGTGTGCTCTTTCGAGTTTTCCGGTGCGAGTAATTTGTTCGACTTTCCTTCGGGTATGTATATCGATCTCTACGTTTCAATTCGTGCGGCCTATTTTTGGAGTTTCTCCGTTAGGATGTCGGCTGCACACAGGAATCATTTGAATGGCATTGTTGAGAATTTTGCTCCCACGTCGACTGGCCTGGCTCGCTGGGGAACCTTGCGCCGTAGCGCGAGGCCAGCGCGATTCGTGCTTAATGCACTTTTCTCTGTCAAAGTGGCTGTGCGCATGCGCAGGCGTTGCCTAGCACCGCGGTTTTTGTTCGCATGGCCGTAATGATGAGCCACAGTATCGTAGCTGGTTGCCGACAAAATATTTGATACCGGCCTTTACGACTGACATTCCGAAACAAAATCGAGGGGACTTGGCCCACGGATGCCCTTACATTAAAAAAGAAAAACCAAGGGTATCTTGCACCTTGCGTCGCAGATTGCGCGAAATGCGGGAGCATTTGGTCATCATCCGCATTTTTACATAAATGTTTCGTTGAAACCCGCAAAAAAAGCGAGTAAAACAGCGGCCCGTACCGTTATGCGAGTACGTAACCCTCGCTAGCCCTACCTCTCCCAGAGGTTTCAGTCTTTCTACCAAGGGCCGTAGCCAATGTCCACCAGATAAGAAGGAAGCCTGCTTGCAGGTAATCGTTTAGAGGTCGTTTTGCTGACGCGAGCCAGCAGCTTAAATAAAAAGCCCGGAAACGTCATCCTGCCGAGGCCTCCACAAGACGTCCCTGCCTAATCTTACGGGCGGATAAGACAATGGTAATATGCAGAGAAGCGTTACTCTTATCTCGGGGTAGATTCCCGTGCACCGTCTGTTCCCTTGAGGCAATGCGAATAAGCGGACATGTGCGTTTGACAATTTAATCATTCACACTTAAGGTGAGTACTGCACAGACGCATATTGATTTTTGATTGCAGGGTTTAACGCACCGACGCAACGCAGGCGGTGAGGCGCGCCGTAGTGGAGGCCCCGGATTAATTTTGACCACCTGGGGATCTTTAACGTGCGCCGAAATCTCGTACACACGGCCGTTTTTGCTTTTCGTCTCCATCAGAAAAGCGGCCGCCACGGCCGGGTATCGAACGCGCGACCTCGTGCTCAGCAGCACAACGCCTTAGCCACTGAGCCACCGCGGCGGATACGGACGCATATTGATCGCAAAATTACTAAGCCCCCATTTCCCTCTCTCGCATCATACAAATTGGCACCTAACAACGTTTTCTCGAGAAATCTCAACATATGCGTGCTTGGCGGAGTAACCCTAACCATCTACGTTTTCTCAAAGAAAATGTGGTGTTTTTGTGACTAGTGTTAAGGATGATACTGAATAAAAGAAGCAGAGCTGCACGGGCACGGGGACACGGGCCCAGCTCGCGCCTCGCGCTCGTGGCACTGGCTCGTGATCAGCACAGCGATCGGGCGACCGGCTGTGTGGCACCCTTCTCGCGTCGCATCCGAGACGACTAGCTCGCCGGAACTGCGGATTATGGCGTAATCGAAGCTTCGCGTGGTCGAGTATAAAAAAATGGCAGCATCTCCATTTCGTGGATGATGGCGAGGGTGCAAAGTACGGAGACTCGAAATGACATCCAAGTTGCGTACCGAGTGACATCCGATTTGCGCCCCGACCGTCATTCGATATGAGCCGTAAGTTGCAGTTTCATTTAATAGGTAGTTCCCGACAGGTTTTCTCTTGATGGTGGTGTGCGCACGGATGGACACGGACGGACATTGGGAGGTCCTAAGTTACTCCGCAACGTTACAGGCGAGGGAGTAAGCCGTTTGACTTTCGGGTACTAACCCGCGGGCGTAGCCTAGTACTGGGTAAGACGGCTGACACTAACTCTGTCTGGTCTACCAGACACAGGCTCGAATCCTACCGGTGCCTGTGTAATTTTTTGCGATTGTAAATGCTGTGCGCACGGACGCGGACGGATATTGTGAGGTCCTAAGGTGCTCCGCACGTAATATATCACGCAGGTCGATTCACAGTGATAATCGCACAAGCGCAAAAACGAGATGAAATATTGCTTCACCACTGCAATCGTCGCTGAAGCAGACGGTACAGCAGACAAGCGTCCGTTTGCGTCCTTGCGTGCCTTTCTAGCAGAGGAGGATATTGGCGACTGGTGGGGCGGTGCCACTATCTTTGAAAAAAGTGAATCATATAAGATGCCTTCACTGCCATGCGATCTGCAGCACTTCCGATGAACACTGCCACACCCTTTCCTTCCCAGCTGGAAGCACTGCGAAAGCTATAGTTATCGCCAGCACGGAGCCGCACTGCGTGATTTGCTTGCCGCAGTAGATATGACTTATATTCCTCTTTCGCTTTATGTGGCTTTCTTTTAAAGTGACCATCGAATGCGTTCTTTGCCGCAACTGAAGGAAATCAGACCAATAGCTGCTACACCGCTGTAATGACGTAATTCCAGCGGTCGAAGAACGCCAAGACCGAAAGGAGAGAAAAATCTTTCGAGCAAGTTTCCAAGTTATCTGATGGGCACACAGCAGTAATTTTTGACTGAGGTTCACTGCGACCCCCTAATATAAGTACTGCATGTGTTGGTTGACTACGTTTTGCGAGCATTTAAGATTTGGAAGAAACTTCAGAAAGGTGTTTCAGGGTCCCTTTAACCACATTAACACGAACCTCCGTAATTTAAGCGCGTGAACTGGTTAGACCCCATAAGCCACCTATGTGAAAATATTTCTCGACCGTCGGAGTAGGACAACGTTAAGCAGAAGGATTGTAAAAAAAGAGAGCTCCAGAATTTAACGTCACGTGCACTATCCTCCCTACGTCACAGTGCACAGCCCGTCGAATCTTGCCGAGCTCCGCACCGCAGAGCAGAGGCCATGCGTGGGCCCAAGTGTACAGCGAAGTACACGCCTCCAGCGTCGTTGTCCTCTCCCGAGACCGGACTTATCACCCGAAGGCGTCGTGTTCGTAATGGAACAATAGGGTCACACGCAACCTACGCAGAGAAAGACAGAGTTTAATTGTCTGTCGAGCTTTTAGATACTGTAATAGGAAGGCGAGCGAAGAGCCAAACAATAGAGACAACGCTCGTCGTGTTGGATATTAATGAGCCACCTCTTTGGAAATAGCTGCTGGCCTAAGTGAACAAAAAATGAAGAAAAGAAACGCGGGGAATAATGCTCGCCGTCGATGGACGGTTCCCGGGGGCGCCACGACTGTGGCCTGAAATAAGACGCAGTCGCCTTCTCGGATCAATGTTCTCCAGAATTTTTGTGCAGCCAATAGGGGACACTGACCGAGCGACACGTTTGTAACGGGCAGAGGCTACAATTTACGGCTAGGTTTCAAGAGGATTGAGCGCCGCGATGCATGGCGTTCTGTTTAATGTGCCCTGAAAGGTACCTACCCTGCCTCAATTTCTCGAGCGATTCGCGCTGGCCTCCACAGTAAACCCCTGGCTCTAATCATGCCCCATGCACGTAACGAGGGCCGCCGGATAGAGAGGGCACTAGCCGTCGGGGAAAAACTGCTGATCTGCAAAGACGTTCTCTTCGTCGGTGCTGCGGAATATTGACACCGTGAATACTCCGCAATATCAACGGTAAGCCGACCAATGCTTTTACCTAATACTTTATCCCCACGTACCTGGTACTTCCGAGCTAGTACTTTATCCCACCTTGAATGAAAGGCCATGATACTAGCCAAGGGATGCGTAGGGATAAATATTGTATTAAGACAAAGGGGATGCAGGAAGAAAAAATCCAATTAAATGGCTGCCTTGGTCTTTCGATTTGTTTTGTTATGAA
Organism: Haemaphysalis longicornis; assembly: GCA_013339765.2. Classification (NCBI taxonomy): domain Eukaryota; kingdom Metazoa; phylum Arthropoda; class Arachnida; order Ixodida; family Ixodidae; genus Haemaphysalis; species Haemaphysalis longicornis. The sequence continues at coordinate 98,414,609 of CM023450.1, read as the reverse complement.
GCCTGGACTGGTATAAACAAGGTGGTACCTGAGCGCTGCAAAATGGGTTTACTCTGATAACTTTCCAAGAGTCTGTAGCGGGCTTGAAGTCCACACGAAAAATTGGCGGCGTGGGGAGATCTCTTGGCTGTGGTTGCTGAATGCTGGCCGGAGTTTTTTGTGCATTTCTTCTCGTTACCAACCCCTTTGCATTTGGCGTAATAAATCTGTCACCACGCGTGCATAATCACAATAACATGTTGGTCCAAGCAAGGCGGCAGCTGTTGCGCTGCCCTTTGAAGACCATGCAAACTTTCTCGACATTTCTTGGGCATTCATTGCGAAAGTAGGTAACTGTTGCAAGCCCCCCGCCAGCTGGTCCGCCGTACCGTGGGCAATCAGCCGCTATAGAAACCGGGCACTACAGTAAACAGTCCGCATTGGAGGAGGAGGAGGAGGAGGAGGAGGGGGGATTGAGGGGAAGAGGAGGAGTAGGTAGAAGAGGAGGAAACTCTTTAATAAACTGAAGAAGTTAGCCAGGCCAGCCTGCCGACTTGTTGCACCAGATAGGGTTGAAAGTGGCGATGCGAAATTCGCTTGCACACTCAAATAAATACAAACACAAAACCACATGCGATACGCATACACACAATCAGGCAAAACACTTGTATTCAAGAATATACAATGTTCTGTCGAGTCCATTGTCGTGAAACGAAGTTAACACCGCTTTTGGTGCGCTACGTGCGGTTCCTGAACTTGACCACGGGCCGAGAACCTCCAACACGGAGATCTGGGTGGGCAGAGGCAAACCCAGAGAAGCCTTCACGGTGTTTCTTTCAAGTTCAAAACGAGGACATGCGCATAGTGTGTGTTGCAGGTCCTCGCGAACTGCACAAATCGGGCACAAAGGGGAGGAGGCCTGGTGAAGCTGAAAAGAAAACTCTTCGTGTAGGCCACATTTAGTCTAATTCGGTGCGAGACAGCTTCGTCACGCCTACTCTGAGCACTTGGTATTCTGAAACTGCAGACTGGGTTCATTGATTTGCCGTATATGTGGGCGTCAGTTTTGTTGGGTCGACCCTGAGGGAACGCTCGGAGCTTTTCGCTACCAAACAAGTAAGCAAGAGCCGCTCGCTACATTTCACCTCGTCAAAGGTACTGCGGCGAGCCGCGGTGACTCTGTGAAGTTGGCTCACTCGTGCTGCATGCTCACGTGGGTACGCTCGTAAAAGCGCACTTGTTATAGAAATTACTGTTCGTATTTACGGCTATCGAAGCAAAGAGAAGAGGAAAAATTTCTCAGTACACATACATGTTTACTTACGTGCTTCGAATGAAAAACAATTATGGCTTACCCTCGCAATACGTAGGCAGACTGAAACGTCCGGAGGATTATTGTTTATTATTACATTGATTCAGTCATCGTCACTCTAGGCAAAACTTCACCAGAATCATTACTTTCCGTGGCTATGGGGCGCCCGCTCTTCTCACCTGCCGTCACGTGTCTTACTAACGCGCTGCGCTCCGCGAGACCTTTTGGTGCCGTCCGTTTTGGATGGTCAGAGAAACGTTATTTTTACGAGTGGCTTTTACAGGCGAGAATAGACGAAAGAAACTTCGGCACGAAGGATTTGCCTTTCTGCGAAAGGCAACGTTAAGTGTCGCCGGATAGATAACAGCGATGCACGCATTGAAGGAAGGAAGGAAGAATGTAGAAGAAAGGCAGGAAAGTTAACCTGACTAGAGCCTAGTTTGCTATCCTGCACGTGGGAAAGGGGAAATGGGCAAAAAAGAGAGAGGAAAAAAAGAGCAAAAGCTGGACCAGACACGTATGCCCAGCACTGAGGCACTGACAGTGACTATTCGAAAAAAGGCTACGTATGTACGTGCATTGATTGACGGCTCGCTGCTCTGTTAGCTATCGTAGAATGACCTAATTTGATCGCCGTAATCCGCGTCTCTGGGCCATATTCTCGACTCCATAAATTTGCGGTGAATGCGCCATGTTCTTTGCGTAAAATGTCAGCAATCAGTGGCGTATGCACGTATGCAGAGTACAACATGCAGAGTAATTTGACGCCTAGCTTATAAAGATCGCAACCAAGCTATCAGATATTGCGCGCAGAAGATATAAAAACACCCGGCATGTCCTACAAAAATCGGGATGGCCGCGGAGGCTGGCAAAAAAAAAACACATTTTCAAGGTTAAAATTGGCGTCAACACCACAAAGCGATCAAGTAACGTTGATCCAAAAGCTACAAAAGCGAGCGAAAATCGTGTGTGAAGCTAAATAACGCCACGAAATATTTTCCCCGTATGTATGTATTTATTACAATCGCTTTTAGTAACATAGCTGAGCTGCCTGCCCCAATGCAAGTTTTGTTGCGTTATCACCTTTCCAGCCGTCCCCGCTACCAGGCCATCGTCTGCCGCTATGTTACAAGTGTGACCGCAGAAAATATGAACGAAGCCCACACCAAGCTTAAGACTTGAGGGCAGCGAAGCTGTACGCAACCTTCACGGCCATCGCGACAGTTTAAGTCCACAATTGCAGCCGATTTGCTTCTTCGCTGCCGCAACGACCGTTAGTCCATCATTGTTGCTATAAGTGTGCGCTTCCTTCATTTTGGAGGGAATGATATTCACTGCACATCACCTTGGAAGGGCGTGCCGTATGACGTGTTTTTCTCGTTACGAGCAAGTGTTTCCACGATTACGGCGAACGCTGGAATTTTCATTTTTGGCCAATAATGGCCAATCTTCCCGAGCGGTTCTGCTTGGCTTCACAAACGTGCGCCGGGAACGCTGAGCGGTCGCCGCGAGGAATGCACGGACGAGCGCTCGGAATTTTTTAAAGACGATAGTCTTTCTTGGGCTACTTAAACCCAGGAATTTTGGTCTGTCTGTATGTCTGTCTGTCCGTCTGTCTGTGACTCGATTCAGCCCCCCGGCCAAAGCAAAACAATGCCTGCGCAATAGTCTTATATAGTCACAGCTAAATCTACCCGTCTGTGTCCGGTGTATGGTTCATACTTGTCAACATTGTTGAAGAAGAACAAGACATTACGCAAATATGATACAACAAATCAATACAGAAGTGATATTTGCAGTGTTCCTTACAAAAAACTCAAACATGCTAGACTTTTGCGAAATTAAATACTTCATCAACTGCAGAAAAAGAATTCACTTCCGCCGTCGCCTGCTGTCGCCCGCACCACTATAGCTTCTGGCGCCATTTTAAGAAATCAACCGGCAATAGTTACGCAAGGTTCCACTAGATAGGTTCCACATCCTGCTTGCAACGCACGTGGAGTAGGGAAACGCGGTTCTATAAACGTTGAAGTAGGGCGCCTGGATTTACGCGCGTCTTCGCCGTACGGCAGCGTTCGCATCGAGACACCCGGTTTGGAGCAGTGGAACGCGGGAATTTAAAATTATTTAAGCAAACCTTTGGCGTCTTTACCTTGGGAGGAGCGCGACGCAAGAAGAACAACATGAGAAGTGAGCGGGAAAGCGAAGGGAGGCATTTACTTCGCAAAAGCCGATAAAGACTATCGTCTTTTGACGGCATTTGCAACGAAAGGAGCAGAATACGCGGTCAATTTTTTTTTTTCTAACTGTCGGGAGGTCACCGTGAGGCACGCGCTCACCTGCGCGGGCACGGCATTTTCCTGGTATTTTTATCTGCGGACAGGAACAAATTACCGTTTGCTCAACAGATTCTCTGTTGAAAAGGCGGTGGGTACCATCGGCTGTATCACGCGGGAAGGACAGCGAAGAGCTACGCCTGATATCGACAGAGCGCACTGATGCCGCCGATTCCCTCATTCGTCAAGCTCGAACTCAATCAGTGCTTTAATGAATAGAACAGTCAGTTTTCTTCGTTATTTTTCTCTTGCATTCGATCGTGTGACCCTTCCAACCCCCCTCCCCCCAGCTCATTTCGAGAAATGTGGACAAATGCCACGCTTTGGATTCTTTGTAATGGAGAGAGTTGTACTGCCCTCTTCTGTTGCTGTAACGCCAAATAAATAATTGTTATGTTATTGCCAAACATAAAAACAAAATATAGGACGTTAATTTTATGCTCAATTATCGCTGACTTGGAAACAGTCAAAACTTTTATTTCTTTCGCCAGAAAAGAGGTTTAAACCGCGCGTCGTGTGAAACTGCGCCTGCTGCGAATTCACGGGAGTTAACGCGTCGAAGGTAGGTGAAATTTTCGACCCCATCCCACGGCGACGGCAGCCGCCATTTGCAAGCCGTTACGTAACAACACGTCACTTTCACGCAGGCTGAAGTTGCAGATGTGTGACGTAAACGTTGTCGCCAAATGTTGTATTGTCACGGGACATATACTTCTCAAGCATATACGGGACATATAGGGACCGGCGTACCTTGCGCTGGATATCTGATGGCCGCCATGTAAACAATGTAAATAGATTGTTCGCCTTCCTCATGGTTCATGTCATCTGCTCTGCCGCCACGTAGCAGTATTGCGTCACGTCTTCTCAGACAATCACAGAGAGGGCGTGACATACATACAAGCCGTATTGCTGTTCAATAGCAAAGACAGGCCTACGCGTTCTCACGTCTACTACATTTTATCTAGTTTGTCATTTCCCGCCAAGAATTATGCGCTTTCAATAGAGAGAAATAAGTCAAACTTCAGAACTGGTGCCAGTAAACGTCGTGAAACGTCTAAATGATGAAAGCACTCACAACCGCTTTGTCAATCGGAAGTGCGTGCCCAAACCAATCAGGCAAAGCTTCCGGCGAATTCACTGTCCACGGTGAATTTATGGAGTCGGCAATAGGGTCCTCTATGTTTGGACGTGGATCATTGCGCAAGGCACATTTATGCAACGCAGCCATTCCGATCCGTGTAAGACAGTGTCAGCCTAGACCGTCCGCGCACCACCGGGCTCAACGCGTGGTCCGAGCACGATTTCTGTGTTCATGACTTGTCTAAACGTGTTCGCGTCGCACTGCTCCGAATCAATGCAGGCTACCCTGTTCAGACAATGACACACGATTAATGGTTTCAATTGAACTTGTAAGTGAACAGCGTTTGGCAAAGGCTGAGTTTTTACACGTTTAAACTACGTTTAAGTTACCTGTAGCAAAATGCTTGGAGGTTCGTAGTATGCGCTTCAATGTGCCAACCATACAAAGTAAAACGCCTCCTTCCTTTGTGCGGTTGAAGCTTGTTGAGGCCAGTGAGAGTAATTTAAAGGTACCACGTTGAGTAGAAACAAAAAAAAGTTTATGTTCCGGTACTCCAAAAAATGCTGCAGGTCACCAACAATAAACTTACTGCAAGTCCGACGTATTTTGTATCCGCCTTGGGTAATATTAAAAGACTATGCTCAGCTGGGGATGCATCCACGCTACACCACGGTTAGGAGGTGCGTCGCAGTGGTATGCTGCGAAGGGAGAGGGATGAATATTATTTATTTATTTATTTATTTATTTATTTATTTATTTATTTATTTATTTGCATACATAAATAAATATTTTGCACGCATTCGGCAGAGGGCTTGGTACGGCTAAGAACAATATCGTAACACGTACAAAACAAACCATTCACTGTCACCTCGTATCGGAAGGACGCGATTGTGTTAATAGGCTCTATTTTTATATAGCACAGAAAAAAAAAACAGAAATTTTACACGTCGCCTGCCACAGAATGTAGAGCAAGTGCATTGATCCGGTGCGGGATTAAAGGAGGCAGAGAGATAGGTGAAGAAGGAAACTCGTACAGATAAGACGCCGCGAAGACGACAAGCCGTGCTGCGCAAAGGGGGCGTCTAATACCAGCGCACCAGCGAAGCTTCGCTTTGGTGTGCCGACGGTATGCCGCTCCATGAGTCTACTGGGGTGGAATGCTCGGCACTTATTTGTAGTGTTTTTTGCCTATACCGCGCGGCTGGCAGCCAGGCTTGACTGCGGGAGGGTCACTTGTTATAGCCGAGGAAGGCTCCCAAGGCAATCTCGTCGGATTATGTTATTTGTACCTCGGCTGCCTCGCTTCCCTACCTTCGATGCCAGCCCCTTTCCTCCACCGCCCCTCCGCGCCTTGCCACCTTATATACAGGTGTTCCGCTCTCTCCACGCGACTGGTCTGCGCAGTGGGCCTGCATGACGGCGATTAATTCCTGCGTTGGTGGTGGCGGCAGCGCAGAAGTGTTGTCGTCGTCTGAGATTGAAGCACGCGCCGGCGTTTTTTTCCCTATATAGGGAAGCAACCCAATGAGGCGGGTAAACCAGAATGGCGCCGTAAGACCGGGGCGACGAGAGAAAAGGGAAAACGGTAATGGTCGTGTGCGTGTCAAGGACAGGCATCTTGACCGAGCGAGCCATGTGCACTTACGACGACGACCGTGCGGCGCTTTTCTATGCATTTCATCCTTCGCTCATTTCTGAGCGCTTCTGCCGTGACACCTATTCATATCCATGGGCCATTAAGAAACGCGCCTGGCCGTGGTATGTAGACGGCGATGACCATTTTTCAAACTGGAGGCGTTCCCTGTCGAGTGGAAAATAGAATGTGTCCTGGTGGCGCGGGACAAACAACATCATCGTTGATCGTCGTTATTTTTTTTTCCGGCCTATTTGGAAGAAGCCAGACTTTCCACCAGCCGGACAAGGTCAGAAGATATATACTATCAGTATTAGGGGTCGCAACATTACCATCGCTCTTACACCATCCGAATAGTAGCGACAAGCACGCGTCCTCCGGAACCTGCCGTTGGCTGTTCTTCAACCCTCGAGGAAGCTACAACACGACAGCCAGAGGCTCCGCACTTTCCTCGGCATCGCGAGCTCTGCAACAGAATTTCTATGGAAGCGGAATTCCACAGAAACAGCAAACAGAAAAGCGTGTTTGGCGACTTCCAACGCAAAAGTAGCAACTCCGCGCCCTGCGTTGTCGCCCGCCCTCCTCCCCCATTCTCGTCTATCAGCACTGCCGTGTTTTTGAAGCTTCAGCCCGAAGTCGAGCCGCAATGCCCGTTGCTAAACCTCCATCTTTCCCAAACTATCGCCGCTGCCTTTTCGGCGTTCATCTACAGCTGCGTGGTTTAGTGGTGTGGCCAGCGCGCAGCGCTTTGCGTTACCCCATTGTTATGTTTTGCCTCATTTCATTAGTCGGTCTTATTTGCATGTGCTCCTGTAAATGTCTATACGTTGTGCCTTTCCTCCCTCTTCCCTTCTTCTCAGTGTCTCCACCCTTCTCTTCTCCGTTGTTCTTACTTATATCGTTAGCGTATGTAGGGCAGCTTACCAGGCTCTACTCCGGTCCACACGCCCATTACATTTCCTGAACTTTTTTTTCACCTTCGTTTCCCTTCTGGGAGGCTGCGCTGGCCCGTTTACAGTTCTCCTCTTTCAGCTGCACGGGGGAAAATTAGGCGTAATGCAGCACTTAAAAAAAGGAAGTTTCACCACCACCTTTGTTCTCGTTGAGTGGTTGGTAATTGTTTTCTCCCTTGTGACGTCATTTTAAATTCGGGGACGTCAATAGCCACGCGCAGCTTGTACTTTTTTAATTTTGTTTTTCCCTTCTGAGTCAAGGGCAAAGCTGATAAGGAGGCATATGAGCGCTCCGAACCGTCCTGCTTTCGCCGCCACTCGTGGAGTGGTTCGTCTCAAAAAAACAAAACAAAAAAAAAAACCCTAAAAAAAGGTGACAGGAAACCGGAAACCGCCAACCAGGGAATGTCATGTTAAAGCAGTATACAATAGTCATTACAAAGCGATGTTCAGTGCGCTCCAATGCAATCCAGTTGGAGCAGACGCACAGATTTCCTGTGGCCGACGTTCCTAGTACTTGCTCAGTAATTAATTAATTTTTTTGTTAGATTGATTGATTGATTGATTGATTGATTGATTGATTGATTGATTGATTGATTGATTGATTGATTGATTGATTGATTGATTGATTGATTGATTGATTGATTGATTGGTCTATCGAATTTTTCGGCTGGCTGAATGGCTTATTTGATTGAGCCGTTTTATAAAGCGTTGCTTAATACACTATTCGAATACGTGCCATGATCGGAGAACTCCATTCGGGTTGCACAGGGCGTCTACGCTTGTGGGGCTTACAGTAGCCATGCAGACAAAACACAAGTTTGGTTTATTCGAAAGATTGCCTCGTTAGGATCACACTGACACCACCTTTAACGTAAACATCACTGGAATAAGTTACAATACTAGGGAAAAAAAGGAATGGCCATGCGACCCACTAGCTCATTTCCCGCAACAGAACCTATGATGTCATAAGCACTGCTGCGCGATTGGCTAAGGCCGGCAAAAGCAAACGCCAATTTGGCAGTGCTCATAAGCTTGCCGAACGAGCTATTCGCGCTTAAATGTAGGGCACATTATTTTTATAGCAGTAATAATTGTGTGAACAATTAAAGTTACGAGCGTACACGCAAACACCGAAGCAGTTAGTGCGGTACTTGCCTGACCGCTAACACAGCCGTCGGACGCACTGGACTTGTCTGAAACAACACTGACCAACTGACAGAAGTGGTATGTTTGTCGAGTCATAGCTTAAGTTTTAGGAAACGATTAGTATTAGTCATAATAAAAATACGGCACGTGTAGGAGTCCGGCCAGAAACAAAGTGCGAACACCCGCACTTTAGCAGTATTGCAGCGCCCTCTATGAAAGGGAGCGATACGCAATATAATCAAACGGGCGCCTGTTCGATGGGAGCAGCACTGGTCAGCAGGCTATATTTAGTTTTAAGGCCCTGCTCTTAATACGTCATTGTCGACTTCACGAAAACATGATTTAGCGGGGGAATTGAAAGTTTGACTTAAATATTTAATTTCTCAGTGAAGAAAGCTTTAAAGCTTTCAATAAATATTTAATTGCTCAGTGAATGAATAATTTAATTTTTCAGTGAATAAGAGAAAAGTGTGCAATTAAAGAAGCGGATACTTCATGTCATTTGTATTAATACGTCGACTGATAGCTATCCATGGGACCGGCTGACATAAAAATTCTCACAGTTATGTAGTCGCCTGAGCAATCCAAATTCTTATAATTTGTTTCAGAATAGTTCCTACAAAAACACGTTACAGGCGTTTTCTCTAACCAAACAGCTTCCGTAGAAACCTACGTATTCACAACAGACGGGAATTTCTAATTGTTCACGACTTCCTGGTCAAGTGCCCAATTCGGACGACTAAGCAAAACAGGCAGTACCTTTTTGGTCGTCTTGGAGGCCAAATCAGCAGGATATTTTTCTTGTTTCAAGAAATCCACATTAGCTTGTCAGCTGCAGTGCATTCGTGAGGAAGTTGGTTTTACCGCAAAGCATACCCTGCTGACGGGCCACGACACCAAGAAACGCCGAGGAGGGAGCCATATATACACAGCTGCGCTGTACAAATCGACCTTTGCGGGAAGCACCGCCAGAATGCGTCACCGCGCGAAGGAGGGTGACGGCCTTGTCGCCGTTCGCGCGCGGGCGGACTCCCGATCGTAAAAAAAAAGCCGCGCTCTTCCCCAACTGCTTTTACGGCTCCGGACGCCCTTCTCCGGCATCGCGTTTTACACGCTGCTGTCAAGGAATACTCCCCTACTGGGCGGTGTCATTTCCAACACTCTTTCCTCTTTCCTGGACTTGACGCTTCCTAACTGTTCTTTCTTGGTTAGTTTGTTTGGTTGGTTCTTTGTTTGCTTGTTTGTTTGTCGGCTCCCGGTACAGTGGCTGCCCTTTATTCGCCTCTCAAACACCTTCAAAGAGAGCAGAAGTCACGCCCTTCGATCCGCAACTGTAGGCGAAACAAAGCGTATAGAAAAACAAAAACTGGAAACAGGAAAATATTTACTTATCTGCGTTTTGTTTTTCTGTGCATACTACGCCGGCAGCCTCTTTATGGGCGTTTTTCTTGTTTGTTTTTCCCAACCCCTGCACAGCTTATGGGCCTCCCGGTCTTTATTGTTCTGGTGCGCGATAAATACCGTTCAGTCAGCGGCCGTGTAACGCATTTCGTCTGTTGCGTCAGCGTACGGGCCCCGTCCCAATTTTAATACTGAAACTGTTTTCTAGTTTGCTTGTATTATTTGGTCTTCCTGTTTAGAGGCTTCTGTTGTATCTCCACACAAACCACGCTCACCTTTTTTAGGGGCGAATCACGTTAAGACCTCGCTTTGTCTGTGGGTTGTCCCTTGTCGTCCTTGTACACAGTGCTGCGCATGCGCGAGGAGCATTACGCTGCATTGGATTGGATGGATTGGATTGGATTGTAGCGGATTGAATTGGATTGGAAGTGTATATACTGTACACAGGCGTTGTCAATCATATACATGCGCGAGTGGGCAATGCCACGGGTGATTTACGGTAAGAACGATCCCCAGTGCTTCGCCCACTCGTCATGATTCACTTCGTGTAGATGCGTGAATTTTTTTCGTCCAAGCCTGTCTTCGCGCTGTTCCGGAAGCACGCAGCAACTTGCTGGCTGTTGCTGTCGTTGGGAAAATATATAACTTGGGCATGCCGACTTATGACGCCAGTCGGTGTGTCGAAGCGATGCGGGCGCATTGTCTCGTGGGTTCTGGGAACAGAACGAGAATTACAACGGCGCTTTCCTTTAAAATATACTACAACAAATACAAGAAACAAATATCTTCCAACTTCTATTCTCACCCGTTCATCGTCTGATTTCGCAACAAAAAAGAAAAAAAAAAAAAACGCACCACGCGTGTTTGCGCGTTTGCGGAACTGAGTTGCTGCCTTGAAGGGGCGGTAAGGGCAGTTCGATTATTTATGAGTTACGGGTGTTTTTTTTGGGGGGGAGCCGCATCCGCTGTTGCGGAGACAGCAGCCTCAAACAACACAACAATTATCAAAAAAAAAGGAAACGAAAACTGAAGACCAAACGTGCTGCTCACACTCAAGGGAACCGTTGGATTCGAGAAACGCTGAGGTTGAAGTGTTATGGCAAAAGCTTTTACTCGGTTTTCGTTATTTATTCGCCTGTAATCGTTCCTACCTGTTTTCTTTCGGGCCCAAAGTTTGAGACAGCTTTCCCAAACTTTTTTTTTTTTCATCTTAAGCATTTGTCACGGACGCGCCCTTCTATAGGGCGCGAGGGCGAAGTTTGTGTGGTCCTTGCCCATTTTGAGCCTCCGTTCAGATACGCGTAACGCGTTTCGAAATGCCGCCCCTTCAGGAACGACCTGCTCGGAGAAGGGCCCGATAAGGAAAACAGTCGAATGGGGAACGGGCGAAAGTGCAGCGTGGTTTCTCCGTGAAAACGACGGTGGGCCCACGGAAAGCACGACTTACTGCGCTCGAGTGGCGACCTCACGCAACGCCACGTAGATACGTAAGCCTCACACCCGACGCATACCGTCTTGTCTGCGCGTTATGATTGACTACACAGCCTCAGGCCTCGTGCTGGGGCGGATTTGATTTTTCTCGTGTTTCTTTTTCCTTATCTTGACAGCCAGCATTAGCACTGTGGCAACAAGTAAGGATTCTGTAGGCAGGCTTTCTTTTCATGGAGGCGTTATTTTTCTACTACTCATTGCAGATTTCTTTAGCGAGCCTTATTTATTATGCGAAGATGACGCGTATGCGCCTGGCGGAAACCTTTGCGGGCCCTCATCACGGTGCACGGAGGCGAAGTCGTTCATAACTGTCCGCGGTTCCGTCGAGGCAAAGCGGAGATTGCTTACATTCCCTCTTTCTTTCAACCCTCTGCCGCTATAAAAGGATTGAAGGCAGGCGGCAGAGCAGCGTGATATTGTACGGTAGGCGCAAATCCTGAATGCGCATTCCGTTTTCCCGTTGTTTCTTGAATGCGTGAGGGAGGCAGGGAGAGGAATGGAGAGCGAAACACAGTGGTTGATAAGCGCCAAGTATACAGCGTGTCCCAGCTATCGTGCACCAAGATTTTAAAGAACAGAAATGGCGTTATTTGAACAAAACCTAGCGCAATGAGATTTAGGTGCACGTTAAAGATCCCCAGGTGGTCAAAATTAATCCGGAGCCCTCCACTACGGCGCGCCTCATCGCCTGCGTTGCGCCGGCGCGTTAAACCCTATGCGATCAAATGCAATTAGTTATCTAACTCGAGAAGTACTCTCCTAGTCATTAAAGTGTCAATGAGGCACTTTAAGGTGTCCACGGGAGGAGTCCAACTGCAGTATTTTCAGCGAGGAACTAATTGCGTACTCGCCTATACTGATTGATAAAGAAACCCCGCGAAATATAAAAAATACCCTGTGACGGCCATCCCACCCGCAGCATAAACCAGTGCCCTTAAATAAGCTGATTGAAAGCAACAGCTTTGCCTGTGACACGTCCGAAAAGACAGCGCAACACCTTGATGAGAGCATGCATGAAAGGAGCAGCAACAGCAAGTTTCGCTGGACGCGTGTGACAGGTAAGGCACAAACTCGGTCGCGATTTCTTTTCTTTCGTTTCCTTATTTGTTTATTTCATTCCAGCTAACTCAGACGCAGCCTGTTCGAGGGCCCTGCTTTATGATGCGGGCGGAAGTGCTGTCACGTGGAATTTTTCATATTTCGCGTTGGTTCTTTATCAGGCAGAATAAATGAGTGCACAATTAGTTCGTCCCTGGAAATACCGCAGCTCGATTCTTCTCGTGGGTACCTGAGAGCTTCTCATTGACACTTCAATGATTAGGACAGTACTGCTCGAGTTAAGTTAAGTCTCATTAACGAAAAAATTACTGGCCGCTACTCGTCTGTACTGGAAACATTATGCTGTAGGTCTTCTTCGAATACGTGTTGCTCTGTTTAAAAATGTTGCTGCATGATAGCTGGAACACCTTGTATACAACTCAAGGTTTTGCCTTTCAGCATGGGGCACAGGTTTTTAACACTAAAGTGTTTCATTCCGGGATTCACGAAGATCTCACGTCATATCCGTCACGGAAGTGACGTCAGTACAACGAAGCAAGCGGCCTGTAAAGGGTGCACCCCTGCACACAGGATCTTCTTGCAGGGAAGCAACCTTTAATACTAAAGAGTCGTTATTTAGGGTTGTTCGTTTTCTGGTTTTATATTTTAACATGAAAGTGTTTTGTGCTCGGATGCACCAACATTTTTGTGACGTCATATCCATCACGGAAATGACGCCAGTACACCTTTGGCCAAGCTGCCAGCCAACAGGATGTCGCTCGCCAAGCACACCCACAAGACAGCCGCCGACCCGCAGATCACGCTCAGCTGTAGATTTCGCTACACATTTCACTTTCGTGTTTTACCGATTCCTATGACAGATGAATCAATCACAGTTTGTTTAATGTGCAAACGCATTTTCTACCTGACGCTCACACTCCCGTGCCCCCAGGACGCACGCGATAGCGACGGCAGCCACGCGGCTAATTGACAAAATGCACCACGGTGTGCTGTTAGTTTCGGGAAGTTAGCCTCACAAAATTGCCTGCTGATATGAACACGCTAACGCGTGGATCAACGGTGGGTACTGTGCACGACGGCTACCGCGCAAGCCTAGCGCTCACGTTCACTGTATACCTTGCATGCCCGTGTATGGTACGGGGAGCACTGGCGATGGCATTAGAGCAAAGCGCTGATGTGTTACGAGCTCCCGCGGCTGTCAGGGCCAGCGGTGACGTACGAGCAAGCAATTACGGAGAGCTATTCATACGTGGTCACGTTCGTGCGTGTGGGCGTGTGCGTAGGTGTAAGGAGGTGTGTCAGTTACGACAGGCAGTGCGGCTCGGGAAAGAAGGAAAAAAATTCCCCGCATTTCCCCGAGGGGAAGAATGTGAAAGTGCGAATGCACGAGTTGAATTTGCGCGGTTCGGTAATGTTCGCGAAAGAGAGATCACACACACACACACACAACTACAAAGAAAGAAAGATGCATTTATTCACAGACACGTATTTGTGTTGTCGTTGTACTTGATTGCTAGAGCGGATCTCAGCTTTGAAATTTCGTGTCAGTACTCCTTTAAGCGGGTGCATTAGCCCTTCTCACGCCCGATTCCTGGCCAATCCCCCACGTGGGTATGTGCCATGCACAGACGCCTATTTGTGTTGTCGTTGTACTTGATTGCTAGAGCGGATCTCAGCTTTGAAAGTTCGTGTCAGTACTCCTTTAAGCGGGTGCATTAGCTCTTCTCACGCCCGATTCCTGGCCAATCCCCCACGTGGGTATGTGCCATGTCAGCGGCCAGGCAGCGCGCGCCCATCTCCCCCCGTTGCCAAGGAAGACGAGGAGATTCCTGGCCAATCCCCCACGTGGGTATGTGCCATGTCAGCGGCCAGGCAGCGCGCGCCCATCTCCCCCCGTTGCCAAGGAAGACGAGGAGCGCGCGCACCCGCTGCTGTTGCTATGCGGACGGCGGCGGAATGCGGACGGCGGCGGACGCTTCAGGCTCGCTTAAGAAGTGCATTCGCCCTTAAAAGTGGAACGTGAGAAGCGAAAGGGAAACGTGGAGATTGACGAATACTTAGTTTTGATAAACTTCATTTAATACCGCTAGCTGACAGAAGGCTGAGACTAAGTGTACATGGCATCTGCGCTGGTGCTACACGGTGGCTTAACACCAGGGCCCGTTTGTGCGTACGCATAAGTTCCCGATTAAGTTCACGCTTACGAATAAGACGCCAATGAGTTGAAGTCAGCCACGGCAAATAAGTCGGTTGCCAGAAAACCCGACGGAAACGCTACCTTAACCGAGCGTTTGTATCAGTTTCGGGCAAACGACTTATTACCTAGACAGCGCTAAAGTCATAGTTGAGAACTTATTCCCACACTTATCGCGTTCGGGCAAACGGGCCCAGGTCCCTAAACGGAGCAAATTATGAGGCCATCTGATGCAGTTTCGCCCCAGATGCGGAAGCATGCATCGTTTGGTTCGGTTTGTTTGCAACACTAAGGGAGCTAAACTGAATGCTGCTTGTTCTCTTTAACGTGTGTTCAAAAGGAGAATCATCTTGTGATGCATCAGGAGGCGTGGCATCAGTGAGGATACGCCTACTTTTCTCAGAGCCCTTGGGGCTCTTCGGCGTAGAGAGTGGTCTGTCAAGATTAGTGTAGACTGGGTCCTACTCCTGTCGTGAAGATTCCGTAACAATTGATCTTTACCTTAGCCTGGCCTCCGCGGTCTGAAGGGAACCCCTGTGCGGTCTTCATGGACGCATAATCTCTTTAACTGGGCTACTCCTCCCTTTCCCTCCTTTCCTTACCCCTATTTTGGCCGCATGGCCTTCCCTCGATTAATAAATGACTGCAAAAAGAACAACAACGTGTGTGCATCGGAGTGCTTTCTTTCTGTGCGTAATGATTTTCCCCCCATCGCACTTCCTTTTTTCCGTTCTGTCATTTCGCTATAGGATCGCGGAGTTCGTTCTCAAACGTGGAAACACCCGCGCGTTGTGTAACGCGCAAGACCTGCACCACGTTCCCCCACTGCGCATGCGCAGGGCCTGTGGACTTCACGCGTCTTCTTTCTGCTCCGCTGTGCGATCGTTCCTTCTCCCCACTCGGCACTCGCCCGGCACTACGTTTCGTTCTCATGGTTCGTTCGCTCTCGCGGAGGCTTCAAAGTACGCCAAGAGATTTCTTGTGGCCCCCTCTCCTAGTGCTTACGCACTACAGCGATCACCGATTATTTGGTCTACTATAAGAAACATTAACAAAGCGTAAGCTCCCACGGAAACGTTTCTTGCATGCTATACTCGTCACTATACTCGTACCACGATGGTCACCGCTTGACTTCTTATTTAAGCGTGAAGGGGGCGCATTTGCTTAAGCGGAGTGCAAGTCAGCATCCACATTCACTCTTGATGTGGCTGCAAGTAATACTAAAACTACCTGATAGGCTTAGAGGGAGGGTTGGTGTTTACAACAGGATTAAAAGCGTTGTTTGCGCGAGGGGCCCAAGCAAAGGACACAAATGCAAGTGCCGTAAGTGGGCGTTCCCTGAATTAATGGCGTCACGTACATTTGAAAACAGAATTTGAAATCACGATGCCTAGAAACATGCGTCAGACTTGCCCCCTCCCCCCTTCTCCATCCTCCTCCTCCTTTTCTTAAGATTGGGCAGCCCGGGTGGTTCATAGGAGCGGCTATCATGCCAGACTGCAAGAGGAGATGCAGCATGCACAACGTGCATCTCAACAGAGATGCAGTGCATATGATCCATTTGTTATGCGACTGGAGCTGACCTGAGTCAGACTAGAAGAGGCGCGAATAGCCACCTGCGGGTTCCTTATGCCATCATTCGCCGGCAGCACCTCGTAGCTGCTGTAGCCCCCGTGGTTGCACGCGGTTTATTAGCGCATGGTTTCCAAACGTTGGAGGGACACTCGTGGACTAGATGTACTTTGAAGCGTGGGAAATTCGAAAGCGCGTTATTTGTCAGTGTCAGCACACATTAAATTTAAAGCCTTTTCTAAATGCAAGTAACGTGTCCCACGGCAAGCATAAATCTAGTTTCGCGCACACTCCAGGCTCTATCTGTACATATATCAACTTTGCTTTCGTCTGTGTTGTCAGAATTTCGAAGTAGTTAACTTTTACTCCTTCACATCCTTTCTCTAGGCATGTTCACTTTTCTTACTGCAGCAGTGCAGACATATATCGCATTTTGTAGGGATCACGCTTGCTTGGTTTTGTCCTGATACACTTTGTGTTTTTTGTGACATGTTTTCTATTGTACGTTCTTGTAAGTTGCACTTTTGTGCCATCTGCTTTTTACTAAAATCAGACTAGTTCAGTTGGGTGTTTCTAACTAGTTTTCCTACCTTCAGTTCCTACTTTTCTGTATAAAATAGTGTAAACAAACCGAACTCAAAACAAGTAATTACATGCCTTCGTAAGACTAGCACATAACCTTCCCCATCCCATCTCCCAAGGTTAGGAGGTTGGAATCACCCCATCCTTCCAAATTTCACCAATACTCACGTGCTCACGAGTATTTGCAGCGCTACATAAACCAGAGAGAGAGAGAGACTTTCAGGAACGCTGAAGAATGTCAGCCCCACTAACGGTAGGGCTTGCTACTCCAAATGGGGGTGAATACAGTGAGGTGACAGGGGAATATATAGAGAGATAAATAGAATAGGAAAAAATATTAAAAAGATGGGGAGGGAAGGTCTACACATATATAAAATGTAAATGTTCACAGGGTTCACAGGACCTCTTCTGGCCCTACCACATCTTGCATGTATGAAGTCTAGCAACATTTTCGTTCAGCATAAAAAGTATTTTCTACGGCGTAGATTTATAACTGCGGAGCACAGTTGCGACAGTCGCTCGAATCTCATATGCAAGAAAAACTAGTCATCTACCGCCCCGGCTTGTCGCTGGACACGACACAGGTGCCCGGCGACTTGGAAGCCAAGACCCGAATAGGGAATGAGTACTCCCCTGGAACAAATACAGTCGGGCAACCTTGCACAATGAAACGCATACGTCGCTTGGGTTTGAGTTATGCTATGCATGTTCATAGCCCAACTTGCACGCCGGGCAGAAGCAGCCGAATGGGGAGCTATTCGGGTCTCTCTCTCGTTGGTTGGTAAGGTAGGAGGTGTCCGTGTTCATGCTACTGGACTGTGAACGAGCCAGCTTCGAAGCGAAGACCCCTCATCGAAAAAATAACGCATAATGGACCTTCAAAATGTTTTTCGCAGTTGTATGAATTTGTCCCGGCTTTCAAAACGCGCGCGGAATAAATTCGGCCGGTCTGGAAGATGCTCCACATACCGGCCGGGCGGGGTCGTCCTGCGTTGCTCCGTCTTGGGCAAGCTGTTTTCGTCGGGCAGCCCACACGTCTGCAAGAAATAGCGCTGCACGTCTATGGTTGCGTAGCACTGCACTCTGTGACCCAGGTGCCGTGGCTACTCGTCCTAAAGGTCACTTGTTGAACCGAAAAAAGAAAAATCTGAGGTATGCATGCTATTCTTTTCTTTGTCAAAAGAGCTGAGGGGCGCTGAAATTGTGTCTGTCATTGTGATGAATAGGATGGAGATTTGGCTTTCACTGAAAAAGATGTGCCCTATTCGTCTTTTTTTAACACCGAAAGAGGAGGAGGAGAAGGAGGGAGAAGCAATGGCAGGGAGTGTAGCCATGCGCCGATTACGCAAATTCTTACCTCGTCACTTTGCCCTGGGGAGGTGTTGAGGGGGTGGAATGACAGCAGGCAAAGAACTGAGTAGTCTTTCTGAAAGACGCCTACGCCGGTATGGCTCATGAAGCCGAGGACAACTCTGGTCCTCTTCTTCGAGGGCGGTGAAGCTGCAATGCCCCACGATTCCCTCAGCCGTCAGCGGCCGATCGACCAACCGTCTGAGCCCATCAACCCACGTCTTCGAAGCGCATATTGGGGCCATTGACGCAGCTTTGTGGTCGCTCCATCTTCACGGGGTCTAGTCGGTGGCGTCGGCAGTACTTCGCGGCGTTTTCCGCGCTTACTGGTGTTCGCTTGAAACAGTCGTGTCCGAAGGTGGCGTGCGGGGAGTGGGCGTCACATAATATGGGTAAATTACATCCGAATAAATTGACTGTGCACAACTTGGCAATAATTTGGCCACACTTACGCTCACGCTCAGGATGTGGAAACTTCTGACGCAATGCAGCAGTTGAACGACATCGAAAAGATACCGTACAACAGTTTTCACCTGTGTGCGACCTACTCTATTAGAGTAAAGGCACATTCAAAGGGCATTCCTTTAGATAAAAGAACGATTAGCCGATGCTGCTGGACAGCTCAACTAAAACCTCGTCGCCCTAAGCCTTCAGAATGCCGTATAAGCTCAACTCGCGTTTTCATCACTAAAGACAATGTAGACGGAGCCGATATAGGCATTTTCTAGGATTTTTGGAGACCTCGCTAGTGAATTATACAGCACAATGTATTAATGGTATTCTATCTAATAATTACGCAGTTCATTGAACTAAGCGGGTATTTGCCTACATGGTGTGGCAGGCATTGTGGACGGCACGCCACAACGCGAGCAGAGCTAGTACATTTACAAGAAAGAAAGAATCTCTCGGTCACTGTCTGGGACGTAGCTTTGTTTTTGAAGTCTGGAGCACAAAATGGAAACGTACAAAGCAATTCTGCTCTTTTTACGTCCCGAGCTGCGGCCTAAAACATCGCCTGTGCGTGTAGTAAAAATCCCTTATCGTGGCTCGTTCGCTTGAAGCGTTTCAGAATACACCTTTCGCAACTTCACCCTTTGCTCTTAAAAATTAAATTTCATAGCATTTTGTTGCGAAGTTTCCATTTGATGAAGAAGCACAGCGATGTCTAAATACTTTAGCACGCTGTGCGATTGACAGAGCTTCTCCCCGCCGGGTCGTTTCAAAGTGGCGTTCGCATTGCGACGATCGCACCACGTCGGGCTTTAAGCGTGTCAGATATCCAGCCTTTGCACGATGTATTTTTCTGTCCATGCTGTATTGCGGCTTCGCAGGAGACTGCGAGGGGCCACCCCGCGTGTTTGTCTGTTTGTTTATGCTTTCGGCTCGTAAAACTGCTGCGGACATTTTAACGGCCACCTCAGGCGGCCGACAGCTGCGAATTGTTTACGACGTAATGGCCATGCCCTGGTCTGGCCCAGGCTGGCATTTTGGAGGCTGAAGGCTTCCGAAAGCACATAAACTTCCAAGGCTGGCTTTCAACCTTGAACCCTCGCGCCGACGTCCGAGCTATTCCCGTTTTTTATTGCGAAAAGTACCTGGAAAGCCTCTTCCAGGCTCATTTGAGCTCTGAAAAAATTGAACGGTAATAAAAATTATCACCTTTTCTTTACTTCATTTTATCAGGTTGTGCGTATTAAAGCTTCACTGCTATCAGGTTGACGTGTGAGTGTAGGTTTTGCATCACGGCTATGTCACGCCTTTTTTCCCTTCAGCGGCAGCGATTAGCTGCAGCGAAACTGGCCAGAATGGGTGCCGCTTGAAAGCCGCACCAATTTTGGCCAATTTCGAGCTGGGGTCCACAAACTACGACGAGTTTTCCAGCAGCACACGTTTACACTCATTTCGGTAAATTTGTCTAGGTTAAATGAAAACTCGCTCCCAAGTAAAGTACCGCATGTTGCACTTAAGGGTAAGGGGTGCTATATTTTGAAGCAACAGGCAAGGATTTCTTGCTTTTAGTAGGCGCTACATCGGTTTAATTACAACTGCTTTTAGGAGTCTTTTAGGGGGCAACAACGCACAGAAACAAGCTTGCTTGCCTGTATCGGTACACTTCATTGCCGCAAATGAGAACATGCCACTTGCGGCAGCACTAGTCGAAATGCCAAAACCTTCAAAATAGCTCTCGCCACTCCATGCATTTTCCTGCACTACCACCTGTGGCGTCGCAATTCGCGAATTGTTGAACGGGATTCGTAAGGCTTGCCTAATGGTTTTCCTGAAACCCCCGCTTAAACAGGAGGACGTACAGCCTTTGTCAAAATTTTCTAGGCCAATCCTAAGCCTTCTCGACCACAAAGAGTTCAAAGAATAAGCTTCACCTTCCCACGCTGCAAAAATATTTTATGACAGTAAGAAATAAAGGCGTTTTCTCTAGCTTCCCGAAATAAAAAGTTTCAGCATAGCTCGATCGGGTCGTCAGCTTATGCACTGCCTTTTTTGGGGGCCTGCGCACTTTCGGCTTGGCCTAGAAAATTTTGACTAAGACAAAATAAATGTACGCGGGAACTTTTGCTGAGCTCACAGGCTCCACAAAGCCCAGTACGTTTATTACACTGCTGATAAGATTTGTTTCCGTTCTGTATTCGGCACAGTGTTCTGAATAATCGTACAAGTCCATCCATAAGACTTTTTCGAAGTAACTCGGAAGTTATGACCCTTCTTCAGAGTCCGCGTTCATCTATACACGGCAACCATAGGCGGAACTCAGGGATTACTTGCTTAATCGGCTCAACGATGTATCCGACCGTCAGGCAATGCTGAAAAATCACCGTGCTGAAAAATCGCGCTAGTAGTTTGTACGGCGTCTCGAAGGCGGCAGCAACTTTCTGATTGAAAACGCCTTGAATGACATTGTAGGTGGTCCCTCTCCATAATGTGTGACGTGGTATTTTGCACGAAGTAAAGAAAAGGGAAGGGCAACAAAAATGAGAAATACCATCCTTAAATATTTATTTCAACTAAAGTTAATGCCTACTCCCGTTGAACAAGCAGGACAATATTTGCCCTCGAACAAAGGCCGAAACGGCTTTAAATGGTGTGATATTTCAGCTAAAACAAACATAGGAGGCGGAGGAGGAATAAACGTATCTCTAAAGCAGCCAGCCCTAGAGAAGAGTGCTTATTCCAGGACCCCTTGAGTCCGTCCGGCTTCTTGGGCACTCTTCACCAGCCAAAGCTGGTCGTCAGGGTCCGAGCTGGACAGTGCTCTCTCCCAGTGTTCAAGGGAGGGGAAGGGCAGGGGGGTAGGGGGGGGGGGGTTCTTATTAAAGCCTCACATTATATGGTGAAGGGTGCCCGGAGCTCGCAGAAGCGGCATTGCGAACAGTACAGGGGGGGGGGGGAGGGGGGGGGAGGGTGTTAGAATGTGGGCTTAGTGGGGTAGGGAACTGTGTTTGTTTGGATGCCTCTCGGATGAGGCGTTCTTGTTCTTTGGTGAGGCTTTTGTGCGCAGGGGGATATAATGTTCGTCGTTCCAGACGGTAAGGCTGGGTGATTTCGTGGAACGAAAAGAGGGTGCAGACCTGCCACTCCTCGCCGAACTCCTGGCTTGCCCGGACATTCAGCCTTCAAAGTTTCTTCAACTACCCAAAATTCCCGTTACCATGCTTTCTTCCTACACAGTGATTCATTCTCAGTCTGAGCGCGAGTCTTCAGACTTGCCGTCGCCAGGGTTCACTGAAGACCTTGTGTTTACATCTAGGCCTCATTGCTCTTGGCCCTTGTTTCTACCTCACCAAAATAAATGTAAAAAATGAGGGAAGCCCACACTAACGCGTAAGGCTTGAAGGTAGCGAAGCTGTATGCAACCGTCACGACCATCACGACGGTTTAAGCCAACAACTGCAGCCGATTTGCTTCTTCTACGCTGCCTCAACGACCATTACTCTATATCATTGTTGCTATAAGCGTGCACTTCCTTCGTTTTTTTGGAAGTCATAAATTAATCATTGGACATCGCCTTGCGGGGGTGGACGCAATGACGTCTTTATTGTTCCCAGCAAATATTGCCGCGATTACGGTGAACGCTGGAGATTTTCGGGGGTTTTGGCCAATATTGGCTAATTTCCCTAAATGGGTATTACCTTGATCAACGTGCGCCGGGGACGCTGGGCGATCCCCGCGAGGCACGCGCACACGAGCGCTAGGCATTTTCTTGTTCTTTTTAACTGCCGGGCGGTCGCCGCAGTCTTGGCCAATCTCCTTAAATGGGCATGCTTGGCTTGACAAACGTGCGCAGGGGACGCTGGGAGGTCGTTGCGAGGCACTCACAAACGAGCGCTAGGCATTTTATTTGTTTGTTAACTGCCCGGCGGTCGCCGCGAGGTCCGCGCTCACGTGCGCGCGATCGGCCATTTGTTGGTATTTTTAACTGCGGACAGGAAAAATTACGATTTGCTAAAAAGCTTCGCTGTTAAAATATTTACCCTGTTTCTTAGCTTACACGCAAAGTTACTCTTACTTCTAGATGGCCAAGATCTCTATCGCTGTTCCTCCGTAAGCGTGGTAAAAATTAACTGACCCATAATATAGACGTTCAATTCAGTATTCAGTCCTTAAGAATTCATAATACAGACCTTCAATTCACGTATTATCGGAGTACTGGTCTTACTGCTACGGGAGTTTGCTGCAGTGGAGTCTAAAAATTGCTGCCAGTGTAAGAACGCGAAGATTTTATTAACGGCAGAGCTGTTGTTGCTGGCCGTAATGTGTGCGAAGTCATCAAAAAATTGGGCCCATCTCCCCGCGAGGGGGACTCGAGTAAATGCGTCGCATAGGGGGTGGGTGTATTGCGTTAACGTTTAGTGTTTGGGGAGTTGGTGGTAGTGAATGCGTTGTATCAGCAGCTTCTTGACGTAGTTTGAATGAGTCAAGGATATAAGGCGCGTTCGTAGCCTCCCATTCTGTGTCGGCTTTGTGGCGCAGTGGGTAGAGCACCATGTACATTGCGTTCCGCCCGCAGGGTCGAGGGATCGAAACCAGGCGCCGGATAGTATTTTTTTATATATAGTGTAGGGGGAGGTGTGCGGACTACGACTACGGACGTCAACGCGGGTGACATCGTGAGTTACTGAAATGCTCTGCATTTAAAAACTTCGAGGGATAGTTACGCTTACCGTTTACCGCAGCCGTGAGCCAGCATTTTACGAGGAACGCCCGGCGTCGTACAGGCTTGCTCGTGGAGCTCGCAAAAAATATAAAGAAAACAGGTCACGTGCATCCGCGCCTTAAGGGGAGAGCACAAGGCCGCTCGCACTAGAGACGCCCAGTTCGCGAACCCCGTTGCCGCCGGTTCTAAAGGCCCAACCACATGCAGCGTATTTTCGGCGTCGCGCGAACGTCAGCGTCGTTCGGCGTCAACGCGCGGGTCCGCAGGAGAGGGCGAGTAACCGCATGGGACCGGCGAAATCACGCGCCGCCGTGCGCGCTCGACGCTTTCGGCGTCCAGCACGAGATTGAACAGTCGCCGGTATTTGTCGCGCATGGACTTCGATTTTTTATGCACGGTTTCTATGGCACAAACACACAAAACAATGTCGACTTGTTACAATAACTATGCGCACAGGCTGCAGCGCAGGTAACAAGTGCTTTACCTCCGTCCGCAACACCAGGCGCCACGTCTTCTGCCACTTCATCCCACAACGTCTGTTTGCGGGGTTTGTTCTTGTTATCTTTGTGTTTAGCCTGCCATACAGCGGGGTGGGCTGCGACTGCAGTTATTAATGCCCCAGCGTCGATGTTCGGCATGCCGGCCACCATTAAAACAGCCAGTCGGACTGGCACAACCGAAAACTGGCACCAGCTCCGCTTCCGCCGTTCGCGCCGATATCTGGCTAGCGTAGATATCGGCGTCGCCCGAGCGTCAGCCCGCGTCGCCATGCATTTGGCCGCGCGCTCTCACGCTCGTTGACGCCGAACGACGCTGACGCTCGCGCGACGCCGAAAATACGCTGCATGTGGTTGGGCCTTAACGCGTGCTGACGCGCTCCACTTTGGGAGAAATGTAAAAAGCCTACGAACAAAACGATCCGGGCACGCCAGGCATTCATGAGGAAGATGACGATATAGATGAATATGAGGGTAACTACGGCTACCACAGTGAAAAGCGACGACGGGACATGTAAATAAACAATTTCAAACCTTCAATGCGTGGTCTTGTGTCCTTCAGTGCTTTCATAGAAAGATACCCTCCAACACCGCTACGATTCAAGCCTTGCGCCGTTTAATGCACCCTTCGCCAATCTCTCCGTAGGTTAGACTTTGACGCTTAGAGATATCGTATGTTTTGAAAGTATAATCAAGATACACATTTTATTACTAAGTACACAGGTGCTCGGCGCCGCATACGCAAAATACGCACCCACGCCTACGTACCTATATGTGCCTGCATATGAATATCGTCGTAAAATCACGCAGCTCTGACGTAAAAGCATGGCAGTATTTCATCCCCTCGTACAACGTTCTTGAAAGAGCAAGTAGCACCAGTTAAGTACTCGGACAAAAACAAAGTGAAGAAAAAGAAGATTGGCGCTGCAGTCAGCCAAGTTTGCCAGCACTTGCCGTGAACATAAAACATTGTGCAGCTACCGTGTCAACTTTTCACTCTCGCATGTCAACTCCTTTAGCCGTAAAGGTTCGCTCACACCCGTCCGTTAAGGTTCCTGTCAGCTTGCCGGCTTCCCAAAGCCTGCAGCGCGGCAAGAACCTCACTTCGATAAGCAGGAGGAAGGCGATCGTGCCAGGGGCATCTCGAATCCTTCGGATTGTTTGCGAACCCATGGGCTGGTCCGGCAGTAAAAGGAGCAGCTCTGCAAGCTTTCCTTTCTTTGTGCGCTATGTATAATGAAGACAGTTTGCGCGGCACTCCTTTGCGAGTGCGAGCAACTTGTGCGGTCCGGGTGAAGAAAAACTCAACACTGACTCACGGTATTGTGGGGTGCCTAACACGCCAAATGTTTCAGACAAAAGTCCCTTCTTGCGATGACACATCGGGACGTGATGCTGAATGCCTCGAGGTCATGAATTGATGTATGCGTTGCGTTGTGAATATGGATATACATTGTCTGGGAACTTCCTTTTGGAGCGAGTTGAAGATGAAAACAGTAGAAGGGAAGACTGACACGTAATACAGAAGTATTTAACTCTGCATCCAAACGAAATTGCTAACGTCAAAGAAAGGATATATATATATATATATATATATATAGTATATATATATATATATATATATATATATATATTTATCATATATATATATATATATATATATAGCGAATCAGACTAGGAAATGAGGGGCTCGTTGAAAATAACACAGAAATAAGAGTTGGCAGTCAAGAAAACCTCGGAAAGCAAAGGGGAGGATGTGGTAGGTCATTGAAACAGATAAAGAATTTGGAAAGAAAGAAAGTGGAGAAAAAATGCCCGCCAGGTGGGATCCCGAACCCACGACCTCCAGAATACCGGTCTGGTGCGATAACCACTACGCTACCGGCGGGGCGATTTCCCCTCCACTTTCTGGGGTATTTATGTTTAGGTATTTTTATTTCCTGTGCTTGGGGGTGGTAGCCAGTGCCACTCGGACTACTCGGGGTGAAGGGGACCTTCCTTTTTAACCCCCGGGCCGTGACTCGAGTGCCTACGACATGTCGAGAGTGGTCGACCAGCGTTGAACCCTCTTAAGCTTCCTATGGCACCAAGACTGCCAGAACAGAGGCCCTCGCTATGCATGTAGCGAATCAGAATAGGAAATGAGGGGCTCGTTGGAAATAACACAGAAATAAGAGTTGGCAGTCAAGGAAACCTTCTTGACTGCCAACTATTTATATATATATATATATATATATATATATATATATATATATATATATATATAATCTTTGGGAGAGGCCTTCGTCATGCATGCAGTGGACACAACTAGCCGGATGATGATGATAGTCATGTTCGGATGGACGCAGACGTAAACCGCAGGCCGATAAGGGAGAGGTCGTATACTTGTTTGCTGTCCGCAGGGCCTTATCAAAGGGCCAGGAAGAGCGGGTGCTTAGAAGGCGGCCGAGCGCAGGATGCTCGAGTTTAACGCCACCGTCTTCAGTCTAAAGGGCTGTCTACCGTACAAAACATATACCCTAGACATGGGTATTGCCGATGGTGACGTTCTCACCGTGGGGCACACGCCCCAAGAAGGCGGTTGTCTCGGTATATATGCACTCTCAATAAAAAGGTCGTAAAAAGGTAGTAACTGCCGTATTTACTAATTCCTCACAAACCTTACTACCACGCGGTTTTGTACGTAGGCTGTGCCCTAACAACTGCATGGTTAGGAAATTAACTGAATGTAGGAAGTAGTATGCACTAGATTAAGGTCGCGCTTGTAACTCGGTTATGCATGGCCGGTGAGTAAACGCATGTAGCTCAGAAGAGTGTTATCGCTAGGACTTTACTGGGGAGGTACTAGTACTTGCTGCCTGCTTCAGTTAGAAACCCTGACTACTCGGTGACAACTTAAGAACGTCACCGGAAGTTGCTGCTGTGCCTTATCACCGTAGCCGGATGTTTCTCCGCGCGGCGCAAGTAGGGCGTTACTGGGAATATTTTGAACATGGCGTGAGCCGTTCCCGTGATTTTTTGGACTTCATATGCTTAAAAACGACTCCAGTGACGACAAACAAACTGCGTGAGACAATTGGCAGACGATATCACGCATTCATAGCAAACCCCTTTCAAAACGCGCGCGCACTGACGTCACGGGTACGGCGCTTTGGCGGAGTGATACACTACATGAGGTGGTGCCGTTCTTGAGTTGTAACCGAGTATAGTACCAAATCCACTACCTCCAGTTACTAAGAACCTAGTGTATACTGGGACAAGTAACATGTTAGTGTTCCATTAGTGAATTAGCGACCTTTTTTTAAGAGTGAGTGCACGACGATAACTTCGTCGTTTTTCTACTTTTCGCGCCAACCGTTGCGTGAACTCCGCATTAATCGTGACGTCATTAAGCATCGACAATGCCGGCCTATCCTGCAGCTCGTGCAACCATTGCAACTGCTTTGACGGCGTCAATAGGGGTAGGGTGGTCGCAGAGCAGGGGTACGATGACTTCGGTCCCGATCCTCCTGCCATCCCCGTGATAAGCATCGCTGCCGTTGCGGCGGCATGATTGTAAGAGAGCTATACTTTACACACGCCTCCTCGCCGGGACAGGGAGACGTTTTTCTGGGAACGCTGGAGTTGGCGTGCGCCATTGATCATTGATGAATAATCACCGTCCACCTACGAATGCAAAATGACGCAACTGGCACGAATGCATGGGAATGTTGCGGCGCCCTACCTACAGATGCCAATCCATTTCTTCTCATTCTATTGAGGCCGTCTTTCATTTGGGGCGAAATTCGAGTCCCGCTAGCTCCTCAGCCGGCTTTTTTGCGGTCAACAAGGCCCGAAATGTAAGCAGAATGCAAAAAAAAAAAAAAAAGAAACCTGAGATGCAGCTAGCGGTAACTTTTGAGGTTGAAATGTCACACTCTTCCTTGCATATCCCCGCTCCTTTGTGCAGCTAGCGAGAGCGAATGAGCCCCTGTGCTCTACACCAGCATTGCACACCAAAGGAAAAGCTATCGCCTTCGCAGAAGCGCAGAATAATTGTGAAGAAAAACGACCTCATCTCACTTCTTGGGGCTTGCTTGTATGTGTGCTGGGTTTATTTTTTGTGTGTGTGACACGGTATACTCGCTGGTGACTTGCGACATCACCGTGGAAAGTTGAAAATTCCGAATTCTTCTTTTGAGCTCCGTAACAAAGGCGATGGTGCGTTGTGCCTAGTCTGCATGATTGGACGGCTGCGGGTAAGCGAATTTTTCGCTGTTTTCTCTTTCCTACACGAAAAGTGCATATTGCATATACTCTGTATTGGTTTGTTGGCGGCATAGCTAGACATGCCAGTGGTTGTCCGGGCGTAACTTTTCAAGAACACGTCGTCATTTAGATATACCTACCACGACTGGGAGCTAATGCCCACTAGACAAGCAGCCCCATATTCGTACGCAGGGAGGCGGCGATGTGAAAACCGAAGTAAGGTATTCATCGCGAAATCCTCTTCTTGGTCCCTCTAAGAAGCTCTGAAATCCATAAAAATGGCATAGTGTAAATTTCAGCTGGATTTGCTTGTTCGCCTCCATTACATGATATATTTTTTTCACAGCCCACTTTAAACAGGCAGGCTGTATCATGATTACCTGTATCATACAGCTCTTTTTCCATCAACGCACTCATCCTATCCCTATGAGCTTGCATCCCCGAATATAAAGCCAGTCCTGCCAAAGAGAAAGCGCAACTTGGGCTGAAAGATGCAGCTTTCACCAACTCTCTCGCTCCCTCACTCCCTCACTCAATCCCTCCCTCCCCCCCCCTCCTCACTCACTCACTCACTCACTCACTCACTCACTCACTCACTCACTCACTCGTTCGTTCGTTCGTTCGTTCGTTCGTTCGTTCGTTCGTTCGTTCGTTCGTTCGTTGGCTGATTCGTTCGCCCGTTTTCTTCGTACACTTCTCTGTTCGTTCGCCGTTAGGTCTGCACACATCGCTTCGCACCAACGTGTGAGCAGGCGCAATTCCTAACGCAATCCATCTCCGAAGAAGTAGTGCCGGTTGCGTCTGCGAAGTTCCGGATGCAGAGGTGGACAAAAACGGACGCGGTGAACGTACCGGATGCAAGAAACGATCGTTGTCGCATAAATAACGGCACCATTTCGAAAGGGAACGAGCCAGCTGCCACTCGGCACTGTTTTGAGCCGCGTAATCCCTTTTTTTTCGCGCGTCTGCGAGCCAGCCGGCAGACAACGCCGTCCACAGTTCGTTCTTTTTGTTTGTTTCTCCTCCGCCGTCGCTTCCGCTTGCGATGATGGGCCCCCCACTCAAGCTGCGACAGTCAACGACGTCGCTGTCTGCAGTGTCGATGTGCATATGTTCCCATGCTTGGCTTGGCCTGCGAGTTTGCACAGCTGCCCGTGAACGTTCCGTTCTTCGGCGCGTTAGAGCATGAGTGATGCGCTTTGTGCGCCTGTCGGCAGACGCGCGTCCATTTACATGGTTAACCCACCTCCGAGATCTCGGGGCCTCGATCGCGCTTGCTTTTGCTGCCTCACCACAGC
Source organism: Haemaphysalis longicornis (assembly GCA_013339765.2). Classification (NCBI taxonomy): domain Eukaryota; kingdom Metazoa; phylum Arthropoda; class Arachnida; order Ixodida; family Ixodidae; genus Haemaphysalis; species Haemaphysalis longicornis. The sequence continues at coordinate 98,385,304 of CM023450.1, read as the reverse complement.
GCCGAACTGATAGTACCACATTGCTGAAAAGTAGTGCAAGAGCGTTCATGGTTGCTGCAGTCTACAGTCCGGCGTGCCTTCTATTCGTGAGACGGGGCTGAATTTGACGCGGCAGAGTTCGTGTCATGAGCCCCAGGCGTTATGACGATCAGGATGTTGTGGCCACTGTGCAGGAGGTAACGGCAATGACCACACATGTTCCCTTTGCCAAGCTAAAACTATTTTTGTTTTGGGTTTTGTTGGATGCGATCGACGTAACTGTAGCGCGCACGAAAGGAAAATGTTCGCGAGGAGGCGTAGGGGAGAAAAACTAACGGAAAGACCGAGAGGTTATCCAGGCTTAGAGCCCGGATGGCTACTCGACACTGGGGAAGGGGTGTTCAGGGGATGAAAGAGAGGGCAGGGAAAAAATAGGGAATAGTAGCGGGGCCGCGTACACACTTTAGTCATTTTGTGGGCCCTATAGTCCTTCATCCAAGCGTGTGTCATTCATGAAACGCAGAAGGGCATTTGTTGCCTTCTGCGAAGTTGGTGGTAGGGGTCGATGTCCTAGAATAGTCTCTACTTTGAAGGGTTGATTGTCCAATCGGCTGAGCTTGGCGGCCAAAACACGTCTTTCCGATGAATACTGGGGGAAACAACAAAGCACAAGTTCGATTGTCTCTTCAACCTTGCAGGCGTCGCAGTGGGCACTACTGGCCATCCCGATAAGGAAGGAGTAGGCTCTACTGATCCATCCCTACAGTTTCCATAGTGGCAGGGCGAGAAATTGCGTCTGTTTCAATTTGGGATGGAATGCGCTGAGGTAGAACACGCGAAATAAACCCACCCTGTCTGGGTTCCCGTATTTTTGTATAAGCAATCGAATTCTTTCAAAGGACACGAACTTTGCAGTGCGCAAATGTTTGCCCTTATTTCAGTCTTCGAAAAAATTTAAAAAATGTTTTACTTGTAAAAACAGTTGATGCGGTCTTGATGTTTCAAAGCATTTTTTTTGTAACAGCTGATGTGACCTTGATTTTTCAGAGCCCATTATTTTGTTATATAAATTCCTTATACCAGGATACTGGTATTTAGATGATGGATGGTGAAAAAGACGTGCATTGCCTTGTCAACGCTGTTCCCACTGTTTAAAAACTGTGTAAGAGTGTCATCAAGTACTCCGGCTTCGGAGTGATGTTCTGATAGTGTTTCTGCAGTCGTACGGACTTATGAGGTGTATTCATTCAGAAGGTCTAGAAAAATGACGCGAGAAACGCTACGAAAAATAACAATGCCAAAATGCTGACGCAGAAAAGAACCGTGTTTGCGTTTCGCCATTGTCTGCATTAAAACTAAAAATGAGACGATTGTGAACTGTCAGATGCAGTGTTATAGTATTACACATACCACTGAGGCAGCTCCCACTATGTAGCATTAATAGCGCCGCGTCACCAATTGTAAAACGCTTGGTAACCTCGAGACCATGCAACACCATGATGGACAGGTTAAATTGACAGCCGAGGCAATAATCTCCGGCTCCCTGAAGTAAAAGACTAAGAACTTTTTTTTTGACAATAGTTTTATTCATACCTTACGTTTCAATCTACTGCACACGCTCTCCTAAGCATTCATACTACAATGGCATAGCACAAGATTAGTCTATCTTTCTGTCGAATGGGTATAAAAAACCTTCCTTGGGAAGCGATTTACCTTCTCTAATGTCTCGAACCCTCGCTTAAATTGAACTAGCTCCAACTATGTGGAACTGAAACCCATTATGGATTCAACAAACCAAAGGAACGGAATTAGATACAAGAAAGAGTCCGAAAAAGTGAGAATAACGGAACACACAGATCCGCGTATCCACTACCTTCGCAAATATGTAAGCTACTACAAACACTGAAGAGACGCTGGTCTCATTTAGGATTTCGCGCAGCAGCCTCTGAAATTGTTATCTTGCCGTAACCTGCCATGATCGCGCCCGCTTTTAAGGCCACACCGCAATCGTCCTAAGGACAAATCTCAGGGGCCTTTCGCCCTCAGAAGACGAAGTCCAGAGAAGCTGGCGCTGTGGTGGGATTTGCTGTGTTAAGGTTTAGCGAAATTGCTGATTTGCTATGTCGATTTATAAGGACAGTGGCACGATCTATACGTCACAGACTAAGGATACAGACAATTGGTGGACAGTGACAGCAACGACTCTAGTGCGCCGCACAGGTGGTCGCCGAAGAGCGCGCAGCATTGCGCCATGTCAGGGAGAAGGAGACCCCGGCCGTGGCGAGGAGCATACAGGACTCGGGGAAGAGACGGCGGCTGTGGAGAGGAGTATAAAGGGGGGCTGTAACCGTACTCCCTCCGTAGATGGCCATGCTCCACCGTGTAACCCAGAATGTAGGAAAGCCAGCTTTCAAGGACCAAGCTTACACCGATCCCCTTAATATCAGCGTCACGTCTAAGCACAAGCTCATTATTGGGAAGTTGGTTTGGAAGACGATTGCCTTTCTTGGGTTACTTAAACGCGAAAAGTTTGGTCTTCTGTCTGTCTGTCTGTCTGTCTGTCTGTCTGTCTGTCTGTCTGTCTGTCTGTCTGTCTGTCTGTCTGTCTGTCTGTCCCTCCATTCAGCCGCCCGGTCGAAAGCTAAAATTATTCTTGAACGAGACGTTCATATAGGCAAGACATTTCCAAACTTCTAAATCTGGTGGAGACGTTCTTAATTGTCAACATTGCAGAGCAAAAAGGCAAAAATTAAGCATATATATATTTAAGGCAAAACATCAATACATAAGTGAAATTTGCTGTGTTCTTTCAATTAAAAAAACATGGCTGCCTGATTTTTGAGGTAGCAAATAACAGAATACGCCTGAAAAAAAAATGTTTTGACATCAAAAAGCGCACGTGCGGGGCACTAGCCCACCTGGCAGCATTCCAGGAAGTCCAACAGTAACAAAAGGTTGCTCTAGACGGTGCGAGGAATGGAACCGGGAAAATTGAATTGACTTTAGCAAGCCCTCTCGGTGTTTATTGTGGGAGGAGTGAAAGGGAGGGGAAAAGCGTGAGAGGTTAGAGGGGAAGAGAAAGGAGGCATTTACTCGGCAGGGGCGGCAGCGGACTATCTTCTTTCTGCGACATTTGCAGCAAAGTGAGTAGATACGCGGCCAATTTTTTTTCTGATGCAATATAAGCCGTCTTATATAAAAATATTAAGGCCTTAGGACCCCTTTCTTTTCGAATTTTTAGGGGTGATACCCCTTAGAGGCTGGGGCTGTTGGCGTCTTCTGTCGTCTTCGTTGGGGGCGTAATCGTCGTCTCATGTAGTCACGGTACTAAAACACCGGAAAAACTCGTTTACGCCTCGCGCTAGAACGTAACGCGGGCTAAAAAATCACCGGGACACTCGTTTACGCCTCGCGCTAGATACCTTCGTGCTTCAAAGACTAGAAACTTTTACAGCAAAGCTGCATACCTCCACCCCCAACAGTTTCATCTCCGTTGGCAAAAACGCCAAGGCGCCAAGAATACAAATTACACTGCATGATTCGCCCCTCCCCAGGTTTCCCGTCAGTGGATATGGCCCGAAGTTGTTTTTTTCTTTGTTTTTTTTTTTGCTTGCGACTAAGCGAACAGCTTTCGACCAACCCCGCCCCCTTTTAAAAAAAAGGGGCCTCTTCTCCGATCAGTAGTTTTAAACGAAGCTTTAGTGATGCCACTGTATGCCAATAAGCCCTGCAGGAAAGCCAACTTTCTTTCACTATGGAAATGAATGATCGTGGGTGAAGTGGAAGAAGAAAAAATAAAAAAAACGCTTCCCGTGGCCGGAATCGATCGTGGGTCCCTCGCGTTATGAAGCCGGCGTCTATCCGATTGCTCGATTTCTTATCTTTTCTTTATTTCCAGACAAACACCGCTGTTACAAACATAATACACAACAACAAGCTCCATTTCGACATTGTCGAAGTGGTTTGGAAGACTCGGATAACCAAACAACCAGTCACTAGAAGAATAACGTTGCTCTGCGTACCGTAAGGCTGTTAGCCACAAGACGTTAGGCATTTCTTCCCATTTGATGTTTTTAGGACGTTAGGCCTCATGTCACATCACACCCTTCAAACCGGCACCCACTCCAAAATTCCTAACTGAACGCCAAGCAGCGGGTACCATTTCGCGCCGCACTCCCCAAACCTAAACGTTAAGCTTACGGAGTGTACACTCGAGAGTTGCTGTGGATGTTCTAGAAAAGTGGGTGGATTCCTGGACTAGGGAACACTCCTACGTTATGACTCGTTAACGTTTTGTACTACTACTAGTGCTGCCACCTCCAGAGTACTACTTCCAAAGCTTCGCGTTCAAGCATCGTCATCGTTTGACATGATTTTTTTGTCGTTACTTTGCTTTCGAGGCTCTCAGCCATTTCGAGGCTCTCAGGGCAACACTGTTTGCGAAAACACTTAATGCTACCCGAATATTTGTTCCCTCCATAGACTTATATTTTCGCCTTTATTGAGTTGGGAAAACCGCACGGGGAAAATATGTAGCGAAGGGAACTCTCGAACGTGCCACAAGACGCGGTCACGGAAACTGTTTGTTAGCCTATCTTGAGAACTCGTACCGCAGTGGTATTTGCGGACAGATCGCGGCCCGCTTTGTTTTATCGATGCAGGCAACGAGGGAGACGGCGCAAAACTCGCGGACGCATAGCCGGAAATAAACAGTTCTTCCCAGGAGTTCTCTGAAGTCACGTCGACCCGAAAGTTCCGGCCACCGCCGGAACACGTTGGGGAAATGCGAGAAGTTATTTCTGCTTGCCGGAAATGAGCCTGCCGATGAAGACGTCGGGCTCCCGGCTCGTTGGGTGGGGACGTGGTTTTCCTTCGTCGCGCCGTAATCGAGTGGAAAGGCGCAGACAGTTTGCACAATACTGTGCGTCATCCCCAGCGTGCGATATTGGTTAGGTGACGCAGTATCAATTATTCTCTCGACTTGCTGCTGGGCTTGCGTGTCTCGCGAAGACGGAGTGCTGCAGTATCGCGCTTTCCCTTTTTTTTTTTTCTCCTCTCGCCAAGTTTGATCGGCTGACTGGTCTTGCGCTGGTTTTTTCTACGACACACGAGCCCTGACCGGGACGGCATCGTTTGGCGTCCCTAAAAGGAAAGTTTCGGCGGCCTTCTAGACGTTATCCGCCGTTTTATCCTTCGTGCTGCATTGTCGCCTTCTTTCGGCAGGGCCTACACCGAGTTCCTACCCGCGTGCACATATGGGATGCCCTTATACGTTTCCGAAGTATTCCTAGGCAGAAGCAGTGCTCAGCAAGTGGTTATGACATTTTCTTGCCTTTGGGGCGGCACACTGCAGCTTTTGCTGTCGTCTGCTGCTTTCAGCGAGTGTTTTCCGTCCGGCAGCGGACGTGGACGCACTTCTTCACAGTTTCTCGCATCACCATTTTATGACTACAGGCAGCTCGCACCTTCTGTCTTCCCTTTTGCTTTATCATTCATCTTACAATAGGTGCTGCTGGTGTACACATTTTTCTTCTTACCGGTTGCATCGTTGGAGGCTGCTCTCACTGCTGTCAGAATGGCTCTTCTGCTCGAATATTTGTATGTCCGAAAAAAACTCACTCGGGAAACAACTTTCAAGAAAAAAATAAATTAAAAACAAGGGATAAACCAGGCAACTCCGAGGACACTTAAGTACTTCTTGTAAGATGTGGATGCGAAAGCATCGATGGCCAGTTGAACGCCGCTGAGTTCTCTTTGCAATTTTGCGCTGCGAGTGATGTTGACTGGTGTGCCGCTAGGTGAGGTTAACGTTTATCGTTGTTTTTGCTAACTTCAGGGGTTCTGAAAGCGCTCTGCAAAGATTTATTGCAGTTCGGGCATGCGGGAAAAGGAGGGGGTGCGGGTAGGTTGGTCAATTTGAACAAACTTTGCGCCCGGCTCAGACCGGGTTTCGCTAAAATCATGTTGGCCCGCATTTATGGTGCAATATTTGTTAGTGACATCCAGCTGGGTCCCCTCACTTGTTGAAGGAGCCATAGCGTTTGCCCGTATCGAATGCAGTGGCCTCCAAGAGGGTCCTCGCGCATGAAGTGCTCATTAGACTTGCGGCGGAAAGATCACCTCAGGTTTGGTGACAGTTCTTCTGCCTGACTAAACTCTCGTAAAAAACTTTGTGCCCACGTACTATAATCCACTTTCACAAATCTCCGTTTTTTGTCACGAAGCCGTGTGGTCGTCGTACGAAAGGCAACCAAGTTTATACACTCTGTCGTCGCATTTCCACATGCCACACACCCTGCTTTCGCGGCGACCTGAAGAAAAGTACCACATTTCCCTCTCTAAACTTGGTTAGCAAGTTAAGGATCTAGGCTTTGGCCCCTTGAAGTCAAACCCAATCCCAGATGAAAAATCAACCTCACCATGTTACGCAAGGCTGAGGTGAGGTCAGGGGCCTAAACCAGCAACGCCAAGTCTGATTTTTTCATCTGTACGCGATTGATGAATTTCAGGTCGAATGTGTTTGAGGTTGAAGCTGAGTTCGTAGCGAGTTCCGGAACCCTCCCTATACCGCGTGAGCATCATTAAATTTTCTTGTAATTTTTATTATTAATGATCAAATTGGTTGTCTATTTCAAACGAACGCCTCTCTAAATTTGCGTAACGAGCATAGAAAGCTACCCACGACATCTTCCATAACTGTTCACTTATCGATTCTCGAATACGAAATAACTACTTTTATTTTACTTCGCTTTTTTATTTATTTATTTCAAGAAATGTCCCACCCCTGTGACGGCCGCTAGGCCGTTACAGGATTGCGACACATTAGGATAGTTAAGTGTCAATACATATAACTCATACTACAGTATAAACAACAACAGATCAGGCTTGATATGTTACATAGCATACATACACACATCACAATTGCTAGCAGAAGTCAAAATAGTTTCAGTCAAAGCATACATACAAACCGTAAGGACAATTAGTAACAGCACATTAAGGTTACAAAAAGAATTTCTCGAGCACTTCCTCAAACTTTTCTAGCGAATTACAATAAAGAAGTGACAATGGCAACACATTTTATTGCGAACTGTATTAGGAAAAAACGAATTCGCATACGCATTGGCACGCTGTTGAGGTACTTGGTATGTACATTCATTTTGCTTTTATCAGGTTGCTTCCATGACGTGGCGTTAGGTATGTTGTTGTAGTCATGTTAAGCTTATTTTTTGACAATAAAAAGAGACTTTGCTGTGTCGTCATCAGTTAAACTAGGTTAAACAACTCTGACGGATCTATACGACCGGCAGCAAGACGTGCCTAAGGTTTTAATAATTGTGCGCCCCGATGGAGGGTCTGAATTCTCAAGGATGACGCTGATCCTAGTTTGCTACGGCGTAGTACTAGCCAAATGCCTTCATCTCGCGGAATATATACTTCGTGTCAATGCAGTAGCTACGTGACTTTCCTTCGAGCCTTACCTTGGCCATCCGGCCTTGGCAGCGGTTTTTGACAACTACACACAGATATAGTTCCGTAGTTCCGAGACTTGGACCCGTACATTAACATTAAGCACAAATAGAACTTGCTTGATACGATTAATTTAATATTGATATACGAGTCGACACTGGCTAACCCACCCGCAATATATATATATATATAATATATATTAGATATATATAGATATATATATAATATATATATATATATATATATAATATATATATATATATACAGTAGATTCGTGTTAATTCAAACTCTGATAATTCGTACTTTTCGGTTAATTCTAACAAAATTCCAATTTTGGCTGGCACTGTATTCTTTCAAGGAGCTTAAAAGGCTTAAAAAGGTTTAAAAGGCTTAATTAAAACTCCGGCATTCGGTTTATTCGTACTTTCTTCGTAACCCTACCGCAAAAAACCTATGGCTTTCACGCAACTATACTATTTCAAAATTTGCGTGCTTATATATTAATAACAGTGGAAAAATAGAAAATAGGCGCCTCAAGCCTTCAAGGAGAAAGGCGAGGCGTTGCCAGTACGCAAACGCTCTAAACGAAGCACAGGCAAGGTAGACCCTGATGTTTCTCAACTTTTCTACCCTTATTTACCGTTTCCACGATTCGGATTAGAAACCAAAACAACGAACAGGCCTCAAAAAAACGTCTGAAAGCCTATCATAATCATGAACATGATTATGATCCAAACTAAGACATCGCGAAAGGAAATACGGCAGACCTTGACTTGAAGAGACTAACAAACAAATTAAATGATCATCCTGTGCTTTTCTGCAACAGTTAACTCACTGTATACACCGACCCGCAACGCAATGAACTGTCGAGGCGCTGTATATACGTCAAGGTTATTCTTTTTAAACCTAGTTGTCGTTGCCAGCCCTGTAATTTCTTGGCCCACTCTCTGAAAAGCCTAGACTGGTTTGCGAGCTTCAACTTCTCCTACACAGAGGGAGCAATTATGTTGGCTTCGTCAATGGACGCACTTTCCTTGTACGCTCAAGGAGCAAGCAGCTAACTACTTCAGGGTGGGCTCGAAATTGAAAAACCATCGGGCACAGAGTTCTCACGCGAAATCGAAATTATGCGTCAAGTTCTTAAGGCATCCCATTAGTCACACGGAAGTTGGGGAAAATAAAACATTGCGAATCTTTCGCCGAAATAATATTGTGGTGGAGATAGACGACGCCAGGCAGGGCGACATTGTGAATGAAGTTACTGATGTATGAGGGCGTAATTGCACGAGCACCCCACTAAACTGCAACTCTGCTTGAAGCTTTGAAACGTCGAACTAGCTAGTGGGATCGACGTATGAAGGAAGGCCTGAGGTACTGCTTTACTCTTGAGATGTCACCCTTTGAAAAAGAGGACTACATTGTCTCTCCACTATGATGGGATGACGGCGGTGATTGCAGTGAGGACGGCATAAGAATGACTGTTTTGAGTAAGATGAGACTGTCTTAATTCCTTTCGAAATTGTTACACCATCACAGGCGTGCTCAACGGATCCGCGCTCCAACAAAGAAATTAGGCGGTAAAACTTGCCCCGAAATGAAAGGTTCTTAACGACGCGAATAGGCTGCCGTACTAGATGAAGACAGACGCAAGAGGCCGCGCATAGTTTCCCAATAGCGCTTGTTATTTACATTCTCTCCCGCTTGATGCTTTTACTGATTACTCTTTTTAAAAGACACGGCAAGGAAGTTTACCGACGTCAGGAGCAATGAATTCCGACGGGTAGGTGTCCCCTTCTAAGCACGCACAGATGGCATGCTGATTCTCCCGATTTTTAGAGGCGGATCCGGAGTGATCTCTTAGAGTGACGAAGATGGGGCATGGTGGTATGGCGGGGTGGCTACCTTGAACAATGACTACTGCACGGGAGGCCTTATGCAGTGGTAGTTCGAACGCGCTTGGGGGCTTGCAGCGGTCTTCCCCGTCGCCTCTGTCCCCTACCGTACGCCGTGTGTCACTTCCTCCTTGCGTGGTATCATTTCCGCTCTCTTTGGCGACCACAACATCGACCTTGTGTCACAAAAGGAATGAAGAGGACAGAGGCAACCTTACTGTTCCGCATCCGGACCAACTCAGCGCGGACACCGGCGTGGCTCCATAAGCTGAACATTATCGCTTCACCTCTGTGTGGAACGTGTGGTGCTACAGGCGACATCGGTCATTTTATTATGGACTGCCGAGAGCATGCGGAGGAGCGGTTAGCTTTGTTTAAAGAACTGCATGTATGTATGTATGTATGTATGTATGTATGTATGTATGTATGTATGTATGTATGTATGTATGTATGTATGTATGTATGTATGTATGTATGTATGTATGTATGTATGTATGTATGTATGTATGTATGTGTATGTATGTATGTATAAGTGATCTGGTCACCGCATTGCGGATAACCCACCAACGTCGTGGCAACGCCTGACGTGACGCGAGCAAGGATACGGTATTCATTGACGAGAAAGGAGCCCGCATTTCTCATCCTAAATGAAGCTCAATAAACCTGTTCAACAGCTACAGGAAACGGACTGGACCACATTTTTCATACTTGCGTAGGACCTGGGTAACATTGTTCACGCTTAGGAGGCCAAGCTACCGTAACCTCAACAAACATGACCTCATCGTTAAGCATCGCCACATTTAGCCATCGTATATGACCACAGTTCTTCTCCCCTGGTCAGGAAGGTTAGCAATAGTTCTCGCCGCACCCAATTAGGCGTCTACGCACAACACAAGTACGCCACAAAGCCGTATCCGCACGAAGAACTCATTCGCCAAAAACGTAGCCTGCATTGTTAGCTGTATAATGTAGCTCACAAAAACGTAATTATTCTGTATAGATCAATCGCAATAAATGTAGCAGGTCCTCTTGTTGAGTTCAAGAGAAAGATGTTGCTCAGACCCAACCCTTGAACAAGTCCGCTTGATTCAGCAAAATAACGTCCAGACAGAGAGGTAGCTTTCAGCTATTAGGCGCTGTTCCCTGGAGCTTTTTCAGCAGCCGAGGTCTGTAGCACCTCCAAAGAGCGCTTTTAGGTTATTTCATACCGTTTAATTACCGCACCAGTAATCAGGATTATTTGCATCGCGCTTTTTTTTCGTTCTGTTACTGCTAACTTTAAAGACCAGTAATAAATATTTTCTGGTGGGAAACTCATGAGTAGAGCAAGTCTAGTCAACAAATTCGCCTGTGAGGGGAGAAACAACTTAGTTCACGTTTGATCCGTCTGCGGAAGCCCTCAACGGGAGGGAAACTCAGCTAAACCAAAACTAACACAAGTCAAGTGGGAGATGCGAAGGTGGTTTTGCATACGTTCGACAAAATTACCCAGACACTTTTCTCCTAGTTCTGAATCTCTTTATTTGCCCCTACTGCACCGAGTTTCACTAGCTCGACCACCGTCTGCAACGAAACTTCAATTATGTAACACAGGCATTGTATCGCCTTCCATCCCAGTCTCAAGTGGTACGAGCACCTCTTCCGGAAGACTGCCACAGCTGCGGGCATTACCAATCTCGACCCCGCTGTGAGCGTCCGCACTCCACCGCACCACTTCTTGGAAGCCGGCCGTGCAGTCGGAAACGTGTCGTCATTTCCTACCAGACAGGGACCCAGTCTCTCTGCTCGCCGGAGCCCTCCTGACCGCGAACAGAACCCAAGAAGAGATGAGAACAGCACGAGCAAGCTCGCGCCAGGCCACTGTCTGATGCGGCAGCAACAAATGCAAGGGGATCAATGGGGTCGTTCCGGTCTGCTTGCTCCGTGCCTCAGTCGCCGCCACCGCCAAGCAACTCAGCACCTACACCTTCTACATACACGAAGAATTCTTAGCCGCGATGCTTTCGCGATTGTCCAAATGAATCGGACTTCTGCAATAGGAAGGCGTCGGAGAAGTGGGCCGGACCGTCTCGCCAGGAAGTCCCGGAGTGAGGAGGCTGTTCAGTCTCCTCACCTAGAAGGCGTCTGCTCCGGCAACTCTACGTGCCCGTGCGTGCATTCACGGGACCGGAAGCGGAGGACCAGAGCCAGGGGCAGGCCCTGCCAATTTGGCCTGGCGAAATAACGAGATCCCGCTCTCTGCGCTTGTTGCGTCCCGTATAGCGTAATCTGCGTAGAAAGCGAAAAACTACGGAAGACGAAAAACGGAAGAAACCAAAGGTGTCTTTTCTTCGATGGACGGTAGGTCTGGCAGTGATTGAAGCAAGTGTTTTTTTTTTTTACATTTCGTTTACAAACCTTCTTTGTCAGTTGCGCCTAGTTGCACCGTAGTTCCAAACGCACCATACCACTACATTGCTTCATTTCGGGGGAACAATATAGCTGCAAACACTTCTAGGTGACATCTCGGTGTGAAGCACACTTGGAACGCATTAAGCATGCATTCAAAATCAAAATATGACGCAGATCTAAGGTGTACGATATCTCTCTGTTTGCAGATATGTTGAAGGCACGACACGTGTTGGCCGCCCTATCTTGACCAAGTCACGGATCCGGTCTACCGATATAATGCATCAGACGACTACAACTCTTTAAAAAACTTGGAAAGGGCAGTTACACGGAGACTATCATTCCCAACAAAAATCGTAGATTGCCGGGTGAGGTCAGGTGTTGTACGGATGTTGTACGAGCCATGTTGGTTTATATCGTTGTTGTAATATGCATGTATTGAAATGCACAACAATGGGTTCACTGACTTTTGTCATCGCCAGGAGGGAATAGAGAGCGGCGGGGGAGGAAAGGAAGAGTAGTTGGTTTTAATGTGGTCATGTATGCCGCTTTTCTTAATACTGTAGAGAAGAGAATTGAGGATTGTCTCCCTTAAGGGATTTTGGGATGTGTCCACTTCTGCAGTGTTTCTGGCCCGACTTGAACTTTGATTTGAACGTGGGTCATAGTTTATAGAGCCTCGACTAAAAATATTTACTCACACAAGGGCTTCTTAGCGTTCAATGCTGCTGAAATATTCTGGTTTGCTGCAGTTTCAAACACTGGAGCTGAAATAAATTGCGTCAGAGCTTCTCTAAGTCTAATTTATCGTGCGACGTCACAACAAAAAAAAAAAAGAATTGAGGGTCGTTTCACTACGGTGAATGTGAGTGGTAGCGCTCGAACGGGAAGAGCGTCACTGGTTATTCATTGTTGTTTTTGACGCAAGTTGATCTTGGCGTAGTTTACGGTGTGGCTAGTCACTACCTCACTACGCACGACCGAAGAAAATTAGTCAAGGCATATCTTGTGGTAGTCTTTAAATGAACTCTACAAATTGTGGATGCTCAGGCAAATTGGTTCATTATTAACTACACACAAACAGACACGGCAACACACGACGACATGGACGGAGCAGACCGAGCGCTGACTTAAAACCGAAATTTTGTTTTGACGAAGCTGTTATGCAGACTTCAGTAAACAGCAACAAACAAGGAAGAAAAGCGACTAGTATATTAGAAATATCCCGAGCCATCTACCCTAACGTGAAATCTGGGTAGGGGCGAAGCATGTAGTGTATAAGCGTATTCGTGGCGCCTTGGCGTTTTTGCCCACAGAGCTGAAGTCGCTGGGGTTAGAGGTATACACCTCTGCTGTAAGTTTCGTGTCCTTGAAGCCCGAAGCGTTTTATCGCGAGGCGTTGGAAAACGAGTGTTCCGGTGTGTTCTTTACGTACGCGTTTTTCCCGCGGAGATGAAACGTTCTAGCGCGAAGAGTTGGAAAACGAGTGTCCCGGTGTGCTCTTTTAGCACGCATCACGTTCAAGCGTGATGCGTTGGACGAGGAGATTCCCGGTGTTTTAGTACCGTAATTACATGATACTAGGATGACAGGAGACGACGACGACATGAGACGCCGACAGCTCAAGCCCCTAGGGGGCTACGCCCCTAAAATGTAGCTGAAGAATAAGATATACTAATCACTTTGCTTCTTTGATTGTTTCTGTTTACTGAAGTGGCTGTAACAGCTTCGTCAAATCAAACCAGATTTCGGTAGTACGTCAGCGCTTGGTCTGCGTCATCCATGTCGTCGGGTGTTGCCGTGTCTTTCTGTGTGTAGTTTATAAGCTAACAGCTTGCCTAACAGTTTGCCTTAATTAGAAATGTAGCTGAAGAATAAAAAGAAGGCAAGCTGTAAGGCGCGAGTGTGCAATCCGTTTTATGAAAATTATGCGGAAGTTTGAACACTATTAACCTTCTATTGCTTCTGGTGGGCATACAATGAGCGGCGGAGCCCAGTACAGGTATGTTATGCTTGGAGGACAAGGAAGGTGCCCGAGCCCATTAAAAATACCTGATCTCGCTTCGGGTCTTTCTGGAGCTGGTTGTTCAGGGTAGCGCACTTCTGGCAGTGCCGAACAAGAGACGCACGCGTTGCCTTGCTTTTTTTGCATAGAGGCGCGAGCACGGGGATCTAGAGGAGGTCATTACGAGTGATGCCATGGAGCCAATACTAGCAAGGTCATACCTGTTACGTGAAAAATTTGTGTGGACGTGTTGATGAACAAAATAAACTTCCCTAACCTTCCTTCCAACACTCCCGTCTCTGTATACCTCCCTTTACCCTTTCCACCGCATTTGCCGATCCAAACTCGTCCCCTCCCTCTCCCGCACTCCTTGCAGCGCTCCTTCCACACTCCTTGCTATTCTTTCCTCCCAACCAATCTCTGTCGATGTTCTGACATTTTTACGAATGCTTTGTGGCCAAAATTGATTCCGTTAATCGAAAATGGAGAAAAGAAAACCCGAGGTGCTTCTCTCCCTCTTCAACTCTCTCGTGGAGTCATCGCTGTTTCTTGCAACGGCGTATTTGTATGCAGTAAATTATTAGCAACTTTTTTTTCAAATCACCCATGCGCCCATCGCCTCTTGTTTACCTGAACTTCCTTTTCGCCTTTTTATTTTTTTTTTGTGCATCAAACGGAGCGGCTGAAAATTATCTTTTTTCTTTATTCGTGCCGAGAAAGGAGTGGGATAGGACGAGGAAACCCCTTAAGCTAATTTTTTCAATGCAATCGCGTATGCAGACGGCCCTTGTTGGAACCGTGTTTGAGGTTCTCAGCGCAGTGAGGCTTCCTTGTGAAAATGTGCCGCCGACCAAGACACTCCTTTTTTTTTTTTCGGTGCCCTGAATGGCCTGCAGCGCGCTTCATATTGCCGCGGGGACTCGACAATGAAGACGCCACACAAGGGGATTCAATCATGCTAATCTGCTTGCACCGGGCACGTGTGCCTAGCAGCCACCTTTGATCTCGCAACAACGAGACTGCATTAAATCCGTTTTCTCTCTCTCTCTCCCTCCTCCTCGATCTCTCCTTCTCTCTCCAGGCTCTCCTCCAGATCCTCTCTCTCTCTCTCATCTCTCTCTCTCTCTCTCTCGTCGTCTCTCTCTCTCTCCTCTCTCTCCTCGTCTCCTCCTCTCAGTCTCCTCTCTCTCTCTCTTCCGCTCCTCTCCTCCATCCTCTCTCTCTCTCTCTCTCTCTCCCCCCCTTTAGAGCGCCGTTCTGGGGAACGCGCTGATGAAATTTGGCGATGCATTTGTGCGAAGACGCATTATTTGCCCGTGTCCACTTGGGAACCCCTCTGTTCATCGCGGGATTGACAAGTTCAACGTTTTACGCGATCGTCTTTTCAATCCGCGCCGAATTGGACGCGGTCAATCGAAGGTTTTTCATTAGCGAATCAATTAGGATCGGCGTTGAAGCAACGTTATGGAGGGAGTGACGAAGGGCCTGCCGCTGCACCCAGTCTTCTACCTCAATTGATTGCGCTGCTACTCCGTAGTCCTGAAACATTTGCTAATCAAAAGTATTATCTGCATCTGCCATTGTCGTCTCGGTTGAAGGACCGCCCAAATCGATTTGAACTGGCCCCCGACAAAGAGGAGCGCTCTAGATTTTTCGGTGTGCATTATTAGGGAACAATATAGACGTACTGGGATTCAATGGCGAGCGTGCGTATTAGCTGTCAATTTGTTTTGTTTTCTTCTTGGGGGCTGAAGTAATACGATAAAGGGAATAATATTTCTGGCGGCACTCTTCGTACGCTGCGGTGCCTTATGATACGGTTGCTATGCCCTGGTACTTACTGTGATTGGCGCCCTTGTGCACAGTCTCGTTTTTCTTTCCTTGCGAAGACGACCTTGGGAGTTACAACAAAAATAAATGTGTTGGCGGGCATAGGGCTTGTTTCGCTGTTCTTATTTGGGGAGTAATGCTCACTCTCCTGCAGCGTGTGCGTGCAGCCATGTTTGTGTCGTGTCCTTTATACACCCTCCGGTGCTCCTATGTTAAAACAGCAAAACCAAGTTCCTTCCATTGTGAACACACAATATGCTCTGAAAGTTGTGGTCGTGCAACACAGGCAATATAATATTCGTACGGAACGTGTCTAGTTCGAACGTCCCCGCCAGAAATTCACCTGGTTCCTTTTTTTTAAGGGCTGCATTACTGTTCTCGGTGAACAGATTACACACACCTCGTCGAACGTTTTTAGCCTGCGCAACGAAGTGCGAATTTTGATAGGCGTTCGAAAATGTAACGTGTTTTCCATAGCACAGTGTACCGAGCCAATTTGTTCATAGTTGAGGACTGCTCGTCTGACCATGGTATTTGTGACCTCGTCACCGCCGAATTAGGATTTTCGGCTTGAGCGAATCGTCTCCCTCGTGTATTCTGTATAACTCAAATGAAAAACTAGCCAGTCATCCAGCTCAGGTGCTTCCAATTATTGTTTGTATCGGACTATCTGAACATTCACTAGAATTTCCTCTTGTGCATAGTATATTTTGTGTGTAGTCATTATGTATATACAACTACTGCTAAGTCTTTTTTGAATTGCTTCAGCTGCACCTCAAGCGTCCTCGCTAATCCTTTCAAAGACGTAATATTCGCGAACCCTTGATATCGACTATTTGGCGAAAGGAGTAGTCGCCAAACTTTCGCAACCCTCGAGAACATGAGCAAGCGCTGACTCATTTTTCTTTAAATCTACATGTCTTTAAATAATGAAAACTATGAAATATTTCAAAAGCATGAGCGTCAACCCCGCAACCGCGTCTGTCTGCAGAAGCAATCGCAATAAAACCTTCTCTGGAATTTTTTTTACTTTTTTACACTATTTTTTTTAGGTTGGGCATAAATATTCTCCCGTTGTATATTTTGCACCAAATTGAAATACTGCACTCAGGTTCGAGGTTGACGTTCATATCGATGATATATGGCTTTAGGAGCACTGTAGACTGGGCTGGTTAGCGATTATTCGCATTGCTACGGGGGACAACAACGGTAAAAAAGCGGGCGACAGCTCAGTATCAGCTGAATTTTGTTGAGGAGGTCGGTGGTTTATAAGAAAGGACAACAATTCTCACCTCCCCAAAGGGAACACGCCAAGCATAAGAGCAAAACCACCTAATAACACGCATCCATTATGCATGGGTATTTTGTCTGTGTGTTACGCTGGTAAAGCATGTGTCAATTCCGGCCTTCTGTCGCCCTCCTTGATAACGTGTCAGCTCCTTTCGACTTTGGATAAATGGTAATTTTTGGAGAACGGTAATTAGGGCGCCTTATGCGCTGTGATTTATCCAGGGAAACCAGATGTCATTTGCTTAATTTTGTGCTTCGTTGTTTGGTCATATTTATTTAAGTTCAACGCGTTCACTGTGCACAGGCTTCAGTTATTTACCTCTCTTACAAACCACATGTCTCGCCAATAAAATATCATAGTCAGAGCTATGCCCGGCTCTATTGCAATCCTTCGCCTTGGTTCATCATCATCATCATCATCCGCTCTACGCCCACTGCAGGGGAAAACGCCTCTCCCATTAATCTCCAAATACCCCGGTCTTGTGCTAACTGCGACCAATATATTCCCGCAAACTTCTTAAACTCATCTGCCCATCTAACTTTCTGCCGCCCACTGCCACACTTGCCTTCTCTAGGGATCCACTCTGTTACCCTTAATGACCAACGGTTACCTTGCCTTCGCATTACATGCCCTGCCCATGTCCATTTCTACTAATATCTCCTTAACACGCGTTTGTTCCTTGACCCACTCCGCTCTCTTCTCGTCCCTTAATGTTACACCTATCAACTTCCGTTCCATTACCCGCTGAGTCGTTCTCAATTTAAGTTGAACCCTCTTAGTGAGCTTCCAAGTTTCTGCCCCGTAGGTGAGTACCGGTAAGATGCAGCTGTCATACACTTTCTTCTTCAGGGACAATGGTAGGCTGCCATTCATTATCTGAGAATGCCTACCGAATGCACTCCACCCCATTCTTATCCTTCCAATTATCTCAGCTTCATGGTTCGGATCCGGGGTGACAACTTGGCCTAAGTAGATAGATTCGCTTACTACTTCCACGGCCTCGCCACTTATCTCAAACCGCTGTGCTGTCTCGAGTCGTCCCGGTTAGCAAGCAGCAGAAAAAACGAATAACGTATGGCGTTGTTACCTTGGCATATCATGATATTGGAGGAGGTAAGTAAAACGCCTGTTTTAGCACAGGAGGGAAAATTAAAAGAAAAAGAAAAGCAAATAACAGGCGTCCTCTTCGCAGTCCTGAAACCCACTAATTTAAAAATGTCATTTTTTTTCTTTGGTTGATGTACATTTTCTACAAAAAAATTGCCTTTAACTTTATTTATCGGCCAAACTTGTCGAATATATTAACAATAGCTAGTTCATTCGCTGACTTTATTGTAAGTATAAAGAAGGTGTACTTCGTGTTGTTATTGTAAATACAAAGAACTTGTGGTTCGTGTTTACTTGGGAAGTATATGAGTAAACATTTTATTTCTTGGCTCATCAGTAAACAGCAAAAAACTGAAAGCGCTGCAATTCAATTATGAGCTTTAAACGACAGAGTAGAAGCTCTGGCTATACAATAAGGAGGGAATGCAGTTGTACGTTTTTATAAAGTTATGTATTCTGGCTAAAATCTAGATAAGACGTTTTATAATGGGCCGGGGGAGTGCGCCGAACTTCCGTTTGCCACCACACGTACCATTTTACACACCAGGGAAGTTTTCGGAGAGGTAGACAAAATGTGTCGACGCAGTAAACAAGTACGAACCTTTTAGGCCTAAGTCCTCTTAACTAAAACGGGCATTTTTCCGACTACGTCCGATAAGCTAAGTATGTCAGGCGTAAACCTGGAAAATTTGACGCAGACCATTTTCAGCCCTTTTTATCGTTTATAGTGCACACATGAGGCTTCACAGCAATTACATTGAATGAAATTGGAGCTATAAAAGTAATAAATTCGAGTTCCGTTATAAAAGCTATAAAAACAACACAAGCTTTTGCGAGGGCGCAGCGAAATTAAAGAAAAATTATTACTGCGTGCAACACACGCAATCCAGATACATGGTATACTCCTACACCCCACAACAACTACAACCGTCAATCCTTAACTTTCACCTTACCCAAATTGTTAAATAACTTCACAAGTAACACAGTCGAGATCGGTGAACTTTATAAACCGGCACTGAAAGAATTTTTTTTTGTAACGTGTGTTATATATCTCTGTGTTTTTGTAGTTGTAAGTACCTGTGACATGCACCTGTTGTTCATATTCCTGCTTCTGTTACCCTGCTAACCACGACCGTTTAACACTTTTTTTTACGTTCACTTGATACGCGTTTCAAGTTTTCTTTTTTTTCTCTCTGCTGTAGTTTTCGATCTGTTCGACCCCATTGCTGTCAACCACATGGGGGCAAGCTGCTTCGCGCAGCTTTGTGTGGCTGCTCCTTTCCCTGTACCCATCTGTACGGTAAACAAAGATATGAGGTTCGGTCGGCACCAGAATCCCGGGACGCTCGCCGCCGAGTCTGTACACAAAGCAGCCGCGTCGGCGGATTGCCTCGAAAGCGCGTCATCCCTATTTCATATTTGCCGCGCTTTCGAGGCGCTTTTTCAAAAGAAAGTGCTACGAGTTGTGCCGCGCCTCCGCCAGATGGCGCCACGGGTCCCGCGACCGAGAGAAGACGCAGTGAAACATCCCCCTCGCCAGGGGCACGATCAAATGCAGAGCATTTCCGGGGGCGCACGACGTTAAGTAGTTTGCGTTACGTTAATGTTGTTGCACTTGTGGCAACTGCTGACGAGAGAGCGCTCGTCAGCAGTAATTTGAATGAGTCAACGATATAAGGCGCGTTCGTAGCGCCCCATTCTGTGTCGGCTTTGTGGCGCAGTGGGTAGAGCACCATGTACATTGCGTTCCGCCCGCAGGGTCGAGGGATCGAAACCGGGCGCCGGATAGTATTTTTTTATATATAGTAGGGAGGGGTGCGGTGCGGATTACGGACGTCAACGCGGGTGACATCGCGAGTTACTCAAATGCTCTGCATTTAATACAGTTGATTTATTTATTTATTGAAAAGCCATTATTTCATAATAAGGCATAAAATTGACTTCTGGCCGCAGTAATTGTTATCAAATACTTTTTTTAAAGAGTGCCATGTAACCGGAAGCCATAACTTCGTTATGTAATTTAAGCATGGCTTGTTGTCTATGAAATGTGGCTTTAAGTTACAATTGTCGTCGTCGAAAACATAATTTTATGCTCCACACGGCCTTGAGCTGATGTTTGACAATGCTTTACAGGACGGCGAAGAATGTTTGGTTGCCAAATTCTGCTCTTGAAGTCTTCGGTGCTAATATTTTGTGCCAAAAAATTTATCGGGCAGTTCAGTGGGCTTAAATGCTTTGCACGAGAAGGCAATGTGGTTTCCAATGGCTATACTAGTAAAATACTTCTTCACTTTTTATATACAGTACTCTTTACGTACAGTTTTCGAGCTGTACGTTTTTAATGCCCAGAACCGTTGTAGCCTCCCCTGTAAAGAAAGTACAGGTACAAAAAACGGCGCACCAAGTCACCCATGCACCTATTTTTGTAACAGCTGGGCTGTTTAAGCTTTCAGTTCCGCCGTATAGCGCTACCAGAAAAAAAAATTACTCCCACCTCCCCTCGCGGGAACCCCTGTGTAGATGCGAGGCATAGGGGGTTCCGTTGTTGTTTCCGTTAGGTTGATTCTCCCATCGCGTGAATCGTGCCGTGAACCCCCTGCTGCGGCTATGACGCAACGTGGCGCGGCTATGACGCAACACAATCCAACACAAACCACTTTATTCCAATCCAAATCCAATCCAAGCCAAGCCAATCCAATCGAATTCAATCCAATGCCCCTCGGGAGAGAGTGTTCGCTATCGGAGAGGAGAGGGGGTGAGCGGCGGAGAGCGTAGCTCGCGCGGCGAGGAGAATGGGGGAGGGGTGTGGACGGACAACAACGCCGTATGGAGGAACAAGGCGAGTGAATGAGATTCCGTCGCATCTAATACCAAAGAAGATGACCGAGCGCACGTGAGCGTGCGGCTCGTGAGGAGCGCCCAGCGCCGGCCAGCTTGACCTCCGAAAACACCCTGCCCAGAGTTTGTCGCTTGATCTCTTTCGTGCTATTCTCCTCGCCACTTCGCGTGCGTTAGCTACTGAAGTGGGGGGCACAGATGCCGAGTTCGCGCTACACACGCCGAATGCGCGAAGCTTGTTGCCGCGGGTTCTAGCGGGTGCTAACGCGGTCCACTTTGGGAGAGATGGGAAAGACGTTTGAAAGAGACGTGAAAGATGTGAAAGAGACGTGAAAGATGTGAAAGACGTGAAAGACAAAGACGTGCAACACGATCCTTGCCTGCCAGTCATGGAGAACTTTCAGCGGGAAGTTCGGAAATCCATGTGAGGTGCAACAGCCGGGTTTCCGAAGAGGGGAGAGGGGCCGCCAGCTCTGCTGTTTCTCCAGCCTTGCACGTCTAGTGCAAGCTCCGCCAATGTTCTTTGCCCTCCTTTTGGTATCTGGCTTTGTGCACTACTCTAGTGTTCCGCAAAAAGCCCTCTTTAAAGCCGCACGGGCCATGCAGGGCGGCAATTTTTGGCTTTCTCCGCAAGATTTGGCAAAAACGTGAGAGAGAGAGAGAGAGAGAGAGAGAGGAGAGAGAGAGAGAGAGGAGAGAGAGAGAGAGAGAGAGGAGAGAGAGAGAGAGATGAGCCCCCTTATGAGAATGGCTGTTTTAGAGAGGAACCCTCCCAGAGATTTTTCGTCTTCTGCTCCTTTTTTTTCGTGTTGCTGCATATTACGGAACAATAAAACTAACAGAACACAAAACATTCAAAGTATCCCAATTAAGATGAAAGTGAACATTCGAGCGTCAAGTGTACTCTCGAGCGTCAGGGGTGTTTTTCGCTTTGCTGCATTACGTATTTTGATTCGTTTCACCATCACTTCGGGGTCAACACATGCAAGTTGAGCTTGGCGCCGTTTACGCTGTTGCTGTTCGACCAGCGCGACGCTGAGCACCGATATAATTAGGAGTACTTCGCCCGTGCATTCTTTAAGACTAAAAGAGGTTGAGGGGATACGCCGCATAAATGCGAAAAAAAAGTCAGTAAGGCATAACCTGGCTCTCTTACCTCCTCTCCACGCTGTAGTTGTCTGTACATCCTGTGCGGCTGTACAGCAGCCGACGTCCCTTGGAAGGTAGCTAATACAGCCGGTTTAGATAGTTCCAGTGCTGGGTACAGGGGAAGCGGCGGACAAAAGCACGATGGCAGACGAGGTGCTTCGAAAGCTCCCGCCTTCAGTGCCACACACCGAGGCTCCTCGGTGTTGCTTTGCAACCGTTTTCTTGCTCGCGTGGCGTTCTTTCCTTCCTTGACCTTGATTAAAACGAGAGGCTTCACACTTCAACACAACGACGTTGCTCAGCCAGCTCTTTCTTGGTTGCGTGGACTTCTTGCACTCTGTGACTTCGATCGACAGGTTTCGCGCACGAAAAATAAGATTCCACAAGGTAGAAGAGCACCAAACGCTCTCGCTGTTCAGGAACAACGAGTGTTCTCCGTGAGTAATTTATGTACTTGTATACTCACCCAAGTATGCATATGTACGTATATGTACTTGGCAATCATCACTGGAGGGTTTTTTTTTTTTTCAAGTGTACGTTACGACCATATTCACTGGAGTGTTTTTTTTTTTTCATGTATAGCTTACCCCCGTATTCACTTTGCTGTATCGTCGTTTTGCTACCTTGTACGGATAAGAGGTGGGGCTAGCCAATCTGCGACAGAGCAGCTCTTTTTTCCGCTTTCCACGCCACAACTGTTCTGTGTAAAGCACACTGCATGTATTGTAGTGGGCTACCTACTCCTCTTTACGCTCTGTCCTTACCTTGCCATTCTTTTACTGTTTTCATCTTTGTTTTCTACTGTTTTCATCTACTTTTTTCATCTTGATTGTAGAGTTTAACGCGCCGACACAACGCCGGCGATGAGCCGCGCCTTAGTGGAGGGATCGGGATTCATTTTGACCACCAGGGTATCTTTAACGTGCACCGAAATCGCATTCACACGGGCGATTTTGCTTTTCGCCTGCATCAGAAAAGCGGCCGCCGCGGCCGGGAATCGAACCCGTGACCTCATGCTCAGCAGCGCAACGCCTCTAGCCACTGAGCCACCGCGACGGGTAGGATAGTAAGATAGGCTACAGCTGGGGTTACATTCCTGCCTTCCCTTTACCTTTATTCCTTCCTTCAAACTTCAGCTGCAAGCTCATCTTCGATTCTGACTGATATTGCAAGAAATTGATGCCACCAGACTGGAGCATTTAAATGCCGTCTGTAGTGATGTCAGTTCTTCAGAAATTCGTTTAGAAGAAGTAGTAGTTTAGTGGTGCGCGCAGTCAAAGTCGTATTCAGTGACGAGTGTCTGAAAAGTTTTGCTGTTCCTCTGGTCATGTGTAAAACGTAGAGTTAGGTTGTTATGTTTCGTCTCTTTAGCGCTCACTCAAAGTATTTCCGTCCCACCGTACACGGAGCTGTAATAGAGCAAAAATATTCCGTCGGCAAATACGCGAATAAGAAATGGTTCAAGAATAATAAGACCTTTCATACATTTTATTGTTGGTGAACACTTCGCAGGGGCTCTATTTTACTGCAAAAGGTAGCGTTGGGGTTGCTGGTAACAGGGCTTTGCTCTGAGTAGTACTGTGCCCTTGCGCAGGCGTTCCCTGATTTCCATAACTTTGTAATTCAAGATGGCACTGTGCGAGTTCTCCGCAGGAGTTAGCAGTCCTGATTCGAGCGCTCCAACTTCGAGATTGGTCCTTTGCGCGCTATGGCGCGAGAGAGCAATTTTTTCTCATCTAAGAATTCTTCCTGAATGCAGGAGCAGCAGCTATAAATGCGGAGCCGATTCACTTGTATGGAGGGACAATTTGCATTGCACGAATTACCAGGTGAATTCGCACGGTCGGGCTACAGTTCTTGTCGTCCCAGTATTTTGGCTGTGTCGAAATCAACCTTGTATGCGAAATCAAGACAGGAAAAAGTGCGTGGGAAAGTGTAGAAGTACTTGGTTATGCGAACAGAAAATGGGAACAAAGTGAAAGTTCAATGACGTCCAGAGTTTACGCGTGCGTCGTCTATGTGCATTTCTCCGAGTGCAAGCGTATTTTGTTAAAGGTGTAGCCTCACTGTATTATTTTCTGCGGCCACAGACACGGCCGCTAATAATTTTAGAGCTGGAATGATTGCGTTAATGATTGCTTGATGAAGCGTCGTGGTCTCCTGAACAGGACCACATCTGTCGAGTGCACGCCAAGCACCCTTTCCTTCGCGTATACCATATATTTGTCGTAAAAGAGAACATCAATCAATCAGAGGACTTGCAGTGATCGCAATTACAGTGGCTTTTCTGAAAATTTCGCCATGGCGGAATAACAAATTTGTGAGGTTTTGCAAGAACTGTCCTTAATGGGACTAGATTAGTAATAAACATGCGGGCACATCTATACGCGATGGCTCGAGAGCACTTCTTGCATTCATTGAACAATGTGAGGGGCGACATCACCAGTCATCCTTTACGGATTGGCGGCTGCTGTAGGAACAAGACTCTGCGCGACTTTTATAACAGACCTGCATTAAATTTGAAAGCGTGGGTCACTCTATTCTAGCCACACGCCAACAAAATGGGAATACCAGGAACTCGAAGCGCCTATTTTTCTAACTTGAATACCGAAACTTCAGTTGAGCTCTGGCCGTCCAACTTAGGCCACATTTAAACTTAGGTTCGCGGTTTATTGCCTGAAACAAGCGCGGAGCGCAAGGACACGTCGTTGTGAAGGTAAAACACTCTACTAGGCTTAACAGGTAAGAGGATTTATCAGGTCCTATTGGACGGCACCTCTTGACATAAAGTCGGTGCACTGACTGTTCCATTCCGCCTGTTCCCCCACGTGCGTAACACGATAATTTTGGCGGGTAATAGGATTCGAGAAGCCAGCACATAAGTCGAAATCCCCCATTTTAATTTCAAGGTCTTCCGTAATGGGAGAACCCTTGCCAGACTGACAAAATTGTAGTGAGGTATTGGCTACCCAATATTTCGAGAAAAAAAGAAGGCAAGGTTGCAAGTCGTCTTCCTCGTCCCCTCCAACCTTCCACTCGAAAAAGGAGCAGCCATAGTGAGAATGAAGGTGCTTTTTTGGTATTAAAAAGTGTATAACATTCGAGAGCTGTCATGAGCTGCAGGGAAGCGCTGTCCTATTTCGTCGTGGTCGGCTGTAAAGTGGGTCAATGTTAAGGCCGGCGGGAGATTCCATCCGTGCCAGCGGTATTGCTGCGCTGTGTTTGACTCGTTACGGGGGTGTTTGCTGATGGAGGAGCGATGTACTCTGATGAGATTGCCGGGAATGGAGTTCCACTTCACTGGTTACGTGATTCAGCCTCTTATAACGGACGGCGCTGCTTCGTGCCGCCATTTCCTGCACGCGGAAAAGGCCCCTCGTCAGGAACACTGCCATTTCATTCCTGTCCGCGCTAACATGGCGAGAGGAGTTAGACGTGAAATCGCCACCCGTTTTCTGGTGGGGGACACTAGAATTTTTTTTATCGTAAACTGGATGCACCCACCGTGATCTATGTATGGGGAGCCTAATGTATACGATGGAAACAAAAAATAGCCCTGTAAGGGGATTTCATTCTTTATATGGCAAGCGATATTAGTAGCGGGATAGCGAAATCGGGGTTTCACTTCGCTGAAACTGAAAGTTACGACTCAAACCTTTTCCTGGTACAGTTGGGATCAATTTCAAGGTCATCGCCGGAGCGCCGACCAACCTAGAGTTCCTGTATACAGGGTGTTGCGACGATAAGTGGAACACTTTAAAAAAAAAATTCCTGAGCGCAGCGCTGCTCTGTTCGCGCTCAAACGTCCCATGAATGTCGCAATTTGTGGTCTATTTTGTTTGATACCGGGAGCAACGATGGTACTTACCTGTGTATTCTGAAAATAAATAAAAACGATTTTCGCTATGGGAAAATTGTGGCTGATTTGAACGTGCGAGCCTGCGCAAGTTTATGTTGGAACGACGGAACCACCTCCAGAGTGAAACGCACGTTTGGGATTCACGTACGGAGCCAAATGGTGCAACAGACGGTCAGAAAGTTCACCTAGAAATGAGCTAGCAGACGATCAGAAAACCCGGTTTTTGGGCTCGCACGTCCAAATCACCGCCATTTTCCCATAAGCGAAAATCGTTTTTATTTATTTTCAGGTTAAACAGGTAAGTACCGTCGTTGTTCCCGGTGTCAAACAAAATAGACCACAAAATGCGACCTTCGTGTGAAGTTCGACCGCGAACAGAGCGGTTGTTCGCTCAGGAAAAATTTTTGAAGTGTTCCAATTACCGTCGCAACACACTGTATAGCTCCCCTAGGGGAGCGCTACGCGATATACAGGAACTCTAGACCAACCTAGATGACAGCGTCTTTCCGCGGCACTTTTTAACCTTTGCAAGAATGCGATCTTGCTAGCCTCCCTCACCCCATGGCTGTTCCGTAAAATTCGCTCTCCCGGTTCAGTAAACTGCGAGAGCCACACTCGCTTATGTTTTTTTAGCCATTTTTGGAGCACGCATTCGTGCTTTTCCCTTACGCTGTTGCCGGTTTTGATAACGCCAGGCGGTCATGGCGTGCCGGAAGCAAATTATTTTACCCACTATCGCCATATCAAAAAACAAAAAAAGTGGCCGCGTATCTTCTCCTTTCGTTGAAAATGTCGACGAAAGACGATAGTCTTCGTCGACATTTCGGCTTCGGTAAAAAGCATGAGAGCAATTACACTCTGTGAAGGTGGATTACTACCACGAAAGCTAAATAAAAGTCGCACGCATGGTTAAAATGTAAACTTATGTAGTTTTCGCATAATTTGGAAGTGCGAGTAGTAATAGTAATAGTAATTATGGCTTTGGCATCCTGTAATAAAACTTGGGATGACTAGAATGTAGTTCTTGCAAGGAAACATGGGACTGTACGTTTCGCTCCCGTAGAAGAAGACCACGTATTAACAGCACGCGGGAATACCCTAACGTTCGCAGCCTAACTGTGAACTAACTAACAATGACAACTAAATGAAGCTGGTTTTATTGATAGAGTCGTCGTAAAATTGAAGCTGGTACAATTGATAGAGTCCTCGCAGCAGTCAGTGTTTATGTAATTGTTTTGGAGGAAAAGTCTGGTAAAACCAGAGTTACAGCCATCTTCTGCTGAGAGAGAGAGAGAGAGAGAGAGAGAGAGAGAGAGAGAGAGAGAGAGAGAGAGAGAGAGAGAGAGAGAGAGAGAGAGAGAGAGACTTTAATCACAGTTGAAGTGAGCATATTTGTGGTTGGGATCTTCAGTCCAATACTCCGTTGGTGCGACCGGCTGTCTTCGCACTTTCCACTAGCAAATGCTGCGTTTCAGGGCAGGAGCTGGCCAGCATACTCTCCCACTGCTCGTGTGAGGGGTTGGGGATGGGGGGAAGACCAGGGTTTAGTTGGCATTCCCAGACAAAATGGTAGAGTGTGCCTGGGGCGTGGCAATAAGTACATAGAGAATTATCGAGAGTAGGATGGATGGCGTGTAGTCTTGTTGGGTGTGGGTACGTATTTGTTTGCAGTTGTCTCAGGATGTCTTCATGTTCTATCGTGGCCTGATCGGTGACTGGTGGATAGAGTTGTCTCGCTAGTCGGTAATATTAGGTGATGTCGGCGTATGTGAGGAGCGGTTGCCATGTTCGCTCCAACTCTTCTTGCTGTGCCCGGTGGGCGAGTTCTGTGACCTGCTTCTGTGATTGTGACCTTTCTGTGACCTGCTTCTGTGGTGGTCGTTGAAGGAGAACCCGAAGCGCTTGTCTTCGGCTTAGTATTCGCGATAAAGTTGGCACTGCCGCAAGGCGTTGTTGCCGGCCGATATTTCTTGACGGACATACAAATGCTCCTAATCCTATCCACAAACAGCGTCGCTGTAAAAAAAGTGGAGGGAGGGGGTTAGCCCGTCTGCGCCAACGAATGTGATTTTCCTCCGCATCTAAACCTTCACCCTGTACCCCCGCCGCGGTGGCTCAACGGATAGGGCTTTGCGCCGGTCAAAATTCTGACTACAGTTCGTAGCTTTTAGTCTCGTATTTGTATTTGTCTGTCTGTCTGTCTGTCTGTCTGTCTGTGTGCTGTACGCCTGTTTGTTTGTTTGTTTGTTTGTTTGTTTGTTTGTTTGTTTGTTTGTTTGTTTGTTTGTTTGTTTGTTTGTTTGTTTGTTTGTTGCGAAACGTGCTCCAGCTTTCGCTGAGGCGGCAGTGCCTTCTGCCTCTTGTGACTTCGCACCGGGCCCCACAACCGCGGGCCCCACCACCGGCAAGAGATCCGGTGTGTACTTGCGTTCACCGACGCGCCTTGCACGACGTCTGATGGAGGCAACTTTTACTGCCCTCTGTGGTGGCTGCCTCGCACTCTCGGCGTGCCTCGCCAGAATTGATGTTCGATGCCAGCCCCGCATTTTGGACAAAACGCAAAGCAGGGTTTTGATTCATTGCTAACAGAGAGTGCGTCATATGCAAGCAACAGGGAGGAGACGAAAACTGAAGGGGGGGAAGTTAAATTATTACGTTAACTTTGCCCGCACTAAAAGAGGACACAACAAAAAGTGGATCCAAGACCAGTGCAGGCACGAACAATGTATTGGCCTTCGTGCCACTTTTTTATGGTACCACCGTTTAGTGCGCGCAAAGTAACGTCATTAATCTTAACCAACTACCCCCGTCTTCCGTGTTACTGCAGTAGATTAGGCACAACTAGAGGCACCCAGCACCACGAAATGTCTTCCTCGAACGTACATAAAGCATAATATAGTAGTTGACATGCAAGGTAAAAAACACTGCGAAAAAATAAAGCACTTATATTACCAGGTCGATACCAGTCAAAGTACCTCGATAAATTCGCCGGGCGCATAAAATGCGCCGGCCCGGGACACCATAATTCATGTTTTCTATTTGAAGATGGCAAACCTGAATTATGAAAATCGTTTCGCAGATACGACCGCAAGGCCATGAATACCAAACGTACACAACCGCGATTTTAAAAACTTGACGGTGGTCATTTTGCATCTACGCCAGGGGTGATAGGTTGTAGGTTTGTGCGCAGCCTTGACCATGGACTGTGCCTACTAAACGACGGAAGCCCCACTTATTTACGTGGAACCAACTACGGCAGCTGTTTAGACTTGACGTTTGTGTCACGATGTTTATCGGCCCGTGCACAGTGGTTCCCAGACATAGAAACTCGTGGAAGCGACCACATTCCAACCTATTTAAAGATAGATGGATTACGAAGTTCCTTCGATCCTAATGTTATTCGGGTAACCGATTGGTCGAAATTCCAATCAAGGATGGACGAAATTTGCCGGAGCGATGAGCTTGAAAATCTAGAGTCCGTCATTGAAAGCACACTCCAAGCCTGCAAGCGTTCCGTCCGGCTGTCTCCAAAAGTGACCGAGTTTGACGTGGAGCTGGAGCGCCTTCGTGCTGTTCGTCGCCGCGCCGAACGCAGATACCGGCGAACGAAATGTCTCGAAGATTTGAGAATTTGCAGACGAACGCAAAAGAAGATCCAGCGACGCATTGCCCAAGTGCAAGCACAACGTTGGAAATCTTTTTGTGACACGCTGGACCCTCGCAAGCCTTTGTCGAGGATATGGAAAACTGTGCAAGGGCTAATGACTCCTGTACAGCAGCGCTCCCAATTTAAGGCCCTGGCTATTCACCAGAACCGCCGAGAGCTTGAAGTGGCCGAGGACTTCTGCGTGAGGATAGCCAGTGGAGCAGGCCCTTCTGGACTACTGCTCGCCAGTGACATCCCTGCATCGCGGGATTCAAGGATGGACGTTCCATTTAGCATGGAAGAACTGCGGGCGGCATTGGCTGCATGCAAGCGATCTTCGTCCCCTGGGCCTGATGGAGTCACATATGCTGCTCTCCGTCACCTTGGCAAGGATGCCCGACAAGCCTTGCTGGAATATTTCAACGACCTATGGTGTGATGGTTCCGTTCCTCAAAAATGGAAGACCAGCCGCCTCGTTCCGCTCCTGAAGCCCGGAAAATCTATGCTGGATCCACTGGCATACCGACCAATTGCACTTGCAAGTTGCGTTGGAAAGCTGATGGAGCGAATCATTCTCGCACGTCTGGAGTGGTTTCTGGAGCGTTACAATGTCTACCGTGATGTCATGGCTGGATTCCGTCGTGGACGCTCATCCATTGACTGCGTTATTGATTTGGTGACTTTTGTGCAGCAGCGGAAAAGTGCGAAGCGGATATGTGCCGCGTTGTTCCGCGACGTTAAAGGGGCCTACGATAACGTGGATCACGATGCGATTCTCAAAGTACTGCAGGCTGTGGGGCTCGGTGGCCGGGTCTACCAGTGGATACGGAACTACCTAACAGAGAGGTCATTCTTTGTTATGACTGCAGATGGGCCGACATCAGCTCACTATATTCACCGTGGTGTTCCCCAAGGAGGCGTCCTGAGCCCTACACTGTTCAACCTTACACTAATTGGCCTGATTTCTCGCCTTCCAAGGAGGGTCACGTGTCGATATACGCCGACGATATATATGTTTGGGCAGATGGCGTGACTCGTCGGCATGTGCGCGCCCGACTGCAAAATGCCGCAGACTTGACGACCTCATATCTACACGGACAAGGGTTGGAACTATCCAGCAGCAAATGCGCCGTGCTTCCGTTTACACGAAAGCCTATGTATGCATACCCTTTGTATATTAATGGTGAAAGGGTGTCTTATGTGAGAAATCACAAGTTTCTCGGCATAGTTGTCGACAGAGGCCTTTCTTGGAGCGCTCATGTTAACGTTCTAAAGAAGAGGCTCTCTGCAGTGGTGCATGTGCTCAAACTCATCGGCGGCAAGACGTGGGGGACACCACTGAAATCGATGTTACAGCTCTACAACGTGCTGTTCTTGGGCTATCTGCGATACAGTGCCCCAGTCCTTTCTGGAGCGTGCCGCACAACTACTCGGGCACTTCAGGGTATTCAAGCTCAGGCCCTGCGAACCTGTCTTGGCCTACCACGATGTACGTCCACAGCAGCGACCATCGCCATGGCTCGAAATCACCCTTTGGCAACCTTTGTGGACGTCGAAATACTCAGTACACATATCAGGCACCTCGCCCGTCTACGTGATCATCACCTCGCGGGAATACCAGCGACCCGTCCACGGGCGTCGTTCGCAAGGGTAGTAGCTGCCCACAACACCAGCGTTCCATCGAACTACACGCCGGCGACGAGACCGCTCGTTCCGCTGTGGTGTGTGATGCAGCCCCGAGTGTGCCTAGATATCCCAGGAGTGACAAAAAAACGTGATCTTCCAAATCCGGCCCTGCAACAGCTCGCTTTGACGTACATGCACGAGACATACAGTGACCGAACCCATGTATACACTGATGGCTCGGTAACATCTTCGGGTTCTGCCGGAGCTGTCGTTATACCACGACTGTCACTGTGCAGCAAATTCAAGATAGCCAATCTTACGACATCCACGGCTACAGAACTTACGGCCATCCGTAGCGCTCTTCACACCATCGAGCAAAGTTCGTGCCGCAGATGGGCTATCTTCTGTGATTCGAAGCCTGCACTTCAGTCACTCCAGTCAGCGCTGTGCCGGGGACCTCACGAACAGCTCCTGACAGAAATAAGAATGGTATACGACCATGCTGCCCAGGCGGGTCATGATGTCACCCTACAGTGGCTTCCTAGCCACTGCGGCATTGTCGGCAACGAAAGTGCGGACGCTGCCGCCCGGCTGGCGCATCAAACAGCGACAACTTTACTCATCCCATTGTCTAGGACGGACGCAGCTAGGGTCCTCCGCATTCTTGCCCGGGAAACAGCTATCTCCCAATGGTCTCCAGAAGATTCCACATGCGCACGCATTGGTGCCTTTGACCCGCACCTGCAACGTCCCCTTCCACTAGGCCTCCCACGGTCTGACGCAACTCTTCTTTGCCGTCTCTGGCTGGGGGTGGCATTCACAAATGCTTACTCGTACTTAATAGGAATGGCAGCAAGGGCGGAGTGCGAAACGTGCGGCACATCGGAGACGATACACCACGTTTTATGCGAGTGCCCACGCTACTCGGCTGAAAGAAAAAAGCTGTCGTCAGCGCTGAGGAACCTGGACTCTCGGCGGCCATTTTCGGAGGGAAAGATTCTGTGCCACTGGCCTTCTCAGTCATCCGCTCAGAAGGCGACTAAGGAACTATTACGTTTTCTACGGGCGACGAACTTGAACACTAGGCTATAGACTGAGAGCTTCCAGTGTCAATCACTGTCAGTGCCTCAGTGCTGGGCATACGTGTCTGGTCCAACTTTTCCTCTTTTTTTTTTCCTCTCTCTTTTTTGCCCATTTCCCCTTTCCCACGTGCAGGATAGCAAACTAGGCTCTAGCCAGGTTAACTTTCCTGCCTTTCTTCTATATTCTTCCTTCCTTCCTTGACAGAACGAAATGAAGAGTCTTGAGCGGGCAAAGCGGGCACCATTTTTTAAGTGCAGAGCACTTTATGGACTCTTCTTGTCGTCGTAGCTCGCTAACGGTCGATGTCGAGCGACTGCCGGAATCAGGCGGCGCAGCCAGATAACGGACCCAAATAGCGCCTGGTGTACCGTCGTCACGGAGTCACGCTGAGGATTCGAAAGCCACGCGGTTTGAATAGTCATAACCGCTCGAACCTCGTGAATCGCTGGCACTTGTGATACATCTCCTCGTTGTTTAGCGCAAGGAAAACTGCAGGTACATTTCAAGCAAAATCTGTGTGTATAACCGGCAGTCCCCGCGTTAATTTAGTTAGGAACGCTCATTGGGTTGGTTTTTACGATGGTAAGCGAAAAAAGTGGCCACGCAAGAAAAAAAATATGGCGCGTTCGAAATGCCGCAGAAAGGCTTCAGCCGCGCAAGAAAAAAAATTACGCGTTCGAAATAACGCAAAACAGCTCCAGCATACGAAATCAAAGCAAGCACGAAAAATTGGCCGCGTATCTGCTCCTTTCGTTGCAAATGTCGACAAAAGACGATAGTCATTGCCGACATTTGCCACGTAAATGCCTCCCTTCGCTTTCCCGCTTACCTCCCATGCTATTCCCATTCCGTCGCGCTCCTCTCAAGGTAAACTCGCTAAAGTTTTGGTCAAGTCGATTTAAATTTACCGCGTTCCACTCCTCCAGGCCGGGTGCATCGATGCCAGCGCTGTCGTACGGCGTAGACGCGCGTGAATTGAGACGCCCTACTTCAACATTTGTAGAGCGTTTCCCTACTCCACGTGCGTTGCAAAGAGAACGTGGAACCTAAATAGTGGAACCTTTCGTAACCGCTGCCGTTTGATTTCTTAAAATGGCGCAAGAAGCTATAGTGGCGCAAGCGACAGCAGGCGACGGCGGAGTGAATTTTTTTTCTGCAGTGTATGTAGTATTTCATTTCGCAAAAATCAAGCATCTATGATTTTTTTTATAAAAGAACACTGCAAATATCACTTGTGTATTATTTTGTTGTCTTATATTTGCGTAATGTCTTGTTCTTGTTCAACAATATTGATAAGCATGAACATTACCCCGGACTTAGTCGGGCATTTAACTGTGACTGTATAAGAATATTGCGCACGCCTTGTTTTACTTTGGCCGGGGGGCTGAATCGGGTTACAGACAGACAGACAGACAGACCGATAGACAGACAGACAGACAAACAGACAGACCAAAATTTCTGGGTTAAGTAGCCCAAGAAAGACTATCGGGCCGTTCGTCTTTGGAATGATCTCCCTGATTGCGTAGCCTCCATATCTAATCCCGATACATTTCGCCGTCAGCTCCTCACTCTCTTCACCATGTGACCATGTTCCTGAATTCCGAGTGCATTGCGTATTACGGTGATTTATATTTTCCCTGTCTCTTATTTGTTGAAAATGTATCCCTCTTTCGCCATGTTCAAGTCAGCAAATGGTGTATCTTCAGATTTACCTCACCCTGTACCACGATATATGTGATTTCATTTATATTTTTTGTTGTTGCGCACTTACCCTGCCTGTAAACTGTATGTTATCTGTCCTGTACTTTCCCGATTTCCCCCCTTACCCAATGCCCTGTTCTGGGGCCTGTAAGGTTTTTTTTAATAAAGAATAAAGAATAAAGAAAAGAACAGAACTGCCGCTGGCGCAGTTTCAGGCAGGAGGCGCGCGAGCACGGCGAAGGCTGGAATTCCTGTATATGGCTCCATTAGGAGAGCAGAGTTGCGGGTCCATCCGCCATCTTGAGTTCCAGGTCGTGCGGGAAAGCCACCCGTCTCGCATATAGGAGCTGCCGCCGGGCCGCCGCGCCAGCAGCAGCGGCGAGGAGCGGCCGGACAAAAGCTCCGCTGCCGCCGCTTCCGCAACCGCCGATGCTCAGTTGAGCAACTTAAAATTCCAACTGCGCGCAAAATAACGAGGACGAACACACTAAAGACACCACAAGCGCTTGTGGTGTCTTTAGTGTGTTCGTCCTCGTTATTTTGCGCGCAGTTGGAATTTTAAGATGCGTCAATACCAACTTGCCCAACTTTCGACCCTTTTCAGTTGAGCAAAACTGACTGAATACGGGTCTTGTGCGCAGCACCGAAGGCGGGCTTTTCTGTCGAACTGGAACCCGCGGCATGCGGCAATCAGACGCGCATCTCTTGCGCTACGCGGTATGCAAAAACTCCAGCGAAGGCTGAAGTGCATATTCATCAAAACGGGAGTGAAACAGGGCGGCGAAGGGCGTGATAGGTGGTATCAGTGAGCGGATAACGACACCACCACCCATTTTGGGGAATCACTGCTCTGCAGTTCCGACACAGCTTTCACATTGAGTGGAACGGCTGTATTTTTTTTTATGGAAACAACCTGCAAGAAGTGAGAGTGAACGGAGTTCCCGAAAAGGCATGTCGGCGTTCCTTGCCCGATTTTTACCTACTTATGCAAACAAATTGGACGATGTTTTTACATTCCGGAAATCTTTCAATTTCGATTTTTCAGTTTCAATTTTTGCCATCCTTGGTACCCTTCCAACGTCTAATAACCCCGTTTACTTGTCGCGTAAATAAAATCAATGATATCGGTAAGGCTCTTTCGCTCGCTTCGGCTGACGGCAAGCATAACCCGTGCATCATTTTCATGCTGTCGACGCTAATTAATGATGTACGTGCAAAACTGCTGCGCGCGCTGTCACGCTTGCCTTCACTCGTCGCCAATTTTAACGTGTCTTGCCATGTCCCTCGTGGCGAGACCACGCACGCACCTTGTGGAAACGACTGTGTATGGCGCTTGGGTCACAGCTCCGCCTGTCTCCAACATCAAAGTTCTGGTGGAAATAAAATTTGCACCTTTATTCTAGCTGGATGCCCCACTAGGACGGAATGATTTAATTACAAAAACTTATTTCACCATCCGGACTACCACCGTAACAAGCCCTCGTTTCCTTTGTGCACGCATGGATCCGTTTATGGACGCATCGAAATACTACGCTCACATCAGGCGCCACTGGCTTGTACTCTCAAGTTTAAAGTTAAGCGTTCCTGTTCCCAATAAAAAGTTCAGTTCGAACCTCGAAATACTGCTCAAACGTAACTCCCGTATTATCCGGGCGAGAATGCCGATCACGCCGATCACGTTTCGAGACGGCGCGGAGTGACTTTCCGTTGGACTACAAAGACAGTTGAGAGAGGGGCCAAAATGGGCGCGCTTTCAATATGCGATTGCTGCGTTAATACTGATTGCATCTGCATCATTCCGACGGGAGTGGGCCATTCGGACTATGACAAGTGTCCCACAGCGTTGGTGGAGGGCGCTTAGGGACCCATTTAGCGTCAATATATATATATATATATATATATATATATATATATATATATATATAACCGGTAGCGTAGTGGTTATCGCACCAGACCGGTATTCTGGAGGTCGTGGGTTCGGATCCCACCCGGCGGGCATTTTTTCACCACTTTCTTTTCGACTCAAAAAATTCTTCATCTCTTTCTATGACCCACCACAAGCTCCCCCTTGCTTTCCGAGGTTTTCTTGACTGCCAAACCTTATTTTCTGTCTTATTTCGCGGAGCCCCTCATTTCCCATTTTCTGATTCGCTATATATATATATATATATGTACTTCAAGCTGGAGAAGAGACTAGTGTGAAGTTCGAACGACTAACCGTTTGGGAGAAAAGCCGGAATATACAAGATGAAACCTCTTCGCGCAAGACATAGTATTTACCAGCGGTATTTATTTTCATGCGTGCGGTTACATTTTCCACCACGCCTCGTTTCCTTTTCTGTCTCTAGCACACTCAGTGTTGTAAAGTGCCAGCTCACCCGGCTCGCTCATATGTGAGGTATATTTAGGCTTTGCGAAGATGAGAAAGTACACGACCGTACAGCTCGTCTCCATGCGCAGATCCAACCCGGGCTGCCAGCATCTGTGGGGGTCTAAGAGCATGCGCGCCTAGCAAGTCTTGCGTTTGTGTGCCAGGCGAGCTCGTTAACGAGGTTCACACGCTTTGTGTATGTTTTTTTTTTCTGGTCGGTGCTGTACCATATATATTATTACTTTATTCCTCCACCAACCCGACTCTTTTCCTAGCTTGACGGCTTCCGCAGTCATCGCCCGTACATAAACAGAAGCGCATTCTCCCCCTCCCCTTACTTTTTGCATCTCAAATGCTCCCGCCTCAACACCTAAACTTACTGGCTTGCAACAGAACGGCTCAGAGGATCAAATGCTACTACTATATGAGAAAGCGGTAGCTCTTTTGGGAAATGATCGTTGCAGCTACTCTCAATAGCGCTTTAATAGTAGCATACCGCACTAACAACTAAACTTAGAATAAATCTAATTATGCCGAGTTATTGGTGTTTGCTTTCGCATGATGCAAACGAAGCATTTAATTGGTGTAAACGCTAATATTACATGCAGGCATATCCCCAGCGTCTGTGTCTTCGACACTCTGATGCATAGTCAACGCCAATGTCCAACGACATACGATTAGGTAATTTATAATTTGGGGGGGGGGGGGGGGGGGGGAGCGTTTGATCGGCTCGAGTAGTTCGTTGGGAAGGCGTTTGTTCTCTAGACGAAGCTAAGAGGCGTGCCGATTCACTGGATAATATCTCCAGCTCCAAAATAAATGGGAAGCGCTCAAGTAGATA
Organism: Haemaphysalis longicornis; assembly: GCA_013339765.2. Classification (NCBI taxonomy): domain Eukaryota; kingdom Metazoa; phylum Arthropoda; class Arachnida; order Ixodida; family Ixodidae; genus Haemaphysalis; species Haemaphysalis longicornis. The sequence goes on along the minus strand of CM023450.1, from coordinate 98,348,231 downwards.
AACCGCCTGTCCGAATTCAAGGCAGCAGGAGTAGGCTGCCGCTATACTCGTGATCGCGGCTCGCCTAGGGTGCCGAGAAAGGCAGTCGGTGTCGTCTTCACGAATTTGCAATTCTGGCCTCGCATTTGGTTATCTTCATACAGGTCATTCGTCATGTTGAATGAACTGTATTTCATTTCGAGATTTCGTTATTGCGAAAATGTTTTACTTCTTTGGTTAGTTCTTTAGCGCAGTCGCATTTCTAGGGAACACCAGGGTTTCGGGAGGGGGGGGGGGGGGGGAGGCGGAGTAACATGTCCTTGACTGCAAATTAAAAGTGCGTACCAATTTATTTATGCCAAACGGCGTGACTTTGGGCAAATTAACGGGAGAAGATTGGTCAAAGTTAAGGGTCGGGCTACTAAACTAAAAGCGTACTTGCATGAACATTCCTTACAGCCAGGTCATTTACTTCACACGCCTTAAAAAGTTCTCTATAAGCCCTCAACATACGGGGCCTGCTCTCAGCAACATATTTAGGAGACGGGGCTTAGTCCGGTCTTCTCCTTGTCTTACAATATGAGGCTGCCCAAAACTTGAAAAATTTACGTAGCTCTGCTACTAATCAATATATATAGCCCTGAAGAAGGAGTTTCTAACTCCGAAACTGTTGGCAACAAAAACGGGAAACGTGTCAGTCGACTTCTTTCACTATATATATATATATATATATATATATATATATATATATATATATATATATATATATATATAGATTGCGAGAAGGGCTGTCTTTGGTTGCCGTAGCAAATAGTAAAAAATGGGTATAGCTTCTAACAAAACTGTTTGTTTTGTGGGGTTCCTGTAAGGTCAGTAACTCTTCCCGTAACTCTTCCCGTAAGGTCAGTGACCATTAGAATTCTGTGCCTCCCAGTGATGGTGTGAGAGCGTCCCTGTTACTGCTTTGCGCTTTCGTTTCTTAAGCAGAGCGGCCCCCCTCTGAAGTGGGCGCTACCTGTCACTCGTTCTACAAGCTGACGAACGATGGAGGACAGTGTTTTTGAAAGAGTTGTGTACTTCTCTCCCTTTTCTGCATGTTTAGGTTTGTTTTTGGTTTTGCGTTTTCTCTTTTTTTTTCTCTCTTTTTTTTTTCTCTCTCTCTTTTTTGCAAACCTTCACCTCACCTCGCCGAGAGCGTGTTTTGTTGCTACCTCTCTCCCCAAATCCCCCCTCTCTCTTTTTTCGGCGTCGTTGGACGACGAGCTTATAAATACGTGCACAGAAATACGAAATGTTGTCTTGAGAAAGATCGGCATCCGATCGAAACGTCGACCAATAAACAGTTTTGTTAGAAGCTATACCCATTTTTTACTATATATATATATATATATATATATATATATATATATATATATATATATATATATATATATGAGAGTACTGGGCGGGCGCTTGTTACAAACGGCGTCCACATCAAATATGTCGGCGCACCATACAAGTTTATGACCAAACGGGAACATGTGCACGCAGTAATTAAATTACAGCACTGGGTTCTCCTCGTCCTTCCTTTCCTGGTATTTTTTTCACCCTATGCTTCAAGAAGCTTTTGCTGATGAATTTAAGCGCATGAATTCGTTTGTGTTCATTGTGAAGCAACGCCACACACGTACAGCGGTTGATGCTGAATAACTGCTGCCAAAAGACGACAACGCGAGAACAAACGCTGGTGTCAGAACAAATACGAATGAAAGCATTGCTACTGTTAGTGTTTATGTGCCCAGTAGTAAATCATGGTTACCGGTGCTGTCCGTACTGCTGCACCCCTCCACGCGCTAAAAATAGAAACCGCGAGAAAGCAAGAAAGAAAGAAAGAGGTAACAGGAAACTCACTCTTGTCTGAGTGCATCAGCGTCACCTACAAAATCGCGGAGCAAATAAACTGTAGCTGAAAGCCTGAAACACAAGCATTTCTGTGTCGGCTTGGGATCATGCTTTTATACCGTTTATACGTTCCTATGCCGAAATTGTGAGGATTTGCCTCTGGTTCAGTGAGTGAGTGAGTGAGTGAGTGAGTGAGTGAGTGAGTGAGTGAGTGAGTGAGTGAGTGAGTGAGTGAGTGAGTGAGTGAGTGAGTGAGTGAGTGAGTGAGTGAGTGAGTGAGTGAGTGAGTGAGTGAGTGAGTGAGTGAGTGAGTGAGTGAGTGAGTGAGTGAGTGAGTGAGTGAGTGAGTGAGTGAGTGAGTGAGTGAGATCGACGTAAGTTATTGCTCGATTTCATACCAAGTACGAGGTATTTCACAATGATGGCTCATTTTACAACATTCAACCCATGTTCTCTGTCTTCCAGATTCACAAAGACAAAGCCAAGCTCAGCGGTTCCATAAAGCGGTAAGCCCTGTCCGCTGCTCTAAGGTGATAATAATGTAAAGTAGGTTATATCAACGGCATACAATTATTGTTTCGGTGCTCTAAATGGCACTTGCAACCTAAGGAGGCGCAAGTTACTGAATAAAATACTTTTTCACTCATAAATGTGTTTGCAAAGGGGTTTCTATACTCCCCATATTTTTCCCTTTTTGTAATTGTGATTCATAGTGGAGTAGCTTTCTCAAGTCCGGCCTGTTCTCTAGGTTTTTCGATATCCATCCTGCCACTTATGCAGTTAACTAATATTTTTCTCAACAAGTTGTATGTGACAGGTAGTGGCTTCATGGCTCTGTAATTCTTGAGATCTTAATGTAGATCACCCGTCTTGTGAATTACAATCATGTTAGCATGTTCCCAGGATGGTTGTACGTTTAATGTGTCAAGGCACTCTGATAATGATGTCGGTGGCTTTCTTAGCACTATTTCGCCGTCACGTACGGCTTAGGTCTTTTCATTTCATCTAATGGCCCTTAAAAACCCGAAGGCCTTAAATAAGGAGAGCTTCGTCAACGCGTGTATGACGTACAATATCACCTTGAATAAAAATAAAACAATAAGCAAAACACTTACACATGAGTAAAGAAAGAATAAGAAAGTAGACAGTTTCAGGGCAAATTATAACCGCGAGTACGTAAGGAAGAAAAGACAGCGCCATGACATGGGTATAACACATTGATCAGCCGCCGTAGTGGCTCAGTGGCTAAGGCGTTATGCTGCTGAGTACGAGAACGCGGGTTAGATTCCAGGCCGCAGCGGCAGCTTTTCTGATAGAGGCGAAAAGCAAAAACGCCCGTGTGTAGGAGATTTTGGCGCATGTTAAAGATCCCCAGGAGGTTAACTCGGAGCCCTCCACTACGGTGCGCCTCATCGCTGCGTTGCGTCGACGCGTTAAACCCTACATTAAGAACACATTGAACGTAGGTATAATCATTCGAGTTTTAGCACTCCCTACGCTCCGTCTGTTTCGTGGTTACCGTGTTGAGCGGGACCCGTCTGGGCGCTTGCGCATTCGTTTCGGTAAAGGGGGATTAGTTCCGCGGTCGGCCCTCGCCATGCCCGCGCATTCGTTACGGTGGGGTACGCCCACCTCGCCGTGCCTGCGCGCGCAGGAGCAGTCGGGTCCCTGTCAACACGGTAACCACGAAACAAACGGAGCATACGGAGTGCTAAAACTCTATTGACTGAATGAGAGGGGTTACGTAGAAACGACAGCAGTTTGTTTTTCGCGAAAAGCTTTACGTTATCGGGTAATGCATTCCAAATGGTTATTGCGTGTGGAAAAAACTGAGCTCTTCATGGATCGCGTGCGAATGTTGATACGTGCGATTGGGTGTCTGTGGCTCAAGCACGAGGATGTTCGCGTTAGTGTTACTAGTAAATCACTTCGTGATGGGGGGTGGTAAAATAGCGTGTGCTGTATCCACAGGTGGGAATTATTCGGCGAGAGGCAAGGCTAGGAAGACCGACAGTATGCTGGGGTGAAGTTATGCTATCATGATAAGAATACTGATCCATGATGAAATGGGTGCCGCGGTTTTGGGTGGATTCTAAGTGTTCAGAAAGATTTGTTTGCGAAGGGCATGCCATATGAATTGAGCGTACTCAAGCTTCGGTCGTACGAATGTTAACTAAGCTAATTTTCTTTTTTCGGTCAAAGAAGTTTTCAGAGTTCAGCCCAAGCATCTTTAAAAACTTGTCGCGTGTCTTTAGGACAAAATAAATCACACTCTCGACGTAAGAAAGAACTCGGGTGCCGCGATTTCGTATGGTTGCTCGTTACCGGCGTTGTGTTCAACGGCCAAAACGCGCGCCTACTTGAAACGTACAGGAATGGCTCGAACACTGCCGGCCATTCATGAATTGGACTAACAATTTGAAGGCAGACAGTGCGCATGTGAGAGGATGGGCTAGGCAGATTACATCAATGTGAAGGCCTCCGGCTGTTCTTGGAGATTGGAGTGCGCCTTGTTGCTTCTGCTCCTCCTCAGCGTAATAGGTGTTCCCAGCACTGGTTCTCACTGAAGACAGAATACAAGTTTGGTTTATTAAAAAGGCTGATTTGTCCCGATAACAATGGTACCAATTATGTCGTAACGTTCACTCGAATACTAGAAATATTAAAAAAAATTAAAGTCATTCCACTCAATGTGAAAGCTGTCGGAAGTGCAAAGAAGTGATTCACCATAATGGGCTGCAGCGCCGTTATCCGCTCACTGCTACCACCCAATGCAAATCAAATTTCCCACATTTGCAGTGCTCGCACGCCCCCTGCCTGAAACAGCGGCAGCGGCAGTTCTGTTCTTTTTGGGCTTGCTTTTCCTCCCGCACGTACCGGCGTTGCACTGCCACCTTTTTTCGCCTAATATCGTAAAAACCAACCCAACGAGCGTGCTACCGGTGAACTACGTATATTTTGCCTCAAATGTACCTGCAGTTTTCTTTACGCTAAACAACGGCGAGATGTATGACAAGCGACAGCGGTTCACGAGTTTCGAACGCTTATGACTATATAAACCACTTGGCTTTCGAAGCCTCCGGGTTACGCCACGACGATGGAACGCCGTGTGGCTCTACTTGGGTCCAGCGCTCGAGCTACGATGACAAGGCGAGCCCCTAAAGTGCTCTGTACTTAAAAAAATAGACGAAGCAATGGCGACTCAGTCTCTAGCCACTTTCCTGCTGGGATGGCGACCCAGAATCTTGTTTGTGCGACTGGCGGCCGCTGACCTAGGCCACTACCAAGAGACATAACTGGGCGACTGTATTGGTGCCTATAGTTCCATTTGACCGCATCACTTGAATACTAACACGCACTTAACACACAGATAGCTGTTTTGTTGCTGTCCTCTACTGCGTCAGTCCTTCCGATAATACGTCACTGCAGCGCATGATGGGAAAGTTTTACTATAGTTTTCAGGGCTTTTTTTTTTGTTAAAAAACCTCTTTCGGGCACGGAATTGAGCTTGGTTGTTTACCAAAGTGATTGTTTTTTTCCTAATACAACCAGGTTTTATTTTATCTTCATGACCCCTTTAACGTCGATCGGGATCACAGGGTGCACCCACTGCATGATCCCAACCTAAACTAGCGGTGGAATGCATTACAAGTACCTCAAGCTTAATTTGAAACAAACACCGATATGATTGCGCCGAGCACAACCTATCCACAGGGAGGTTTCTTCATCTATCGCGACAAAGCCTGTAATACTGAAGCCTGCTCGGCAAAGACGTGACGTTTTCACGGAATCCCTTCGCATGCACATTCTATGTGGATGGCAGAGGCGCTGCCTTTCGATTAAAAGTTGCCCAAATTTGGCACCAAGACCACCCTGAATGAAACTATCGTGGAGATTTAAGTTTTTCGCCTGTGTGGAACTCGGCTTGGAATACAAAAACGACGCAAAGAAATTGGTGCTGAAGACGGCTTCAGGAATAGGGCAGAAGCTGAGGATGGCAACTAGTCACGCGACAGTGGGGATTATTAGAAGGACGATTCTCACGAACTATATTTATCGGTCATGGAACTAGCCAGACACATAATCAAAGCAAAGCGCTATAATGTCGCAACGTCGTACTACTGCCGGGCACCAATATGTTTTTTCACGGAGATCTTTCACCTGCTAGAGCTGCCAATTCGGGCACGTCCACTCGGTGGTTCCTTGCTTCGAAGGCGGTGAGGCAAGGGCGTAAGTAGAGACACCTGTCATGGCTCCCGCGGGGTCGTTTTCTGGCCAGCGCTACAAAGTTTTAACGCGAGTTAGGTGGACAGTGAGATAGCCCACAAGTTACAGTTGATGGTCTACCACTCATCAAGCCGGCTTGGCCGTTCTTCCCGGACTGTCTGCACGATACGTTTAATTAAGACACCTCCCGCTACTCATCACGACCCCGGCTGGGGAACCATTAAGCCAGTTCTGCAGCCGGGCTTAGCAAGTAGAACTGCTAAGCCAGCTATACCTGGCTTACAGTTAATCCTAAGGATCTTGCGTTTATTACGCGACACTGGCTTTCTGGTAGCACTTCCTTGTCGGCTGCGCTGAATCATAATTTGGGACGCACGGTCCGGAGCTCAGCGGGGACACAAGAACGCGTGAGCAGCCGTATACCGTTTGAAATGGGTACGGCTAAACCGTCACCCGAACGTGTCTGTGAAACTAATATATTAGTGATGTTCGCTCATTGCGGGGCTGACTGAAGCAGTTTTAATTGCGAAGTTGTTATTTGAAATGCCTACCTATTCTTCGTATTTTATTTACCTGTGGAGGCGTTGCAAATCGCTGAAAAAATTCCATGACACCGAAGCGCTCCTTACCATGTACTAAACGCGAAAGCATTAGTGTTGTAATTAATGGTGTGCAGACACGACGGTATTGTGTGCGCCGCCACGTTTCGCGGCCGCTGTTCACGTCAAAGCCCGTCGCCGTATGCCCCGCACCGACGAAATTTCAAGTCGAAAGACTGAAATCTGTATGTTTCAAGCGCGTGCGTTGTGAGGTACAGAAAATCGCGAGGTACAAAAATTAGGAGCACGAGCAGGGGAAACCGCCCCTGGAAAGGAAAACCGCAGGGTCGGAGAAGGGTCGGAAGAGGTTTCTGAGAAAGGGCCATGGAGCGCAGGACGCGGAGGGTATACGCCAATGGCACACGTGCATTACGAGCAGCTTTGAGAGGCGACGGTACCGACGGGGGGCGAACAGGAACGAGTTCAGGCGGGCGCTACATCCAGGAGGCTGGTCTAGTGGTGACGTGCGCGGCCAGACAAAGTTCAACAGAAATTTCAACAGAAGATCAACAGGAGGTAGAGCTTTGGCCTTCACATTCTTACAAAGTTCTAAGCATCGCCGTAATTTCTTGGAACAGTGTCGCAAGAAAGGCAGCGCGTTCACTGACACCCGTTCAATGACACCCCGCCTAAGGTAACTTGAGTCGGGTGGGGCGCATGTGTCATGTCGTTATCATAGTCTGAATTTTCTTTTTGCGACCTTTCCGTCCTCTTTCGGTTACTCGGCCAATCGCCACTGTGATCCCTATATATACGCTATTACGGGGAACCTGCTCAGCCACTCGGCTAATTCCTACTTCTGGAATTACCATGCTCAAATATCTTCCGTATTCATCATCATCAACAGCCTATCTACGCCCACTGCAGGGCAAAGGCCTCTCCCATTAATCTCCAATTACCCCGGTGCTGTGCTAACTGCGACCAATTTATCCCCGCAAGCTTCTTGATCTCATCTGCCCTTCTAACTTTCTGCCGCCCTCTGCCACGCTTGTCTTCTCTAGGGATCTACTCTGTTACCCTTAATCTTCCGTAGTACCGAGTACCTAACCTATAACACGCGTATTCAAGCAGAAGGTGACTACCCATCGACGAGGCTCACCTTTAGACGGTTACAATCACCAAGCGCTGGTGATGCAGGGGTTCCGTGTATCTGTCACATTCCCGAAGACGCAGTTCCGAATCACAGACAGCGCAAAATATACGCTTTTCTTTTTCAACTAAATTAGTTACTTTGCTTATGCGAGCTTGCCTGATACATGTGGCGTCATCTGGAGCATTTATTGATCCGTACCATCTTCTTGGAACAGTCGGCCATCTTTTCAGTGCTATGAACGCCGGGTTTACGCCCGACATACTTCACTAATGCTTTCGCATTAAAAGCGGCTATGTCACGATGCCACTTTTCATGGTCGGTTAAATTTGGTGGGAACAAATCTCTAAGACGACGGGAAAAAGTTTATTTGTTCCTTTTGTTTAACATTGCGCTCTCTCGAACAAAGTTCTTTTCTCCAGTCGTGGTATATTGGCCGATTTTTGCTTCAGTGCAGCCTATTTCTGTTGCTTCTATTTTTCGCGCTTCTAATCATGTAGCGGGGATAATAGTTGCTGAGGTGCAGCTAATTCCTTACCTAGTTGTCAGCAGTAACTAATGCTGCGGCACGCGGCACCATCAGGTGTCATATTTTTGAGGTCAGGGCGTGATTCATAGCCTCGTTCGCTATTTGCTCTCCTTGTTCCATCTTCTCCAGCCTCCGTGCATCCCTTCGTTTGGCCACCGATAGACGCGCCGAGATTTTCGTCCAGGGTGACAGGGTGAATAGTTGACCGTACCTTCACGGTCGATCATGAGAAGCGTACAAAGCTACAGACAATGTTTGCTCCAACATCTGTCCCGTATGCATTTGTCTTTCACGTGTTCTGTTCTGGTTTATCTTCTTTTCTCACAGCTGTAACACTAAAGCGCCACAAATTTTTACCAATACTGAAACCCTAATTTGACCTATCTACAGATGTGGAAGGCTAAAGCAGTCACTATGAAATTTTGCAAAAATTATTTAGAATTCCCGCCGGAGAATGTGAAAGAAGCCAGGCACCACATTCAAGCACTGAGGCATCGATCTTTAAGTACCGAGTGCACCACAGGGCTGCCGTCCTTTTTCTCAAATACCTACCAGCTGTAGCTTTTTGTTAACAGCTTTACCGCAGAAAGCAATTTTGAGCTATTTCAACCAAGAATGAACTTTTTGTGCACCTTGTACAGCATCTTTTACTTGTAATCGTCCACGTATACAAAGCAAGCTTGACCATGAACATTTACTCTTCGGGGGCCCGGCGTCCAACTTACGCCACCTGACCTCTTCTAAGCGAAGCTTATATGGCTAGGGCTTCATGTATTTTTCAACTCTCAAAGCTCAGCGTGTCTTTAGAGTTCGTAGCGTTCTAAAGCGCGAGGCGCTCAAAAATAAACGTCCCGATGGATCTTCAACCAGCACGCGGCCGCCACCGAAGTAGCACGCTGTTCAAAACACAACTTTGGCCTCAAACGTCTACGTCTCATTACTGAGATTTGAATTCTGAGTGGATTAGTTTTAATAGGCACCATTTTCAAAGCAGTGACAAACTAAAATCGTGCGTTTGCGTATCTGCGTGAATTTCTTGGTCATGAGCGCTGTCACCGGTCAAAAGAAATAACATTTACTGATACCTTTCACGTAAATATAATATCACCTATATGCCGTGAACTGAAAGGCTTTGCCGGTCATCCACATTCACAGATGGAATGGCTGATGATTTTTTTAGTGTTTTAAAAGCCAAAGGCGTTGAAACAGGGACAGAAGTTTACAATGATACGTACAGTACAAACACAATTTGAGGAAAAAAATCGTGAGCCATTACACTTTGTGAAGATAGATGACCAGCGAAGCCCCCAGTACGACTACACAATGGAAGTGAAATCCAGAATGGACAACGGCCACTTGTCTTAACAACGGGACCGCTGCCCGGTGAACCGGAGGAAACCAGACGTGCAATCGCTTGGAACACCAACAAAGAGAGAGTAGTGCCAACGTAGGCGTGTCCGGCACAGGTCGCGCAGCGAAAACCTCTGAGAAACCCTTATTATTTACCTGGTGCTCTAGCGATCTTGAAAATGGTGCCCATTGAAAACTCACCCCCTGAAATTGCATATACAAGGGATGAACGTATATACTTGAGGTTTGAATCGATGTCTTGAATGGCGTGCGACTTTGATGGAGACCGCTTGCTTATAGCACGGTCAACGGGGCGTTCGTTTTCCAACGCCTCGCGCTACAGAACTCCTCGCGCTTCAAAGGCACGTGAATTTTCGTTCGCAGACACAAGAAATACATGGCACCATAGCCATATAAGTTCCACTTTAAAAACACACAGTCGAAGGGGTCATTCCGATCGGAAGGAAAAAGACAAACACCATACACAACATAAGCAACGAAAACATACCCTGCTCCTTAGCACTCCGTGCTAAGCCCCTTAGTGCTTAGGGCTCCGTACGCGAGCGCATGGCAAAATGCATCGCCGCGCTATCTGACGTTGCACTTCTGGTGCCGAGACATCGATGAGCGCGCGCACGTCCAACCACACTCGATGTCATGTCTTTTCCTTCACTTCAAGCGGCGAAGCTCTTCACATTCAGTATTTGGCACTAGGGGTCACTTTCTGTGCTGATTTGATTTGTTGATTGGTTGATTGGTTTAACGTTCCGACGCTACACAGGCGATGAGGCGCGCCGTAGTGCAGGGCTCCGGATATATTTCGACCACTAGGGGAATCTTTACGTGCGCCGAAATCTCTACCACGCGGGTGCTTTCGCTTTTCGCCTCCATCAGAAAAGCGGCAGCCACGGCCGGGAGTCGAACCAGCGTCCTCACTTTCTTTGCTCAACACGTCTCAACAGCGGGCATACTCACCGCTCCGTAGGGGTGCTTTTCTTTTTACTTTAAGTGCTTTTGTAGAATACCGTCTTTCATTTTTGTTCGTTTTTGCCAAATCCATGCCCGCGCAGATCTCTGCTCACGTATGTTTCCCCTTTCATACCGATTTTAGCACGTGTTCAGTTAGGCTGACTTCTCGACACACTTTATTCCAGGCAATCTCTCGCCGCAGTTCATTTTCTTTTTGCTGTTCTCATTCTTAGTTAACAACCAACTGCATGCTTCAGGCAAAAAATGCGAAGACGGAAGGGAGTATATGTAGCACAAGTTCGCCACCGACACCGGCAAGCTATGTTATCTGTCGGACCGCTGTAGAGCGAGCAACGCTCACTACACACTTGCCGTGCGCCACCGAAGCGTGTGCGAGCGAGTCGTTCTGAGGAAATAATGTTATACGTAGCGCCCAACTTTGAATGTGATCGGCTTTGCTGCTTGCAAAGGATAGGAAAATACGGGAAAGCGAGTGTACGTAATTGGTGATGTTGGTTGGATGGTTGGATGTACGTAATTGGACGCGCACGTGCACATGGATGTCTCGACGGCAGAAGTACAACGTCAGATGGCGGGGCGATGCATTTAGTCATGCCCTGGCGTGCCGCGACTTATTTTTCCGCCGGCTGTACATAAATGGGCAAACGACGTCTGACATGTTTGGGTAATCGAATTTTACCAGGAACACTTATTACCTCTTATTCAAAGTTAAGGAAAGCTATCTGGCTACCAAAAAAGGTGATCTATGAACCGCCTGCCTACACGCATGTCTCGTTTTTGTTTAAGTAAAACGCTTCCATAGTTTCCCTTGACAACGGATGTGTGGGTCGGAACAATATTCATTGCAGTACGCAGCTAAATGGGCTGAGACAGCGACCCCTTACCGATTATACTAGTGATCGGTCAACCCTTTGTTAAGTCCCCGCATAAACCTCATGCTTCGTCGATAAAGAACCAGTTGTTAGTCAGCGCTGTGTGCTCCCGTCTTTTGTGTGCCATAGCCGCCTGCGTCGGTGTCGTGCTGCAGCAGAATGAATACCGTGATCTCTGAAGGCTACCAAGTTAAATGTCCCGAAAAGATAGTGGATCGCTCTTAGGGTTTTCACGTGTTTGTTTTTGTTAATCTGGGACGCGTCGTCAACCCCGCCCTCTCCGCAAGAGTGTGCGTCGCCCTCTCCCTAGGCCTTCATTGAAGAGGAAAAAAATGGGGATAAGGAAGAAAGGTTCTTTTAACGCTCAATAAAATTATCGTTTTTCCCGAATGCTAACGGAAGAAGCGAATAATAGTTATGTAATCCTGTCCTGCTTGGCGTCCAACGAGGATGTTGTGGTATTTTGCGTCTTAAAAGGGTTACAGTACACTAATACAAGGACACTAAGAGGGGAGACAGATCATAGTACTAAACTACAACGCGATTTCTATTGTAACTGTGCTTTTTCATTCACTCGTATATTACCACTGTGCCCTGCCTTCCTTCTTTGCGCCCTTGTCTTGATGCGCTGTAGGCACTTTTAGGTAGCGTTGCCAACTATATAGTGCCCTAAGCAATCCTCGTGGTATCTTGAGGCAACGAGCTTTTTGTTTAGACAACTCATATCCTCGAACGCTGTGTGGACACTGGGTCCATGTAACTTCTCGACGTTGGACCTTACCCGTAAGCCGATGTTAGAATATTTACTCGTGTAGACATTTTTATAGAATAATACAATTGTTATAATTTTTGTTTTGCTAAGCTCTGTGTCTTAGAAACCACGTGAACAGCAAAAGTTCCCGCACGAATCTATTTACTCGTCGCCACCGCAGTGTTTTTAAAGAAAAATCGCTTACACAAGCTCCGTCAATCCCGTTTCACCATTCGCGATTCGTGATGTCATAAATCGTGGCGCGAGAAAGTGTACGGGGTGACAATACCTGCCTTCACGCTTTTTGGATTTTCGAACTCACTAGGCAGCAGCAGCTGCTGCTGGAGTAGTTTGTATTCCCTGCGCTATCGTCTACCGATAAAAGTCAACTTGTTGTACACTTTAGTGTCCAACTAAGAGGTGAAAGAAAGCGGGAGGGAAAATGAATCGTGCGTAACGAGGCTTTGAGGCCTGCCTAAATCTCAGCGTTTGCAAGACGGAATGAATAGATGCGGCGTTGTCGCCCACGCCAGCCAGAAAGCAGCTGCAAATCTAAATTATTAATTCTTGGCAAAAGGCTAAACACTCCCGCCTCCCGTTTGCACTTACCGGAAAATACTCGGAAATCCTGCCAGCAAAGAACGAAGTCCCGCTGTGTTCACGCGAAATCTTTATTCACCACGATCCTCTCAGCTTCATTCACTCTCCCGGAAGCACACACGCATCCACTCGCAACAGCCTGTGTCAACAGACGCCTTAAGCAGATTGTGGAAGAGCTGCTACGTATGCGGGCTTAACTTCTTCCGCCAACGGTCGTCCTATACACTTCAGAATACGTACGCGTAGTGCGTTACTGTCAATCTTTAAATGCGGGGCTTGCCATCCGCAGAAACTTGGAGGAAGCGTCTCTGTCGGGCTCTGCTCAGGCGAGCAGCACCGTGTGCACACCTGAGAACGCGTGCCTTGAAAAGGCGGAACGAAGGCCCGCTCCTAGTTATCCGCGGTGAAAAGTTTTCTTGTCGACGTAAATAATTAACAAGCCGTAATTGAATTCCGTGGCCGAACTGGAAAGCTTGTTTTCGTCCTTTTTCTCTCTTGAGACGCTGAGTCGTCCGTGATGCCTGAAAAGACAGGTCGTAGCATGCACTCTGAGGCAATTTTCTCTCTGGCATTTTATTTTTCCCTGCTTTCCTTCTTTTTGTGTGTGTGTTTTTTTATAAAACCGCGGTAATAGCCGTTGTGCGCTGCTGATACAGGTCAGGTCATGCCAAGTTAGCACGGCAGGCCCTTTTTGGGAGAATTACGGTTTGCGGAGGTCCTTGAGGTGAAAATAAAGCAGAATTAAAGAAGGTATACCGCCTTCCGCTTTTTGCTCCAAGGAAGCCAGTTGAATTTTTTAAGCTTAGAGTTGTTGGCCTACTCGCCCGGTACCCTCGTGCGCAATGCCCACCACTGCATGTTCTGGTGGGTGGAATATGGTTGGATTTCGACTTTTTACCAGTGTTTTTTCTGGTTGTTGCCACGATTGGAGCGTAAAAGTAGACAATTCTCCTACTTACCTTAAATGAAACTTGATCGATTAGCTTGACGAAGCTTGTTCCTTGCTGCGATTTTAATTTTATGGTACCAGACGAATACAATATTGTTAAAATTATTTTAACGATGGTTTTGCCAAACTTGGTACGCCTCCTGAAATGGCTTTGATAAGCGGCGGCTTCACGTTATTTGCATTAAACTGCGAGTGTTACTCATCCATGGCACCGACAGATATAAACGTCTCCTTTGTAAGTTATCACCAATTGGGAGTTAGCAAAAACACCATGCTGCGAGTTAATGCCAAGTGGTTACGTCCTATGAATCAGAGAATTAACCGACACCAGTACACAAGCATAGCACCACACTACCGGCAGGATAAAACAAACCGTTTGGCCAAACCATTTCATTTATTTATCATAACTTTCTATAGCATTTGGTGGAAGTTGTTGTTTCAGGCGAGAGTTGCAAAAAAAATTGCCGCAGCTTGCACTAGTGGTGAGAGGCTGGCGAGAGAGAGAGAGAGAGAGAGAGAGAGAGGAGAGAGAGAGAGAGAGAGAGAGAGAGGAGAGAGAGAGAAGAGAGAGAGAGAGAGAGAGAGAGAGAGAGAGAGAGAGAGAGAAAACTTTTATTGAGGCACTGGGTTTAGGGAAGCGTGGTGGTCGCCGGTTGGAGGTCGGCGGCGACAATGGCAGCTCGTTCCACCAAGGCGATCTGAACGCCCGGGTCAGAGACCCAGCGCACCCTCCCATTGCTCGTCACGGGTGAGAGGCTGGAGAAACAGTAGAGCGGGGGGTAGACATAAATCCTCCTCATAATGACAGCGGATCCCAGAAGAGAGGGAGCAGCGGGACCCCAGCACTGCAAAGCCGTTTTGGGCGGCACTGCAAAGCAAAGACCATTAAAGTATGTACAGTGTTTCTCTCCACTTTGTCAACTGTAGCTCTTCACTTGTCAACTAGTCCGGCGGCCGTCTCCACGTGTGGATTGGGAAGAAATGGCTTGACAGATTCGTCGTAATCGTCTTCGGCGTGGAGGACCCGTGGAGCGTCGGTCGCTACACGACGATGACGATGACGAAGGTGGGAGCACCTCACGTGGCGTAAGCGTACGCGCAAGCCTGGACGACGCCAGGCGGTCGCCGCGAGGCACGCGCTCAAGTGCGCTCGGGGTTTTCTGTCTACGCCGGACGGATTTGTGTCGGCCTAAACAACTCTGCTGTTAAAGAATATAAAAGCCGTAATTATACAACTCATACATTTGATCTGTCGGCGAACAAATGAAAATAAAAAAAAAACAGTGGGCGATGCTGGGGAGCAAAGGAGACGGGGGTCGGGTCTTGACTGCACCCAGGTTTAGCCTGGTTGAATTTATGGGTAAGCCTACTCGCTTTACTTCAGGAATTAGTCGTATTATCGCGTTCAAATATGACACGCACATGCTCCGCTGCCCACGCTCCGCATGCGACCATCTGCAGTGCAACTTCGTCAGTGCAAATGGAATTAAGTAGCCGCCGGTGGCGGAGTCACGAGGAGGTAGCCGAGGCGCAAGCTTTCTTCCTTTTTGTCGTCCCCACTAAGGCCCCTGGAACTGGGTCCTTAACCCAGACCTTAATCTTATACATATAGAATGCTACGGCCGAGAGGTGGCTGTAGCGCCATCTCATTAATTATATGTCGATGTAGCCGCGTACTATAGAGGCTGAAGGAGCGGTCTGGAAAGACAAGCGCAAAATACTACAAGACATCGTGCGTAGAACAGCTTAAAAATTGTGAGAACGAAGTAAAATATATGCGCCTCTAAAGTGCACGAATGCGCGTTCTTCTACCACAGGGCTGCTATCCTGCCAAAGACGAATTTTACAACCGCTCATATTTAACGTCGCTTCCTCTATGCTCAGCCCGTGGCATGCTGTGCAGGTGCACGATGCCAAATGGCCGCACGTCATCACCAGGGCTTTTTTGATGTCCGTATGCAAAAAGAATAGGAAAAGCGCACTCAGCGAGGTGCCCAGTACCTGCAACCTCCAAAGTTTTTACCGAGATTCATACAATACTAGGGGATCAACGCTCACAGTTGCCTTGAAAGCTGCGGTCAACCAAAAGTCAGTAATTCCGAATTGGAAGACAAAATTGGACCTCACCAATAACTTAGCCACGAGCAGAAAGTCATCGATTTGAACTGAAGGCTGTAAAGTACAGAACGAGGCGTTCTTTTCATCTTTTTGTACGTTGGTAGTCCGCAAGGCCAAATGGTTGCCTGGGTGAACGCCGCTTTTGGAAGAGCCGCGGGCCCTTCTCGGAAAAGCCGAGATGGCCTCGCCGTGCACGGCACGCCCCCAGCTTCACTTTTTATGGCCAGAGCGTCTGGGACAATAAGGAAAATATCCGCGAACGACGCATCGCGTCACTGTCGTAAAACACGGCAGGTGGCGCTAGTTCATAAATTTTATTACCTCCACGTGGACCCGCTTCGTTTTCGAGGTGTCGCGATATGCAGGCCGCGCGAGGGGCGTCATCACCGGCCAATGTAAATTCAGCACTTTCCCGGCGTACATTCTTCCTGCTTGAATAAAGAAGAGGCAAAACGGGTTTGATGCGTCCAGGTTACGCAAGGTTAGGGCGCGTGCCCCGGACATAGGTGCTTAGTGTGAAACTCGGCCTCTCCCATACCATGGCCTCACTAAAGCGGCACGTTCTCTTAGTGGCCAAGCAGCTTGGAAAACTATACAGGGGCAAAAGCAGTTCACCAAGAAGAGCAGAGGGCTATGCGTGAGCCAGATGTTAGGCCTAAAGTTACGTTCGAAGTCTAATGCCGATTAAACGGTACCCTTAGGTTGACGTACAATGAGTTTGGCACTGCTCGGCGTGCGGTTAAGCTTAGCATTAGGGCTGCCAAACGTTAATTCCTAACACAGGCCTACCAAGGGTGAGTCGTCAAGGTAGGCATGCAAGGGGGGAAGAAAAAGACACAAAGAAAAAAAGTATGCTGGAGCTGTCATGCCCAAATCTTAAACCACACAAGCATGATGCCCTCTGCAACCCGAATGAAGCTCGTCGACAGTCGCACATGCCCACAGAGGGGTAAAAGAAGACTTAAAATCAATAAATCAACCAATCAGTCAGTCAGTCGATCAATCAATCGGGACAGACAACCGATTTTGTCGAGTATTCAGATTCGTGATGAAAAACAGCGCAAGAAACACCGGGACAAAAGAAGAGGGGACTACGCACAGCGCTGAACTCGCAACTAAATGATTATTAAAAAGAAAACACGTATTCTAATAAACGTTCAGTTACGAGTTCAGCGCTGTGCGTAGTGCCCTCTTCTTTTGCCCCTGTGTTTCTTGCGCTGTTTTTCATCATGAATCTGAATCTGAACCAACTAGCCGAACTTGCCATCTTACTTCAGTATATTGTCGAGTATACGTTCTCTAGCTCACATGACAGCCAGCATTTTATATAGCGGGAAATTTTACAAGCAACTTATAACGAACTGGTGGAAATTATTTTAATTTGGCACTAAACTTACCGAAATCTGAAAGGTTCGTAGTGTACAAACGTGACACTACATTACGTGTCCTGGTCACGTGACCTGCAAACCTTGCAGCTACTGAAACTGCTGAAACGTTTATTCACTTATTGAAAACCTTTTAACTCAAGTATTTGTATAAGTTTAAGTTGTATATGCATTTTTAAGAATTCTTTTGAAAAATTTTAAGACACCCCGCCCATCTCGGCTGTGTTGCTCTGAGTGTGGCTAACTGAACCTGCATGCCCAGAATAAACGGCAGTGTTCTAGTAAACAGGCGCAGTGAAGGAGATTCGGCATGAGTCAGGGGCGTATTCGTTTTCAGTTTCCGAAAACGCCAACTGCATCTTAAAAAAAAAAAAAGGACGCGCCCGGCGAGAATCAAACTGCCGACCTCCACTACATGAAGCCAGCATTCTACCTCTCGTCTATCCCAACAGATGGCACCTTCGTGCAAAATACAGTATTTCATACTAGGACGTCCATACGTATGCAGCTGGATGCTTTTAGTGATTAAAAAAACAAATAAAGGAATACGAAAAACTTGCAATTCACAATTATTTTGGCTGAATACAAGTTTTTAAGCAACGCTTTTCATCTTGTATACACACAAATGTATGTTGCCGCGCTGCAGTATGTCATGGTGGCCAGCATTATTTTGGGAGGACACGTACGGCTCGTATATCTGAAAATTTGGATTTAAAATTTTATAGGGCGCTATCAGCAAAACCGTTTCACGTTAAGGTGTTTTAAGGGATGCCCTGCCATTTTGGATAGGAAACATATACTCGACGAAAATCGGTTGTCTGTTCCAGTAAACGCAAAAGCACTAGGAAGGCCGGCCACAGGAAATCTGTGCGCGTACTCTAACACTGTGTACCCTGAGGCCCAGCAAATTAAAACATACAAAGATAGTAGCAGGAATTGGCGGAGCATGATTTACTGTGATTCAGGCAGCGCGTTTTTTTTTTTTTTTAACTGGGATCGTTTAGTCCTAAGGTCCAATTATGGTGCGACCGGGAAGAGCAAGTGGCGAGAAGCTGATGGTGCAAGAAGAACGATTTATTGTCCCCTCAAGCGCTTAGGCGCTAAAGTACTAAACCTTCGTCGTATGTTCTCGCAGGGTTGACTTTTCACGTGCGCGTGGAAGGCATGCCATTCATCATCATCAGCCTACTTAGGTCCACTGCAAGACGAAGGCATCTCCCATGGACCTCCAACCACCCCCGTCCCTCGCTACTCGAATCCATTCATCCCCCCCCCCCCCCCCCCCCCCCGAATTTCCTTATTTCGTCCCTCCATGAGTGCGCTTAACTGAATTTGGCTGCCGACAAATTACAAAGAGTGTGGCCTTCAACGAAAACTCTGCGGTAAGCCGCGGTGAAGAACTATAGTTCTCAAGGTCGTTATCTTTCTTTTTTTTCGCTCTCTGCTACTCGCTTCCGGAATCCGGAGGAAATCCCGCAGGGTAACCGCTTTTCCACACATTAATTCTTTGACGGACTTCCAGAAAAAGAACGCGCGTATAGAATATTATGCATTCCTACAACCTCTCAACTCCTTTTAATGGAAACGCTCTGAGTAGAGGCTGTCAGTAGAGCGTGTCCTGCTGACTCATTTGCACCACGGTGTAGTCAGGAAACTTTCGGCGTCAAACCTGAATTCCCCCTAGGAAGAAAAGAAAAGAAAAGAAAGCCATATCTGCCCTCAAAGATTGACAAATATCATGCATGTTATGCATGCAGATTCTGCCGTGCAGTGCTCCGCAGGCACGTACACCACCCACTTTAACGACGCCCGCCTCGGCGCATATACGCGAAAACTGGACCCGCCTCCCTCGACTGTTTCCCGTTCCCTCTCCCCGAAAGAACCTAAATCAACCTTAAATGCCCTGTCAACAGCAGGCCTGACGGCAGATCACTGTTGCCTCCATCGCAGGGGGCGAACGGACGCGCTGTGTGCGTGGTACCTGCAATGCCGCTCGCACGTGCACGCCCAGCCATAGCGTGATCGTTACGAACGCTTGCGCCTGCTGCGACGGGACGTTGAACGACCTCTGTGAACCTTTACTGCATGTCATATCGCGAACTCTGGCGCTGGAGGACGTTTTGGACCACGCCCCGCATTTCCATATGGCCGGGGGGTAATTAAAGAACTCGCTTGACTGGCACCAGGGGCGGTGCCTCATCGCTGTTTATTACTATTGTTATTTCTTCCGTCTGACCCGCCGAGCTGTCGCTGTAGCATGGAAGTTTGGCGCGAACTTAAATCGTTCCGTAAAGGCATATCAGACTTTTTTACCCGGCGTCACTGCCTAATTCGAGGTTCTTAAGAAATCGTGGTGGTGTGGCCCGTAATTAACGTGATTAGTGTCTTCGTTTCAAGGAAAATAAGACTTGACGGGCCTGCTTGTTGCGAATTACGGGCCCTGGAAGGGTACCGGTGTATACGCTCACCTCGACTTTTGGAAATTGCGAGTGTAGCACCATCACGAAATAATGGGTCTAGTTATAATTTGAACTTGAGATTGTTTGATTTTAGTTTAAACGCTATAGCTATAGCAATATTTAGTCGTGGACTTGTAGAGTGCCCGTTTCTGTCGGCTTTTTTAACTCTTGACCAAATTAACCCGAAAAGGTGCACTTGAAAAAAGCCCGAGAATGCGATACAAAGCTAAAGGAAACACGTCTGTTCGCAAGTGTGGACTTCGGCTTGAGCACCACGTGGGAATTCACGAACTTCATTGATGCTCGCTCCTCGAAATACATTCCGTACAGTTCCAGGAATCACTAAAATGCTGCCGATGCCCCATTCTGCGCTGAAGTTCTTTTAAGTAGACATTTTTTTTTTTTTACTTACAGAGACTCCACGCGTGTTTAATTATGTGTATAGTTCGGTTATAGCGGACTCATCAGTCATTGCCGTGTGGATTGGATGGCCATCAGCAAAGTGCGTCGTCAAGGAGAAACTTACCCATAAAATCTCCCATACACCTACCAATCTGGCAGGCTGCTTTTACTGAAGCGCAGCCCTGAAACGCAGCCCTTACTTCAGTTTGAAATGGGATTTCAAACTGAAGCGCTGCCCTTATACTGCTGCCACGTGGCAGCAGTAAGGGCAGCGCTTAAGTACATCAGCGCACGTCATGCACAACGATGCGGGACATTTTCGCAGATTTGCGCGGCGCCTTTAGAGCGATGAGAAATCTGTCCAGCCACCATACTCAGCTTGCTTGTGAAATCAATAAAATTCGCACAAGGGCAGTGCGCGCGGGACGTCGCGTAAATTTTCCTGGACTGCTCACCCACTCTCGCACCAAAGGCATCGTTACAACCCGACGCAGCCTGTCCTAATATCACCTAACCTACAGCCAACTTTCCTTTTCTCGAGCAGACAGCAATTTTCTCGCCATTGTGACAGCCCAGACAGCAGCCAGATATAGGGGTGGTTGGACCCGCGCGGCAGATACGCATACTCTATGCCATTTGCCCGCACGCGATACTCCATTCCCTGGTAGGTACAAGCCCGCCACTTCCGGTGCGACGCAGAACGTCAATCAAGCGGGTTGATATACCGCGCCCCGCCCTTAATCCGACCTAGACGGTATCTAGCCACCCTTATTTACGTAAAGAACGCGTAGAATTGATACAAGAGAGCATTTTAAAGAAAATGAAGACACTTGCGTTTGGAAAAAAATTCAACATTGCTAGAGCTCCAACCCAGACCGCTCACTTCAAAGCCCTTGACTCTGCCCCTGGTCTACTGATACCGAACACCGGCGTACTTTGAGCAGCTGAACAAAGGAACGTTCCAAGCGAAAACGTTGATGGCGCTGGGTGCGTACGGGAAGTGCTGGACTTGTACTTACCTGGAAACGGAATCTCGCGACCCGCGATGCCCATTTCGCGTCCTACTCGGTGTGAACAAATGAACTGAAGGAAGTTGTGCAGCATCGCCTGCGCCTGAACGGGACCTGTAGCGTCAACTACAACCTTAGGAATAGGTTGTAAGATTAACAAGTATTAGAGCTGTCTACTTCATCCTACTACCCTGTCTACCGTTTGTGGCTTCAACTACCGACCATGAAAGCTGCATTTCTATAATGGTTTATTTCTCTCTTGTAAGGCCTAAATTAGAATGCGCCTCCTTAGCGTGGGACCCTTAAACTAAGGCTAACATTGTCAAAACTGAGTGGGTTCAAAGGAAAGCAGTTCGTTTTATATACTCCAAATGCTTACCGTCTTATTTACCCTGTGCGCTAATGACTGCAAATGACATTCAGCCCCTTGCGTCGCGCAGACTCAAACAACGGCTTGATTTCCTTATCTTGATACTTAGCTGGTCGCTGATACTTGATACTGGTCGTTGATCCATCCCTGTATTTATCTTTCTTATCAACTAGGCACAGCCAAAATCACCATTCCAATTTGTTTACCCCATATTTCGTGAAAACCGGTAGTAGTAGTAGTAGTAAGTATTGCTGAATGAGGCGCCTTGCTTAGCTGCCGGCAATTGCTCCGCCTAATCGTCCCCAATACAATATCAGAGACTCCCAAAGTCATCACACCTCACTTAGTCCTAAAATAACAGACACACACGTCACCACACCTCGCTTAGTCCTGTGGACTGCAAGAATCCGAGTAGGAGATGAGACCCTCTCTTCGCACAATCCAGTGGTCCCTAGGAAAAATAATATCCTCGATGTAGCATGGGGCACTCCTAACTTCTGGAGATCACGAAAGAAGTTCGTCCGCTCAGGGTTGGTTTTGGAGCAGTTCATAATGAAATGATTAATGTCACCAGCGCCCTTATGTACTCTTTCTCTCCATGGACAGTGTCAGATCGGAGCAAATTACGTGAACCACATTCAGTGGCAATCACGTTGAACGAAGTATACTATGTATGGCGTGCATGTTATTGCTGTCGTATTTTATGTGATGTGCCCTTCCTGCTTGGACCACTTATGGTCCAAAGCATGTACTTAATAAATGAATGAATGAATGAAACTTTATTGACATAAGCATGGCGACTCGGCCTATGTGGGGGCAGGTGGGAAGGGTGGTGTCAATTTGGGAAAACTTTACATTCTCTGATGGACGCCAGTGGCGAGAGCGAAGTCCCACAAGGAGGCAAACACCAGCTTGGCTGTGGCTGCGGGTGGGTAGAGCCAGTCCGTCAAACACGTAACGCTGCTGTGTGTGCAAGACGTGCGCTGCGCGTGCAGTCCTGGACACGTCCAAAGGAGATGTTCAATGGTCGGTGTGGCTCCTAAAGAGCACGTCACGCACGTGGGTGGTGTCATGGCCGGTGGAGGTGAATTGCTTGCGGTAGTGCCTGGGAGAACGGGTGGCCGCCCTTTCTTTGGTATGTAAGAACGCCACTTGGAAAGGACGTCCTCTGTAAGCGCCGCCCTAGCACGAGCCTTGTTGATTAGGACCTGAAGGCCACGTGGGGTTGTGGTGAGGCAAAACTGGGTGGGAGCGGGTGTAAAGAACATCGCTCGCCAGGGCGCACGCGGCCTCCTTGTAGGAGTTAACGCAGTGCCCTGGCACCAAGTCTACCCGAATTTGTAGTCCTGTTGTGCAATGCAGCCTCCGGGCAAGCATCTTGATGACGCACAGATAGAATTCTGATAAGGCACCCGGCGCAATGCGCGGAATGCCTCCTGGCTGGCTGTGAAGATAGTGGCATGAGGCTGGTTAGTAGGCCAGTGAGAAATTTGAAGTTGTCGGACAGCCAGTAATATCGCTTCGAGTTGGAGGTGGGTAGGCGATGGCGCTGTTGGGTATTCTTGTTGACAGGTGGCTTGAAATGTCGAGTGAATGGCCGCTAATCCGGCAGTATTCGTGGTTGGGTCCCAAGTGGCGTCTGTATAAACAGCGCTATGTGGAAACCGCTCGGTCATTTCTGCTGTGCGTCTGTGTTTGTTAGAATGGCGAAGCGTAGGACCGGTGACTGGGAGTGGCTTTGGGTTAACGACGATGAAGTCATCCCATGGTGGAAGCTGCAAAGGGATGGGAAATAAATAAATAAATAAATAAATAAATAAATAAATAAATAAATAAATAAATATCCTGGGCCATCTCCCAAGAAAATTTATTAATAGCCGATACAAAGACCCGCTGTGCTCAATACTACACGGGTCGCCTAAACCGTACACACTACATGTATCACTTCACTCACTACACCACTCACTACACACAGTTGTTCACTCCACAGTTCTCCACAGTTCACTAGTACTCACACTATTAGAAGCACAATTACTCTGAAAGACCACTGTAGGTCACATCCTCGAAAGTTCACGACAACACGTCAAGATCAATACAACAGTCAATAGGGTAGAATAGACACTTCTATTTGTTTGTTTACCACACGGATAAACCGAGTGGACCACCGCTGAAGGAACTGCTCTTCCCCCAGCGCGGCGAGCTCAGCCTCCAGGTGATCGAATAGACGCGAGCGCATTTTCCGAAGCATTGGAAACATGTACTTTTGCGGGCGCGCTCTGAGAGCCGCAAAGCCACGCCTTTTCCAGATGATCTGGGCACCAACGCACAGTAAAAACAGAACAAATGCGTCGCGCGACTTTGTGCGTGCGTCGAGTTTTTGTCCAAACATACGAGCTAACAATTTCCAGTAGGTCTTTGCAACCTGGCAATCGAACATCGCATGCTGCAGCGTTTCACGCAGCCCGCACTGTGGGCACCTGTTGGAGGGTGCCACACCCCATGCTGCGATGCGGTCTGCCGTGGGCAGGACCCCGCAGCCGCGTTGCCAGCTGAAATCTCTGACGTCGGCCGGTAAAAATGAGGCCGTCAGCTGCTTCCACCTTACCGCCCTGCTCTTTCGGAGCTGGTCCTGAGTGAGCTGCGTCACTGCGAGGGTTTTGCAAATTTTACTCGGCGGTGTGTTGAGGACGTCAATGTCAGGGAGTTGCGTTCTCAAATTTCTGAACGACTTTATGACGTGCTTATAAAACGGGGGTGGCTGCTCGGCTGAGGGTCCTACCCGCACACCATCGAAAAACAATGCTCGGTCAGTGCCAAGGAAGAACTCACAGAGCTTTCGCCCCGGGTATTCCTCATCACTCGCTAGGTTGAGCAAGTTGCTTATTGCGAGGAGACTACTCATAGTTTCTAAACAGGGGATACTGAAACCGCCCATGCTGCTTGGAAGTCGCAAGCAAGTGCGGGCCACTTTTTCAGTTTTCCCACCCCAGAAAAAGGAGCCGAGCATAGTTCCCAGTTTCCTGACTACATGCCGTGGTGGCCGCGCCACCCTCGCTACGTAGTAGTAGGCTGCCGACACACAGGCTTTTATCACATAGCTGCGCTCCTGCAAACAAAGGTCGAAGGATGCAGCTACCGCTAGCCGCGCCTCCGCCTTTCCTTTCAACTGCCTCCATGTCTCATTCGCCACTTCGCCCGACGCGCGGAAGACAACCCCCAACACTTTCACTCGTGCAACCCATTCAATGCTGCCAGGCAGGTCCGACGCGAACGCACCAAAGCGGAGCGCCTTGCTTTTCCCCCTGTTCAGCTGAGCACCAGACAACCATAGGTCGGCAAAAACTGAAAGAACTCACTCAAACTCAATCCCAATTTTTTTTCATTCACGCTGTACTCAATCAAACTCAGACTCAAAAAGCTCGCCTGTTCACAAAATCACTCGTACTCACTCATCAAATACTCATTTGTAATCATACTCACTTGTACTCAATCTCATTTGTTCTCACGAGTACTCGTACTCAATCTGTACTCATGAGTACTGAATCTGTACTCGTGAGTACTCACTCTGTACTCATGAGTACTCAATCTGTACTCATGAGTAATCAATCTTCTGTACTCATGAGTACTACTTATTCTGCAATCATGAGTAGTACTCATTCTGCACTCATGAGTACTCAATCTGTACTCATGAGTACTCAATTTGTATTACTCACGAATAATCAACTTATCTGCACTGTTGGCTAGGTCGTATCTCGAATGAAAAACTAAATAGAAAAAATAAAATGTTTAATTGATTAGAAAAACACAGGGTCGGGCTCAGGGGAGCTCGGGGCTTGTCGGTGCGGCCGTGGCCGTAAAGTGCGGTTTTGTGCGTGTCGTCGGGTGGCAACTTTTGTCGTCCGTTTTCGTTTCTGGGCGCGCTGATACTCTCCTAATCGTGCTCCAAATCTGAGTTGTGCCTGGAGGCGTTTCCATAGATTGACGTCCGTTCGTATCCAGATCACTGTCCACTTATTCACAGATGCTCGATGCTGGCGTTTGTTTTTTGTTGTTCCGAATACTAGAAACTTCGTTAAGAGGGTGTTCGTCTCGTTGAGCTTCGGTGAATTTCAAATCTGCTTTATTTTATTTTGTGTGTGCCGTGGAATTCACTTCGTGAGACCTGACCTTAACAGTGCTTACAGCGTTGCGTTAGTCGCGCCGCTTCCGTCGGCGATTGTGTTCGTGTAGCTCGTCGCGTGCTTGATGCATGTGGGGGCCTAGACGTCCGGTTTGTCCGGTGGCGAGCTGCGCTGTGTAGGGATGGCATAGTTCGGTGCGTTGAGGACATTGCTTGAATTGACGTGTGCGTTGCGTATGGTGCGGGAGCCGATTCGCTTTTCGTAGAGTGTGCGGTAGCGTGGCGTTTTCGTAGGGTGGCATGGCTGATCGGTCAAAGTCGTTGCGGCTCCGCGCTCGCAGTCGCAGTGGTTGTTTCGGAGGGGAAACCGTTATGGTGGGGAAGCGGGCGTAGTTCGTGCCGTCCTTTCGGTCCCACATTCCTTGGTGTCGCAGGCGTGACTTCATCGTTAGGGTATTCTATGCCTTCGTCTGGATCGGGTTCATTCGTTGCCGTTCTTGCTGTGTCCGTGTCGTCATTCAAGCCCTCGTCTTTTGCCCGTTGTTTCGAAAATGCTATAATCGCTATCTCTCCCATACAGGCAGGCTCCGTTCGCCCCGAGTCCGCTTGCTCACGGTTGCGTCCCCTTGTACGAAATGGTGTTTATCGTGTGAGTCTCGGTCGGAGCGCGGGTGCCGGGGATCTTGTTCGTTCTGGCTCGGACATGCCGCATGCGCTGGCCGTGTCGTTGCTCATTGACGGACCTACCTGCACGAGTGTTATGTCGTTCGTCCGCTGGACTCGGGCTGGAGCAGCGGGTGTCGGAGAGCTCGTACGTTCCGGTAGGGTTGAACCGCGTGCGCTGGGTCTTTCGTTGCTTGTGGCCAGGTGATTTCTGCGGTTGTAACATTCGCTGGCCAAGTCCGGATAGCAGCAGCGGGAGCGGAAGATGTCGCGAATAGCAGTTTCCTCCATGTGTGCTGGCTTGGCGACGTTCCGTGCGCTGTGCATTTCGTTCACCGTGGTCCGCTCCACTGGTTCAAGTTGGATGTCGTTCGTCCCCTCTGGTGCGTTTCGTGCTCTGTGCGTCTCGTTCTATCTAGGAAACTCCCCTATAATTGGTGTGCGGTCGTTCGCCACGTATGGTGCATTTCGGGCGCCGTGCGTCTTGCTCGCTTGTCGGGGGGCCATATCCACCAATCCGGATGCGATGTCGTTGGTTGCGTGGACCGGCGCCGGGACAGCACGAAAGAGGAACGGGCGAAAGAGGAAAGGGCGACACAGCAATACCTCGCGCTACGCAGTGCGAAGTTGCAAGTTTCACGACGCAACCGCCACAAGTACTCCCTCCCTGATGTGTTTACCTCTTGGCTAAGGCTTGCGTGTTCGCCGATCCACACCGCGGACCAAAACGATTATTTGGAACGCGGTCCGCGCATCACGTGATAGGACGTCACCAGTTCGCGCGGACCACCGTTGGACCGCCCAGGACCGCGGCCTTCGCGGTCCAAATATTCGCCGAGGCTTTTCGGTCCGCAGTCTCGATGGCGGACCGCGACATCAATCAGCGTGGTCTGACAGCGGCCGCGTCGCGTGGGCGGAGCCGCGTCCAGTTGCGCCAATATCGAACAGCACGGGCAGCGCGGCTGTTTCGAAGCGCTCGAAGGAGCCTGTCAATCACCCGCGGTTGGATAAGCGAATGGCTTACAATCGCGACGCATACTTCATTCGCGCTTTTTCTTGCCAGTCCTATGACTCGTACTAGTGCGGTGCTAACCATCATTATCACTGTGTTTCACGCATGTGGACCTAAATTTAGGGAAGAGTTCGGCTCCAGCGATCGGTGACGAGCCGTATGAAGCCCGGATTACCCCGCCGTCACCGCTCGTCGTTTCGCTTTCGTGCGAACGACGGCGGTGGCTGCGTGAGCACGCCCGCCCGGCTTGCATGCGGGTGGCCGTTATTGTGTGGATGAAATGTTTCTTGCAGGCTTGTGCGTTACAACATGTTGTGACGGCCAAACGGCGCCTGTGTTCAACCTTCTAGCTTGTGAGTTCAACGGTCGGCCATTCGCGCTCCGCTCAGCCGGCCCGCCGTGTGGATGCGCTCTGCTTTGGATAGGACCGCGGCGGACCGTGACGTCTCATCACGTGACCGATTGGACCTCGGACTCGGTCCGTCGTGTGTATCGGGACGCAGGAAAAGGCGTCAGGGTGGCGCGCCGCTTCTTTCTTTCTCTCCAGGGATGTTATCACGGTGCCAGGAAAGGAGCTGAGCGCAACAGGTAATGGGATGCCTCTCATTGGCCGACGGCGTTTGTTAACCGAGGTCAGAAAAAAAACAAACAAACAAACAAACAAACAAACAAACAAACAAAAAAGCGGATTTTTCGCCGCCTTGTGCCGCCGGTTGCACACCCTTTCGTTTTACTTTCACGCTCGCGCTCCCGGTGCCGGCGCGCCAGCGAGGCGGCTCAGCGAAGAGGAGGGGTAGAAGGAGTCAAAACGTTTTATTGAGCAAAAAAAAAAAAGAAGGTGGATGGCGTCCTCAGTTCAGGAAGCCGCGCGCTTCTGCAGCCCGGGTGGCCCGGTTGATCAGGCGTTGCTGGTCCTCCAGGTGCAGGCTGGTCAGTGCGCGCTCCCACCGCTCAGGGGATGGGGAAGGGAGGGGATCGGGATGGTGCGGGCAGAACCATACAAGATGGGCTGTTGTGGCCGGGAGGTTGCAGGAATGGCAGAAGTAGGAGAATGTGGTAGGGGAGATGTGCGACAGTACGGTATAGTTGAAGCATGTGCCTGTCTGTAGCCGGCGCCACGTCCGGGCCTCTGCTGTAGTGAGCGACGGGTGGGGAGGGGGGTAGTGGAAACGAGTGTGGCGGTAGTGGGCAGGCAGGTCGGTGTATCTGAGCGGCAGAGGGTGGAGGGATGGTGCGGACGCCAAGTCGTCTGTCCTTGGACGGAAATACCGGAAAATGAGTTCACGGGCAGCGGCATGTGCCGCCTCATTCCCTGGTAGGAAGGCATGCCCAGGTGTCCACACTGTCTAGATGGTTGGGGGAGTTTTGAGGGATTGAAGTATCTTGACTTCCTGGAAGGGAATGCGGCCAAAAAGGTACTAGCGGCAGGCCTTCTGAGAGTCTGTTAATATGGTGAGGCGGCCCGTACTTGTAGTGGTAATGGCAGCGAAGAGGGAAAAAAATCGCCCTTCTGATGCATTTCTGACGCCGCGCTCTGGTGTTTTTTTCTTACTTTCATGACGTACAGTTCCCGTAATAGCTCGAAAGCGCGGCAACATTTTAATCGTTGTGTGTTCCACTGTACTACATATAAATAATGCACTGTCGACGCCGGTAGCGTCAGAAAGCGCACGGCTATTAGCCAATCTTGTATGGCTACGGTTCCGTCTATAATTCATGTCTGTAAATAAGAACTCCCGAGACTCCTTGTGTCGTCGAAGCGCGCGCGCGGGGTTGTAGCCTGAGACTTTCACTTTCATATCACTTTCGTATTTATGTCTGGGTTGAAATATCCCTGATGTTTTAGTTTTTCTGAACAAAGCTCATAAATAGGAATCATGGTACCAGCTTTAGTAGCGAGGGAATATTTTGCCAATATGAATCCCTCGATTAAGGATTCTTTTAACTTTTGGCCGAGCGGCTGAATCGCGGGGCAGTTGGCCAGTTGTAGAGAGGGTACATTATGTACATAAGGCTACTTAACGGTGACCCCAGTAGCTCCCATGTATTCAGCGGGGCGTGATATTAAGTTGCAATAATAAATTATCTTTATGACAGACACAGACAGACAGACTGACAGGCCAACATTGTCGCGCTCAAGGGGCCAAAGAAAAGCTATCGTCCTTAAAACCAGCTGGAACGAGACGCTGCCGCCACTGTTCTGCATTCTGCGAACATTGCGCAACCGTACCCCTCGCAACCCCCGCCAGCCCGCAAAGTAACAGATAAACAGAAAGACGAAATCCGGCTACCGCGCGAAACGCCAAAGAGGGAGGTCCCGCAGCGAGAAAGGGACAGGACAGGGGCGCTACGTGTCGTTGTGTCTATTTCCGTTAACAGCACGGTCAAACCCCCACAGGTCTGACCTTAATCACTAATTTTTGTGTGCGTGTGTGTCCCGACACAAATTTACTGCACCTGGCGACGCGCCGACGGGGGCCCGATTCACGCCTCGGTCAACCAGCCCGCGGCAGACGTGCCGCGACTTGGTGGCACACAGCGCCTCCGAGTCTACTCTCCCTTTCCCATCGAGACAGCCGCACCAAATCATGCCTGGGAGGACCGGCCCGAAAAAGACATGCAGCAAGTAGACCCTGGAGACGGCGCCGCTGAGTCGCCTTCCCTTTCTTGTCGTGGTTCGGCTGACGCAATCACTTACTTTCAAACTGCGGCCAGTGATAGTCCTGATTGGAAAGATTCGAACTGCACGCGGCTGCGGCAGAATCCCGGGGGTATAAAACCAGCCCTGAAGCAGCGGCTGTGCGGCGGCATTTCGTTAGAGGCACTGAGTTGAGAAGTGCTGTCGCGAGCCATGTAACGCTCTTGCTACCTTTGTATATATTGTATATAAATGCAGCTTAAAATCACCGTCGGCTCGACCGCTCTGCTCTGCGCCGCGTCGATGGCGGACTGAGCAGGGCAACGTCGCAACAGTGGTGACTCAGCAGGAATGGCCCAGTCCCAACAGTGTGTGTGTGTGTTCTGAGGTGGGGGGGGGAGGGCGTGGAGAGGGTATCGCTCGCAGTCGAGGGCCGCAGGGCACCCAGTTGCTGCCGGTGCTTGGCAGCCGTTACAGCAGTGTCGAACTGCGCTGCCGTACTTCGTGCACTCGAGAACAAAGTTTGCAGACGCGTTTTTCGGAGGCGTGATAGCTTGCACTGACGTCACTGTATTGCCGTGTTGGTGGGTTGGTGGCACAGTGGAAATCTGCAGCTCTTATCTCGAGCAGTGCGGATGAAGCTGACAGCGATCGATCAAAAAGTGCGGTGGCGCGAGCTTAAGCGACAATCCCAGCGTCTGGCGTTGGCGCTCATCATTTCAAAACGATTCCTTCACCAGGCCTCCCACAGTACGAGCTTAAACTCGGCAGTAGTTGC
This sequence comes from Haemaphysalis longicornis, assembly GCA_013339765.2. Classification (NCBI taxonomy): domain Eukaryota; kingdom Metazoa; phylum Arthropoda; class Arachnida; order Ixodida; family Ixodidae; genus Haemaphysalis; species Haemaphysalis longicornis. Next base: position 98,317,459 of record CM023450.1, on the reverse strand, counting down.
TAGCGAGGGGTGGTCGCCCCGACTGTAAACAGTACTGAAGGGAGGGGAATACCAACCACCAAAATTCACCGTCATCGTCAGCGCCGTTATTACACGGTGGCATAACCTAGAAGCGGCAAATGTGGTTGCCACTCGAAAGTAAAGCCATTCGAAAGCACAGACTCCATGAAGCTCTCCGACAGAGATATTTCCCATCTTTTGGTTAAAAATAAAATTCTCTCTCTCTCTCTCTCTCCAGCGGCAAGATGCCAGAGCTCTTCGACAAAATATGCGAGGCTAAACAAGGCGTCGCACGCGTTCAACTGGATATTATGATGTCCGATTCACAACTCACAAACGTGCTTAGGTGTACTCGGATATTTTATTTCCATTGCAGGGGCAAATCCCACCGCCGCGCCTGTACGGTGGGGCTGTATGCTCACTTGTAAATGGCACTACTTGAGACCATATTACTAGCGAACCAGAGTGTTTCAAAACGGGAACCTAATAAAACCATATGGGCGCACGTACATCAGCCAAATTTTCGCTTGAATACTCACAGCGGAATGGTGCGGACAATTTCGGTGAGACAAACGTTACAAACCACGCAGTCGGTTTGACGCGAGTTACGTAAATTAACTGCGACTGTTTAAATGAGCGGTTTGGCTCCCGAAACGACTACACAGCGTGCCATGCGTCTACGCAAACTTCTGAAGACCGAAAAAGAGGGACTTCAGTACGCCTAGTGCGTGCATTGTTAGCAGCCTCCACTGCCTCTCCCCTAAAACAACTGGAAGGGAGCAGGCGCAATGAAGCCGCCACGCGTTCACAGGCCGCGTCAACAAAAAATAACTGCGTCAGTCAACAATTGCCATAGGAGAAGAGCAACTGCGGCCGCGTTTCCCGCCGGTCTCTCACCCCCTCGTTTTTCCCTCTTCACTGTGACCCCTTTGCAAGCGACCGCCGAGAAACGCTTACAGCGTCAAACAGGGACCGGAAAAGGGGGGAGGTGCAGTTTTCGTTGTCTAATTTTGCCATCCTTGACAGTTAAGCTGCACAGCGGCACCGCTAAATGTTTGCGACTCGTACACGCGCGTCCAAACTCGAGCTCGTGATAAAACTTGTTTGCACTGCTGTACTCACGAGTGCATATACTCAAGAGTGCAGGCACTCGCAAAACCAGTACTCATGAGTATTGTATTCATGAGTACAGTGTACTCACGAGTACTGTGTACTCACGAGTACTGTGTCTCATGAGTACTCATACTCATTAATACTCAAATTCTTGATTACTCAAACTCATGAGTAGTGTACTCATGAGTACTGTACTCACGAGTAGTGGACTTGCCCCTGCACTCACTCGTCATCGTACTCACTTTTTTTTCTGGGTGTGTACTCACTCATCATCGTACTCACTCGTGAGTTTGAGTACAAATGAGTACAAATGAGTGTACTCACGAGTGAGTACGCCGACCTATGCAGACAACTCGCTGTACTCCGTGAAAAGCCGTAAAAACGCTGCGTAACTGTCTTCGTCTCTTAAGAACAGGGAAACGTCGTCCGCGTACGCCGAGACCTTGACCTGGCCCTGGCCAGGCAACGGGAAGCCGCGTATCGAAGGGGAGTCAATTATTCGACGCAAAAGCGGATCTAGGCATAGGGCGAAGAGGAGGGGCGACAGCGGGCAACCCTGTCTTATTCCACGAGTGACGGGGAAGGGTTCAGTGAGCTTCCCGTTCACGAAAAGCTGTGATGTCACGTCCGTGTACAGTGCCCGCAACCTTGCCACGCAGTCCCGAGGAAACCCGAAGTTTTCCAGAACGGCGAGCAAGTACTGGTGCTCGACCCGATCGAAGGCTTTCGCCTGATCGACCGAGACAAAACAGCCGGGGATGCCCGTCCTCTAACGTGAAACCTGGGGAGGAGCGAAGCATGCAGTGTTTTAGTGTATTCTTGGTGCCTTGGCGTATTTGCCAACGGAAATAAACCGTTAGAGGGTAGAGCTATGCTGTTTTGCTGTAAAAGTCTCTTGTCTTCGAAGCACGAAGCTCTCTAGCGCAAGGCGTAAACCAGTGTCCCGGCCTTTTTTTAGTACGCGTTACGAAGCGCTCCAGCGCGAGGCGTAAACGAGTCTCTTGGTGTTTTTTTTTAGCACGCGTTACGTTCTAGCGCGAGTTTCCTGATGTTTTAGTACCGTGACTATATGAGATGACGATTACGACGATGACGACGACGACAGGGGACGCCAACAGCACTAGCCCATTAGGGGCCTCGCCCCTAATAAATAAATAAATAAATAAATAAATAAATAAATAAATAAATAAATAAATAAATAAATAAAAGTAAACAGGAGTTTCGGCGCTAGTTAAAGAGACCCAGGTGCCGCCCAAATATATCTTAAAGCCATCCACTACGGCACTGCCCATGTGCAGCTTCCGTGCGTTAAAAAAAAGGTGAAAAATGTACGCTAAAAATTGAGCATGGGAACTATCAAGCTGCTCATTTTCCCATCACTGAGACTTGGATGAGCAGCGAAATCGCTGATTGTCGTATATAAGCCTATATCTTCAACACTGTAAATTTCTTCCGCTCCCGGGCATCAGTCCCATTCTCCTTTTCAAAATGGTGAGAAACGTGCTCGGCATAACCTATGAAATGGCAAGAAAATGACGAAGTCCGAAAAAAAGGAGCACTTTTTTGACGCGGCTGCGGGCCAATCCAACGATAAAATCTAATTGAGTTCGAACGTTCAATCCAATCTGGCTCTTTTTGTCGGGCATTAGGCTGCAGTATTGCTTCGCTCAGGCGCGTCTTCCCGTTTTATTTCTTGCAATACGATGTGTTGCGAAATAGGATTTCAAACTTTCTCGCTGGCGATAAACCCCGTAAGCTTTGTGAAAAAAGAAATATGATCATTTTTGCGCACACGATGCGGAGGTTGTGTACAAGACGCACGTCGGCCGCCGGTGGCGGATTAGAAATGTTAGTGGGGTCAGTTTGATGACGCCTCGTATCTCTTATCCCTTTGAAATCGGCAGGAAAGTGTAGAGAACAGCGTGGGAGTTCTCTTGCTTGGTCCATTGACACACGGTGTGCGTATCACGCCTGCTTTAGGATACTTTCGCAACTGTCGAAACACTTACAAACAATGACGCCGACTGTTGCCTTCGCCAACCAAATTATTACAAGCGCCGCTTTTTGCTTTCACATTTAGCGCGTATCCGACATGCCTGTTTTGTCAGTAGTCTGAACGTTATTGTAAAGTTGAATCACTCCGGGCACTATGCGCATTTTCTGTTACATGCAGGGACAATGAACCTGCTGTCTTCCTTCTGGCCCACTGTGTTCCTTTTGTGCGTCATTGTTCTCGTAATAATTCCAAGTGTAGAAGGTCAGCGTACTACTATTGGGTTCGAACAGCCACAGAAGAAAAAAATCACGAAAGAGCCCTACACGCCGTAAAACAAAATAAGGAACCGTCGTTACGCGGTAGACGAAAATACAAAAAAAAATTGGAAAAGGGAGATTCCGGCTAAGCATTGAAAGAACGTATCTTGCGGCCGATTACGCCACAACACCATGCATCGTCTCTAAGCCAGAACACATGAGACTGATCCATAGGGACCGGGCGGCCGTTCTATGGCACCACCGTCACTTCAGCGAACAGCGTCGCCCGTGGCGAACCTCTCGTCAGTCGAATGCCGGTGGCGGTCGGCGCGGCGTACGTGTGCTCGGCTTTCTGTCGTTCTACTACCGTGCTGCTTGCACAGCCTATATAACCACAAGCAGTTTTTTCAGATTGAAAAATTCTGAGACTTGAGGCGACCGTTACGAAACATGCCTTGTGTATGATTTACGCCCGTACACCGGCAATTGCATATCGCAGACGACGCTCAATGCTCCAAGCTGGAAGTCGCGCTGGAAGCGCAAGTCCGTGCCTTCGTGCAAATTTTTCATGTAGTATTGTTGCCCGCGTGCAGTTTGGCGCATGGAGGAAAAAAAGTAATGTACCCCTCCGTCTAACGACGACGGTGGTTGAACGCGAAGCTTCCTTGCGATGAATTCTTTGATTGACCAATCCCACACTGCGAGGACGTGCTACCCAGGGGGTATGCACACTCTTCTAGAACACTTGCAGCAGCAATCGGATGTGCCCTGCGTAGGCCTAACGTTTAGGTTTGGGGTGTACGGCGCGAATCGGTACCTGCTGCTTGGCGTTCGCTTCGACCATGTCAAAATAGACCAATCGGATAGACGCCGGCTTCATAAGGCGAGGGACCCATGTTCGACTCCTGCCACGGGAAGCGTTTTTCTCTTTCACTTCTCCCACGATCATTCATCATCATCATCGTCAGAGAAAGTTGGCTTTCCTGCAGGGCGCATTGCCGTGCGAAATCACCAGTGAGGACACTAAAGCTGTGCCTTAATACATCGCAGATAAATGCTCCCGCAATGCCGGCGTGGGCAGCCGATCTAAGTATGCTGCGGCGCTGGCCTTTGACAGTTGGTGAAGAAACTGCGTGCACGAGCGAAAGACGAAGTTCGGGGTACCTTCTAAGGTTTGCCCCAAATAATAGGGCTGAGGGATGATGCTATGTAACCTAATTACTTACCATACACATGTGGTTAATTTCACAGAAATACGTGTACAAGAGCCATCGGTAATCGCTTATATAATAAACACCGCATGACAGTAGAAGGTTATGGCTTTGCGTGGGAAAGGAATTGCTTTATGCCTGTAATAAAACCTTTCTTTTTTTATTGCGATAGTAAGCCTTATGGCATAAAGACTACAGTACAGGTATAAGTGAACGCCCGCTTCGCGGAGAAGTGCAAGGAGGGAGCGGTGGTGGGGTCCCCATATCCACCGATGGAGGTCAGGTGCTCTGCCAGGGTGGAGGCCTGTGCCTCGAAGATGTCGGGCTCTGGCCGTTCCCAATGAAGGGCACATACACAGCAGGTATTCAGTGTCCGCATCTTCGGAAGGAACCGTGCAAAAGGGGCAGTTCTGTGCGAACGGGGCATGGTAGCGTGGTAGCCACTCCCGGGTCACAGCGGGAGAAAGGGCTACACCTACACGAAATCTTCGCAGCGAGACCCCCTCCCAGCGAGCTAGTCTACTAGGGAGGTCCGTTCCACACGGTGGAGTTAGAGCTCGTGTGGCGCTACGAAGATCTTCTTTCCTTTGGAAAAACTGTCCTGGAGTATCTCAATGTCAGTGAAGGCAATGGTCGTGGAACAAATGCAGTGTGGCAGGCACCATCCGCCGCAATGTGAGCGGGAAGCGTATTTCGCCGGACCCACGAGAGCCGAAGAGGGCAGGGGTACGTGTTCATGAATGTCCCTCAAGAGAGCTGGGGTGTTATTTACTCGAGGTAAATCACGTATGGCCGCCGTGGGGTCTGTATAGATTTGTAAAGTAGGACCTCCAGGGGCTTGAAGAAGAGCAGGAGTTAGTGCTTGTAAGCCGTCCCGGATGGCTAACGCTCGGCCAGCATAGATGTCAGAGCGTGGCGTGTTTCGTAGAAGCAAGTTTGACAGGCCTCTGTGTGCGGGGACATTGTTGTGGTCGGCTCGTCGTCCTTGGCCCCAACGTCCACAAATGCCTGTACCACCGGGGGTTGAGACTCAGCAGCCAGTGCTTGTGCGCAAAAAGCGTCAGTATTTCCATCGGAACGATTGTGCAGTCGCGTTAGCGGCCTGCTGTCGATCACCGGTTGCTGGCTAGTTGGTTTTTTCAAAAAACAGCTGAACGGCAAGAAACAGGAGGTGGAACGCCAAAAACATGCCTCGAGTTTTACAACTGAATGCTGCGGTCGCGTTTAACCACAAGCAGCTACTTACGCTTGAATAAACAGAAACTGGGTCGCTTGAGCTGCACTGAAACCGCTGTCACAAGTCGTAGGATCAAATAAAGCCCACGGCATAAAAGCAATTTGCAGAAATTTTGAGAATTGTCTTTTAATGCGGAAAAAAGTCTTGTGCGGTTTTCCCGATTAATCAACCTTGCGTTTTCCTGGAGGCGTCAACCTAAACCCTGACAGCTAATCACAGAAGCGCGGGATGGGAATACACGTTGATTTCGCCAGCTCATCGTCAGTTCTTTCTTTTTGTTTGTTTTTCATAGACCTGTGAATTGTTAATTTGTTTTCAATATATTTTGATTTTCGTGCGTTTCCAGGACCGCACGGTGGTCGGCGCTTTGGCTGTCACCAGTGGCGTAGCCAGACATATTTTTCGGTAGGTGTTATACGCCGCCGGTAACAAAGAAACCTAAAAGGATCTGGTTCGAGCTGTCCACTGTGTATGCCGCACTTACTAGGCTCCTAAAAACGAGCATAGGGCCTACTTCATTGCGTGCGTTGTACAGTCGTCCATCAAATGGGCCGTCGCTAGTTTGGAGTCTGGGTAATTCGAACCAATGCCTTTTTTTTTCTTCGCTCGGAGTTCAAATCAGCGAGCTTGGAATATTTTAACGCGGGATGATAGGGGCCCGTGGCGCAGAAAAGCCGGCGTTGTCGGGGGCATTGAGCGAGAGAAAAAAATCCCACGGCGCCACTTGCGGCCCCCACTGAAACCCCAAAGATCGTAAGGGACTGCTCCAATAGGTGGCTTGTGAGTGAAGGCGAGGCCATAGAGTTTGTTACTATATACACTTGAGAGGAATCTGGCGCTAGCGCCTTTGCGGCTCACATCAAGGCCGTCTGTGTCGTCATGGACCGCCATTATACCATGCGCTCGCCTTAGCGTCATGATTGGCTTAGATTGAAACGTTTTAGTGGCCGTATATTCGAACACAGTGCCACAAAAACGCAAATATAGGTGCGTTATTATATAAGTGGAAAATAAAACAAGTTGTTTTAAACCCAAGGAAAAAGGAAGTAAAGCGTACTTTTGCCGGAACGGTTGTGCCTACTATTCTGCAGGTAAAGCTGATAGTTAACAACAATGTTAATATTTTGAGAGAAACTCGTTATAGACTCTCGTTTTATTAATTTTGCCGTTAGTTCAAATAATAAGTTGTTTGAAAAGCGTGGAGATGTTTTTGATCGTTCTTATGGAAACGTCGCCTTCGTGGTCAACCTCTGCACCGACCGTCAGCTACAGTTTAACAAAACGCGTTGCTAAGCGAGTTGGTTTATACTTGAAGAAAAAGGAAAACGTGGCGTTAAACAGTCATGAGCGAAAACAAGACATGAACGGCCGCACGCGCCCGTATCTGACGTATCTGGTCTTCGTCGGAGTACATTTGGTTTCTTTTTTTTTTTTTGCCAGGTACAACTTTCGCAGCGGCATATTGTCCGCTCAGTCATACGTTCCTTCGACTCCGGCATGACCAACGTTAGGTGCGATCACGCACTGCCTGCTCTTTCACCAAGCACGCAGTTGCCACGGCGCACGGCTACCGCAGAATAGGAAGAATTTTGGCTACCTCGTAGCTCGTAGACGTGTTAAAGCACAGTAAAGAAATCAAATCCAAAAAACCGCTGAATAATCCAGTTCTCATGCCAAGCCCAAGACAAAAGCGGGGGTCTTCCCATAACCCCCCACGACTGCATGGATTCCCAGGACCAGTTTTATCTCTTGTATACTTGATAAGTAACTCTATGGCCGTCATATAAAGTGGCCGTAATAATACGCCGTTGTCCGCGCCCACTCCTGATAGTGAAAATTTAAAGCGCAACAAATTCAGACAAAAGACGAATGACACAAGGACAAGCGCTTTCGTATATCTTGGCCGGGAGTGGTCCCAAGTCTACCGCATCGCCGAATGCGATAACGCTAACGCGTTCCACACGTGAAGGCAAAGTTTCTTCGTCCTTAATTCTCCTGCATTTTTTTTTTCATTGTATAGGAAGGATGCAGAAGTATCGCACCAGGTTGCCTTGAGCTGCTCCATCCAGTCTAGCGTCGGCTAAAAGTGACGGCTGGTATGATCGCCTGTGGTATTATTGCGATGATATCTCGGACTTTTCCCGGAGTTTTTTTTGTGGGAGTGTAGTGGCTAAAACTTCGTATGTCTGGCAGTTAGAAGCGATATAGTAGCTCACACGTTGGAGCTCACTTTTAAACATGAACTCGCGTATTAGGGCAAACACATGAGCAAATTTTGCACTCAAGCAAGTAGATCATGACGGGCGCATTGTGCAAAGGGGCATCGCGCATTTTAAAAGCCATCGCCATCAGAATTTAGGGCGGCCTCATTAAATTCGCCCTTTGACCACTTATCATCCAGAAACGAGACAGACAGACAGACATTGAACTTTATTAGGTCCGGAAGGTCTAACCTAGCGGCCCAGAGGACCGTCCAGAGTAGACGCGGGCCGCACCTGCGCGGGTGGCGGGAGGTTTAGGACCTCCGCCCTAACGCAGGCCTTCTGGACAGCCCGGAGTTGTGTGTAGTAGTCTTCGCTGTGGAGCGCCATGATCCATTCTTCCTCTGTGATGAGTTCGGCGTCCTCTTGTAACGCCGGGCACTGCCATAGCATATGGTTCAAGTTACAGTAAGCTGCGTCGCAGAGAGGACAGTGAGGGTCAATGTCCGGGTGAAATAAGCTAAACCGGCTCCTGGTTGGGAAGGAACCGGTCTGAAGCATTCTAAAGGCTGCTGACTGTGGGTGTGTGAGAGCAGGGTGGGCCAGCGGGAGTGTTCTTCGCGTAAGTTGGTAGTGTGTGACTACCTCGTTGAACGTGAGTAACGCGTCTCGGAACTCTCTGGGGGCCTCGGGAGCTCGGCCTGTTCGATCGCCGCGGCTGACGGTTTCTCGCGCGCGATCGTGAGCGAACTCGTTGGCGTTAGGGAGGGTGTCGTGGACTCCGTGGCCCATGTGGGCCGGGAACCATGTGATGTTATGGAACGTCTCTTGTTTTCTTCCATGTAGAATCCTGGCTGCCTCTTTGGCAATAGTTCCTTTGAGGAAGGCTCTTGCCGCCGAGCGGGAGTCCGTGTAGATTTGCTTAAACCGGGCTTCCGTCATGGCGATGGATAAGGCGATTTGTTCGGCCGTAGTGACCTTTGGTGCATAGAAGGACGCCGAGGTGACGAGGTTTCCTTTGACATCCAGCGCTGCCATGCCAAACCTGCCCGAGCGGCCGTACTGGGCGACATCCACGAACAGACCTTTGGCCGATCCTGTATTTGCGAGCTGTAAGATGGTTCGGGCCCTGGCTCGCCTTCTCCCCTCGTTATACTGGGGATGTACATTCCTCGGTAACGGGTCTACCTGGAACGTTTCCCTCACCGTTCCGGGGACCTGTGCAGTGTGATCCACAAAATCTTCGTTCACGTAGCCGATGTCTCCAAGAATCTTCCTGCCGGCCTTGGTGGAAAGCAGCCTCTGTTCTTGCGCGGTTCTTTGCGCTTCTGCGATTTCCACCAGTGAATTGTGGATGCCCAGTTGTTCCAACTTTTCCGCGCTTGCGGATAACGGGATACCGAGCACCCTCTTTATGCTCTTCCTCATGAGCGTATCGACTTTACTCTCTTCCGTGCGGGACCAGTCGAGGGCACCCGCCACGTAGTTAATGTGGCTCATTAGGAAGGCGTTGTACAGTCGCAGGAGGTTGCGCTCGGAGAGGCCACCCCTGCGGTTGGAGACGCGCACCATGAGTCGGATCGTCGCTTCCGTTTTACCGGTCAGGTTCTCGATGGTCTTGGTGTTGTTCCCTGGACTTTGAATGAGCATACCGAGTATCCTGATGACATCAACCTTCGGTATGACAGAGCCGTCTCTCGTGCGCAGCTCGATGGCCGCTTGATTGGGGTGCGGTTGCCCCGCTCCGCCCTTACGGTTGGACCGGTATAACAGGAGCTCCGACTTGCCCGGCGACAGTTTTAGTCCCGTGTCCTGAAGGTACTCTTCAGCTCAGATGGAAGAAGCCCTGCAAACGGCGCTAGACATCACAGAAACGAGAGGAACCGGATCACTCTGCGCCAATTATTGCTAGTATTGAAGAATTACAGAGAGAAGAAATACCGCTAAGACTTTGGCTTGGACTTGTCCTTTCCACTAAGAAGTTGTCTTAATCAAAGAAATAAATCCATCTTTCTACAAGGAAGTCATAAACTTTCGAAACAAAATCTCGAAAATGGGGGCTTAGAATCATGCGGAGCCGCATTTATTGTTCTGTAAACGCTCAGGCGAAAGAGCATTAGGGGAAAAAAGGGGTAATCTTCTTTCCTTAAGGTAATTTAGAGCATACGGTAATAATAAAGTTCACATCATTTTTGTATTTAGAGAAATAAACCACTCCCGAGAAGTAACGCAACGTCCGATAGGCTACTCTTCGTCATTAAAACGCCATCAACCAAACAGCTAGGCTTACATATGATGCGATCGTTTGATCTTAAAAGAGCACGTGTCACGAAATACTTCTTTTTAGCTGCTGCCACTCTGAACTAGGCGAAAAATCGTTACCAGGCAAGTATATAAAAGCAGTCTTTTAACAGCGACTATGGGTGAGCTCCTGAAGCGAACTGCTGTCATCGAACGGTGCGGAAATAATTGATTATATTCAAAGGAAGCTGTTGCCGTACGCAGAAAGGGATTTTATGTCTTCGCGTTTGTTTAACGTCCTAGGGGACATAAAAAAACGATGACTTCTTTTTCCAAGTATCTGAACCCATAGACCTCTGTAGACGGTCCTCTAAGAAAGCCAAGAGTTTTTCCGAAGGAGGCGCTACAAGCGTTCATTCTATACGGTCAAGCAAAGAACAAGGGAGGAAATTGCAGGTTCCCTAGTCATAATAGCAACAAAAGGTGTTTTTTTCTTGCACGCCTACAACGAATTGAGAGAATAGAGTAAGGTACAAAAGGCACATTCAACTCCGTTCAAAGGGAGGAAATCAATCCCTGTTAATATGTGATTAGGCGCACCAAATAATGGAAGGCGGTGGTCGATCCTTTCTTCTCTCCATGGAGGGAGGAAATAAATAATCTCTAACCACGCTTTCGTTCGCGAATGATTAAGTGCCAAGCACACAAACGAACAAAATTGCCACATCTGTAACACCGGTAGACTTGGAGTAAATTTATGATGCGAGTGCCCTAACAATAGGACAATCGGGCTCCACGTCGAATAGGCACCTTTGTAAAAATAAATGGCTATATTTTGTTAAGTCGCCTTACACGAAGAGAGAAAGAAGTATGCAAGGGCTGAGGAAGAAACTGAAAGAACCATCAATTCTTCCTCTTAAACCTTCTCCCCCTCTTCTTGACCTGCCACGTCGTTAATGCGGTCTTGGTTCTTAATGGAGCTTGGTATTAAAAATTTACTTGGTATCTGCTGAGCCGTACTGGAGTTCATGAACGCACCATACGAGCTACCAGGTAGAAATAAAACAACAGTACCCGATGGGAGCCCACGTACCGCAAAGTAAATGTACAGAACAAGCGGCTCACCACGGGACATGGGAATATTAAAGAACGAAGGCATGGTAGTTATCCGGGGAAACACGTTAGAAGTGAAACAAGCACCTGTACTAGTTATTTATTGGTATTTTGCGCAGCGGCTAGCTCGTTATTTTAGTTTGTGTGAAGAAGCCGGTCTAAACGCGATACGAAAGCCTATTCCCAATTCTACAGAGCCTTTAAGTAGGGTGTTTCTCAAGACAACCATCATTCGACGACTAAGGTATTGTTACGACACGTTTTTATGATTCCATTCACGGTGTCTGGTACAGTCCACTGTCTTAGAGAAAGTGATGATTATTATTGTGTTTTAACGTGCCGACGCTACACAGGCGATGAGGCGTGCCGTAGTGGAGGGCTTCGAATTAATTTTGACCACCTCGGGATCTTGAACGTGCGCCGAAATCTTGGACACACAGGTGTTTTCGCTTTTCGCCTCCATCATAGAAGCGGCCGCCATGGCCGAGAATCGAAGTCCTAGAGACAGTGGCGTAAGGGTTTCGTTGCTGCAAGCCATTATGAAGCACACCCGAAAAGCCAAGCGACGCGCAGCCGAGGCTATGTAGGTGGGCAGCAATCTTGTCCGGCAGTTCGGGTGCAGCAAGAAGGGCGCACACGCAAGGTGCGTTGCCCAACGTCCTGCCGAGCGGACCCTGCCGGCTGGGTATGTGGCAAGAAGTATTACGAAGCTCCTTCTGGGGAGTGCGGTGGTCTAAGCCGGACCCAAATTATTTATTCAACCCGCTGGTCCAGAGTACCTGGTTTGGCGTAATTAAGAACCAATGATTTCTGCGCCCTTTTCTCTTTTTCTCTACGTTTGTGATAGAATGTCAATGTCTGCGCGTGCGTGTGCGTCCCACTACTTCTGTAAAGCGTACTGGCGACGGGCGGTACCCTCCAGGGTGCAATGGACATGCAACTAGTAATAAAGTAAGTGCTGCAGTTGAACAATAAGTAACTAGACAAACAACTCACAGGAATTAAACCATGTACGGCTCCGTTATAAAATAACATCATGTATTCCACAAACTAGGGAGAGAGAGGGAGGCTGGACACAGTTACAGAGATGTTACAATCGGCTTCGGCGTCTATCATGACTGGTGCCCCCTATGTATTGGAAACAGGGCGCTGATTAAAATCGAAGTGTGAAGTCATGGGTGATAAGCAGAGTCAACGGGGGAACGCCAGGGATTCCTCAATAAATGTTATTCTGCAGTCTAAACGAATATCTATCATTATGTTTTTTACAAGTGACCGTACATAATAGGAATGTACTGAATGACCTTTGTGAGTCGGCGCCAACAGTTAACTGTTGAACTGCCCCCACTCGTAGCCCGGTAAATAAGCCTCTGATTTCTCCTGTAATCGTCCCTAGACAAACGCCTAGCGAATTGTGAGTGTGTATGTTAACGTCACAGCCGAATAGGAATTGGTCGATCGACCGTGAACTTTTCACGGCCGCTGTCATCGCCGCTGGCCATTCCATTTGAGTTGGAATGCCGTTTGGCTTATGTTGAGCTATAACGTCAGGAGACGCCAACGTTGAGCCCAACAACGAGCCGAGCAACGTCAAACCCATTGTACGTTAAGCTGTGGGCCCCAGTTGACAACGTTAGACCTTAAGGCGTAACGTTAGGGCTGACCTCGGGCCGTTGCATACCCAATGATGACGCGAGGACGCCGCATACCCCCTCTCAGCCACAATCCCCGTCGCGGCCAATGGAAATTTTGATGACATGTTTCACGCTACCCGCACCCAATAGGAACTTTGATGACAAGTTCGGCCCACGGGGATTTGGGGACTCCGCTTTTTTTCGCCAACTGAGCTAAGCAATGCGGGGTAATGCTCACGCATTTAAATCTGCACGCCCTGCTGCCCGTACTGCCGTGAATACATAATACAAAGAAAAGCGGTAGAACGTAAAAAAAGGCAAAGAGAAAGTAGAAGTTAGAAGTTGCCGCGCCCGCTGGCATATTTGTGCATTTCGCAAAACCAGCACGTATTGCGTCCCTCCACGTGCACAAGTAGTAGACAGGCACGTACCATATTGCCCTGCATATCCGACAGCCCGAACGAGCTCTCTTCGTTCACGACAACAACACGATCATCGCTCACCCGAGTCTGCACGAGATCTTTTTTTTTTTTTTCTTCACCGGAACACATGTAGAGCATTCGCATTCTTTGGCCTCTATTCATGGTTCGCGTGCGTATACGCCTTCCAAGTTGCTTTCATGTGTGCACGTATACTCGCTCCTGACGTTACTGAACTCCTTTTTTTTTTATTTAGTACGCGGTATCTATTTTCTTCCTTCTTATTCTCTTTCTCATACGCCCGCCCGTCTTCTCGATTCCCGCGTTTTCGCAGCTGTGCACAAGGTCCCCGTATTGACTGCCTTCGCCATTGGAGTTGCGAGGGTCGTTGTTACGAATTATGCTCTCCCCTCTCCATTGTTCTTTGCAACGTGTATTGCCTTTTAAGTGCAGAGCACTTTATGGGCTCGCCTTGTCGTCGCAGCTCGGTAACGGTCGATGCGACTGCCGGAATCAGGCGGCGCAGCGAAATAACAGAGAGTTATAGCAGATCGGAAAAACGGTTCCGGTACGGTACACGGTACCCGTTACCGGACCGTACCGGGAAGTCTCGCTTTAAGAGTTATAGCAGACCGTAACTACCGGTCATGCCACCGTGACTGGGAGCGACTTGTGTAGTACGTCGTTTGGCAATTTTTCGTCAGTCTGTGGCGTTTCCTGTGCTGAAATATTAGTTTTCAGTTCTCAAAAGCGCTAAAGACAGTATTAGAAAAAAAAAAATCCAACGCCCCTACGGAGATTCGAACTGCGACTGCGTGAACATGAAGCGGGCATTTTACCTCTACGCCATTTCAATAGATGGCGCCAGTAGGTCAAGCTGGGCTCGCAGTACATACGACTGGCTGTTTCTAGTTTTTCTTTGTATTTGAGAGTCCCTCGCACTGATACTGCTGATACCGCCTGTTCGTCACTCGACGATTTGTAGACGGGCCCCATGTTGCTGTTAATACTAGTTATGTAGCCGTATCGCCCTTATTTAACCTAAAAGAAGCTATCGGACATGCGTCGCTCGACGACACAAGCCACGGCAGTTGGGCCGGGACCGTGTTTCGCTTGCTGCTTGAGCTGTCAGAATCGCGCGGATTTCATTTGTTGCAACCTCATTTTTCCTAAACGATCTCGTATTTACAATCCGTTCGACTAGGTGTGAGCTAATCGTACGTCTCGCAAACTCTTCCAAAGCATCCGCCCGCTTTCGAACGACGGACACGGTGCGTCTCGGTACCGTCCGGCCAAGTCGCTCCGGTATACGATAGGGTTCTGCGCATGCGCGGTGGCGTCCAGACGGTAGACGTTACCGTACCGGAACCGTTTTTCCGATCTGCTATAACTAACGTACCCAAGTAGAGCCTGATGTACCGTCGTCAGGGGGTCACGCCGAGGCTTCGAAAAACCACGCGGTTTAAATAGTCATAACCGTTAGAACCTTGTGGACCACTGGCGCTTGTCATACATCTCCCCGTTGTTTAGCACAAAAAAAAAAATCACGCCATATTCACGGAATGAATGATGATAAGTGGGGCGAAGCTCGAGAGGGGGAGATCATCGGTAACCGTAACTCTACCGTGAAAGTTCGCCCATTACATCATTAAGAAAGACGTAAGACTGTGTGCGTACATTGTACAAATCAACTTTTATTTTGTTCTTTTATTTTGTTCTTGTTCGTTTGTTGTTTCGTTTCTTCGTTTGTTCTTTTCATTTCGTCGTTGTCATGACTGGATTGCGAGGTCCCTTCATTACGACGGCTTTATGATCTGTGAAATGAAGCGAGAGAGGTTCTTGTACTGGCTGCAATGGGAAGTTTGCAAACACTAAGTCTATACACGTTCCTCGGATCGTGGTAGGGTTCATATGGATACATCTGAGTGCGTATTTGAAGAAAGAACTTTTATTTAGGGCGAACTTGTGCCCGAACAAGACGAGAGGAAACGAGCAAAGGTCCTTGCGTCTCGTTCGGTCTCCGAGAACGACTGCCTGCGTTCGTGGCGTGATCTCTTGCGTGATCTCCCCCTCGCAGTGCACGTGCGCTCGCGCCTCCGTTGGCGAACACAGACAAGCTCGCGCTCCCGGTGCCGAGTTTGCGCTGCCGGTTGCAGCCGGTTCTTGCGCGTGCAACGCGGCCCACTTTGCGACATCTCCGAAAGCATGCGGCGGTCACGTACCACGAGACACAAGGGATGAACAGACCCATAACTTTAGGAGCTTCGCCCCTAAAAAAAAAAACTGCAGGTACATTTCAGGCACAATCTGTGTATATAACGCGCAGACCCCGCGTTCATTTAGTTAGAAATGCTCGTTGGGCTGGTTTTTACGATAGCAAGCGTAAAAAGCGGCCGCCCCCAAAAAAAAATGGCGCTTTCAAAATGACGCAGAAAGGCTCCAGCCGCGCAAGAAAAAAATGGCGCGTTTGAAATTAATTAATGACACAGAAAGGCTCCAGCATACGAAATTAAAGCAAGCAAAAAAAAAAAAAACAGAACTCCCGCTGGCGCAGTTGCAAGCAGGGGGCGCGCGAGCAATGCGAAGGCGGGAAATTTGAATTGCATTATGTGGCAGCAGTGAGCGGATAACGGCGCTGCAGCCCGTTACGCCAAATCGCTGCTCTGCACTTCTGACAGCTTTCACATTGAGTGGAACGGCTTTAATTTTTTTTTTTTACTCTTTGTCCTCGTCCACATTATTTCTTCCCATCAACTCCTGTACCTCGTGGTGCGCACAGAACCACGGGCTTTGGAACACAGTGACGCCGTATATAATGATACCGTAGGCTGAAGTGAAAATCTAGACCGGCCTGTGGATACAAGTTCAGTCTGTCAAGTGTACAGGCCATTAACGTTACTAAGGGTGAGGAGGGAGAAGGTGGCGGAAAAGTAGGGAAGCGCCTTCCTCTCTCGCCCTCCTCATCAACTGTGGCATACCACCTTGCTAACCTTACTCAACCAATCGTTGGTGGAGTTTCTTTCGGAGGCTGATGTGAAGCCATGCTGGGTCCTAAACAACCGTTTCACGGCGGTTTCGAGCAGGTTCACGCGGCGTAAATGTTCCAGGTTTACGTTACCGAGTCCACAAGATGTTTGTTCAATGGGACATCATTCTGCTGGTTCATCAGGCGACCGCGAATGGACCACAGAAGTTTCTCTTTCTCGAAGCTTTGGGCGTTAATTGAGACTCCATACATCCACCGGATAATTAAAGGACTGCGTGTAATTAATTGCAGGACACAATCTTGCATATTTCACCCCACAGCACCTTGTGCGGTCTGCGGCCGCCACCGACATTTCCAAGGCCTATGACAACGTGGACCACAGGACAATACTCAGAAACATGCAGTCTTTGGGAATTTCACTTCATGTATCCAAAGTGGTAGACTCCTTCCTGTGCTCAAGGACGTTTTCAGTACGAGTGAATGGGGAGCCTGTGTGCCTGTTTACATCGAATCTTGGGGTACCGCGAGGTTTTGTGCTAGCACCTCTACTATTGAACGTCGCATTTTCACTCTTGGAATAGACGCTACAAGACATCCCTTTTGTAAAATGTCTCATCTATGCGGATGATGGCATGCTGCGGTCCACAAATCGAGATTTCGGTTTGCAGTGTCGTCATCTCCAGCAAGACCTAGATGTTCTTCATGCGTTTGCGGAATCAGCCGGTTTAAAATTTTCAGCTGAGAAGTCGTGCTACGTACAAGTGGCTAACAAGGCAGGAAGGAAGTTAGCATCCACGGCTAACTTTCCACTTAAAATTGGTTCAGCTGCCATACCAGCCGAAGAAGAGCTGCGGGTGCTCGTACTTCTGATCCACCAGTCGGGTTCTGGTATTCCTTGGCTCTGAAAGGCGCGCAATGACTTGCACTTGATCCGTCGGATTGTAACGCGTGGTGGAGGAGCCCGCACAGAATGGCTAGACAACTCGTACATACATGTTCTCCAGCCGTGCCTACTCTATACGCAAAGCTTCACAGACTTACCATGCAACAATAGGCGCAACTTGAGACAATAAACAAAGAGGCAATGCGCACCGTCACGGCACTTCCCCGTCTTACCCCGATTCCAATCTTACAGGAATACAGCCAGCTCAATACTATTACGGTGCTTATAAACCAGCGCGAAGAAGCAAGCGTTTTTGCATCCCAATAGCAGCAGCGCTTCATTCCCATTTCTGTAATGAGCCTCGCGTGACTTCAACCATAGATAACCTTCCACTATGGCGCTATACAGCAATAACAACCAATAAGACAACGAAGCTTCATCGCCGTGACCAGCTAGCGCCAACCTCCAATACCACAGTCCCTGAAGGTCATTGCGTATTGTACACAGACGCAGCTCTTCTGCAGTTCAGAGGACGGACTGCTTCTTCGGTGCCACACACCTGAAAATAAAAGCTCGCGCTGTTACACTACCGACAATCCAGACCCGCTGCTACTGGAGCTCCAGGCTGAACATGATGCAAACAATGCTGCAAGTGCCATCCATAACATCACGGAGGCGCATATACACACAGACTCACTGAATTCTGTGAAGCATCTGAACCACGTGAAGGAGACCCCTCTGATCTGCCAGAAGATTCACCGCCTCCACAAAAAATCACAGGTAACGATCCGTGTACGTTGGGGCATGGTCATAATATATGAACCAAAGCGGACCATCCTCCCCACTCTCTTTGCCCACCTAAAGGGACCACCCTAGCCTCCTTCCTCGTGATCCGCGCTCCCCTCTTTTAGCCTGGAAACCTCTTCTGAGAAGGGACACACGGGCCCTGATTCCCCCGTGTGTCTGCTGCCTGCCCCCTAATCTTTCCCGTGGGGAGGAAGTTTCTCCCAGGAGGCCTCGTGGGGTGGCTCTTACACATTCAGTCACTTGGACTTGGGGACCCGCACCAGAAGATCCAGAAACTTGACTCAAGTGTCCGGCTCCGGCGGCTGAACCTGATGCCAAGCATCTTTGTGGACATGCGCGGGAACAAGGACAGCTCGAGACGACACGCTCAGAAAGGTTGATCTCCGTTGGGATAAAGCGGATGACTATCAACCACTGGGTGCAGGAAGATAAATACTGCAGGTCGCTGATGGACTCTCCGCACGCAACGGGACTGTATGAATACCTGTAGACTCGAAAACCTGTCGGTTTCGTGACTGTCTGTGCGTTTAGCAGTCCCTCTCTCTCTTGCTTTCCTGCTTTCCTCCTTTTCTCTTGCTTTCCTACTCTCTTCTCTCTTCCCATCTTTAATCCTCCTTTCATATACCGCTTGGCAAAACACGAATTAAAAAACAAAAACAATATTGTCCCGCGAATTCGCTTTAATGTCCCTCCTTTAGAAGTCCCCAGAGCTAACGCTGTATATCTTATGCGCCATGGTTTAGGCCGCGATTAAATTATTTTCGAAGTGTAACGTTGTTTCACTTTTATTTCGTTTATTAGGACACTTTTCGATTGTCTATACTTTTATATTACGACACAGAACAGCCGGCACGATCATTGCTCGTCGAAAAGTCGGTTCGTTGTTCGAACCAACTGGAGAAAACGCCGAGTAAATAAATTGTTTTTTTTTTTTCACGCAGAAAATACGGGGTAATTGCGCGGAATGGCGAAATAATTGACTCAATAAGGCGCAGGTGGTCACCAATCACCGCCGCGCCACGGGCGGTCGTCGACACCGTTACGCGCAATGTCTGCGCCTCCTATTTATATACCAGCCGTAGATGTCGGGCACGCAGCTGGCGGCTGTCACTGAAACTTTATAAATGAGGCCGTGCATCGACTGAGAAGCGCGCTTAGAGGCGCCTGCGGTTACGGCCAACGCCCGGTAATGCACTCGGCCAGCGACGTCCGCGGGCCAAGCTCCAAGTGTCCGACACGTCAACAGAAAATAAGAAATAAGCCGCAGGACTGAGGCAATGGCTGCTTAAAAGACGTGTTGCAAGAAACAGCAATGTGTAGGTACCATGAGGGGCGGGCATTGCAGGGTGTTCACGTCCGAATTCTTCACCCTTAAGAGATCCCTTGCTTTTTTTTTTGCGATACGTTTTCTGCACCACCCGATTCAGGAAATCTCGAGTCGGCTAGCGCCCTCGACCCTCCGCTGCAGGTGTGCATCTGCGTGTGTGGCAACTGCTTCTGCCCCCGCCATTTTCGCCATTGCGCAAATTCTATCGTCTTAGTTAGAGAAGAAGCACATTAGGAACACTATTTAGGAAGCTATATTCAAGGCTAAATTAAGTTCACCGATAATTTACAGGTCTTCCGGTCTAAGAACGCATAATTGATGCGATGACTGGTGTTTTTTATTAATTTATATTACAGCGCGTCGTTCCAAAGATCACACCGCGGTCATCAGTCGCCAAAGACAGCTTCTTATTGATCTTCCAGATACGCCAATGAAGCATAAAAATTGGGAAAAAAGTTTTTTGGTCGTTCGTTTATCCGTTTTATGTCAGTTTCTATAAAACTGTTGTGAGAGTTCAGGCTAGTCGAGCACTGCACGCTTACCCTTTGCCAACCACGACACATGCCCCGCCGGGCAGCAAGACGCGAAGAGGGTTACAGTGTTCCGAGTTCTCGAATTCGGAATACGGGTTTTGGGAGAAATTTTCTTTAAGGAACCGCGTAAACGTTTTTTCCCTACATGCGATTTGCTTTTTGCGAAGCTGGAACGCTTGCTATTTCGTGGCTACCGCACTTGAAACTACTCGGAGATTATAGAAAGACTCGGTAATTTTTGTTTGAAGCCCCCACTCCAAAGGCAAGCCTGGATCGTTCGCTGAAGCCGGCTGGTCTGCATGCGTTTGATGCTAATCTTTACGGTGTTCAACTTCGCAAGTGCAGCGAAAGTAATTCGTTATACTCACAGAAGAGCTCACAGCCTCTCACTTAGCAATAACGGCTACAAATGGTTTTCCTAAACATGGAAACCTGGTACAAAAAGGTGCGTTTGAGGATGAAGCTTCCCGGTAGAAGGTAAATGCCACACGCCCATGACTTAACTAACCCTAACCAACGAGCCTATATCAAAGGTATATTGCTGTCCGACACTAAAGTACCCGACCATTCAATCTCCCTCAAGTGGAAGGTGCATTGCGGAAGTCTCCGTAAGGTACTCTTCTCGGACGCATTGGAACCTATTCCCTTACCAGTGGTATTTATAAATAAGTTTAGAGCGGTCGGACAGCCCTTGTACGGCTTGTAAACGAACCAACACGTACTGCTTGATGCGTTACATCAAATTTTTATTCAGACTTTCACCTGCGCTCTTCAGCTAAGAAATCCGGGGCGTAAATCCTCAACCACGGATCTTACCAAGAACCTGGCAGAGCGCAGCGCGTTCGGACGACAAAATACGTAAAAAAGAAATGGGCATTTGATACAACTATGACTGAATTCATACCATCGAATTCACTGTTTGCTGTCTTTTCTAGAACAAGAAAAGAGCGAGAAAAAGGCGACACGTTTATTGAATCTGTTCCGAGAAGGTCCATTTTCGATAACCGTGTATACAATTTAGTACTGTCGCGTCGTGTTATCGACGCCAACGCGCAGATTTAAACGGCGGGCACAATGAATCAAAAGTAGTGTTCAGACGCTTCAGCAGTTTCTCGTTTTTGTCGCCGCGCCTAGCTTTATTTACAGATCGAAGAGCGAGTCAGCAGCCCCCAGGGATCAGCAGTGGTCGAAACGCACTTGCGTACCAAGACGCTTTTTTTTTGTACATGTGCATAACGGTGCCAACGCACCCTACAGTTTTTTTTTCATCAGCTTATCTATCTTTATTGTGCGTAAATACTCCCTCCGTGTCTGTGTGCGCTGGTACGCCGGGACTTACGAAACGCACCGCTCTAGCCCTGTCCGCCAAGTGTCTTCGCCTTACACAGCCGTCAGCTCTATGAAAAGACAGGCCGTGACGTGTTTGTTTTAAAGCGGTAAGCGCAGTATAGCTACTTTCTCTGCCGATGGCCAATCCTATTTGCTGACCTATACGTGCAACCCCCGAGGCAGACTCCTACGCTGTATTCGTTTTGTAACAGATTTCTACGAACTAAAGCAGGGAATACAAATGGCGAGGCACTTCTTTTTAGGAACTGTTGTTGCGCACTGGTGTATAAAATGCCTCCACTTGGATGACCAGGGAAGGATCGTCGAACTTGGAGCAAACTGAGAAATGTGTACTAAGGGATAGATGTGTTTGCCTTTAGCCTGAGGCTGTTTGCAGAGCTAGGCAAAAGCTGCGTCGACAAGTTTCGATGCGGGCGCCAGTGAACTGTTTTCTTTTCGCCTAGCTCTGCACTCGAGGAGCGCCTGTCTGCGCTGCATTTTGATGTCGCAAAATAAAAACATTTCGTGCTGTCTAGATGTCGCTATGTCTTTTTTTAGAGCACGTCAGTGTGGCGTAGAACTTCTTAAGTTGGCGTATCGTTTCGGGAGTCACGGTGTCCTTGAAGACACAAAAAGGTGTACTTGGCCTACAAGCCTCCAATTAGACCTGGGTAGCAGGTACCTACTACCGAATGATGGCCAGGAGAACGTCATACAATCTTACACAACTTCTCGCGAACAGAGAGATTAAGCAAGGGGGTTTAGAAATCAGAGGGACAGAGTAAATGAGTCGGAAACATTGAGGAGATAATTAATTATTTATATCATGGATGCTGACGCCCACACCTCGATATAACACCGACAGTGTTAAGGTAATTGGAGACATTACTGCTAAATCTATGGTTATGGCGGTCCAGTACGGTGCCGTGACTATTTTATCTTTACCTGCAATAGTAGCAACGAAAATATTGACACCTTGAAACCCCAGAATTGTACCGAGTAGAAACTTCACGAAACTAACTCGATCGATGTAGCTGCTGCTATTGTAATGCCGCTGCTGCAGCAAATCTCAAAGGGTAACATCACAACCATTTGCTTGATTATTTGTCCACACCACTTTTTTAACACATTTGTGGTTAGGTTTTCTTCAATAAAGTTCCTGGGGAAGGCCCTGTAGACTGCGACTTTCAACCACAGCCTTCCTGAGCTGAGTTAGACTTGGCAACTCAGAGGGCTTAACAGGCCTGCTTCACAGCAAGGCGTCACGAAAAAGGGGGGCCCTGCAGGCGACAGGAGCGACTCCGCTTATGCAGAAAAGTCGCGTGAAATTAAACCCAAGACCAACAACCAACAACGAGAAACAACAAAGCAAAAATAACGTAAGGCCAGCTCCATTCCATATCGGCCGCCACTTTCAATTGCATCGCATCCACAAATTGTAGGCACTCCGGCGGTGAATGCCTCACTTCAGGAGTAATTACCGTCTTCATTTTACCTTGCCCTGATGCCATGACGTTAGAACTTATGCATCTTCGGTTGAGCTACCATCTTAAGCAGTGTGGGTCCAAGTGCTGTCCCATTATGTTCCCCGTCCGCGCCTGAACGTAGATAGTGACGTTGGCGAGGTCAAGCGCCATGTGGGCAGCGAGGTGCGCTGCGAGGTTTTGGGGTCGCATGAGCATGGGCGACGCTGGCCTCAGCGACACAGCTGCAAATGACGAACCCCGCGTCCGCCACACTCATGTAATCACACTCACACTCGTCAGGCAGCCGTGCCAACTGCCGGGTGGCCATCTAGGCGCGTGTACAGGTTACACGCCGCAGAAGTGGTTCGGCGGTGAGTTTTCTGTGGGAGAGGGGTGTCACCTTGATTTTCACTATGCGTGATTCACTGTGGCTTGAATAAGTAGATACAAAGGCAGCATGCGATACCACGAGGGCAAGATATGCGAGACGGGCCATTTTTTATGGATGAGGCCATAAGTAAAAACCATGGGGCCTTACGAGTCAGACAGCAGCACCTTATATGCGTTCACTCAGGCTCGGCACTGACAGTAACGTTTCAGACAGCAGCACCTTATATGCGTTCACTCTGGCTCGCCACTGACAGTAACGTTTCACTCCTGGCTAGCTCCGTGCGTGTCCACTAGATACTGAGCTATGTCAGGAGTCAATTACTTCCTACAAGCAAGTGAGCAAGCGAACACAACTTCCTATATCGCTATCGCGCTTGCTTGCTTGCTTGCTTGCTTGCTTGCTTTGCTTGCGTGCATCCTGTGATTTCATTAAACGAAGTTGTTGGGCAAGTTCGTGCATTATGATCGAAAAATAGAGCGCGACTTAGACAACGACACAAGGAAGAACGACGGGACTAGCGCTCTCCCGTCCTCCTTCCTTGTGTCGTTGTTTAAGTCGCGCTCTATTTTTCGATCATAATCCTGTGATTTCTTTGCTTTCTCATGCGCTCACACTCCAGCATCGTTACGAGAGGCTATAAATCTCTACGCGTCAAAAAATTGTTGCTCCAGAAAATATAGCAACCTTTTCCGCTTTCTGGTGGCGAATTTTACCATACACGCTTCTACAGGTATACCAAATATCGATTCCTCGAGCATGCGCGTTATGCATGCGGCGAAATCCTCCGCGGTCCCGCAGCCTACCTGCATGGCATCAACTTGTGTTGATGAGCAGAGTGGAGTCTTTAGCATCGCGTCTTCGGCACTTTTCTCGTCACGCAACTCATGAGGCCGGCATCCCAGGAAGTGAAGTCGAATTGCTAATGTGGCCTACTTGAACGAGTCTTGAAGGCAATTAGCATATGTATGCAGGTGGCGTCCAGCCCGGATTCATGAAGCCCCAGTTCTAAAGGTCAAATGGGGCTTTTCGCTAGTTCCCGACGAGATCAATGGCTCAAACCTGGGGCTGTTGAAAGACCAAAAGCTGAAAAACAGCATTCATTTGAGTTTGCGCACCTGGAAGCGACTCTGGCCGTGTTCACAAATTCCATCCCCCACGTTTTGGCCGCCTCGTCTGCCGCGGCCAGTGCAAATACGCATGTGGTCTTCAGTACACCCCGATGCTTCTTTTATGATCCTTATATTCCCTGTGGGCTCCAACGTGAGAAATTTTACATTTTTCATGTTTCTATATCGTGAATGATCCTTGCCTTGAGAAGTGCTTAATACTTCAGACTTTGTATGCGCCTACACTCTAAGACACTCTAAGTCCCCGTAGGTATTCTTGCCGATGGCGCTACAGAATGACCAACTGAAGTGACCAACTGAAGTCATTCTGGAGCATTGTGATGAAGACGACCTAGGGGCGCGTCTGTTCAACGCATAAATGGCGGCTAGTTTAGTGAAATGACTTCGACATGGTAAAAAGCGCCACAAGACGGGGACACAAGAAGGGACAGTTACACAGGACTAGCGATGTCATCTATTCACCATTTGTATGTACTGGGAATAATGACATTTCGCATTATTGCGTAATGTGGCTGCTGGAAATCCGCGATGAAATATGCTTTAGAGTAGCTCCATAACACAGAGAATCACAACTATTTTTCCCGCAACCCTGCTTCCACTTCTTAGACAGAAGGATGCTAATGATCGCAACGCCATTCCTACGTTATGGGTTACAAGTCCTAAAACCATGTTTCTCCAGGTTACCAGTCAGTCAGAAAGCCGGTTTTCGGCGCTTTTATTACCGCGCCTCGCCTTGTTCGCCCGCTCCGGAGAAAGTTTTTCAAGTGAGACGCGTTGTTCTTCACTGACCACACGAAGGCAACGTGTTCTTGCAAAGGGCAAAGCTATACTGTGATCTTAATTTTTTGTGCTGAAGGTTTATCTCGGCATTTGTGTGAGCCGATTCACCAGCCCCTGCGCGTGGGCCAATTTGATCGGAGTGTTATATTACTTTTGTTCGCATACCGCGGTCGATGCAGCGTATCCGACACATACGATAGCCGTGAGCTTAATCGGGTTTCAGATAATGCGAAGACAGTAAAATGAAGTTGGAAAAGAGACGCAGGAGAAACCCCGCCCAGCTCATGAAGAATAGTACGCATACAATACAAATGTCAAGTCATAGCGAAACAACAAGCGAGCTCAGCCGCCAAACGCGGCGGCAAGGCGGGAAAACCAGCCTTTTCCGCTCTTTGAGCAGCGGAGGTTGGCTTCAGTGAATTAGCGGTGCACGTCCTCAAGGAAGCGAGCCTTTCTCAGATCAGAAGACGGATCAAGAAACGAAAAAAAAAAAAAACTGTGGTTGATTCCTCTGTCATAGGAATCGGTAAAACACGAAAGTGAAGTGTGCTGCGAAATCTGCAGCTGAGCGTGATTTGCGGGTCGGCGGCTGTCTTGTGGGTGTGCTTGGCGAGCGACGTCCTGCTGGCGGGTCACTTCGGCAAAGGTGTACTGGCGTCATTTCCGTGATGGATATGACGTCAGTGAAATCTTGGTGTGTCCCGGCATAAAACACTTCCGTGTTAAAATATAAAACCCGAAAACGAACAACCCGAAGAATTACGTACCCTTTAAAACTGAAGGGTGCTGCGCCGCAAGAAAATCTTGCAGACAGGGGTGCACCCTTTACAGTCCGCTGCTTCGTTGTACTGGCGTCACTTCCCTGACGGATATGACGCGTAAGTTAAATCTTCGTGAATCCCGGATAAAAATTTGCTTATGCTAACGCCATAATGTGGAATAATCTGCCAAAAAGTTACAATGTTCACGGCCTGACTGCTTCCCCTGACAGAGCATGTATTGTGTTTTGGGGGGTGCCGATTCGTGTCGCTCACGCTGTACTTGGTTCAGTATTTGTAACCTATAGAAAGCGGTTTCCGTCTTTTACTCATCTGTGCGTTATTTACGTGTCAACTGTGTATCTTTCGGTGCCGCCAGGGAGGAAAGCATGCTTTGTGGGCGGGATGCGTTGGAACAAATAGTAGTCGCTGGAACTGTTTTTACGCCCATTGGTACTTTATTAACAATGCGGCCTGCTGAATTCCAAGCATGAGGCTGCGGATGTTTGGCTATGTTCAGACAACCGACGCAAAAGCCATATCGTGCTCTATGGACGTAAAAAAAAAAAAAAAAAAAAACGTCTTGTCACGCAGTTCAGTTGGCTGACACGTGAAATGACGTCATTCTTTAAGGCTATAAGACAGTTGCGGCAACAGTGTGAACCCGGCCTCACAGCCGACGCTGCCAACATTCTGTATGTTGATTTAATTTTTGTAGGGTTTAACGCGCCGACGCAACGCAGGCGACGAGGCGCGCCGTAGTGGAGGGCTCCGGATTAATTTGGGCCACCTGGGGATCTTTAACGTGCGCCGAAATCTCGAGCACATGGGTGTTTTTGCTTTTCGCCTACATCAGAAAAGCGGCCGCCGCGGCCGGGAATCGAACCCGCGACCTCGTGCTCCGCAGCACAACGCCTTAGCCACTGAGCCACCGCGGCGGGTATTCTATATGTTGGTTGACGCAAAACAAAAACAAAATGTACATTCGAGTGTTCAAATTTCCCTCATGAATAGAAAAGCCCTGTGGAACTTCGACTAGACCTCTCGCCTTCTACTGTGCGGTGCAGACCAAGGCGTGCTAGTTATCCTGATTCAAGGAAAAAAGATATCATGCCTCCGAACCAAAGCAAAGCAAACGATACAATAAAAAATTTACACTTGCAAAACTAAGTTTACTAAGCGGCTTTTGGCGTAAGTCTAAAATCGTGTGCTTCGATAAAACAGTGCATGACAGGAAAACAACAAAAGATCGCTGTATTGCATTTGTTTAAATCGAAGGTTTATATTCATGATTTAGCGCAGTTAGAAAGAGGTTACCAATTTCTGCTGGAATATAGAAAAGTTAGGCCTCTGCTAAAATACAAAATCGGCACACCCATACGCGCGCACACACACATGCACACTCACGCACACATACGCACGCACCCATACGCACAGACACACACACATACACACGCACAACAAACACACCGATACATACACGCACGCACGCGCGTGCGCGTGTAGCACATTTCTTTATTTACGAAACGGGAAAAAGATGGCAGCATCTCCACTCCGTGGATGATGGCGAGGGTGCGGAGTACGGGGACTCGAAATGACATCCAAGTTGCGCCCCAAGCGACATCCAATTTGCGCCCCGACCGTCATTCGATTTTAGTCGCTTTGCCTCCGCTTGCCGCGCTTTCGTATTCGAGAGAGCTAGTTGTCTTCGTAGAG
The DNA here is from genome assembly GCA_013339765.2 of Haemaphysalis longicornis. Lineage (NCBI taxonomy): Eukaryota > Metazoa > Arthropoda > Arachnida > Ixodida > Ixodidae > Haemaphysalis > Haemaphysalis longicornis. The sequence goes on along the minus strand of CM023450.1, from coordinate 98,289,934 downwards.
GTTGAGCAGCAGCGTGACGCTTCTTACGTTCGTTTCCGTCCATGGCGGGAAGAAGGTATGTGATTTCCGGAACCCGCTGATACGCGGTGCACCACGGCGCCATCTCGTGTGTATGCATAGCGCCATCTAGCGTAGTTCGATGCAGTCACTGTGTATTACAACTTGATCACAACCTGACTACACCGGTGTTTTTGCGCGTTTTGTCGTTGCTAGGTTATGTTTGTGCCTGTTTTCGAGTGTTTCGGAGTGTTCTTGTACCCTATTAGGTAGTTTCCGCACATATTTTTGCTTGGTGCTGGTGTGCGCACGGATGGACGCGGACGGACATTGGGAGGTCCTAATGTACTGCGCACCGTTACAGGCGAGGGAGTAAGCCATTTCACTCTCGGGTACTAACTCACGGTCGTAGCCCAGAGGGTGAGATGACTGACACTAATTCTATCTGGTCTACCAGACACAGGCTCGGATCCTGCCGGTGCCTGTGATTTTTTGCGATTGTAAATACTATGCGCACGGACGCGTGCGGACATTGTGAGGTCCTAAGGTGCTCCGCACCTAATGACGTTACTGAAGTGTGACGTTATTCACCAACCTGTTTGTTTTTAAGACATATCGTTTTCTTCTGTTCTTGAATGGCTGCCACGATGTAAATTACTTATTGAGATATGAATAAGTATGTCATCTACCGGCCATTTCTCAACATAACGGATGACTGCATAGAGAAACCTGGGCCTCCATGTACTGCAGTTTCAACAAAAGAGAAATCGATAGCGCCAGGGCATTGCATTGCTTCGTCCATTCAAGCCACATTTGTGTCGTTTGGATATCTTGATATCGATCATAGAAAACTGCAAATACGTGCGGCTGCTGCTATCGATCACTGCAAAACGCGCTATGCAGTGACAGCTGCGAAATTACCAACGTATGCACACAGACCCAAGATCTGACGTCAATCACCCATTATTTCGTGCAAGCTTCTCCTCACCTTATGCACAACTAAAGAGGCACCCCTCTCCTTCGAAATAACCACTTGTCTGGCATTACGGCCTCGAGCCGAAACGTTCCCCGCGGTTGTCAAAGCAGGAGTAGTTGCGAAGGTCTTAATGTTGGGCGTACTTGAATAGACGCCCAACATTCAGCGGAAATCAATATGAACAGACAGACAGACAGACAGACAGACAGACAGACAGACAGACAGACAGACGGACGGACGGACGGACGGACGGACGGACGGACGGACGGACGGACGGACGGGCGGGCGGGCGGACACAGGCAGACAGACGGAGCAAACTTTTCTTGTTTAGCAGCCCGAAAAATAAAATTACGTGAAGGAATGCTGGAATACGAAGCTCATGTAGGCAAGACCGCTCCAAGCTACTACAACTGTTCCCGTGGTTCGTAACATGTCCACATTATTCAGCGCAGAAGAATCCTCAGGCATAGTTTAGGTAAAATATAAGTGCGTGACCCCGAGTTCCGGAGTTTTAAGTAAGTATACACGTTGGATTGGTTGTTACGATGGCAAATTAGAAAACAACGCGTTAAAAACGGAGTTGTATAGAGGCGATATAAAAGACAACACTAAAATAAAAGATTTCATCTTGGGTCCTTGAGGCACCCCAGAAACAAAAGGCCCCAACAGATGGCACGCGAACTGGAGAACGCCGAAAAGCTGAATTGAGCGAACCTCTATTGCAATCATCATGAAAGGAGCGAGAGTTGACGGGAACATCGTGAACGGTGGGAAGACGACGAGAAAAGATATGGTGTCACGTGACACAGGCGGCAGAAGAATGTCGTCTTTCGATGGCATTTTCAGTGTAACAAGCAGATACACGGCACTCTATAAAGACGATGGTCTTGCTTGGGCTACCTAACCAGAAAATTTTGGTCTTTCTGTCTGTCTGTCTGTCTGTCTGTCTGTCTGTCTGTCTGTCTGTCTGTCTGTCTGTCTGTCTGTCTGTCTGTCTGTCTGTCTGTCCGTCCGTCCGTCCGTCCGTCCGTCCGTATTTCCCTCAATTTTTTTTGTGTAACGGTAACTTTATTTACACATAAATATACTCATTATGCATAATGTTACGCATGATCAGCAGTAGCTATGCCAGGGGATGTGTCGGTTACATATTTTGGGTCCTGAGATGACAATGAACATAAATCCCGCAAGAAGAACACGAAACAAAGAAGGAAGAACAATGACAACAGCAACACAGGCTATGCCGTAACAAAGGCTAAAGGAATTCTGTGGGACTTACAAGCCGGCGCTAATCTCTCTTGTATATACAACTGAAAGGAGGGATTGTTCAAATAAGACATAGATGCACTCGCCCGTTAGGGCTCGAATTTTTGCATGTGCTTAGAAGTTTCCCTGTCTGCGCTTAGAAGTTTCCCTCCCCGTTTGTCTTATAGCGCTTCGGTGCATAACTGTCGCGGGCGAGTGTTCATCGCAGTTACAGGTCAGAGTCAGATGTGCCCAGTGCGCTAACCGTCCATTCCACCTCCCACGCTAGATGTCGACATGCGGGCTGTGAATGGAGGGCGCACGCCACTGCGTCTACGCTCACTTTTCAGAGGGACTGACGACCTATGGTGAGGACACACAATCACGGAGAACGGGGGGGTCAGTTTCCACGCATAGAACCTTGACAAGGTGACGTTCCACGAACTTTTGAAGCACGATTGGATTTCGTCCTAGAAGTACACTGCCGTGTTGCAGCCGAGGAAAACGTCAGTTCGGCCTTCAAGAACACGATGCGGTTCGCATCATTCATTCATTGCTGACCAGCCGCCTTATGTACGGGACCCCATACCTGGCCATCAAACCTGCGGAGCGAGACAAGCTCAACGTGATCATTCGCCAGGCTTATAAGACCGCGCTCGCCCTTCCGCCCACTACATCCACCCGCAAGTTGCTCCAATTAGGAATCCACAACACCTGGGAAGAACTTCTTGAAGCGCACAACCTGTCACAGCAACGACGCCTTCTCCTTACATATAGACGCTGCACTCTTCAACGCTTGGGTTATGCCACTCCCCCAGCCGACGACTGCCCGGTGGGCATACCGCCTGATATCCGGAATCGAATCACGGTGGCTCCTATCCCCAGAAATATGCATCCGGTGCAGTCTTCCGCTTTTTACACAGGAGGCATCCTGCACCCAAGGGAAGGAAGAAGCTCCGCTCCTGCTTACGAGCCATGGATGGCAACACTGCCGCGTGGAAGCGTAAAAAAAATTAAAGCCGTTCCACTCAATGTGAAAGCTGTCGGAAGTGCAGAGCAGTGATTCGCCATAACGGGCTGCAGTGCCGTTATCCGCTCACTGCTGCCACCCAATGCATTTCAAATTTCCTGCCTTCGCAGTGCTCGCGCGACCCCTGCCTGAACTGCACCATTCTTTTTGTGCTTGCATTAATTTCGTATGCTGGAGTGTTTTGCGTCATTTCGAAAGAGCATTTTTTTCTTTCGCGGCTGGAGCCTTACTGCGGCACTTCGAACGCGCCATTTTTTACTCGCGGGGCCGCTTTTTTCGCTTAAAACCAACCCAACAAGCGCTCCCAACTAAATGGACGCAGGCGCTGCCGGTTATATACACAAATTTTGCCTAAAATGTACCTGCAGTTTTCTTTGTGCAAAACAAGGGGAAGATGTATGACAAGCGCCAGCGGTTCACGAGGTTCGAACGGTTATGACTATATCGCGTGGTTTTCGAGCCTCGGCGTGACTCCGTGACGACGGTGCACCAGGCTCTAATTGGGTCCAGTTATTTCGCTGAGCCGCCTGATTCCGACAGTCCTCAGTAGCCAAGGCGTTGCGCTGCTGAGCACGAGGTCGCGGGTTCGATTCCTAGCCGCGGCGGCCGCTTTTCTGATGGTGGCGAAAAGCAAAAACGTCCGTGTGTAAGAGATTTCGGCGCCCGTTAAAGATCGCCAGGAGGTCAAAATTAACCCGCAGCCCTCCCCTACGGCGCACCTCATCGCCTGCGTTGCGTCGGCGCGTTAAACTTTACAATCAATCAATCAAAAAAAATTCGAGAATGAGAAGTTTACATAGCCAAAACATTTCCGAACCACTGAATTTGGAAACATGCTTCGTAATTGTTAACATTGTAGTGCAAAAAGAAAACATTAGGCACATTAGGGGCAGAACAGTTCACAACTGCTGATGATGATGATGGTTGGATGTTTATGGCGCAAGGCCAACTAGGGCAAAGAGCGCCAAAGTTCACAACTGCTACTCGCTGTGTTCTTTTAATTGCAAATAAATGTGTACTTGATATTCACGGCAGTAAATAAAAAATACGCTGTGAAAACAATATTTTGACCCAAAAATACAAAAAGCACTCGCGCTTTTCTGGACCTTATGCATTGTTCCAAATTAAACAGTTACAAAAGGTTCTAGCAGATGGTGCGAGCAGTGGAACGCGGGAAAATTGAATTGAAACCTCCTCCGTGCCTCCGTGCTTATTGTGGCAGGATCGAAAGGTAAGGGGAGAGCGTGAGAGGCTGGCGGTGGAAAGAAGGGAGGCCTTTACGTGGCAGAGGTGGCAGAAGGCTATCATCTTACGAAGACATTTGCCACGAACTGAGCATATAGCAGGCCATTCTTTTTCAAAAAAAATTAGAAGACGATAGTTTTTCTTAGCCTACTGAAACACAGAAACGTTGGCCCTGTCTGTCGTCTGTCTGTCTGTCTGTCTGTCTGTCTGTCTCTCTGGGAATCGATTCAGCCACCCGGCCAAAGTGAAACGAAAGCTGCGCAATAGTCTATACTCACAGACATATATAAATGTCTAAGTCCGGTGTCACTGTTCATACTTGTCAACATTGTTGAACAAGAACAAGACATTGCGCAAATATAAAGCAGAAAATCAATACATAAGGAATATTTGCAGTGTTCCTGTAATAAACAATTCATGGATGCTTGGTTTTTGCGATAGCAAATAAAATACTACATCAACGGCAGAAAACTGTCGCCTGCTGTTGCCAGCGCTACCTCCTGGCGGCATTTAAGGAATCAAACGGCAACAGCAACGAAAGGTTCCACTAGATAGGTTTTACGTTCCGCTTGAAACGCTCTTGGAGTACGGCAACGGGGTTCTATAAACGTTGAGGTAGGACGCATGGATTCACTCGCGTCTCAGCGGTACGCAGCGCTGGCATCGAGACACCCGACTTGGAGCAGTGGAACGCGGTGCATTTAAATTGACTTGAGCAAACCTCTAGCGTGATATCTTGGGAGGAACGAGACGGGAGAGGAGCAGCACGACAGGTGCGCGGGAAAGAGAAGGGAGGCCTTTACTTGGCAGGGGCGCCAGTCGACTATCGTCTTCCGTCGACATTTGCAACGAAAGGGACAGATACGCGGCCCTTTTTATTTCCGCGAAGTCCCGTCGTTTCTGATGAATAAGCCACGTACACGTAATAAACTCAACTCCCAAAAACAGTTTGGTAACGAATTTACCATAATCACATTACCGGTGCTGTGAAAACTGACTCTATTTTGCGAAGGCTTACGTGTAGACTCGCCAGAAAGACCCAATGGCCTTTCATGTTCTCGGCCTTCTTTTGCGGTCATAGCGGGAAATAAGATTACACAGTTTCCGTTGCCTAATAAAGGCGCTTATTAAATTTATAATAAAAAAAGAAATACGTTCGCACGATCACTTGATATCGGAGAGCACAGGGCAAGTCATCGTTACCAGAATGGCGTAAACAACGCGCTAGTCTTTTGTTCGGTAGCCTTACTTGCGATTCTTCGCGGCAACTGCTATAAGAAACGCAATTATCCTCACAAATTCAATTTTTTGAACCGGTTTACTTCGTATGTAATGTGAGCTGTTGCTTTATTTCGAGTAAACCATGCTGTGGCTTCAATTCACTCTCTTATTGGTAATGCCAAGTTTGTAGTGCCTCCCATCTCTAATAGCATTTTCCTAAGAAGCTGAGTACGTTTTCTCACCCGCATCAAAGGGTATGGTCACACTCTTTGCCTCTTCCTCAAAGGTTCTAAAAACAATGGCGCAAACTCGAAATGTGCGCAGCTCTCTTGGGAAAGAGGACGTCGGAGGAGGAATTTCAACTGTACGTATGAGATAGGAGAGGGGGAAGGCACTTATGTCTTCAAGTTTCGTCAGAATTTATGGACACACACTATAAATTAGGGGCAGGGTGAGGAAAAAGCAGAGATTGGCGCCACAAACAATTGTAACGACAAACACAACGTGACAGTGCCCGTTGATGTAGACTAATAGCAGACTCCTTCAATGCCTTTCTGGTCATGAAACTTCGCCATCACGCTATGGGAGAGCTTCGTACGCTACCGCGCCGCGGCGCTGGTGTTGATCGGAGGGCAGCCGGGGGCGTGGTCAGAGCGCATTTGGCAGGGAACGGACCACGGAGTAAGATAAAACAGACGCTCGCCGCCTTATCAGCAGTGCGCTTTCGCTTTACGTGTCGTGGGCCACTCAAATGCACTTATCATTTTGTGAGTGGCGAAAAAATTTGGTGCGAACGGGCATGCTGCTACTGCGTTCCTGCCTGCCGGTCTGGCTACAGAGCAGCGGCGGCCGCCCGATGCCCTCCGATCTGCGGTAGCGCCACTCTCGGTAGCCTTTGTCCCCGTACGAAACTTGGCCGGGAGTTTCATGACCAGAGAAGCATTGAAGGACTCTGCTAATAGTATGATATTGTAGCCTGTAGGTAAAACTAGAAAGCGCTTCTAATGACTAAGCGCCACTGAGTACTCGGGGAGTTAAAATGGCGACACAGCTGGGGCAAAAGCACCGGCATAAGGCCTTCGTCCTTCTCTTGTTTTAGTTGTGTCTCCCGCTAACATTAGAGGGATTGACCACATCGCCACTGTAATTATAGTCTGTGCTGTTCCGATTGTCCTGCTTAAGATGACACCGTGACCATATTGATGATCGCGCTCGTAGGGGCAACGTCTTAGAATAGCCAACCACTAACGAAGCGGTAAGGAGAGCCCAGGCGCGTTAGGTTCGTGGACATCGGCGGCAAGAAGCAGCGTTTCGAGAAATATCCTGGTTAACCGGCCAATCGAACGCGTGGGACCGCATCAGGCAAGGCCAGGCCAAACTACGCCAATCACAGCTGGAGCTCACCTTATTTGTTATTTTGGTTTGCTCTTCGCTTCACCCCAAGAACTTTTCTTTTTGACAACTTTTGCGGCTCTTTCAATGTTTTTTGTCTGTTACGCCAGGGTACGCCAGCTTTCAAAGCTGGCGTGCCCTCTTGTAGCGTCGTCATGATTCTATAGTTATTACTTATTCATTCGTCCCTCTCAGGGAGACGACCTTGCAAGTAATAAACTAGTCGCAATGGTTACGTTGGCAGTTTATCCTTTAAATCCCTCCTTTCCCAATTCCCATGCGTAGGGCAGCCAACCGGATTTGTAGTATGGTTAACCTCACTGCCTTTCATGCACTGTATTATCCTTATCCTTATTGGGCTCACGAACAAAGACACATAATTTTCAATAGCTTATTCAGGAAACACATCTTTATTTTTCCTGTCCGGAGGGGATCGCATAAATTTTACGTGCCCAAGCACCGTTATTGACCGTTTCCACGAAGTAAGCGAAACATAAGCCTGCACTTTATTAGAAGCTTCTTGTAACTTCGGGTGCCACTCTCTACAGATAATGAAATTTCTTTGTAGCCATGTCCTTGGTGCTGACCTAGGAAGCTCACAGTTGTTCCGTAAGCAAGGCACGAGATGTCCCGCTGGGCTTCTACGAATAGCCGACAAAAGAGCGGGCTAGGAGAAAACACTTAGTGTTACAAAGCTGACTCGGCTACCCCGGAAACCCGTCAGCTATACCGCACAGCACAAACAGCTTCTCTTGACGATGTTTTTCTTTTCGTCCAGTGTTATCCGGCAGCGGCTTCATCGCTGATGCCAAGGCCGTCGCGGAGAAACTTGGGAGTCCACTTACCGAAAACCCGCGATCCTCCACTGGTGACGCGAGGAAGGATCGAGGGTACGCGTGATGGATCACGGACTGACTTAGGGAACGTCGTTGTTGACTGTGCGACTATTTTCCTTTTCCGTGTCCTGTAGTGGAGCGTTCCATATATCCAGGTTTTAGTCGTAACGTAACTGCCTGCGAGGACCTTCATGAGTGGCAATGGGTTTCGGCTAAGAGAAGACAAATGGACTTCCAACGGCCATAATTTATTTGCACGTGCCAGCTACGCATGCCAGTTTTAAGCGCGGTAGCGTTCACATGACCACTTTGCCACTAAAAGGCCTGCCTGAATGCTGCTGCGCGAGAGAAAAAACAAGACTGATTACACCTATGGAGAGAGAGAGAGAGAGAGAGAGAGAGAGAGAGAGAGAGAGAGAGAGAGAGAGAGAGAGAGAGAGAGAGAGAGAGAGAGAGAGAGACGTGACGTACTTGGTGGGCAGGTAGTTCTAGAGCAAGGAAGGCTGTTAGTCTCTCATTGGTCGGGATTTCACGCTCTCCTATCACCCTGCGCAGAAAGGATGTGGAAACAAAGAGTTCCAATACGACAGAGTGGCCCACTTGTGCTAAGAAAGCAAGCCCATAAAAGAAAAAAAAAACAAAGAGACCAAAAAGGAAATGAACGCGACACAGCCGCTCACGTGTCCCCGAAGAGCAAGAAAACAACAACAACAACAAAACAAGTCAGGGAGAAAACTAACACGACACCTCAAGTGAAATTCCGCTCAAGGTGAAAAACGACGCCTCCTCATTTACCTACCGGCATTAATCAACGCGTACGTCGGGAACCTGCCGGCGGAAGTCCACGTGAATATCTGACACACGCTAGCTTACGCAACAAACACGTGAAACGCCAACAGCCGATCAGGTGGACATCGCCGGCCCGCAAGACGCAACAGCTTAGGCACAAAGTAAAAAAATTAGCAGTGGCTTAGCTCGCCTATGCCGGGACATACGTAGCGTGAGCTAAGGTTCAGCTGGTTATTCTTAGCTTACCTGGTTGTCTAGGATTAGCTTGTTTATCATGCTTACTGCTGCTTCAATGGCACACACACGGTATACGCATTATGTGACACATGTATATTTATCAAGCGCTCTGGCGCAGCGTCACTAATCGCCCCAGAGCTAAGCTGGTTCCACAGGCGCACGCCGGTGTTGCTGCGACGCACGAGCCATCGGTTCCACACCCATCCACCAATCGCATGATCATCAAGTGGACCGGGCCGTCACGTGGGGAACCGAGGTCGGTGAAGACGCTGGGCGCGTGGGGTGTGTGAGAGACGCCGGGCAGCGAGCAACGTGCTGTGTGCCGTGTGACGTCACTGCTCATCGCGCATGCGCAGCACGGCTCTCCAGGAGCCACTGCTCATCCACTGCGAAACTGCTCGACCTCGGCCAGTGTAGCTCGCGCTACAAAACGGGAGACGGAAGGTATTGAACGAGCAGATCGGGGCAGCTTCGCTGGCCCTCAACTTCTGTCGGACTAGATGGTCCTCTTTATTCGGCCCTGGAGCAGAGAAGTGCGCGTCTGAGAATGTATCCGCATTTTCGTTTGGTTGAGTGTAGGTCTTACATGACGTCACTACGCTTTCAAACGCTTGAAATTCATATTTGCAAATCGTTGTTCTTATTAAAAGCAGGAGGAAAAAAAGAGCCTCCTGTTATTCGGGCATAATTACTGTGTTCCCAAAGATATATTAGATGCCACGCCGAAAAGATCATACCCTTACGCAAGAAACCAAAATTGCAGATAATTTCTTCGCAGAAAATGTTTGAAGCATGAATCGGCGAGCGTATCCCGCCTTTAAGTTTACCATGCGCCATAACCGGTACCCGCGCAAATGTTATTAGGAAAAGACAGCAGTTCCCTCGTTGCGTTCGCGCGTTTTGTAGGACCAACTGTTAATAAAGCAAAGTACCTCCAAAATTCTACCCAGAACATGTTTCCAATAATTGCGCACTCGAGCGACAATAGAAGTAATTTGCTCTTTCATGCAGGACAAGGAGACCCTTGCTGCTTCGAATCACCAAAAAAAGAGCTTAAAATTGTTTTTATCCACCGACCCTTTCTTTAATCTACAAATGCACACACCAGGAGCAATTCAAACCAATATGTTCGCAGAACCTGACCTTTAGCTTCTCACTTTATACCGTTTCTCATCCGATAAACAGATGGCTTAAAGGGCATTTCTCGTTCCTTTCGACAAAGCTGCTCGACTACTTTCTGTCCCTTCTCTTTACTCGCGTTTTCAGACTTTTCCCAGAGGCTGTTTCCGCGGGCGAAACAAGGCGCGTTATAAAAACGTGTCAATTGAGGCGGAGCGAAGGCAGTTTATTAAAACTTTCATTCGCTGTCCGTTTGGACCCGCTTCAATACCGGCGAAAAGCGAAGTCGCGGGAAAAAGAAAGAAAATCGCTGGCGATTACTTCACTCCCTAATGCGAAATTTGTGCGCAGCGCCAACTGCAGTCTTTTCGGTCACGGCGCATAGCTGCTGCGTCTCATGAAGTGATCGCGGGATCAGCGAACGCAAGGCGGCGTACGCTGCTATGCCGTTATGACCCAGCGCGTCGCTGCCACCTAGCATGGTGCTGTAAATCGTGTTTAGACATCCCGCGAAAATGTCAGCGATGGCAAGCCTCTTCGTCGGCGGCGCGAACAGCGTCTCAGGAAGGGATCGCAATCTACGTCTCGGGAAGTGAAAGCGTCATCGTCGAGCGCACGGCGGCATGCGCTGCTAGGCGTCATCTCGTAGTGCGTCGCCACCACCCAGCATATCTCACTGCCTCCCCACCACACTTTCGCCATGCGTCGCCGCCGAGGAACGCCTCGCACCGCTTCGGCATACCACCCTCCCTCTCACACTTTCGCCACACTCCTCCTTCGTTTTCTTTCGGTCGTCGGTTCTCTTTTCGTAAGCATGGTAACGAGGACAACGCGGCCGTCAAACTGCAGTAGCGGGTGCCGAAGTGCTGCGAACGAAAATAGATTGCTTTGTAATAAAAGCTTTGCATGCTTGGCACATGACAAGAATCTAGCGAAGGCCTAATTCCAGACTCCCTGGATCGCGACGCAGCTTGCTTGTCAGCTTGTTTCGGGGCGCTTCTGCGTCCCCGGCCTTTGTTATGTGATTTTGTCCTGTTTACCGGTCAAGACAATTAGTTTTATTCGTTGGGAACGCTATTTCTCGCCATCCGTTTTTTGTAAAAAAAATAGCTCTCCCAAAAGCGAATCTGTGAATGGCAGAGACGAAGCAACGTTCGTGACAATGTTCTTCGTTAGCATAGGCACAAGAGCAAGCTAATTAACCACCTGTGCGCGGTTGGCCGCGTGCTACAACATAATTAACTTGTCCACGTAGACAAAGCGGAAGCAAACAACACACAAGTAATACGAAAGTGTTCACTGGACTGTTGAGACGCCACAAAAAAAAAAAAAAAACGCTGAAAGGATGCAGCAGTTTCCCTTGTAAGCACCCGGTTGTGTTTTGAATATCCCATATCCCGCACCAATTATTAAAGACGATATTCTTTCTTGGGCTACTTAAACGCAGAAATTTTGGTCTGTCTGTCTGTCTGTCTGTCTGTCTGTCTGTGACTTGATTCAGCCACCCGGCCAAAGCGGAACAGGAGCTGCGCAATAGTTTTATATACCCACAGCCAAATCTGAACGCCTACGTGTGGTGGCAATGCTCCTACTTGTCGACATTGTTGAACAAGGACAAGAGATTATGCAAACATGAGGCGGAAAATCAATACACAAGTGATATTTGCAGTGCTTTTTGTTAAAACATTCATGGATGCTTGGTTTCTTGCGATAGCAAATGAAATACTACATCCACTGCAGAAAAACAATTCACTCCATCGCCTGCTGTTGCCTGCGCTACTATAGCTCCTGGCGGCGTTTTAAGAAATCAAACGGCAACAGGAACGAAAGGTTCCACTGTATAGGTTCCACGTTCCGCTTGGAACGCTCGTGGAAGTAGGGTAACGCGGTTCTATAAACGTTGCAGTAGAGTGCCTCGATTCACGCTCGTCTCCATCGTACGGCAGCGCTAGCATCGAGGCACACGGCCAGGAACAGTGGAACGCTGGTAAATTTAAATTGACTTGAGCAAACATCTCTCGTGCTAACTTGGTAGGAGCAAGACGGGAGAGGAACAGCATGAGAGGTGGGCGGGAAAGAGAAGGGGAGGCATTTACTTGGCCGGGGCGCCAGGTGACTATTGTCTTTCGTGGACATTTGCAACGAAAGGATAAGATACACAGCCAATTTTTCGTTCCGCAACTTGCAAAGTTCAAGAGGACATTACGTAATCGTAAGATATATAGCAGCAGTTAAAACGCACGCATGTCGCGACCCTTCTGTAACATTGAAATGAAACGCTTGATATGGAACCTGAATGCAATTTTGTCGTTTTCACTTTGCATGCACTCAGCCCGTCCTCACAGAGAAAACTCAAGCAGCATAACTTTCACCATTTCGTGTACTCCATCCTCTGCTTCAAAATGCTGCCGATCTCTTGCGCTACCTGAAGTTTGCCATTTGACTTTCAATTTGAAAAGCCTTGGTCTGTCTGTCTGTCTGTCTGTCTGTCTGTCTGTCTGTCTGTCTGTCTGTCTGTCTGTCTGTCTGTCTGTCTGTGCTTCCGTCCGTCCACCCGGCCATCCGTCTGTCTGTCTGTCGGTTTGTCTGTCCGTCCGTCCGTCCGTCCGTCCGTCCGTGCTTCCGTCCGTCCACCCGGCCGTCCGTGCGTTTGTCCGTTGTCTGTGATCAATGTTAATAAGGGGCACGATCCCGTTACAGAGATGACCTCCTGTCTCAGACTATAAATTTCGTAACGAATTAGCTTCATCACCGACTCAAAGCCACAAAAATTTGTATCTAATCTGAGTCCTTTTATGTTGGTCTAATGAAGAGGGGAGCCGAATTTGTCTTGCTGGTTCTCTAAAAACGAAACATCGCCGTGCAGCGGGTAAAATGTCCCATCACATCAAAAGGGACTCGGCGGTGTGACTCAAGCTATATGCCATCACTGTCGGGTCGGTGTCGTGTCATCGGGGAAACCATCAGCGTAGTTGTCATCACTGTGGCTGTCGTCGTCAGTAATCATCCTCTAGATAGCGCCAATGCCGGCAGGCCAGCGAGGCTCTTGCGCCAGCACAAACTACACCTTTAACAAGCTCATCGCATGGGGCTTCTCCGCACTGCTTAAAATCTAACCCATTACCGCCGAGTTAACTCGACAGGGGCGGAGGTGAAAGGCGATCTGACCGCCACTAAACGTTGCAGCAGCGACAGCAGCTCGCCCGCGCTAATGACACGCGCTCTGATATCAAGTGCACTGACGGCTATGCGAGGAACGAAAAACGCCCAAGCCGAGAGCGAGGCTTGCGGGGGTGCGGAGGCGTTGAACGCTGGTGGGTGAGCGTTACCCGCGCCTTCAGTGGCTGCTGCGAGGCAAAACAAAATGTTGAGGGTGCCGAATTAAAGCAGAGCTGCTCGAGGCTGGCGTAATGGCGCTTCCCCCCTCTTCCCCCTAGTTCCTGTGTTTTTTTTTTTCTCGCTTTTCTTGTTCTTTTTTTCGTCGTTCTCACCTTGTTTAAAGAACGCTGAGACGACGTCCCTACCTCCGGAGCCCTTTTCGCCGGCGCTTTTGAATTGTTCGCACGCCCACTCGTCACCCAAGTAACGACGCCGCTCGTTATGCTTGTACAGGCCATAAGCAGCGGTAGTATCGGGTTTCTGCGGGTTCTTTTGTTTTGAGCGAATAGCAGCCCATCTCTCTCTCTCTTTTTTTTTTTTGCGCCACTCTTTTTCCCTCTCTCTTCAAACCATACGCTTCCTCTCAGCTTCCTCCTTTCATGGGAACAGGTAAAAGTCGCGATCAAATTCGAACTGTAGAACGTGTTTAGTTGCTGCTAATTTATTCGTTTTCGTTTGTTCTCTTTTGTGTGTGTGTGTACTGGAGGGACACATTCTTGCGAATGCCTTGCCAAGAGAAGGAGCAAAAAATCAAGCACCGGTGAAAAAAGTGGCGGGGCGTAGGCCTCCTCCAGTCTGGCCCCTTTCATGGTTTCTAACTTGTTGATTCGCTTCTTAGGTTAATGAACATGTTGCACCTTGGGTAATGGGGACGAGCGCGCCTCTAGTGATCGCATCGGCTAATCTCTCCATTTATTTTTATTTTTTCAAGAGCAGACGTTAATCACTCTGAAGTCAGAAAAATCAGTTATAAACAAACGAAATCTATTGGACTCGAGGCAGAACTAACTATACGTGAATGACAGTAATTGTCATCCACTTAATTATACATAATGGCGCGGTTGGTAGCTGAGTTCAGAGACCGGGGTTTGTTTATCTATAATGACGGCCCGATGGCCCGCTCCTGCGGCGAAGAATTGCTCGATAAGTGTTTAGTTTGAGGGAAAAAAGAAGTCCGCTGTCGCAGCCATCTCATATTTCAAGCTCCGGGGCAGAAAGAAAAAGTGAAACGGGGAACGCGACAAAAATGCTCTTTTGACTTTTGACTTTACTTCTTGGTGCATCATCAGAGAGAGAGAGAGAGAGAGAAAAAAATAAAGGAAAGGCAGGAATGTTAACCAGGCTACGGCCTAGTATGCTATCCTGCACGGGGGAAAGGGGAACAATGAGGAAAAAGAGGAAAATAGAAAAAGAAGGGGAAAGGGACAGACATAGCGCAGTGTGGTGAGCCTAGCGGTAGGACACTATAGACAAACAAGTTCAGTGTAAAAGAAACATAGGGCTAAATCACTTCATTAGAAAACCTTAATCTTGTAAAAAAATATTCTTTTCGGCTCCCTAATGAGCAGACAACTGCTGCAGGTTCTCTAAAACGGTGGTAATCATTCATGCCAATGTACTTTTTACCGTGACTCAACAGTCGCTTTCTTACCCGCCACGGTGGCTCAGTGGCTAAGGCGTTGCGCTGCTGAGCACGAGGTCACGGGTTCGATTCCCTGGCCGCGCGGCAGCCTTTCTGATGGAGGCGAAAAGCAAAAACGCCCGTGTGTACGAGATTTCGGCGCACCTTAAGGATCCCCAGGTGGCCAAAATTAATCTGGAGCCCTCCACTACGACGCGGCTCATCGCCTGCGTTGTGTCGGCTCGTTAAACCCTGCAATCAAAAATCAATATGCGTCTGTCCAGTACTCACCGTAAGTGTGAATGACTAAATTGTCAAACGCACATTTCCGCTTATTCGCATTGCCTCAAGGGAACAGACGGTGCACGGGAATCTACCTCTAGACAAGAGTAACGCTTCTCTGCATATTACCATTGTCTTATCCGCCCGTAAGATTAGGCAGGGACGTCTTGTGGAGGCCTCGGCAGGATGACGTTTCCGGGCTTTTTATTTAAGCTATTTATTTTTATTTTCCAGTATGCACTATACTGTCCCTAAATCTCGCATCTAACCGCAGTACATGTGCTCGCATAGCTGACCATACGAGGCGGTGCTTTCGATGCAAAGACTTCACGTGGCAGTACCCTTCAGCGCTAAGTTGCAAAGACAGGATGAAACAGTACTCTGCTCGATACAAACTAACACGTCCTCGATACAAAATAACATCGACAACACGAAGTTTACCCAACAAAATACCGGAAGCTATGCCCCAAAGGTTATCAACTAGCCATCCCCTAGGCTGCGGCAGCAGGCGGCGGCAAAATTCACAAATGTCCTCTAACGAAGGAGCAGTGCAGTGAGGCACTGACTAGCGCCGACTGTTATACGCAATGCCAAACAATCGCTACAGCAGCCGCCAGCGCTGTGGAGACTGGAGTCCATAATTATGGACACCCACCACGCTCTAATAATCAGCGATTATAGTAAAGTTATTTCTCCCCTCCCTCCCTCCCTCCCTCCCCTCCCTCCGTTAACACCAATTGGTGTTGTCTAACACGAGCGGCGCAAACAAGAATCAAAGAACAGCCGTCACCAATTTGTCCTCGTTAGTTTGCTTCCTTGCAGACGAGACGAGAATGAACACGTCGTCCGGGCGCACATAAGGTCTAAGTAAAATTCTGAGCGTTTTTTTAGTGCTGTCGTTGCCACCAGTCGCACGAATTCAACACGTAACGCAAGCAATTTTCTCCATCGATCTCTTTCATAATTAATCATCTTGCCCCAGCGACCGCAACTTGTTTTTTCAAGGCTACCGCTTCCAGCCTGCTCTGGCCTGCGCGAGCTCGCTGAAGAGATGTAGTTTCGTGCTCGCTTCGAACCGGGCAGCTGTCGCGAAGGGAACGACGCCAGTCGTTTTTCTCTCTCCCTTTTACCGAGCAAGCAGGGGCAGGGAGACTCGCAGGTGCTTATGTGTTTCCGGGGGAAGTGCTCCAGCGTTCTTTCAAAGTTGTCTGAAACTCTGACAAACTTTATTTCGTTCACATTTCTTTTTCTTCGGCTCTTCTACGCAGGCTCTACCATGAAAGAAGCAAGCCCGGAACCGCACCGCTTGCTGCGCGATTGTTTCGTGCTCTATTCTGAAGAGCAAGCCGACGGGCACTGCGGCAAACGCCTCACGGTAAGGTTAGGTTTCTGAGCTTAGACGCGGCTTCGCCGCAGCAGGTTCCAAAAAAAAACAAAAAATACAGAAAAAACGAAAGGCAGTTATGGTACTCTTTACGCCATGGCGCGAGGGAATTCTACACAGCAAGCAATAAATGGTGCACTTGTTAACTTGTTAATGGTGATACAGCGGACTGAAAAGTAAACGGGGGTGTCTGGGCGTCAGTTCAGCTCAGAGAAGCCCAAACGTATAAAAAAAAAACGTACAGAAATCTCAAGAGTTGTGCACTAGTGTGTAAGCAGCCTTGCGGTGCTTCTCCGTTTCAGCCAGTTTACATTTTTTTTACAACATTTATGAAGCACGTCTCGCCGCGTCCAACCCCTACAAATCTATCGCATTAACTCAGCCGGAACGCCGTCCGATCGCAGTTTCTGTTGTTACGAAACGCCAGATACTTTTCCCCTCTTTTTCTCACTTTCCTTTTGTTTTTGTTACGACCTTGACACGGTGACAGCGATGTCACTTTCTTTTGCCGCCGCCAATAATGCAGCATTTTTAGTTTACTTAAATCACATTTACCAATCAGTTATCATAAACGGTATCCCCACAACAGGCTTCTTTGCATGCACGCTCGTAGCGCAGGAAAGCAACTTTTAACGGCAGGATAATGACTAGGGTTCTCGCTCTGGGCATAAGCATTTCAATGGGGATCTCTATGAGGAATCTCGTCCATAAATCTGTAAAACTTGATGTGTGACACTTTCGCCGCAGACGAAAATGATTTGATAATAACTTAATATGCGGAAAATATCCGTCGTCGAACAACCGCAGCAATACGACTTGAACCTGTGACTTCTGGGTTTAAATGCGGCGTCGCACCCACCACACGGCCGGTTAGACCTCGTCAGCGGCGCGAAAGGCTTTAAGGTCTTTTGCGCTCGGTAAAAATAGCTACGCGGAGCCGGAGGTGGTAACGTGACAGGACAGTGTGCTCGCTGCGCAGCCGACAGAGTTTGTTACTACGATATACACTAGGAGAGGAATCTGGCGCTAGCGTCTTTGCGGCACACATCAAGGCCGTCTGTGTCGTCATGGGCTGTCATTACACCATGCGCTCACCTTAGTTACATCATTGGCTTCGATCGAAACGTTTTAATGGTGGTATATTCCATATCAGTTCAGCAATCATCGCACTATCATTACAGCAATGGCGCGGAGAGTAACGCAAACGCTCACGAAAAACGCAAGGTGATGTAAGATAAAATAGAATATTCGCAAGAACCACAAAGCCAAAGATAGTTTATATATTGTAAATGTTGTATTTGCCCAGTCTGCTAATATCTGTCTTTTTTAGTGGCGCGCAATTCTTCTGGGATTTTAAAAAAATATATCCGTTGTCATTGACACAAATCGCAATTTCCCCACGCTGGTTTAAGGAACACTGCGAAATTGTAAGCGCATTTCTTCGTTTTCACCATTCTTTCTCGCTGCTTCTCGCTATTATACGGACTACAGCAGCATATCGCCCCAAAAAGCAGGTGACTAGTACAAAATGTCAAGGATCATTTAGAAAACTCCGAGGTGTATTTCTACGTTTTTTTTTTTTACTGAATTCCGCACAATGCCTCAAATAGCCCAGCTAAGCTGTCTTCGCTTGCCAAAGTTTTGTTAAACGTTGCCAGGCTCAAATTCCACAGGCGGCCTGCCCGAACATACAGATTCTCACCACTGTGTGCTGTGTCGCTGGCCCAGCCGCCTGCTTGCCCTGGGGCTCTATAGCTGTTTGATAGTTTGGTCTTCTGTTCTTATGGAGGCTGCGGCTGAATATTAGCCAATCCTATCCTAGTGAAATGCCTTTAGTATCCTACGAAGATTTCCTAGTATGGTTGCACGTGATAGTTAGCCTCACTGCTTTCCGCGATGGTGTTTTATACCTGATCAGTCAGCATTTCACGCCTTGCAATATGCTATTGACCCTCAGTGTTCCCTGTAGGGCTGTCCTCCTGATGCACTTAGTATTCGAAAGAAGAGCCATGTTCTCACTTAGGAACACGCTTCACGGGAAAGAAGGTGGCAGTCGTTCCACCGGCGATGCGATGGAAGATACGGCAGAGATCAGTCGCAGGCGTGTGTGGGCACGAGTCCGCCAGCAGCCAAGCAGGGAGCGCAGCACGTGCCTGTAGAACGCAGGATTTGCCAGTTTACCGCTGTAAATTAGATTACAGCGCCAATTTCGTATAATTCCCCAGTTAACTTAGTCGCCCAGCAAGACCAACGTTTCACGGACGAATACACAAGAAGTCCTTTAATATTATTTCAAGGTCTATTGGTGGGCCCTTGTGATTGCGTGAGAATCTCGTCTCTCTCCTTGCGAACTTGAGGCTCCGCCTGATGCTCACGCTTTGCTGCGGCTTCAGAAGTCCGCAACGCGGCGTTTGTCGCAGGTTCCTTGTACACCATGCCAAGCGTACCTTAGCGCTGTGATCGTCTCCGTGGTCATATTTGCTTGCTTTCTCTGTCTACGCCCACTGCAATGCACAGGCCTCTCCCGTAGATCTCCAATTATCCCGGTCCTCTGCTAACTGCGACCAATTTGTCCCCGCAAACTTCTTGATCTTATCTGTCCACCTAACTTTCTGCCATGCTTACCTTCTCGAGGGATCCACTCTGTTACCCTTAATAACCAACGGCTACCTTGCCTTCGTATTATATGCCCCGCCCACGCACATTTATTCTTAATTAACACTAACATGTCCTCAACACGCGTTTGTTCCCTGACCCACTCTGCTCTCTTCTTGTCCCGTAAGGTTACACCTACCATCTCGTCCGTTCCATTGCTCGCTGAGTCGTCCTCAATTTAAAGGGACACTGAAGTGAATTTGTCAAGCTCCCGTTTTTTCTTGCACTGCGTAGACTGGCTCAAAATAGCACACTTTTCATCGTTTATCCGGTTGACAAATCGGTAATTATTTTACAAAGCGCGAAAGAAGAAAAACTGCCATGCGCGGTTTGCGGCGGCCGGCACCAACTAAGCTGTGACGTTGGGAGAGGGGGCACCGTGATTGGACGATGCCCAAGGTTAGCAATCAAACAAGTTTCGGTTTCGGTTTCGGTTCTGTAAAACAACATGTTTGACATACGATGGCGTCGTTGGATGGGCATTCTCAATATCCCAGTAATCGTTGTACCGCGCTTCTGCCATGTTGTCGGCTGTAAAATGCCTAAGATAAGCCTCCCAGGACGGCTTGGAATCGTAGCATTCACTAGCTGAGGCTGTAACCATAGAGTTTCTTACAATAATGGCTGTAACATTCGCTGAGCCTTCCATGCTCTTTCGTCTGGCTGCCTGATAAGCCTGCCTGCTTGCCGCGATATCGGCTCCTCTTTTTTTTGTTTTTGCCACCCTCTGATTGGTTCGACAGCGCACAAAAAGCGCGTCGCTGAGTGAATAAACGGGATTGTCTTCCTGGCACTGCTTGCGTCGTCTGTTCATCGGCACCCGTCGGTCGTCCAGCCGCCGAATACGTAACAGCTGGTGGCAGCGGTGGCGGCGGCCCTTGGCGTCCGTTTGGTGAGAGCACGGCTTGTTTGACTTCACTGGGAGCATTAACGACGTTTTCTTGGTAGTAGAGGATTTTTGACTTTGCTAGATTTAAGTAGTACGTGTAAGTGTGACACTTTTGTTATCTGCAGTCATGATTCTCACGTCGCTCACGAAACCCAACCTTGTGTTGCTCGCTGAAGAGTTAGGCATCACAGTTCAGAAGTCAATGCGTAAGCCTGAAATTATCGAGGCAATAACCAAATGCGGAGCGAGAGATGACGAAGTAGAGGAATGTTGGAAGGCAGTCTCCCTGCAATTGAAAGAGCGAGAGGTAGAACTGAAGTTGAAAGAGATGCAACTGCAGAACCTTGAACGCAATGATAGCTTCGACATGCGCGGATACATGCAACCTTTCAAGGCTGGCAGTGACATCACTTTGTATCTCGTCAACTTCGAGAGAACGTGTAGTAGGGCAGCACTTGGTAAAGAGACCTGGTCGCAACGCCTGTTGACATTGCTTCCCAACGAAGCGGCCGACATAGTCGCGAGGATGACAGATGAAGATGCAAGTTACTACGAAAAAGTGAAGCTTCAGCTCAGGAAAAGGTACAGCTTGTCTACAGAAGCCCTGAGGATGAAGTATCGTAACACAAGGCGTAGTCAAGGGGAGTCGTACTCCGAGTTCGGCTACAAATCCATGAGCTTGTTAGAAGAATGGCTTAAAAGCGCCAACGCATACGAGGACAAGCAACGTGTGATCGAACTGATTGCGCTAGAGCAATTTTATGCATCGATTCCGGAGCAAATGCGCCTGTGGATTCAGGACAAGCCAAACGTCGAAACGTTGCAAATGGCAACTAGTCTGGCTGACGAGTACTGTTCCCGTAGGATGGAAAGTTCGGAAGACCTGCGAAAGAAACCGTCGGGAGCTTTCAAGAAATTTCAGAAAGGAGCGAGAGAAAGCAACCAAGGGAAACCCGACAACGTTTCCGCCCAAGCGCACACGGTCAACCCGAGCGAACCGAAGAGTTCCAAGTTTGAAGAAAAACGGCCGTTGACCTGTTATAAATGCCATCAACCAGGCCACATCGCAGCAGGCTGCAGGCAGCCACATGTTCTGCTAATTTGCTAACAGAGGACAGCGATTTGCTCCTGCCCTACACGTATGACATGGCGGTGAACGGCATCAGTTGCAAGGTTCTGCGTGATACAGGAGCAACATTTGATATCGTCCACCCATCATTTGTTAAGCCCGAGCACTTCACAGGATCGTGTGTGTGGGTGCGTCAGGCACTAGAGCCCGACACGAAGTGCTTGCCGGTAGCGAGAATTGAAATGCAAGGCCCTTTCGGGAAATTGCAAACTGAAGCGGCTGTTTCGGACAAGCTCCCTCGAAAAATCCCGTACATTTTTTTCTAACAGATCGATGAGGGACTTGCAAAATGCAAGAATGGAACTTAATGCGAACCCCGTAATGGTAGTCACCAGGTCCCACACCAGAGCTCACACAGCCTGCGCTACTCGTGCCGCCGAAATTGCAGATGACAGTGCCAACAGTGCTCCGTCGCAAACTGCTCCAACGAGCGAAACCGCCCCAGCCACTGAAAGCCCTGATAACACCACTCCCGTCGCTTCCGCGTCCGGAGGCGAATCGATAAGCCCAGTCAGAGAAAATGTTCAGCTTCTGGCCAAGGTTGACAAAAGCGCTCTCAAGATAGAGCAGGTAAACGATGAGACACTGCAGACGTGCTGGGAAAGATCAAAGCGGAAACAAAAAGGACCAGTGTCGTTCATTGTCAATGACTGCCTCTTGTACAGAAAATTCAAGAACAAAAAAGGCCGATGCTTCGAGCAGCTTGTAGTTCCCCAAAAGTATCGTGTTGCGCTGCTGGGTTTGGTTCACAGCGACAGCTGGGCAGGTCATTTAGGAATAAACAAGACCAAGAGCAGGCTGCTGAATGACTACACTGGCCGATGTGCTTCAAGGACTCTGAGAACTGGGTGCGTTCCTGCAGCGTTTGCCAAAGGACGGGACGGCCAAACGAACGACTCAAGGCGCCTTTGGTCGAAGTACCTTTGATTGGCGAACCTTTTCGCAGATTAGTAATCGACATTGTAGGCCCTTTACCTGTAACAGCTGCAGGCAACAGGTACTTGCTTACGCTCATTTGCCCTGCGACGAAGTTTCCCGAAGCAGTGGTGTTGCCGGAATTGAGCTCCACAGCAGTTGTAAACGCGCTACTCGCTGTATTTGCCAGAATTGGATTCCCCAGAGAAATCCAATGCGACCAAGGATCTGTTTTCACAAGCGCGCTTACCACGACATTCTTGCAGAAGTGCGGCATATCCATTCACCACAGCTCTGTCTACCATCCGCAGAGCAATTCGGTCGAAAAACTTCATTCAGTAATTTTTTATTTATATTATTTTATTTTAACATACTGCCAATCCCATTTGGGATTTTTGCAGGAGGGGCAATACATCGTTGCAAATACACAAATTTCAAACATGGTTTTCGTTCATACAGGACGAGAACAGTATAGACATCTGAGAGAGGTTTTCTACATGACAAGCGAAGGTTGCATATTACATATGAAATCTGAAATCTCGTGCATCAAACGTCACCAGTTCATGGAAAAACAAAGCAGCAAAACATAGTCAAATTCAATGCAGGATGAAACACAGACAGAATTTGGAGGTAATATGTTACAGCAGCGATTGAAGAACGAGCGAAACCAAACATTTTATGAAACCAAGCCAAACATATTACTGAAGAGCTACTCAGTAACAGTGAAAATCATAAGCGACCCAGAGAGCCTAGGAAAACCCTGTAGACTCATTTAATGAAATTTTGGGCGTCATTTTGGTTAATTTGTTTCATGGAGGTGGTTTTCAATTAGAGATAGGAATCGTTCTATAGATACGCTACTCGTAATCGATGAATGCATACTGTTCCACTCTCTTACAGCTAGTGGGAAGAAGGAATATTTAAGGCAATCAGTGCGATAATTGTATTCTTTAAATGTTAAAGTCTGATTATGCCGCGTGGGCCTCGCTATATTGGTAGTGAGATACTTTGAAGTATCAAGGTTTAGGTTTTTATGAAAGAGTTGATGTAAGAATTTTAAAAGCGCTAGTTTTGAACGATTCTGTAGGGTTAGCATACCGGCGTTCCTCAGTAGTTCTGTTGGTGAAGCATTTGTGTCATACCGATTGTAAATGTACCTAACCGCTTTTCGTTGTATTCGCTCTAATTTATTTATGTGTACTTTAAGCATGCGGGAACCAGATAATGTTAGAGTATTCGGTAAAGATCTCACAAAGGCGTTGTAGGCTAATTTCTTCGTTTCTGGCGGTCCTGATCGAAGGCGTCTTCTGAGGGAAAAACAGCCTTCCTAGTGCAGCCGATGCGATATGATTTATGTGGGCATCCCATCTGAAGTCTTGCGTAAATATCACTCCCAAGTATTTGTGCTGGTGCACCCGGATTATAGGACTATTATTTATGTTGTAACGTGTTCGTACCTGTTCTTCCTTCTTGTTATTGATAAATGAGCGCATTTTTCTTTCTACATTGAGGGACATTTGCCAGTCATTACACCAGTAATAAACAGAGTTTAGTGCAGATTGTAGTATCAGATGGTCTTCTATGGTGTTAATTTCCCGGTAAATTACGCAATCGTCAGCAAATAATCGAATGTTGGGCATGAAATACTAGAAGGCAAGTCATTTATATAAATAAGAAATAAGATTGGGGCCAGGGACGCAACCCTGGGGAACTCCGGATGTGACATGGTGTTAATGGTGAAAATTTTCCATTGTATTCTACGTACTGAAAACGGTTGATTAAGTAGTTTTTTTATCCAGCGAACCAGTGACATCGTCGTGATAACCGCCTCTAGTTTTTTTATTAGCTTATTGTGTGGTACCCGATCGAATGCCTTTGAAAGGTCCAAGAAGATTACGTCGACGTGATTTTGGTTGTCTATGCTTACAGATATATCATTGTTAGTTCAACAAGTTGAGTTATTGTCGATAGACCCTGACGAAAACCGTGTTGGCAAGGTGATAATATATGTTCACGTTCTAGGTGTGTAGTTATGTGCTTTAAGATTATGTGCTCAAGCAGCTTGCTTACTGTGCAAGTTAAAGAAATTGGTCTGAAGTTTGACTCGGCGTCATAGCGGCCTACTTTGGGTACGGGAACAATTTTGGCCGTTTTCCAGTCTTTCGGTAATGTAGCTGTTGACAGTGACTTGTTGAAAATCAAGACCAGATATTTTGCTACCAGTTCGGCATATCTTTTTAAGAAAGCGTTTGGAATATTGTCGGGACCGTTACTCTTTTTTGTGTCAACGTTCAGCAAAAGGTTTAACACACCTGCTTCCGTTATCGATAGTGGATCTAAACGGCGTAGATTTTGGGAATCTATGTGTGGCATATTATTGTTATCGACAGTGAAGACGGATTTAAAGTAATCATTCAGCGAGTCAGCAGTGACAGAATCTTTGTCTTGGGTTTTTACATTTTTTCTGGACTTTTTGGGGCTTAAGTAGTTCCAAAACTTTCTAGGAGAGCTTTTCAGAAAGCCCGGGAGTACTTGGCTGAAGTCATTGTTTTTGGCTACCTTTATTTTCGACTTCATGTCGTGAAGTGCGTCAGTAAGCTTGTTTCGCGCAGATTCTTCAGACTTTGCTTTTAAAGATTTTCTCAATCGTTTTACTTTACGTTTAGCGTGTATTATGTCGCGCGTTATCCACGGGTTATGTTTTCGGGATGTTTTAACTTTATTGGGAACGTATTTATCTATGCAGTGGAAAATTATTTCTTTAAATTTCTGCCATAGCGTTTCGATATCAGCAACGCTGTCGGTTGAAAGTTCTTCGAACCAGGAGAATTCGAAATCAAGGTGGTCTACTATCGCAGTGTCGTCCGCGGAGTTAAAGTCAAGAAATGTTATTTTAGGTTGGGAGTAAAGTGGCCTGTCCTGAACGGGGAGGGTACATATGGTGAGTTTGTGGTCTGATATGCCATCAACAATTTCAATCTTCGCTTCATCCGAAGGAAAGTGCTCGCTAAGGAATATTAAATCTAATATATTCGAAGAAGACCCCTGAATTCGAGTCGCTTGGGTGACAATTTGAACAAGGTTAAAAGAAAACACAATATCAAGCATAATCTCTGAGCACGTGGAAGAAAATTGCATTGTCTCCAGTTGGCATCTGGTAGATCTGGTAGTAGATTGCATTGTCTGCCAGTTGGCATCTGAAGAAAGGTAAATACAAAAAGTCCATGCGGTGGAAATTCTGCATTAGAGAACACCGTAAAGAATGGGAACAACCATTGCCTGCTATTACAGCGGGCCCCATAGGGCGCATATTTTGTTGTTTCATTAACCTTTTCCATCCGGTTGACGAGGATAGCCGCCGTAAGATTCGTACCGAATTAACCTATTAAAAGTATGGTCGCCATCGGTTATGACGACTATACTCGTCATCGGTCATTTTGGGCCTTGACGGCGCTTTTCTGCAAGACTTCAAGTCTTGCGGTGAAGCCATCTTTCAATTCAATACGGAGTTTAATTTAAATCTGCAACACTTTCTTAACTAATATAAGGTGCTCGTTAAAAATAACAACGTCGGTTTTAATGCGACAACAAAATATGCGCCCTATGAGGCCCCGCTGTAATAGCAGGAAACGATTGTACTTATACTTTATGGTGTTCTGTAATACGGAATTTCCACCGCATGGACATTTGTTTATTTCCCTTTCTTCAGAGCAGACCTGGACTGACCGGCAGCAATAACTTGGGACAAACCCAAATTAAAGAAGAAATCTCGTAAGCGAGATTTTTTTCCCTAACAACGAAAATGTCTGTGAACTGTGCTTTCTATATTGTACTGGAATTTTGTTGCCGGCTTACAATTAATTATATCGCAATGACAAGCTATGCCAAACCGCAGCGGCCTAATTTTATGCCGCCCTTTACAGCGCGCAACAAGGCACGTTTCCGGGCGCGTGCAGCTTCGTCCAGCTCATGAGCAGCGGATTCGGTCGCCGCTGATGCCTGCGAGCGGCAATGCAACCAGCGCCCCTCTTATAGCCCAGCGCTGCCTTTTGAAGAACGTCTCGCCAAGCATGACACGCCAGCAAAGCGGCGATTAAACATATCAGATAGGCGGCGGGGGCAGTGCGAACACACTCTTTGACCGGCGCTCCATGGTTCCGTCGGCGCCCATACGCGGCGCAGCGATGCAGTTCGGCCACCGCTCCCGTGCTCCGTTTACTTCTGCGCGGACCTGTACCTAACCGCTTTTCGTTGTATTCGCTCTAATTTATTTATGTGTACTTTAGCATGCGGGAACCAGATAATGTTAGAGTATTCGAGTAAAGATCTCACAAAGGCGTTGTAGGCTAATTTCTTCGTTTCTGGCGGTCCTGATCGAAGGCGTCTTCTGAGGGAAAACAGCCTTCCTAGTGCAGCCGATGCGATATGATTTATGTGGGCATCCCATCTGAAGTCTTGCGTAAATATCACTCCCAAGTATTTGTGCTGGTGCACCCGGATTATAGGACTATTATTTATGTTGTAAACGTGTTCGTACCTGTTCTTCCTTCTTGTTATTGATAAATGAGCGCATTTTTCTACATTGAGGGACATTTGCCAGTCATTACACCAGTAATAAACAGAGTTTAGTGCAGATTGTAGTATCAGATGGTCTTCTATGGTGTTAATTTCCCGGTAAATTACGCAATCGTCAGCAAATAATCGAATGTTGGCTGAAATACTAGAAGGCAAGTCATTTATATAAATAAGAAATAAGATTGGGGCCAGGACGCAACCCTGGGGAACTCCGGATGTGACATGTGTTAATGGTGCAAATTTTCCATTGTATTCTACGTACTGAAACGGTTGATTAAGTAGTTTTTTATCCAGCGAACCATGACATCGTCGTTGATAACCGCCTCTAGTTTTTTATTAGCTTATTGTGTGGTACCCGATCGAATGCCTTTGAAAGGTCCAAGAAGATTACGTCGACGTGATTTTGGTTGTCTATGCTTACAGATATATCATGTGTTAGTTCAACAAGTTGAGTTATTGTCGATAGACCCTGACGAAAACCGTGTTGGCAAGGTGATAATATATGTTCACGTTCTAGGTGTGTAGTTATGTGCTTAAGATTATGTGCTCAAGCAGCTTGCTTACTGTGCAAGTTAAAGAAATTGGTCTGAAGTTTGACTCGGCGTCATAGCGGCCTACTTTGGGTACGGGAACAATTTTGGCCGTTTTCCAGTCTTTCGGTAATTGTAGCTGTTGACAGTGACTTGTTGAAAATCAAGACCAGATATTTTGCTACCAGTTCGGCATATTCTTTTTAAGAAAGCGTTTGGAATATTGTCGGGACCGTTACTCTTTTTTGTGTCAACGTTCAGCAAAAGGTTAACACACCTGCTTCCGTTATCGATAGTGGATCTAAACGGCGTAGATTTTGGGAATCTATGTGTGGCATATTATTGTTATCGACAGTGAAGACGGATTAAAGTAATCATTCAGCGAGTCAGCAGTGACAGAATCTTGTCTTGGGTTTTTACATTTTTTCTGGACTTTTTGGGGCTTAAGTAGTTCCAAAACTTTCTAGGAGAGCTTTTCAGAAGCCCGGGAGTACTTGGCTGAAGTCATTGTTTTGGCTACCTTTATTTTCGACTTCATGTCGTGAAGTGCGTCAGTAAGCTTGTTTCGCGCAGATTCTTCAGACTTTGCTTTTTAAAGATTTTCTCAATCGTTTTACTTTACGTTTAGCGTGTATTATGTCGCGCGTTATCCACGGGTTATGTTTTCGGGATGTTTTAACTTTATTGGGAACGTATTATCTATGCAGTGGAAAATATTTCTTTAAATTTCTGCCATAGCGTTTCGATATCAGCAACGCTGTCGGTTGAAAGTTCTTCGAACCAGGAGAATTCGAAATCAAGGTGGTCTACTATCGCAGTGTCGTCCGCGGAGTTAAAGTCAAGAAATGTTATTTTAGGTGGGAGTAAAGTGGCCTGTCCTGAACGGGGAGGGTACATATGGTGAGTTTGTGGTCTGATATGCCATCAACAATTTCAATCTTCGCTTCATCCGAAGGAAAGTGCTCGCTAAGGAATATTAAATCTAATATATTCGAAGAAGACCCCTGAATTCGAGTCGCTTGGGTGACAATTTGAACAAGGTTAAAAGAAAACACAATATCAAGCATAATCTCTGAGCACGTGGAAGAAAATTGCATTGTCTGCCAGTTGGCATCTGGTAGATCTGGTAGTAGATTGCATTGTCTGCCAGTTGGCATCTGGTAATGAAGCGAATTCTGCGCGCGCTTTGCTTCGAGAAGGGCACCGAATGGGAGGCGGCTATTCCCGCGATGCTCTTTGCTCTGCGCACCGTCACTCACGAAGCGACTGGATTCACGCCGGCGGAACTCGTTTACGGCCGAGCGCTTCGTTCCCCTCTAACGTTGTTGAAGGAAAAGTGGGAGGACAAATTTGTGGACAAATCGGTCGTAGAGTACGTGCTGACGTTGTTGAAGCGCCTACGTGAATCGCAGGAATTGGCGCATATCAACACGGCTGAAGCTCAAAAACGCGCAAAAGTGTACTAAGACAGATCCGCACGTGCACTAACCTTCAAGGAAGGCGACAAAGTGCTCATTCTGAAGTCGTCAAAGGCAAACAAACTGGAAGTAGCATGGGATGGGCCTGTCACGGTTAAACAAAAGCTCTCCGACACCACTTATTTGGTCACGACGCCCGGCAAACGCAACGATGTGACTCTACCACTGCAATCTTATGAAGCCGTTTATCGAACGCACGGAGACGCTGAGCATCGTCTTAAACGAACCAGAGGAGATAAATGTTCCAGTCCCGCAAGTGCCGACCCCTTGCTCTTCCCCGTCAACTGAAGACATATTTGAGTCTGTAGCTACACAAGCTTGTTTAACAGTCGAACAAAGGAAGCAGTTGAAAATGCTTATCCAGAACTTCAGCGACTTGTTCAGTCCCCACCCCGGCAGAACAAACCTTGTCGAACACGACATTGATTTGACATCTGACCAACCCTTCCGAACCAGGATGCACAGATTTTCACCCCGTCATGAGAAGCTGTTGAACGATTGCGTTCAAAACATGTTGACACTGGGTTTGATCGTGCCAGGGGAGAGCGAATACGTGTCACCCAATGTTTATCGTAGAAAGCCCTGGTAAGGAACCACGACCCTGCATTGATTATCGAAAATTGAATGCGATTACAAAGACCAAGTTGTTTCCCATTCCTAATATCGAAGCTCTGATCGAAAAAGTTTCCGCGGCACAGTATGTTTCCACGTTGGATCTAGTCCGCGGCTTCTGGCAAGTGCCACTCACGGAAAACGCCAGCCAGCTAGCCACTTTCATGACTCCGACGGGCACATATCGCCCTCTTGTGCTGACTTTTGGTCTCAAGAACGCACCGTTCGTATTTTCAAAACTCATGAATCAGGTGCTCGCAGGCACAGTCATTCGCTGTTCCCTACCTTGATGATATCGCGGTATTCTCGAGCACTTGGCAACAGCATTTGGAACATCTACAGGAGGTTTTCCTTCGACTACGTAAAGCAGGCTTGACTCTTAAAATGACTAAATGTCGTCTTGCGAACACCGACGTCCACTACTTGGGGCATGTTGTTGGCCAAGGGAAGCGACGTCCTTCCGAAGTAAAGGTTGAGGCGATCACCAGGTTTCCTTTGCCGAAAACAAAGACCGACTTGCGTTCATTTTTGGGTTTAGCTGAATACTACAGAAGCTACATTCCAAACTTCGCAAACATTGCTAGTCCCCTCACAGACGCTCTCCGCAAGACCGAACCAACTATAGTGCGTTGGGATACGGCTCGAAAGGCAGCGTTTGCCGAGATTAAAAATATTCTTGTCAGTCAACCGGTTCTCGCGGCACCAGATTATTCACTCCCTTTCACAGTTCAGTGTGACGCCAGTGATCGCGGGATGGGCGTCGTTCTAAGTCAAGTGAACAAAAAAGGCGAGGAACACCCTGCTATCTACGCCAGTAGAAAGCTCACGTCTCGTGAGCAGGCATACAGCACAACGGAAAAAGAATGCGCATGCTTGGTGTGGGCCCTCGAAAAGCTAGCTGTCGTATTATCTGAAAGGGTCTTCCTTTGTTTTCGAAACCGATCACTCCCCTTTGGTGTGGCTGAACCAAATGTCAAACAAAAATGGCCGCTTGATGAGGTGGAGCCTCGCACTCCAACAATTTGATTTCACAGTGCGGCACAAGAAAGGTAAACACCATGCAAATGCTGACTGCCTCAGCCGCACTCAACCCTGCGCCAGGTGTCTACTGCCAGCACCTTCTCGCTACATGCGCGGCATCCAAGCGGCAATCAGCGACCAAGGCCCGTTCTCATCGTCGCCTCCTCCTCGGAGCCCCAGACACTCTGCGGGCTTGTTGTTGGTGCCTGAGGACGCAAAGTGCCATCTTCGTCCAGTGTGCGGGTGCCTACCACAACGTGTCCGCATGTGCAGCCATGCACCCCGGCGTTTTCACCCATGCCAAGCACAAGGACATTGTGAACGTTCGAAACGTGCAGTCAGCGCTGTGCTGGGATAAACTTGCCACGAATGTTGGCTACCTGTTCCTACCTTCAGTTGTTCAAGAAGCGTCATCCTCTTGAACGCCTTCCGACATGGGTAGCTTTGGCCCGAGTTGTAACATTCGCTGAGCCTTCCATGCTCTTTCGTCTGGCTGTCTGATAAGCCCGCCTGCTTGCCGCGATATCGGCTCCTCTTTTTTTTTTTTTTTTTTGCCACCCTCTGATTGGTTCGACAGCGCACAAAAAGCGCGTCGCTGAGTGAATAAACGGGATTGTCTTCCTGGCACTGCTTGCGTCGTCTGTTCATCGGCACCCGTCGGTCGTCCAGCCGCCGAATACGTAACAAGGCCTACGCAGTGCATGAACGCCCTCCGCGTCCCCGCAGACGCTCAAATACATGCGCTTTTCCCCCATATTTGGAGCTTTCCTCACTCATGCCTGTATCGTAAAAAGCGTGTTCGCACCAGGCCAAGGTCTGTTGATTCTAGCCTGTGACCGCGGCCCGCAAGCAGTCGGTGCTTATGGCAACAGCACGCCAACGAGAACTCGCTAGCGCGCCAGTGCCAGCCTGCGCGAGTTCTGTGGACTAGTTCGTGTAGCAATGAACGTTGCGGCCCAAAAAAAAGATGAACTCAGTATAGAAAACATCGGCGAAAAACGAGAAAGTTAACTTGTAAAAAAACAAAAGCACGTACCCGCAAGGATTCGAACTTGCGACTGGCAAAACACTTACGATGACATACCTAGCGCTCCAGACCACTAGGCCACGCGCAGGGGTTGTTGCCCGGCGGTCGATTTATTTAGTTTTAGTATTTCAAGCAGCTTAGGTGACTACTTGTTGTATTGCGCTCGTGCAGTAAGCGTCCCCCGAGTTTCCACAATAGCTTACGTCTAGGAATTGCATTTCGTAGACGGAAAAGCGTTCGCAGATGCGTAGTCGTGCTGCTGACCGCTGTGCTTGTTCGCCCAGCGCAAAAAAGTGCTTCCCGCACCCTAGGTTTAAGCTGTACGGTAAAAATATCAGTTGATTTTATTTCCTTAGTACCTATATTGACTTCGCTGACTCTTCTTCCCCTACAAGAGGCCTTATATTTTCCTACTGGCGTACCAGTCAGCGAAGCGTCGCATGTGCGCTTGTGCAGCGCTTGTGTGAAGCGACCTTGACTTGAAGCTAGATACAGTGTACAAACTAACGAAGTAAAGAAAGGCACATTCTTCCATTCCCAAACGTGTTGTGGCTTAGTTTCAACTGATCGAGCGAATTGCGACGACCCGTCGGCGGCCGGGGGACTAAACGTTGGGCCGACTGACTCGGTCGCGGAAGGTCGGCGAGCCGTGCAGTAGCGCAGCCAATTGCCAGCTCCTCTCCTGCTGACGTCACACGAAAACGCCTCAGAAAATGGGCGAGAATGCAGAGAGGAGGACAGCATTTCGGAATTGATTTTTCTACTAAATAAATTTGCGTAAACGTGCTCAGAGTGGTCGAAACAGGGCCTAGGGACTCCGGACTATTTGCGCTCGCAATCCCGCATTGTTTACAAATCACTTCAGTGTCCCTTTAAGTTGAGCCCTTTCAGTGAGCCTCCAAGTTTCTGCCCTGTAGGTGAGTACAGTTAAACCTGGATGTAACGAACCTCTGTATTACTAATTCCTAGCTTAAACGAAGTTTTTCCCTTCCCCATTGCCACCCCTTTTGAAGTTCATGTGTTTGCGACCTCTTTGTAACGAAATTCCGCAGTGGTGAACCCTGATGTAACGAAGTCCGCGAGCTGATCAGTCATGTTTTTTTTTTTTCGTTTTTACTCAAAGATCGTCGGGACAAAGAATTAATTTAGTGAATACTATCACTGCCGTAAGGAGCCAACATCAATGAAAAAGTCCGGGATCGCCAAAGCACAAAATTCGTCATGGCTGTGACGATGATGATGAGGAACGTAGGGCCTAGCGCCATCCCGTGGCTAACGTAGCAGTCACTTCTGGTTCTGCTTGTGTAGCGTGACACCACACGGGCTAGCAAGAGTATCTACCCTTCACATTTTTTTTGTTTAGCCTGCACCACAAACCACCGCGCGTTTCGACATGTGAATGCGGTTGCAGTTCCAGACAAGTTTTCAGGTGCTAGGCCGCCCTGTCGGCGTGTAGTCGCGCGTCTCCACTTCTATCTGCGGTATCGGTTCCTCGGCGATGAGTGATGCTGCTATAAAGCAAAATGTTGTGTCTTTTCAAGAAAGGCGCACAATTTTAAATGCCGTCTCCGCAGGCGAGAAAGTAGAATGTTGCCGCCTGGTATAGCATCCCAGCTGGTACCCTCTCAACAATCCATGGAGTGCGATAGAGAGCATCAAGTTCGCAAAAAAGGCACCCTTTCAGCGAAAGTGTGGTTCTTGTAACGATTTAGGCGTCGAAAAGTGCCAAACTGCAAAAGTGATACTTACGTGGCGTTTGTTAATGCGGGGGTAAGAGGCCTTGCTTCTTTTGAGGACCGTGTACTGGCTAAACAGCTCGTGCCAAAGCAGGAGGCGCAACTCACGCAGTTTGTCGTTGTGAAATAAATGCATGAAGGGTGAGTTCACCTTCACTGATTTCTAGCATTTTGGCTCCGTTCCTGCATCATTCCCGCGATCCCTAACTCGAAATCTGCGTGTAAAGAAAACCGGGGTGTAACGAAACATTGCGAACTTTTGTCAACTTCGTTACAACCAGGTTTAGCTGTACCAGTAAGATACAGCTGTCGTACACTTTCTTCTTCACGAACAATGCTGAGCTGCCATTCATTCTCTGAGAGTTCCTGCCGAATGGACTCCACCACATTCTTATCCTTCTAATTATCTCTGTCTCATGGTTGGGATGCGGGGTCACTACTTGGACAAAGTAGATATATTCGCTTACCACTTCCACTGCCTCGCCACCTATCTCAAATCGCTGTGCTGCCCGTGATTATTGATCATTACTTTAGTTTTCTGCATATTAATTTTCAGGCACACGGTTCTTTTTGTTGGTCCAGAGCGGTAAACATGCTTTGGAATTCGTCCCCCGAGTTGCTTATCAAGGCGACGACATTAGCAAATTTAAGGTTCCTGAGGTATTCTCCATTAACCTATACGTTCACCTGTTCCCAATCTAATATTCTGAATGCATCTTGTAAACACGCTGTGAATAACATTGGAGACATTGTGTCTCCTTATCTGACACCCTTCCGTATAGGTATTTTGCTGCTCTCCTTATGGAGGACTATGGTAGCTGTTGGCCCATTGTAGATATCCTCCAGTATTCTTACGCAATGCTCGTCTACACCCTGATTCTGGAATGCCTGCATGACTGCTGAAGTTTCGACCGAGTCGAATGCTTTCTCATAATCTATGAAGGCTATATATAGGGGTTCACTATACACCGCGCATTTCTCTATCACCTGATTGATCGTGTGAATATGTTCTACTGTTGCTTACGAAACCCGGCTTGTTTATTAGGTTTACTGAAATCTATGACAGCATAAATTCTGTTAGCGATTTCCTTGATAAGTACCTCGTAGACGACTGACAGTAAGCTGACTGGCCTGTAATTTTTCAAGTCCTTCATGTCACCTTTCTTATGGATTAGGATGATGTTCGCGTTGTTTCAAGGTTCCGGTACACTCACGGTCATTCCGCATCACGCATACGGGTTTGCCAGTTTTTAGTACAATATGCCCGCCATCCTTCAAAAGGTTTGCTGTTACCTGATCCTCACCAGGTGATTTGCCCCCTTGCATTTCTTTTAGAGCCTTCTTTATTTCTGTCGTTACTGTTTGGATGGCTACCTCCTCTGAACTACTTCCTCGTTCGGTATTATCCTGGATGTTGCGGCTACAGTATACGGATCTAATTGAGCAATGGTTTATTGAGACATCACTTCGATTGAAATACTGCGCCCAATGGTGCTCGACAACCGCCGCGAGCGCTTGAACGAAGCCCTTAACTAAGAGGACTTTCGGCATGTCAGGGAAACTAAGCTGGAGAGAGAGAGAGAGAGAGAGAGAGAGAGAGAGAGAGAGGGGGGGAGAGGAGGGAGAGGGGGAGGGAGGAGAGGGAGAGAGAAATGACTTTATTGGAGGCAAGGAGGGCGTAGGAACCACCTCAGCTTGACAGCCATGCTCAATTTCCACTTCAATTCGAACGTTCGGTGGAAGCGATAGAAATTTCGAGACTAAGCAATGAAACTCGTGTGATGGAGAGTTTGAAATGTCCGAAATATCTCAGCATGCCGCTCCTCGGGAGTGAATTCGCGGGATGTGCTGGGACACTAAAAGTCTGCGTGTGATCATGTACACGTCGGCGTAGTCAAGTACAGTTTCAATGTGATAGCAGTCACTGGCATGGTGACGCGCACACCTGCGCTGTAAATCGGGAGCTAATAGAAATGCGGAATTGCGAACAAGGAAGACAGAGGCACACCTTGTTGTCACACATCTGTCATTCTTAGCTTCCGTTATCTAACGTGCTTCTCAGAAGCACCACGAGTTCTATTGTGACCTCTTGTAACCCCGCCAGTGGTTGGTGGTGTCACCGAAGAACAAATTACCAGACATTACCACATCGCATATTCTCAAAAGTTATTTGCTCTTGCTGAGAAAAAGATTTAAGCCCCCTAATTTTGTTTCCACTTTTCTTGATTGATTGATTGTAGGGTTTAACGCGCCGAGGGAACGCAGTCGATGAGGCGCGCCGTAGTGGAGGGCTCCTGACTAATTTTGACCACCTGGGGATCTTTAACGTGCGCCGAAATGTCGTACACACGGGTATTTTTGCTTTTCACCTCCATCAGAAAAGCGGCCACCGCGGCCGGGAATCGAATCCGCGACCTCGTGCTCAGCAGCGCAACGCCTTAGCCACTGAGCCACCGCGGCGGGTTTCTACTTTTCTTGCACGACGGTCATCTTATGCCAAAGAACAAACTTAATAACGCGCGTTAAAAGCCATGAGCGCTACCTGTGGCGGCACCGCTAACAGCTATCTAGCGGTACGTTATAAGATGCCTATTTCCCGTTTCCACTGCCACGGTTTTCCAATCTGACGGCTCTGATTTACTGTTCGCATGAGATGGAAATTAATTTTTCGCAAGGGCGGTCATTGTGCAAATGTGCAATCATCTCTTATCTCCCATGAGATTGCAAGTTTTGAGAACCGCGGCCTACAGCTGTGGCACACTCCTGTGTGTTCGTGTGTGCGTGTGCGTGTGCGTGTGTCCATCGAAATTATTAGGTCAGAAATGCGATTCCCACCTTGCCGCGTATGCCCGTTCGGCCACTGTGTAAATGCGAACTCCAGGCGCAGGAGCAAGAATGGGAGATGAAGGGAGGGAAGGCGCTGTAGCAGGGGGCTCATCTGGACCGGCGCGACTGCTTATACTCTGTGAGAGTTCTCGTTTCCCCCCTCCCCCTCCTGTGCTTGGCCGGCTGTCCCTCTTCGGCGACATGTCGCAGCGCGACGCATGCCTGGGACCAGAAACTAGGGCTTAATTAAACCTGAATGGGAAACTTTCCAGGAACGACTTGGTACGCATAAACAGGTACCCCTTCGAAATAGGGGTATTTGACAGAAGTAATATCGCTTGTCTACTGGTTTGTTTTCACAGGGAGGGATCAGAAAAGTTCATCAAACAAGAACTTCATTTTGTTTACTGAACTTGGCTGTAATCAAGCCAAGATTTAAGACGGTAAAGGAACCTGGAATGTATAGAAAGATGTATTTATTTTCAAGCAGATGAAATCATGTTTGCGGTGGTTGTCACTGGCCCGTATACTGTAAATATTTGCTTTTAAGTAAATTATGGTAGGAATACCACCTTTTCACGCTTTCGTGAGCAGTTTGGTTCAATGTGCCATGAAGCTTATTGTAGTGCTCCGTCGTTCAATGCGCCATGAAGCTTGTTGTAGTGCTCCGTTAATCTAATGTAGCGTATACCTTTGAAACGACACAACCTGAAACACACGTAAGAATCACTCTTTCGAATACTCAACCGTTGGCGATAGATCACCGGTGACAGTGGGTGCGCGACAGCCTGGCATCTTGCTTCACGTGAGAGTGTAGATTACAGCTATGCGAGCACAATACGACAGAAGTTAGTGTTATTTGTGATATATCAATGTTTGCTTTGGGCTCACTTCAAGCTGTTCAATATTGATGAAAGTGTAAACGCAGTGTCAGGGGAACAGACCCAAGCTATAGAAGTTTTCCTGTTTGATAAATTACGAATGTATAATTGTTCTCAACCTGAACGTTACCAAAATCGTAAATGCTAAGATTAGTACGTAAAGCGAACTTAAATCATTTATAGTACTAAAAGTTGGTCTACTTCTTCTTTATTAACGGCCTCGTGCACAGAGACTTTTCCCGTAGAGGTCTGCTATTTTTAAAAAAGTAGTTTGCATGCGTCCTTCAACTAGACTTTTCTGCAAACACGGGAATAATTATTTGGTAAAAGAATGTACCCATGACCAAAATTTAGAATTAGACGCTCCCTGAGGACAAAAACAAAATCAAGACAAGTCGACAAACCTTCAAATGTTAGCTTATTAGGGAAAGCGAAGAACTCCGAACCGATTCGGAACAATGAACACCCCATAATACACATATCTGTTAGGAGAAAGATGTGCGCCGAGATGATCACTTCTTCCATGCGCTGCCTTGTTTGCAGGTCCGCTGGACGCGAAGTTGAATTTCTGTGAAGAAAACAAAGAAAACAGAAACATCTGCACGACGAGCTGTCATCTGTTCATCCTCCAGCTGTTACAGCATGCCACTAAGCCATAGTCGCATTTACTTCATCGTTTCTTTGGTAAGTTCTTTTGACGCTTCAGTTATCACGCTTGTGCAAGTTCCGATTTGAGCTTTGCGCGTCCAACAACACCTGGACTATGAATTGTGCCATAACACACGGGGCCGCAGGCTGATGTACAGGTGCCGTTAAACGCAATCGGAACACAGTCTCGTACACTTAGAGGAATTTCTTATTCTAGAAAATGGCATTCGTTGCATTTAAAACGAGTGGGGATATTCACGAATCCTTGTTCCGATTACTTATGACGCTACCTGTACTTTGTATACTTGCCGACAACAGAGGAGGAACGCATGGGCGCTGTCAGTAAGCGTCGACTGTCATACACAGTGACGACGCCAATACGGATGAACCCACCTGATAGCACGAGTGGTACGTGCTTTAATTACCGGCACTCCAGAATTGCGGCAGGCCGGCTAGCGGACAAACTGTTAAATTGTCACGCTAGGGCTGGCATGCGTGTGCCAGCAATACTCAACTCCGCCCCTTCCCCACTCCCACATCTGGTACACTCGGTCATCTGTCTGTAATGAAGCAAATTTCCTGAATTACTTTCCAAAGAAAATGCGCGATAGGGTCACACTTTTTCAGCTAATCCTGTATTTTTCGTACGCGTCATGTCACCCGCTGAAAATCTTCGGCAGCTTTTTCTCCTCCACTGCCCCCCCCCCCCCCATTCTCCACGAAAAAAGAAACGCTATTTGGAATTAAAGGAAGTAAACAGCACTGAGAAACCACGGTCGTGGCCGTAAAATTAAGGTACGGCTATTCCACAAACATGTATCAATGAGCGGATATATCTCCTAATTGGCTGCTAATCTGTGCGGGAGTACATATTAGACATAGTCTTCAGCATGCCAGGTACCTGTTAAACTTTCTTCTCTCGCCAGCTGCACTAGTAGTGGGATAATCACACCAAATAAATATTTGTTATCACTTCCGAATAATTTCAGGCAGGTATAAGTTGCCTCAAGCAGACTGCGATATCAAAGTAATCCGGCTAACTGTTAGAGTTTGCGGCAGAAACGCGCATTTGCGTATCGGCGGCTTTCAATTGCTTGTTAACTATAAGTACAAAGCCGCAACTTGATACGAGATATGTAATCTGAGGTGTCAATTAAAAAGAAACTGGCACCATTTTTCCAGTCCAGTACCTGCTAATCATGACGACTACACTCGCGCAATGACTGGGATAATACTTTGCTGCACTCGGGGTTTCTCCTGCTTGAAGGGCATAGGCTTACATTCGATATAATGGTATTCCGATGTTTCACATTCGATATAGGGGTAAAACGCTGGTGGTGTTCCTCCGCGTTTCCAGCTTGTGGCCGGTGGAACGTGCGAGACAATGGCGTCACGAAGCAACTTGTACGAGAAGGCTCCCGGCACGTGTCGCATGGAGAGCCAGTGGTACCTGGCGCCGCCGCTGTTCAACCTGCTCACCTGCGCCCGCTGCTACAAGTACATGGCGAGCTTGACCTTCAAGAACGGCTCCAGGCTCGCGTATGAATTAACTTTTTTATTAGTTAGCCTTACAAAGTGCGGCTCCAGTGAGCATTTGCCGGACAGAACGTGACATACTGAAAAATGGCGACGCGTTATAGCATCGAAGTGCTCGTCTACGCTTTACCAGCACCTAAATGCCAATTCTCGTACTGCCGTCACTTCCTGCTTCCGTTAAGATTTACAAAAAAAAAGGACAAGAAGACGGGTCGCTTGAAGATGACATCCCGTGTCTTCTCATGGCCATAAAAAAACAGCGATACTTCAATATTGCTGCGAACCATGCATTGGGATCGTATACTTATGTGTTTTGCTTTTACCGCCCGGCCACGCCGGGCTGTGTTATCTGTGTGCCAAGCACAGGGCGTGCTCCATTCTTTCTTTTTCGTGCCGCACACTCTGTCTTAGTTGATAGGCAGAGCGCCTTGCCCCGACGTCACTAGACTAGAATAATCTTCATTGACCTCCAGTGTTCTCGATGTAATTCGACGTTTCCAGAAACAACCACCCCGAAAGATACATACTCCCCGGGCAGCCACCGCGGTATTCGATGCGCCGACACTCGCCTGCGCAAGTGGCTTTGTTGACTGCTGCTTCGCCGCCTGTGTATTCTTTGAGTTGTCAGGGGAGCACAAGTTCACTAACCAACTTGCTTTTCCTTCAAGGCATCTGTGTCGTCTTTGGATATGTGACAATATCAAAGCGACAAAGAATTGTTTTGTGATTGATATAGGTACAACAGCATGATGCGCGAACGGTCGTTATAAGTGCGTAAAGCTCGACGGAGATCAATCACTCGGTGCTGTGTTCCACTCCACTCACGCATCCGAAATAGTATCGCGCAAGAAGTCATGTTTACTAGCATAACAACGATTCCTTTTCCTGCTTAGAAGTGAGAATTGCCGTATTTTGAAGCTGGTAAATAAGATTTCATTTTGATCCCTGGTAATATAGCTTTACTTTTAGCGATTGTTTTTTTAACCGGTGTACCTACTTATTGAATCAATGCCTCTCCCACTCACGTACAGCCGTGACTTTTAATTTGCTGTAACGTTGGCTTTTTTTCGCAAAGCTTTACAGTGCGGGATGACATCTTTGAATCTTTTTTATTGTGGGGGTTTAATTAACGCGCCAAAGCCACACCTGGGCTATCAGGCGCGCCGCAGTGGAGGGCCCCGGATCAATTTTGATTGCTTGGTAAATCTTTAACGTGCACCGAAATCTCGACATACGGGCGTTTTCGCTTTTCGCGTCCATCTGAAAAGCTGCCACCGCGGCCGGGATTGAATCCATGTCCCTGGGCTCGGCAACACAACGCCTTAGTCAGTGCGCCGCCACGGCGGGTAGCTTTGAATCTGACAACGTAATAATATCCCGGCTGATACAGTCCCTTGATAGCACGAGCTTTAGGTTGCATGCGCTCTTTGTTACCTACACCGAAACGTTGAATTAACATAATTAAGCTACCGAATGCGGAAAAGGCCGCGCTGACAACCGCTTTCGAGCT
Source organism: Haemaphysalis longicornis (assembly GCA_013339765.2). Classification (NCBI taxonomy): domain Eukaryota; kingdom Metazoa; phylum Arthropoda; class Arachnida; order Ixodida; family Ixodidae; genus Haemaphysalis; species Haemaphysalis longicornis. The sequence goes on along the minus strand of CM023450.1, from coordinate 98,249,434 downwards.
GGCGTTTCCATCGGGATGCTCACTCGCAGGTACTGTCGTGGTGGCAAGCTGTGCCGCAACGGCTGCGGAAGCGGGGGCGAGTGCTTCCTGCCGTACGGCAACGAGAGCGACACCGAGATCCTCGAGACCTTCACGAAGAGGCTCTTCGCCGACCGCTGGCAGAAGTGCTGCCGAGCGGCCCGCGAATGCTGCCAAGAGATGCTGGAGGACGACAAGGCAGATCCACCGGAAGTGAAAGGTACGGAGTTAAATGCAGTGCCGTTTAATCAGACCCACTTTAAAGGGGCCGTGAATACAGAACACAAGCTTGGTCCATTGAAAAGGCTGCGTTGTCCCGATAACAACCATATCAGTTGTATCGCAAACTTAAAACGACAAATGCTGATATTAAGGAAAACAGATGAGGCAGTGTCGACTCCCTAGTCGATGAGGTTCTTCGTTTGCAGCCGCGGACTCATCGCGGAAAGTCCGCGAGTAGTCCGAGGATTCCCCCACGCCGTAGGTATCTATGGGAGAAACGAATATCTGACTGCTTCTCGGAGAGTCCGCGGTGAGTCCAAGAGCGTAAATGGAACTGCCCGACTTTCTGGCGATATCTATATGACGTCACAGAATACTGGTGGCCGTCGACCTAAGCCACCGCCAAGAAATATGACTGAGTAGAGTATAGTGTGGCGTCTAGTTCCAATCGATCGGATCGCTTGAATGGTAACGTTCAGTTAAAGCACTGACAACTTTGTTTTAGTTCCGGCCCGTATTACGTCACGCCTGCCATATTACGTCTCTGTATCGCGAAATTTGAACGTTTTTTTTTTAATATTGCTTGCGTTTATTGGTGAAAAAACGTGCTTCGTTGCTTTAGTGCAGCCCAGTGAGCTACCAAAGGCTAGTTCTTTCAAATCATACAAAGTCGTATTTTGTATTCATTGTCCCTTTAACTGTCACGAAGAGTTTGTACACCTGTTAATGTGACGCGTCTTTCCCTAATGTGATATTTAGCTCATGCGGATACATGCCTCATTTGGCACCAGGAAAGCCTTCCTCCTCGTCATCAGTTTACTTAACGACGAACCTCTCGCTCGAACCATCAACGCTTTCACAACATTTGCGAAGGAGTCATATTATAGACCCCTCAACCAGGAATGTTATCAAGTTTCCTTGCGACATTAAGTGGGATTGCTATCGCATTCACACTTAATGTCGCGGGGAAGCTTCGGATTTCCGAAGTGTAGCCACATTTTTAAAGCAAAGATTAGTGTTTTTTTTTTTTTGCATTCTCCACCATGCTTTATATATTTTAATGCGGATGATTCTGCATACGGTGCTATGGTCGTAACAGGCGGATATTGCGGGCAAGGCTAGACACATCCATTAATTGATCAGGTTATTACAGGTCATCCCAATATACCTTGAACAAGACCATGTCATCCGAAAATCTCAAGTAGCTCTAAATTATCCATTCGCTCGTACTCCCGGCCTTCCCAATCATGTTTCTCAAACACCTCCTTTCTCAAACAGCCATAAATAACTTCAGCGAGTCGGTGTCCCCTTCCCTGGCGTCCTTCCTAATGGGGAACTCTTCACGCTTCTTGAAGCGTTTTTATCTCCGTACATTCCTTATGTATGTCCTCCAGTAGCCCTATGTATGCCTTCTCTACTCGCTTTTCTCTGAATACCTTTATCATTGCAGTGGTGCCTAGTGAATAAAACGCTTCTTCGTAATCTATACACGCTATTTAAAGGGGTTTTTTATACTCCACGGATAAAGCCATCGCCAGACTAATGGCATGAATGTGGTCCATTGTCCAGTAAATTTCCCTAATTAGCGGCTGTTCCCTACGTTGTTTGATATGTGACGGTTTTCCTATGTATTAAACAACTACTGACGAAAACAATTTGTGTGCAACGGAAAGTAGGGTGAGGGGTCCGTAATTTTAGAGCGCAGCTCTTACAAACAACTTCCCCTTAATCTTTTTTGTCCAGATTTCATCCAGATAAGTAGTCTATGCTTTGTACATCACCATGACGAAGTCCTAAGAATCGTAAACACAGAGCACACTAGGCACCGTCGTTCAAAGTAGCTCTGAGCAGACGACGTTTGCACCTGGCGGAGAGTCGCCGAAACAAGTTCCGAGCGGCCTGAGACGGAGGAGAAGGAACCTGTCCCGTGGAAGCTCGCGCTTCTCCGGCGGCTTGCACGGCGCTCTGCCTCGTGCAGGGATGCGTTCTCCGGGCGTTTCTCTGCTACACCGCCGCGCTGTACCGCCGTCGGCCTGACATGTTTAATACTAACCGCATAGATAGCCATATCCGCCATTTCTTCAATGCAATAAAATAGATTAGAAGCCTACAAGGTGTACACGCGCTTGCGATGGTCCCAGAGCTAACAAAACTTTTTTTATACTCGAAAATAATATATTTACTCCGAAAATAGCACGTAATGCGCACTTGCCTGTACATTTATCATTCCTATTGCATTTGTCACATGGAAAAAGTATTTTTTATAAATTCTGAACCACTTGCTCTTCCGCGTCCAATATTTGCCGTACCTGGGCCGCTCAACGCCACCTCCACATAACCCTAGACCTCTACAAAAGTTTGACGACCTAACTAGAGTTCTACGCACGGGAATAAACGTTTGTGCGACTTTTGTATCCGTCGCGAAGTTAACCAATACCAGCCTTGCTTGTGGGAACAAATACATCCGCACAAATATAGGCCGAAAGGGCGAAAGCTAACAAAACTGCTGCTCTCCTTAATGATAAGCTTCGTTTTTCCAAAAATCTCGAAATAAAGTATTTACTTTTGTAGAGTTAGATGTAGTTTGCGTGTGAGTAAAATTTTATCAACGACATGCATGTCTCTGGTGAAAGTAGATATCAGTGGTAGATAGGTAACATTTTTCGTGTTTCTGTGCATCATCCTGCTTTGGAAGCTGCCATACGGTTTCAGATCAATTTTACAATTTGATCCTCGATGTTCAGCGAGGTGACGAATACTGGGGGGATATTCAAAAGGTTGCTTACACGTAATGACACAGTAAAAATAGTTTGTCATTGACCTCCGCCCGTGCGGGGTTTGTTTCCTTCAAAACGAGCGATATGACAGCTGAGGTGCCGGCCAACCAAAGCTGCTTTTCGATATCGTACGAGCGGCGAAAAGCAAAAATGCCCGTGTGTAAGAGATTTCGGCGCACATTAAAGATCTCCAGGCGGTCAAAATTAATCCCGAGCCCTCCACTACGGCGCGCCTCATCGCCTGCGTTGCGTCGGCACGCTAAAGCCGACAATCAATCAAATCAATCGATATCGTACGAGCAAGTTGCTTTGTAAATCTGGACACGCTTTTTTTACTCGCAATGCCAAGGACTGCTACTCCGTCAGTTATTGTGATGCAAAAATAACTTTCGGACGGTCTACTTCATCTCGGTTGATAGCAATGCGGTGTCGTAATGGACCTTTTCGAAGTTCTTTATCTGCGCATGCGCCTGGAGGTGCTGCCATTACTCTTGGGGGCTCGGTATTATCTGAGTCGCCGTTGATGAGTTCCGCGGTCGGCACGCAGGGCCAACTCTAGACAGATTGGGGCTGATATTCGGTGGTTACTGCAAAATTCCCAAATCATCAGACGGCCTATCACAGGCGTTGGGAAAAGAGTAAAAATTCCGCAACAGTGCACACAAACAGCGAACTTTGTGAAAGAGCGAAAAGCGCAGAGCGATTAGCATGCCAACAGAGCCTCACAGGCTATCGCCATGGGCGTGCCGCCTTATTAGCCTCAAGTACGGCGGCACCAGAAGCAACCGTGGTTGAAAGATTGATTGATTGATTGATTGATTGATTGTAGGGTTTAACGCGCCGACGCAACGCAGGCGATAAGGCGCGCCGTAGTGGAGGGCTCCGGAATAATTTCGACCACCTGGGGATCTTTAACGTGCACCGTAATCTCGTGCACGCGGGCGCTTTTGCTTTCGCCTCCATCAGAAAAGCGACCGCCGCGGTCGGGAATCGAACCCGCGACCTCGATCGTGCTCAGCAGCGCAACGCCTTAGCCACTGAGCCACCGCGGCGGTTCGTGGTTGAAAGATCCCCCAGTTGTGCTTCTCTTAATCACTGCTACTAGCGAAATTCTTGACGTGGAAAAGGTCAATTGCGCCAAACTCCATTAGCCCGGGAAAATATTAGTGGAAGTTGTTTAGTGAAAATAACGATGCAGAACGCCATGCTACCACAGGCATTTGGAGGCTGCTGTCAGCTGCCGACGGTACTGGCGCACCGCCTTCCGTTCCATCACCCTACGTCACGTTCGGCAAGCGGTAATGGCCGCCTTTTTTTTTTTTTTTTTTTTTCGATTTCGGTTCTGAGAACGCCAATATTCACGAGCCGTTTGCGTCGCCCGTGTTATTTGTTTGAAACGCAGTATTGTAACTTTTCGCACTCTTTTAATTTTAACATTATTTTTATGGTGTCGAAAATTTCAGTGGAGTTGGCCTTTAAGCCCCGCTCATGTAGTTTCGCTGTGTCCCTCACTGTCGGCCTCGTTGTAATCGAGACGCCAAGACGGGCACAGAATGTACAGCGGGCAGGTGAGCAGGGGAGGAGAGCTTTGGGAAGTGCGAGGAGGAAGGCGGCATGCCGAGAGGGCCGCGGGCGAAATGCTTCGCAGTGGCGACCCGCTACAAGGCAACGCCAGAGTAGCGCGCTCCGTCGTGCGTTCGACAATGACGCGATCACTTCTGAGAGAAGGAAGTACTTAATCTGCCGCTGCATCTAAGCGAAGTGTCCAAGCTAGAGTTCCTGTATATGCGCTACGCGATATACAGGAAATCTAGTCCGAGCGGATGCTCAGCGCCGCCGTCGGGAGAATCGAAAGGTTCGCGCCGCCCAAGCAGCAGCTATGGCGCCATACCCGAGAATACTCTTCTGTTTGCGCTGCGCTCAAATTTCGCATTAGAGAGCACCGTATTAGCCCGTCTTTTTTTCAGCTCTTTGGCATCACCCCTCGGGTAAATTAGAATTATGTAGGTATTTTTACAGGCAGGCAGTACCTTTGATGTCCGTAGGTATTCTGAGAATTATTTTTTGACGACATCCCTCGCATTCCATTAGAATGTACGCGGTTATTCTGTCGTCTCTTGGGGCTTTCCTTTTTTTATAATTTTGAACGTTCTTTCAACTTCGTCGTTAGGTGCTGCAAGAACCTCGTCGTTAGATACTGAACTTCGCGTATGAAGCCAGCTCGTTCAGTACATAACGTTGCCGGAGTAAAAATCTGCATGGAACCTTCCTGCTACATTACCTCATCCTTGTTCGTTATGTTACCAATTTTGTCTCAGTGTATACATTCCATCTCCGCCAATGGCAGACTTCTTCGTTGTGCATGAGCTCCCACCTCTGTTAATGGTTTTTTTAAGCGAAGCTCTCTGTGCCTCTCGAATGGCGACCGTGCCGTCACAAAAATGCGCTGCAAAAAAGCCAACTTTACACAATGGGTTTGTTTCACAAAACGATGATGATGACAAGCGAGGTACATCAAGCGCCACAATAAAAAATGCTTCCCGTGTTCTGGATCGAACCTGGATCCTTCGTGTTATGAAGCCGATGTCTATTTGATTGCGCCTTTCCGACACGGTCGAAGCAGTTTGGATTTAAAGCGAAGCTTTCTTGGTATCACTGATGGCGACCGTCCCGTCACCGAAGCTCCGTAAACCCCTTCAACCGCAAAGGCAGCCAACGAATCCCTCACGAAAAAGGTGAGCGTCTCAACCATCGTTGTCGTCAAACGAAGGTGCGTTAGTTTTTAACAGCACAGCTGTTTAATCTTTAGTTCCGCCGTCCAGCGTCACCAGAAAAAATTCCAAGAAAAAATACCGAGCGCACCTTAGCGTGCTTCTCGTGAGGAGCGCCCGGCTTCGGCCAGCTCGACCTTCGAGAATACTGTGCCCACGTTCGTGGCGGGATCTCTCAGATGCTGTTCTCCTCGCCAGTTCCCGAGCGTCTGCGCCTGAAGTGGGGAGGGAGCACGGACGCCGAGTTCGCGAAGCCGGTTGCCACGGGTTCTTGTTTTGTCATCAGGCTTTCACATCTCTCCCAAAGAGGACCGAACGATCCTGGCCTTCCAGTCATGGAGAATTGTCAGCGACAAGTTGGTAAATCTATGTGAGGTGCAACAGCCGGGTCTCCGGGGAAGGGAGAGGAGCCGGCAGCGCTGCTGTTTCTCCCGCGTTGCACCGCTAGTGCAAGCTGTGCCAATTTTTTTTTAAATACTTGCTTTATAGGCACGAATTTCACTGCTTTCATTTCTGTATATTCTGACAATTTTGCCAATTTGATTTTCTTCTCCAGCCTTTACACTTCCATTTTTAAATGCGGAGCATTTCAATGCGGAGCATTTAGGCTCGCCTGGTCCTCCGTCGTTGATGGCGGCGCCGTCCACACGCTCACTGCGCATGCGCAACTCTCCTCCTTACACCCACAGCTCCGCGATACTACACTATAAAAAAAATAGTTAGCGGCGCCCGGTTTCGATCCCACGACTCTCTGGCCGCAACGAGAGGTACGCGGTGCTCTTCCCACTACGCTACAAATCCGGGACAGGAGCAAGTGCTACGAACGCGCCTTATGTCCTTGACTCATTCAAACTACGTCAAGAAGCTACATATACAACGAAGGCACGCGAAGCTGAACGTCAACGGAAACGACCAACTGAAAATTTAGAGGGGGATGCTGAATTTCCCGTGGGAAAGCTGTGGCGGGAAGCGCCACGCGCCTTGCAGCTCAACCAGCCCCGTCCGCAGCGCCTCTGATGCTGATTGTGGCAGGATGCCCCTAGGGATTGGCCAAACAAAGAATCTATCACGAGATAGGTTCGCGTTCAACCACCGTCGTCATCTTCCCGTAGGGGAACCGCCGAAGAAGAAGAACGAGAAGACAAAGCTGCGAAGAGGAGGGCGTGTACTTTGCTCTCAGCCGGTGCACCAATGTCAACAACCTTTACCTCACCAAAGCTGACGGAGACTACCGATTCTACCACAGAAACAACATCGACAAGAACATGATGGATGAGTTTCGGCGCCTCGAGAGAGAGAGAGAGAGAGAGAGAGAGAGAGAGAGAGAGAGAGAGAGAGAGAGAGAGAGAGAGAGAGAGAGACTAGAGAGAGAGAGAGAGAGAGAGAGAGAGAGAGAGAGAGAGAGAGAGAAATTTATTTAGTGGCCCGATAGTGTTCAGAGGGTCAGCGGTTGAGCCCAGCTTGGACCCGACGGTGGCCCCCTGTGGCCGGGTCGTTCATGGAGGTGGTTGCTGTGGCGGATCTCGCTGAAGCACTAGAGGTCCCGCACGGATCGCTAGAGCCACAAGCGCCTTCTGGATGTCCTTATTGGGGCTGAGCAGCGCGGCCTCCCAGTCTGATTCGTTGTGAATAAAATTGTCGGTCTGCATAGTGGGGCACTGCCATAACATGTGTTGCATGTTGGCCCAGACTCCGCAGGATGGACAGAACGGGCTGTATAAGCTAGGGTGTATTCTGCTGTACAGTGCTGGGGAAGGAAGGGTGTTCGTCTGGATTTGACGTAGTTGTGGTCGCTTCGTATCGAGTGAGTGAGGCGTGCGGGTGTGGGTAAATGCGTCTAGCGTCCTTGTAGTAAGCTAGGACATCTTGAAAGCTAAGGAGGGGTGCTGAGAGCAGAGTAGTGGCCGGATGATCTGACGCCTGGTTGGTGAGCTCGCAGGCCAGCTCATGAGCCACCTCATTCCCCTCCAGGCCCGAGTGGGCGGGGGTCCAAAGGAGACGTATGGGAGGTAAGTGCGGGGTCTCGGGGATGGGTGCGTAGTATGCGAGCAGCTGGGGGACTGCACTTGCCGTTCGTAATGTTTCGCAGGGCGGTCTGAGAGTCAGTTACGATGATTCCAGGAGAGGCACTGCGAGCGATTTGTACAACCGCAAGGGCAATGGCTGCCTCTTCTTCTGCGTCTGTGATGTCGCCATGGGGCAAGGTGCATGCGACTTCCTGGTTATTGGGAAAGTTAGATGTGGCAGCGCAAAGGGCGGGGCGTCCTTTATATGGGGAGGCGTCCGTATACCACACATGTGAATGGGTCTTGAGGAGGCGGGTGAGGTACCCTCGTTCGTGCCCGGCGCCGACCGTCCTGCGAGCCCGCTTGCATGTTCTTGGGAAGAGGGGGCGCTTCTATCACCGCTTGTAAAAAGGCAGGCACGGGTTGCGCATAAGGGTGTTCAAATGGGACCGTGCGGCCTAGCCGTTGTAGGATTTTTCTGCCCGTAGGCGTGAGTGCGAGGCGGTGCATGTGAGAAGTGCGCTGAGCCTCGATGAGCTCATCAGCTGTATTATGGATGCCAAGCTCCAGAAGGCGGTGGGTAGGGCCGTTCCGGGAATTCCTAGCACCTGCTTGTAGGTACGGCGTAGAATTATATTGAGCTTTTCTGTTTCAAGTCGAGTCAGCAGGAGATAGGGGGTGGCATAAGTTATCTTGGAGAGTATGAAGGCGTGCACGAGGCGAAATAGAGTGTGTTCGGAAATTCCCTGCCGCCGATTAGCTACCCGAGTGAGCATGCGCCCGACCTGGGTGGCATGAACATCGAGGCCGCGGATGGTTTCTGAGTTGAGACCGTTTGCTTGAATGTGCATCCCCAATATCCGAATAACGGGAACCTGAGGTATGGGCGTTCCTCTGCTAGAGTATAACTGAATGCTCTGGTGGGGTGGAGGGGTGTGACGGCTTGGGTAGATAACTAACAATTCAGATTTTTGTGGAGAGCACTGTAGCCCCTTGCTGTTGGCGTAGCATTCCACTGTCCCGATGCCGGCTTGAAGGCATCGCCACGTTAAATAGGAAGGGCGAGAGCACTGATCCTTGGGGAGTCCCCACATCGCCCAGCAGGATGGAATCGGTTTTGAGGTCCCCGATTGCAAGGCGTGCCGTACGGTGAGATAGAAATCCTGTACGTAGTGTAGGCTCTTGGGCCGACGTTCATGTCCGTGAGGCCGCATAGGATGGCGTCATGGGCTACATTATCAAAGGCACTCTTGAGATCCAAACTAAGGACGGCCCGCGTGTCCCGTGGCGAGGTTCCGGTGCACAGTATGATGTCACGGTGTAGCTGTATCAATACGTCCTGCGTGGAGCATCCCTGGCGGAAGCCGTACATGGTTTCGGGGAGTAATTGGTGTGTTTCCCACATATGCAGTAAGACGGTGGAGAACCATGTGCTCGAACAACTTCCCTAAGCATGATGTTAGCGAGATGGTACGAAGGTTCTCGATTTTCAGGGCTTTCCTGGTTTTGGGATGAATACGGTGATCGCACTTTTCCAGTCATCCGGGACCACCCCGTCTGTCCAGCATTGTTGAAGTAGGCTGTGAGTGCCGTGACAGAGGCGTCGTCCAAGTTCCGAAGTGTCTTATTGGTGATCCCGTCGGAACCAGGTGCCGATTGCGTACGTAGTTGGGCCATGGCTCTGCGGGTGTCAGACTCTGTGTACGGTGCATCAAGCGTCGGATTGGCTGTGCCGTGATATGTGCGTGCAACCGACGGGGGCGCTTGAGTAATGTAGCGGGCTCGGAGCGCTGAAGGAGTTGCTGGGGCTCGTCTGGATATTGGTGCAGGAGTTTGAGAAGTTCCTGTCGTTAAGATGTTCTGCTCTTGGTGTCGTCAATGAGATGACGGAGTATACGCCAAGTGCGTGAGGCACTCATATTAGTTCCCAGATGTTGGCAGAATGAGTACCATTGCTGTGCCCTTACGTGAGCGGCGTGTTTCTCTATCTCGCATTGAAGTTGTACAATTCTACGGCGGAGCGCCCTGCTACCCGGTCGGGCATGGTACCGTCGCTGGAGGCTAGATTTGGCTTCCCACAACCGTAGCAGACGGGAGTCCGCCTGTTGGATCTGAGCTTCCTGTGGTATTGTGCGGGTGTGGTGTTGAACGTCCTGCCGTAGCTGGGCCACCCATTCCGAGATATTCTCTATGGGCTGAGCGAGTTCGGTGCCCTGCAGTCGCGCCTTGCGGAACTCCGGCCAGTCAACGAGTTGCTGAGTAACGTCAGCACGACGTCTGCATAGCGGCGTCTCTAAGTAAATGCTCAGGATGTAGTGATCACTACCCAGGTCGACCCTAGTATTGGTCCAAGTAACGGAACGGTGATGATTTCGAATAAAGGTGAGGTCGGGGGTGGTGTCCTGTGTGGTACTCGTACCCCGCCTTGTGGGTTGCGTCGGATCGGTCAAGAGCGTAAGACGCTCTTGTTGTGCATCAAGCCATAAGCGGGTACCCTTCGCTGTGTTCCGTCCGTAGCCCCATGCTGTGTGTGGGGCATTGAAGTCGCCCAGGACAAGGAGCGGGGAATGATGGCCTGCCAGATCGGCCGCACGTCGGAAAAGTTTAGAAAAACGGTGAGCCTGCCGGGGGCTACTGTACGTATTAAGTATAAAGACGCTGCTCTTGCGCTGGCCCGTGGTGAAAACCAGTTCCACCAGCACGTGATCGGCCCCCTGGACTCCCATGGCATGTTGTATAACTGGGATATTGCGACGGACCAGCGTGGTGACCAGGTGGTGGGGGCGGCTGGCAGGGACAGTATCTAACGGGGCAAAGGCACGGTAGCCTGCGAGTTTGGAGGTGCCATATGTCTCTTGTAATGCAATAACATCTGGTACAGCGTCGTTCCCCACTGCATTTAGGTGCAGTTGAAGGACGTCGCGCTTCTTTCGGTAGCTTCTGCAGTTCCATTGCCAGATAATTATGCTGCTGTAGGGTCGTCGGTTATCTTGTCCCATGTTAATCCCCGAGAGTATTCTTAGGTAATGCAATATGCTCTAGGAATGTGCCTGTGTTGGGCTCAGGGGTGGGACGCGTGTACGGCTTGTGCTTAATTGGGCCGCCGCCACCGGAGACCGGCTGGCTCTGCGTGTTTTCTAGAACCGAGATTCGGGCTTTCATGGCTGAGAATTCTTTTGCGATAGTATTGCTGAGATCCGTGATCATGCCCTTGAGCTCCTCCAGGCGGTCGTTCATTGCACGTTCGGATTTCTGTTCGAATTGCTGTAGTTTAGAGTCCACGACTTGCTCAGTTGTATACTGAGCATCCTTGGGTTTAGCATCAAGTCTCTTACGACGTTTGGAAGACTGTATAGAGGCGATTTCGGGCTCCGAGTCGGCGGGTGTGGGTATGTCGCTGGGGAGCTCACTGCGTGCAATTTCAGATGGGGTGGGCCGGGCTGACTCGGAAGGAAGTGTAGTAGTGGTGCCCATGTTCTCCTGGGACGAGAGAACCACCGCCTACTCACCGTAACACAACAGCACTTGCGTGCCTTTGCCACCGGTGTGGACCCGGACGCGGAATTCCCTCTGGCGCTAGTAAAAACCAGATCACTCACATAACGGCAAACACAATGGAACCACACGGAACCGCCACGATGCTTCGCATCCTCATCAGGGTTCCCCACGGGAAGATGGTGTAATTTTTTTTCTGAGTTCCTCACTAAGTTTCTTCGCTTTGTGAGATATTTAGCACTTAGCAATTTTCTTATGAACCGTTGTTCCCAACCCCTGTACACTGTCTGTTGCTAATTGCAAGTTTCGGTTCCGTTGGGTTTAACGACGTATACCCGGAGTAAATTTCATCAGGTAATGGGTTTGTGCAAGTATGCACCCGTGGTTCCCTAATAACTTCAGATGAATCCTTGAGGATGAGAATTTGAGTCGACCGAAAGTCGTCGTAGTCATATATATCCGAAAAAAGTTGAGGGCGGACAGAATAGCGTGGAGTTCGGCTTCAAGGGTGGTAAAATGGTCCTTTTGTAGAGTATGGAAGCCAGATAGGCATGGAAGTTCTGGGAACATCCAGGCAAGCCCAGCAGTTGTGGTAGTTGGGCTTGCGTCGGTGTCCAGGCAGATTCAGGCAGACTCAGGCAGATATGTCCAGGCAGATTCAAGACTACGACGACCTTCTGCCGACTCACATTCGCATCCTGGGTTCGTGGAGCATACTTCCACGAACCCATTAACTTCATGAAATTCTTTCCATCATCAAAGTATTTAAATGGAACGGAACTCATGTTTGTCTTGACTGGGTTTCGGGTCATGGGAACCCTTCTTCACGAAATTCCGCAGCCCACGCAACCTCAGCAGGGGAGTGCCAGATTATCACCATCGCTGACTTGTGTGGTTGAGACATCTTGCATGATTTCATGACCCCCAGCGGTGCAACTGATGCGACACAGTAAAAAAAAAAAAGATAGCTGAAGTCAGTTAACCCCCCAATGGACACCTCGCGGCCCTACCTCCATCTCCTCCAACCGGTAATATATCCCTCAATAAACTATTCGCCGACGCAGCCCACACACCAGGAACATTACGAAAAAGTGTACACCCCTATTCCCCCCCTCCCTTTGTTGCCTCTATTGTAATACCTGTACACATCGAAATTTTACCGCACCCCCTATGGAAACCATGGCCACATAGACCCTCCCAACTGGACCCAGATACACTTTAAGCGGCCTAGCACGGGTACTGTGAATTCTGGGATCTGTTTCTTTTGCTACGTCCTAACGACCGAAACCACCAGTGAAACGTGACAAATTCCCGTTGCCCGTGGAGAACCCTTGCGGTAACAGCTTATATAGGTTTTGTCTGTAGTAATCCCCACCTCCCCTCACAATCAGCCCATTCCCCTCTAATTAGGTCACGGTTACCTACTTTTTAGATTCGACGCTGAGAGCATCTCTTGTCGGCGGCCCTGTCCTTCCTGCGTGCGTCCGTCCTTGTCGTCGGCGTCATCGTCCGCACTCTCCTCCGCTCACCCCCTCTCCTCTCCGATAGCGAACACTCTCTCGCGAGGGGCATTGGATTGGATTCGATTGGATTGGATTGGATTGGATTGGATTGGATTTGGATTGGATTTGGATTAAAGTGGAATGTGTTGGATTGTGTTGCGTCATAGCCACGGCAGACGCACTGGCGCCGGCGCGTGCCCAGGTGAGAGCGAACACTCTCTCTCAACATCTGTGGGTGTGCGGCCCAGCGCGCTCTCACTCCGCCGGTGGGGCGGCGCTGCGCGCGGTGCTGCGCATGTGCAGTACTCTCTCTCCCCGCGGTCTCCTCTCCTTCGGGCGCGCTGCGCATTTAACCGGTGTGCCGCTCTCCGGCGGCCTTTCGGTCGACGGTTGCTCTCCGCTTGCGCTTGAACCCCCCTCAGCGTCGCATCACACCAGGGTTAACCGCGAGGGGAGGTGGGCGTAATTTTTTTCATATTAAAAGTGCTACTACCACTACCAGTAATATTTTTAAATTTGTTTCGTGCTTTCTCGACTTAAGACTAGCCCGATTCTGCTTCTCATCACCCTGTGCTCACTGCTCTTCACCCTGATTATCACCTCAACATCCTGGACAACATTCTAAACCCATTGATTGATTGATTGATTGATTGATTGATTGATTGGGATGTTTAACGCGCCGAAGACAATGCCCGAAATGACACTTCAAAGGAAGCCTGAAATAGTACTTGCAAAGAAGTCGATTTAATTTTTAATATCATCGTTCAAGCTTTTCTCTGCTCATTCCCCGTTTATTCGTTTGGAGAATAATGTATTCATTATTCTCGAGTGATTTCTTTCCGCAAATCGAGCAAGTACATGACTTCAAAAAACTCAGCCGTAGGTTTAAACGCTGTTAACAGGCAGGTAGAAGGTGCCCCCTTTAGCATAGGCAATTAAGAGGTGAATAAAAATAACTATATTGGACAAGTTTTCAGCGCCAATCCAGACAAGGAGGAGGAAATCAGACGTGTAACTACTATTGGCCGGAAAGCATTCAGCAAGCGCAGCTAAATCATGAAAACCGGGCTACCCCTTTTATTAAAATAAAGGCGTACAATCATGCCGTACTACCTGGGGATAAATTACAGCAATTGTAGGGCACAACAAACTTCGGGACGTACTAAAAAGGTCGGGAAAAGACTTAGGTCGGCCCAACCGGAAAAGGAAGGAATATGAGCAGTAACACTTCTGGGTAGGAAACGAGCGTCCTGGATCGTAGAGCAAACGCGGGGCGAGGGAATCCTAGCTCAAACTAAGAGAAAGTGCCGGAGTAAGACTGGACATGTAATGCCGACATCTCATAAGGGGTGGACAACCACGGAGGCAGAGTGGCTGCCGAGAGACAGCGCTAGTGGTACGAAAATGCAGATAACTCGAAGCTGGGATGAAATACAGAAATGTTTTTGCAAGGAGTGAACTCGGACAGCGTAGGACAGGAGCAGTCGGAAGTTTATGTCCTGCAGAGGACATAAATATATGACGGGCCATCAGAGCGGGAAACGATGCGGAGTGAGTTGTACTTAGCCATATAGGGGTGCATTTTACTAGTGAAAAATAGACACAAACGAAGACGTACACAGGACATTCGCTAGACTACAACTGAAATTTTACTTAGCGTCCGAGAAACAAAGAAAGATAACATATCACCACGACCTACCCCTACGACGCATGCGGGATTCCCTTTGGAGTTGGTGGCTTCGGTCGCAGAAAGCCTCATCAAAGAGGTTAAAGCCGGTAAGGACTCTTTAAGGGAAGAAGTCGCCAACCGGGAGAGGTTACGACGCGTGGCCGTGCCATACGTACATCAGCTCACGCACCGCCTCAAAAAAGTGGGGAGAAAAATGCGGCGTGGAAGTGCTGGCCACCGCGCCTGGCAAGCTGATGAGGATGTGCCCCGCCGTAACGAGAATCCACGCCAAGCTTGCACCAAAAAAAAAAAAACATGGCACCAGTTTTGTCACATGCAAAGAAGGTGTCATCTACCGCATTCCGCTGTCCTGTGGCAAATGCTACGTGGGGCAGACGGGGCGGTGTTTAAACGACAGGCTGAGAGAGCACCGTGCAGCAGTTTCGTCGGGAGGCCATCTGGCCGATCATTGCAGGCGGTGCCCTGGTTGTACGCCAGCGTTCGATAAAACACGTGTGTTAGGATCTGGACGTGACCAAACTGGTCGCGAGATTAACGAGGCATTTCATATCTACAGGGAAGGAGTTAATTGTGTGAGCACCCCTTCAATCACTCTTACAGATAAGGAGATAGGCTACCTACGAGGGCGCATGTGTGACACATAGGCTGGCGTGTGTGGGGATGTGTAGGGGTAGGTCGTGGTGATATGTTATCTTTCTTTGTTTCTCGGACGCTAAGTAAAATTTCAGTTGTAGTCTAGCGAGTGTCCTGTGTACTTCTTCTTCGTCCGTGTCTATTTTCACCTAGTAAAATGCAGTCATATAACCAACTAGCCCAACTTTATGCCTTAACTGTGACATATAGGGGTGTTCTTTGATACGAAGTTCGGGAGGAGAAAGGGGACGAGGATGGCAGCGCTATGCACGGATAGTACGGCCCTGTTACGAAAGTCTCAGTTGCTATGATCATCCACTTCATTAAAGCACCCGAGGGCCAACTTCTCTATTTTTTTTTCTTTCCATGAGGTAGCTGTCGTAGTCTCCCCACCCGGCGATCACCGCCCCATCAACACGTTGTATTGCAATAACCATGCCTTGGGCATGGTTTTTGCATTGTTTTTGCGCATTCCTTGCGTGTAATAACTCCGGTTTAGGGCTTGCATCTATCTTTAAGGTGGTAGTTTCTTTCTTTATTCAACTTTCCTCAACTTTTTTTAAAATCTTAAATGCTTTCAGAACGCAGTCACCCAACACACCCAATATTTACATTAGGGGGTCGCAAAGTACCTCAGCCAAAAATTACTGCTCTGTGCGCATCAGATAACTTGGAACCTCGCTTAAAATATTTTTCTCTCTTTCCCGGTCTTGAAGTTCTTCGACGGCCCGAATTACGTCACTGAGGCCATGTAGCGGCTGTTGGCCGGTTTTCCTTCAATTGCAGCGATGAACGCTTTTCGATAGCAATTTCAAAAATAGAGCCACAAAAACAAAGCAGAAACCGAAGGTGTATCTGGTTATTCGAGCAAATCAAGCAGTGCCGCTCCGTGCTGGCGATAACTGTAGCTTTCGCAGTGCTTCCAGACGCGAAAGAAAGAGTGAAAGCGTTTATCAAAAGCGTTGCAGGGTGCCTTTCATAGCTTTCGCACGCATACTGCGGAGCCGAACATTTGTGTCAGCTTAGACGAACCACCCTCTTAGCGCTTGCTGCGAGGAAACCGTGATGTGCAGCAAGCGTACCCTCCTGGAGCACTGCCTGCAAAAAGTACGCTGTATTCACATGCACCAGTTTCTAAGCAGACCGCCAGGGTACAACAGGGCTGCTTGTAAGCTTTTTAATCGAACAGCCCGAACCTTTATGAATCGGGGAGGCCGAACAAGATCCACGGATACCATCGCTGCTTCTGAAACGCGTTCATCTTAACACGAATAACTCCCACCGCACCAACTCTGATTTCGATGTACCAGGCCTTGGGGCTGTCCCTGAAAAAACAGGGTGCTTTTTTTTTTAGACTGCGCAGTTTGCAACTTCGCGCCGCTTTGCATCCTTAGTGCTTTTGCGCAAGTACTACGCCTGCGGCACATGCACAGCACTCTTACTCTTTGTTTCCACTTCCTTCAACTCATTGACTAAGTTTCTTGCCCTGCAACGGCGAGGAGCAGCTACGTCAAAAATCCAAAGTTATCAGCTTTGGCAAGTCAACAGCGTGATTATCATATGCATAAGAGTGCTGGAGCGGCCATAACTGGCCCATTTGCATACATATCGAGTTTTGCTTCCGTTAAAACTATTGGCGACACATTGGTGGGTGTTTTCAGAAGCGTTCCTTGGTCTAGCGACGCAAATTCCCTTATTTCTTTCCTTTGCTGAAGACTGAGTACTCCAGCCAAGCATATTTGTCCAGCTCCCACGCGCCGCTGATTCCTGTGAGTCTTCCGCGGCCTGGACCTATTTATGAGTTTGTGCCCGACCGTGACGCATGCATGCCGAAAGCATGCGATTGGCAAAATTGGAGCTACTATGTATACCGTATGCTGCGTGAAGGAGAATAACACGAAACACATGTTTAAACCTCATTCCTTTGCTTCTTGCTGTGAGGGCGCACGGGAGCAATTTGCTGGCGAACCAGTCCAATGTGTGCGGAATAGATAGAACCTGAGAAAAAGAAACGAATTCTAACGAAACCTATGCACGTGCCAAACGAAATCAGTATTGACTATGTTTTGCCCGCAAGGAGATAGTTATCAGAGAATGTTTTGCCCGCAAGGAGATAGTTATCAGAGATTTGATAACCAAACACATCATGGTGACCACTTTTTCCGACCACGCAACCCCCCCCCCCCCCCCCCGTCGTTAGAGCACCCTTGGCAGTCTGCCACCTGCGCCTCATTGTCGGCATCATAACTCCCAGCACCACTGTCAGTGCTTCTTTATGCACGTAACGTTGTGTCGACGTTCATTAGCGGCCGCTATGAATTCAGCAGGGGCGGCAACGATCCCTCTGTAACATCCTACGTAGTAGCGTAAAGGCTTCTCAAATATTGGAATTCTTGTCCGCTTTTCCTTCATGTCCGATAGCTCTAAACACTGAAGTACCTAATTTCGCAAGTATTTCAAAACTGCCATAATTTGTGGAACCTAACCATTTTTATTTACTGTGTATTGTCACCCAATCTGACTTCCATGTTTCGTATGAGAGTGGTCCTTAATCATCTTCCGCACACTTGCTGATCGGTTTTTCTTGGGATTCAAACACTAAATAACTGGCTGAAAGTGTTTAGCAAACGCGGTTCATATCCAACTATTATTTGGACATTTAGGAGTTTTAATTACGTTTTTGGTATTTTTTTCATGATAAAGAAGTTTTGCAGGGCTCATTTATCTTTGTTTAAAAAAGTAATCTAATGTCCGTGTTACCTCAGTGCTACGTTCCAGGCAATACCACCATTCAGTCTTTGTTGTCGACTGCGCCCAAACCACGGTGTAAGATATACTATTAGGTGAGGACACAGCTTGCAAAACAATCGTGTACTCGTCATTTTAATAAAGTCGCCAAACTGATGCCGCTGAGACCGTTGACGGCAGCGCCCTCTAGCAGCAGAGAAAAGAAGCTGCCCGAGCGCCGGCCACTCGGAGGTGTTCGGATATCTACGGCTCCTTGTCGGGCCTTCTCGGCAGCTTCCGTAACCGGTTGTCTGCTCGATGACTGCTCGCCACGGCTTGGCCGGTTCCACCGGTCCGTGGTGCAGACGATAATTTGCAGAAAGCCGTGCGAAAGCCGTTGCGCTCGCCCCAGTGTTTCAGAGTGTTCTAGGCATGTGTTTTGAGTCGGTAACAATCAAAAGAAGGTATAAAACACTAAACCGAAGGGAATGTGTGCCACGGTAGCCGTTGAGCACTCCCACAAGCGAAACTTTATGCTTGCGCAACGAAAAAATTGGGGGGGTACTTGCAACGGATGGGAGGAAAACGGGACATTATTTATCGTTTCGTGCGATCATAATCGATTGAATGCGTGCTGTGCAACCATCTCCAGCAGAAAATGATGCTACTTGCAGTCAGCATTTCTCTGAGAGTTCGGTAGCTCGAAAGGGTACTTTTCGGAGCTTGGATGGGAAGTATTACTGAATGTCGTAGGGGTGCGCGCTCGCAAGCGATGCAGTGCCGTCGATTTTACAGTTGCCTACAGCCCACCATCTACTCTGTACAAGCAGCGGCAAAAAGAAACCGTCTGCTGCCGGATCAATGCCCCGACATATAAGGAAAGTAGCGCAGTTTCTGAAATGGTTTAAACTAGCGGCGAGTACACTGATGTTTCTTCGTCGTAAGTGACGTTGCACAACTGGGGTAACTTCACACATGAAGCAGCGGAGACGAATCGATGTTGTCTAAGTCATTGCCGGTGTCCTATGTTCGGAGGAGCTGCGCGCGCGTCTAAGTAAACTAAGGACGCCTGGAACTCTCGCAGCGGTTTAAACAATGCAATAAATTACCTTTAAGATCGCGTTGTGTGAGCTCATTCGGTGAGCACAAACAACGTTTTTTACACTCATGCCGCTGGTCATAGAGTTAATACTACTGACTGCCGCTGGTGCCTGCGAAGCACCTTGCTTCAGGCAGTCGTTGGTCAAGCCACTTGAAGCCTAGGACACTGCGAAACTTAGTTAGTAGTTCTGCCACCAGATGTCCTTTCAATCAAAGGTCCACGCGCGGCGCCACCGCGCCACCAACTCCACTTGACAGATTTTTGGGCTGCTGTGTCCTCGCCTAAAGGTGTATCTTACACCGTGGCCCAAACTAGCTTGAACGATGCGAGGTCGTGTACCCGCCGCGGTGGCTCAGTGGCTATGGCGTTGCGCACAAGGTCGCGGGTTCGATTCCCGGCCGCGGCGGCCGCTTTTCTGATGGAGGCGAAGAGCAAAAACGCCCGTGTGTACGAGATTTCGGCGCACGTTAAAGATCCCCAGGTGGTCGAAATTATTCCGGAGCCCTCCACTACGGCGCGCCTCATCTCCTGAGCTACGTCGGCGCGTTAAACCCTACAATCAATCAATCAATGCGAGGTCGTGTACTATCGCCGCCTCTCGATGTGTGGTTACCGAGTTATCGTACGTGCCCTACTTATGAAAACAACCTCCATGAAGCTGGGACACGGGGGGAAGCCAGGTACTTGTGTGCCAACCGCCTGGGCGGCCCTACCTTTAGCGATCAGCGTAGGGTTCCCATGTCTCCTAAACCTGTATTACAGGCTATAGAATACTTGCCTGTCTCAGTGTAGTTTAATTCAAACTGGAGGCTAGTAACACGTTTAGCAGCAGAGCTGTTGAAGCTTTTAG
Source organism: Haemaphysalis longicornis (assembly GCA_013339765.2). NCBI lineage: Eukaryota > Metazoa > Arthropoda > Arachnida > Ixodida > Ixodidae > Haemaphysalis > Haemaphysalis longicornis. The sequence goes on along the minus strand of CM023450.1, from coordinate 98,229,641 downwards.
CTCCGCCGTGGACTGTTATCAGAAAGCTCAGCCCAGCCGAGCACCTAGCGTAGGCCAGCTCGACCTTCGAGAACACTCCGTCCAGCGTTCGTGGCGCTATCTTTCGGGTGCTGTTCTCCTCACCAGTTCACGTGCGTTCGTGCCTGAAGTGTGGAGCACAGACGCCGAGTTCGCGCTACAGACGCCGAGCTTGCAAAGCCGGTTGTCGCGGGTTGTAGTGCGTGCTAACGCCGTCCACTTTGGAAAAGATGTTAGAGGCTGCGGACGAAACGATCCGGGACTGCCAGCCTTGGGGAACTTTCAGCGGCAAGTTCGGAAATTCACGCGAGGTGCAATAGCGGGATCTCCCACGAAGGGAGAGGGGCCACCACTCTGTTGTTTCTCTAGCCCTGCACCCCTAGTGCAAGCAGAGTTGATTTTTTTAAAGCTTATCTTTCGTTTCACTGCAGACGGCCTTCACTGTCCAGCTACGTGGGATGGCTGGACGTGCTTCAAGGACACGCCAGCCGGGACCACAGTGCAGAAGCCGTGCCCCGCGTACGCCTACTTCATCACCGAGAAGCCGCAGTGCATCAGTAAGTCGTGTTCGGTCTCAAGACAGCTTTGTACGACTCAGGCTGTGGGTTGCAATTTCAGTAGAAAAGATTACATTTTTCTTGTAGTTCTCCCAATCGTAGATTTTTTGAAAATCGTGTAACCTTGATGTCTTCGTGCAGATCATTGTGGTTTAGTGGTAGAAACAGCCGTGATGAAACTTTTTTTATGAACGGTTATTGTGTTTGTCCGGTTGCAGTCTTAATGCGCCTCGGTCGTGGGGTGCTAACATATCATCCGGAAGTGAATCATATTCTTGCTGGCTTAATGCATAACTTCACAGCCAGCAATATATTTGGTCCTGCCGTGAAGAGTTCCAGCTGTTTTTGTGAATCGTAATTACGTCCACGATGCTTCTTTCGACAGCTTATTCTTTTTTTGTTGCTGGCCCCACAACAGGCACGCATGAGCAACGCCGATTTCAACTTTTCACGCTATCCAGCTATAATGACACTGTACAGCGGGATTAGAGGAAATACGAACAACGTAGCACACAGCCTCCGACGCACCGTCTGGCTGCACTGTCGGTAAACTGCGCTCGTGCGTAGTTCTTTCAGAGCGTTTGAGAGTGTGGCTTACTGTTAGGGGAAATGCTCGATAAAGAAGCAACTTCGGGCATTTTTTCAGGCGTCTTTTTCTGCTCTGTCGCCACTGAGAATCCTGCTATCTACTCAATTCGGGAGCCAAGCACACAGCAGGTTGATTGCAGCTAGCATGATGCCCCTCAACGATCATCCTGCTCAGTGGAGACGCAGCGTGGAAAGGCGCCTCAAAATAAAGGACTGGCGTCGCCTGTTGGTCAAGCCTTTCCCATAAATGTAGGCCACAGTCTCAAACGCTCTCGAAGAAGTTCGCATGACTGCAGTTAACTGACTGCAGCCAGATGGCGCAGCATGATTCGGAGGCTGTGTGCTCCGTTGTTCGCATTTCTTTTAATCCCCCCTGTAGACATGAACATCTGAAGCTTCTAATTGTATAATGCTTTGTTTCCACCCGACGCCCCTTCATTTCGATGCCGACGGAAGCTGTGGCGTCTGATTCAGGCAAATTTCTTTTTTTATTGATAAGGCATGTATACTTGTACCGGCGCCTACGCGTCTTGTTTCTCAGGGGCCGGATTACTTCGGACATAACACGAACGGGAGAAGCCCGACATCCATGTTACTTTGGGCAATGTCGTTTCGTTCGTCGGCTAAACGGTCTGACACGGTTGCGAGGGTTAACATAGTCTTCCTTGTTATAAAAAGAAATTACACCATCTTCCCGTGGGGAACCATGAGGAGGATGCGAAGCATCATGGGGGTTCTGTGTAGGTTCCTTGTGTTGCCGCTATGTTGTTTCATTTATCGGAGCACGAATGGGAACGTAGTGTGAACCCCCATGTAGAGGCAGAGAAATGTAGAGACATGTAGACAGAAGAGACCGACACCCGCGTTACCTGATCTAAACACCTCCTGGTTCTCGTCTTTCTTTATTGCGTGCTCATGCTCCTAACCCCCGCTGCCCGCCCTCTTTCGTCCTCTTCTCTGGTTGAGCTTCAAGGCGCGTGGCACTTCCCGCCACAGCTTTCCCACGGGAAATTCAACATCCTCCTCTAAAGTTTTCAGTTCGTCGTTTCCGTTGATGTTCAGATTCGCGTGCCTTCGTTGTATCAGTAGCTTCTTGACGTAGTTTGAATGAGTCAAGGACATAAGGTGCGTTCGTAGCACTTGCTCCTGTCCGGATTTGTAGCGTGGTGGGAAGAGACACTGCGTACCTCCCGTTGCGTTCACAGAGAGTCGTGGGTTCGAAACCGGGCGCCGCCTAACAATTTCCTTAATTTATAGTGGACTGCGCTGACGTCAGGCCAAACCCTGACGGGGCTGAAGAGACGCGCATGCGCAGTAGAGTGCGGACCGAGCATGAGATGCCTCGCATCTAAAATATGGTGTATGCACTCAAGAAAAAAAAATAGTTCGCTCGGGCAAAGGTACGCCTTTGCAACTCACGAAATCACCTACTCTTATGTCGATATTTCTACTTGTATCATAACGGGCTATCGCGCTTGGGCGCCAATGGCGCATTCCACTTCTTTACCTGTCTCTTCCTCTCCCTCGCTACCCACGCGCAGCTAAATAAGCGATGTGAATAAAAGACCTGTCGCTCATTCCTCGCTCGGCTACTCGTCGCCTCGCTCTATAACTGCCACTTCGACGCATATTTAACCTTGTTGTTCCGGCCCGTCCACAACTCGTCCCGAAACAGTCCTGTTCCTACTCTTTCGACACAACTCTGCCACTATAACAACAGCAACACACGCTATTGCATTGGCCGTCCTGATAAGGCACCTCCCATGAAGGAGTAACGCTGATAATGGTTTATTGGTTGTGCGCGTGAAATGATTTGATCCAGTAGCAAAGGAGCAGTAGCGAACTCGCTGCACATCGCTAAAGAATATCGGACAAAATCACTAGATTTGTTCCCGGGGTAAAATGCCAGACTTGCCAAAAACGACACGTCCATAATCCGCCTTTCACTCCAGCGTCTAATCAGTTCCTCAAGACCACCGGCACTTTCTTTGAAGTTCGAGGACGTTGAATTTCTTACGTGAAAGCAAGCGCAGCTTTCAAGAACACCAACTAAACAGCAACGTAGCCTTTGTAATGAGTATCACACGTGGGCGATGAGAGTGGGCGCCGAGTTGAAGGATAAGAATTGCACTGACTTGTTGTTATTAAGACGGTCGCTGGCAGTTATACGGCCTTTTATTCGAGGGGGTGTTGCTTTGGGCAACAAAACGATTGTTGACGAGAAGCCCAACGCTTCCGGGAAACAGCTCGCGTCCCACTGAGCCCTCCAGTAGTTGGCTTCAGTACGTGATGGGACGAAGTGGCGACGAACGCGTTGAGGACCGCCTCGAAGAGCAGTTTTTGCTTTGTTTGCTTCGCCCAAAGTTTTCCGAGCCAGGACAAACGGAGTCATTTTTTTTAGTTACTCGCGACTCGCGAGAACTTACTGCCTGACGAAACGTAAGGTATTAGTATGTTATCCAATAAGTGCGTCCGGCACTGTACGTTTGTTCAAGTGGCCGTAGCGGGCACAAGACTCGAGTAGGCTGCATAACACTACAGGCGAGACTTTAGCATACGTTTTCAACACTGAAGACCACTATGTTGACAGTCCTCAAAGGGCTAAAGGAACAGGCTTTAAAGAAAGTGGCTTAATTGACAGTGGCCACCCAGTTTTGTTCCTACACAGTTACATGTACTGCACTCAGATTAACTTCTTTAATGAGATAATTCTTTGGCATGCTCAAACAAACGCGCCTGGGGGGGGGGGGGTCTGGCGTTTTTGTAGCGTAAGCTACACTGGCCGAGGTTGAGCAGTTTCGCGTGGACCTTGAAGGGCCGTGCTGCGCAAGCGCGAGGAGCATTAGATTGGATTGGATTGGATTAAACTGGATTGTATTGGATCGGAAATCCAATCCAATTGGAGTACCGGTGTGTAGAGAATTGGATCTGCACATTGTCCGGTCTGCACATTCCAGAGGAGTGACGTCATAGCCGCTGCAGACGCACTGGCGCCCAGAGTAACTCTGCTGGCGCCGGCGCGTGCCCAGCTGTGAGCCTCCGTTGCGCACTAGCCAAGTCTGACGCTGCGCCGGAGCCGCTTGATAGCCGTTTCGCGTGGCTCCTGGACAGCCGTGCAAGGCATGCGCGAAGAGCAGTGACTGGACTGGACTGGACTGGACTGGATTAGATTGGATTGTAAATCGTTTTAGCAGCAGTAAGCATGATAATCAGCTAATCCTAGACAACCAGGAAACTTAAGAATAACCAGCTGTACCTTAGCTCACGCTACGTATATCCCGGCATAGCGGAGCTAAGCCACTGCTAATTTTTTCTCGAGCGAGTCAAAAATAAAATTAATGTGAATTTGAACTTCGTTTTCATTCTCCTTCTTGTGGACCAATGCAACAATTATACGGGCAAGTTGAATGCCATTCGTCGGCTGCCCCTCTGTCCGTGAGATTCTTTTCAAGCTCCGCTTTCCCTGTTTGACTTGAGCGCCCGTCTACAGCTCCCTTGGGTAACTTAGCCCGTTATTCGATGTTAACAATCCAAACATTCATGATGACATACCTCCCGAAAAGCAGAATTACAAGTATTCGACAGAGGTCTAATACGCATCGGGGTATGAATAATTCTGACACCTCTCTAATACCAATTTTTAACAAGGCTTTAGCTCCTGAATTAATGAAACCTCATGAAATCATTCCCGCGGTTAGGAGTCAAGCACTATACGAGAGCAAATTTTGTATGCAAAAACGGAAAGATACAGGAACCTATTTGGGACGTATTCGGTGGCAGGATCAGTATTGAAACCGAAATTAAACATGTACCGACGCTTTCGCAAGAACGACGAACCTTTATTTTCAGTGAAACTAAAGTAGGCGCTTGTACAAGATACTTTAAAGATCTTGTAGACAGGGAAGCATACCGGCAGGTGATCAAGTTCTTTGAAGAACTGACAAAATCTGCAAGCATTCAGAGAATGGTCTACTAATGCGTAGCATTTTTATGCCGCTTGTCGAGGGTGTGAGTTCTTTACAGCCTAATTTTTTTTTTGCTTTTCAAAATTATGCCTGACCAAATATCTCCATTTACGCTATTATAACGATTACAGGTGTTACTTCCGCCAAGGCTGCATTTTTGTGGAAACTCAGGGCGTTACAGCGGTCCTGGCTCGAGGGGAGGGGGGAGAGGAACGGGGAGGGGTGGGGTACTCGGCCAAAGAATGATACGCATTAAAAAAGCAAGAAAGACAAACACGGTGTCCGATTTTCGAGGGGCTCTATTTTCATTCTAGAGCAACATTCTGTCACGGATCCCCGAGTGGTAAGTAGCTACGCATTTTGCACCCTTTAGAGCTGCATAGCTCCAACTTACAAACCTGATTTCTAAGTTGTAAGAATAGATCTATCTTAGTCTCTGAGAAGGAACTCGTTCATCTTTCGTCGTACGTCATCATCAGAACACGCTCTCACTCACGCACCTTCCCGTTGTTTTCACGTCCAACACTGAAACTTCCCTGGCTTAACACGCGATCCTTTGAGCAGCGGAAATGACAGCGTTCGCACAAAACACCTCGTTCCGCGGAAGCTTCGTCCTTGCGGGATAAAATTTAGTGGCTTTAAATTACGTACGACACCATCATACGCTGGCAGCTGCACACGACGATGAAAACTAAACTATACCACGCTGAACCAGAGAACCCGTAAAGTGCGGCTCCCGCTCACTTGTTTTGAGGGTTATTGCGACGGAGACGGGGCAGGCGCGCAATTAAAAGCGCGTCTGAGCGAGCCTGGTTAAATTTATCACGCCAAGTAAAGTATGGGATAATAGGCTCAAAAAGGGGACAGCAACGTGTGCAGACGCCCCAAAATGCAGAGAAAATTGAAGAAGAGGGGCTCTGCGCTTAACGTTCTCGGAAACTCTCCTATTACATCGGGCCGTCGTGGTTTGCCGACGGACTTCTTTCTTTCTTTTTTTCCCCCGCCTATTCCAAGTGGCCTTCAAGATTTGCCTAATTAGACGGATTATGCTAAAAAGGAACTTCAAGAACTATTATTAGCAAACCCCTTTTTTAGTTCTTTCATCTCTCTCGAAACAAATGACGTGAACCATGCACGTAAAAACAAGAAAAGTCGACGAAATTACGCCACGTTTACCTTGCTCTGCTTTCAAGGTCACTTTCTTGTTAACGAGATTTTACAGTGCCGGTTTGAAATTTTTTTGATTAACGTCAGCCCGGATCATTAATAAAACGATCCGCTGCAGTAGGCCACGTTTTCAGTTTTGCCGATCAATTTACACACATCTTTAAACGGGGAAGCCGCGTTCGCAGGTTTCGTTGACCGCCCACATGCAGAGAGAGAGAGAGAGAGAGAGAGAGAGAGAGCTTTATTCATGTAGGGCCATGTTAGGTCGTGGTGGGTGGCCAGCAGCTCAACCTGCTCAGCGACCTCGGCTGTCATAGGGCTTTTTGTGTCGTCAGGTCAGAGACGCCCATCGCCCACTCCCATAGCTCTGGGGTGGCGACTAGGGGCACGGGGTCGTCGGAACAGGCCCACATGTGGTTTTGTACTGTGGCCTTGTCGCGGCATGATGTGCAAGTAGGAGATGAGAATGGGAAGGGGTGAATGCGATGCTTTTTTAGGTTTATCGTTTGTACGAGTCGCCAGAGCCATTCTTCCGTACAGGTGAGAAAAGGGTGGGCTGTGGCTGCAGCAGATGATAGAGGCGCAATACGGGGTTTTCACGAGGTAGCCCAAGGGACTGCTACTAGCTAGCCTGACTCTGTGTGAGGAAATGGGATTGGGGTATTCAAGGAGGTTGGTGCTCCAGCTGTGGCGTGAGCCGCCTTATTGCCTCCAAGCCTGGAGTGGGCGGGGGTCCATATCATTTCCTTTGGGTAGCGGGGAAATTTTGCATAGGGAGTTTTAGAGACTGGGGTGAGGTGGCACCCGCAGTAAAATTTCACATGACTGTGTTCGAGGGGAATAATATGTACACTGTCGTTGGCTGTGTGCGGCAGCGCTAGTGCGATGCCACCGCTTTCGCTGCGGCAGGTTCCGTAGTGCGGAGCGTCAGAGAGGTGACTGGCGGAGTGTTGGGGGCATTGCTGATCTCCAATGCGAAGGTGTCCTGGTGACGGTAATTGTAAACATCTCCAAGTTTATCCAATCAATCAATCAATCATCATCATGATTCAGCATATCACAATCATCGAATCAATCAATTTCTATCATCAATCAATCAATCAATCAATCAATCAATCAGTCGTATACCGTGTCAGGCCGTATGGTGTGACTTTCGGCGAGGGCTTTGGCACACTGCTCTCTGTTTTCCTGGTGGATATGCGGGTGCATAATGGGGGTGTTTGGGCGTACCTTGAGGCGGGAGTGGATTTAATTAGGTATGGATAATCAAGGTTAGCGGTGATAGGTGAATTGAGCTCGAAGCGTTGGAGGAGCATTTACCGGATGTAGTTTTGGCTGAGACGGCATAGCTGTCTAATTGGGTGTGACGGCATAGCTGTCTAATCTGCTCTTGGGCTGTTTGTACACCCCAAGTACCAAGGCCTCTACCATGTTCCTTAAAGCCGTTCATGTCTTGGGACGCTCTAGTCCATTCTTTGCCTCAGAGTGTGCTTACGTCATCCCTCCGTCCGGTTAATGGGGTTGGTGTTCTTGCGCTTATAAGCGTAAGAACACCAACACTTTTTTAAACACTCAGTAACTCTTTTGTTACCCTGACGGCCGACCGGTTGTCAGTTTCCTCATTACTTCCGTTACCAGCCCAAATGCACTCATTTCTCCCAATCTGAACTATGACGCCTCCCACTTGCGTTTGTTCTCTGATACGGGATTCTCGTTTCGTATCCCTACGCGTTGCTCCTACCATCCTTGTTTCCATTGCTCGAGGGCTGATCTAAGTTTCTACATCCCTAGTCTCTGCCCTATAAGTCTCTGCCGCTTAGCCACCACGGGCAGTAAGGATTGGTGGGGCGTACCTTTCTTTTAAATTTCCAGTTACGACGAAAGCCTAGTGTCCATTATTTGAGCGCGCTTGCATCAGAATGCACAGAGCACATATTAATTCTATGCCAGATTTTTTTTTTCCGAGGTTGGGACGGGTGTATTTATAGGTGTATTCATCCACCTTTTCATCTATTTCGTTACACATTACTTTTGGCTTCTTCATATTTATGTGTAATACTGTATTATTCCTCCCTTAGTGTGTAAAAGGGTTTATAGTGGGCTGACCTCCCCTGAGAAAATAATGTGGTGTGGTTTAGTTTAGTTTCATCCTCACCCTGCCAAACAAGGCTGTACGCTTATTTGGATCTAAAGCACATATAATAGATTTGTACTGGCAGAAACTCCCAAAAAATATTTCACCTCCTCCCCTTTATTATTACCATCATCTTTAACCTATTATTTCTATTTTAGTACAATCTACTGAACAATAGAGTTCGCCGAAACTAGCCATTTCTCAAAAAGTGATTTTTTTTTTACTTTTTGTATTGTACTTTATAACAGACGGCTCGTTTACTTCCACCCGAGCTCCTCCTTTGAAAATCGCTTACGCGCGTCGCACATTCATACTGTTAAACTAGAAAGTATTTAGGTTAAACAGCCATCTTAACGGTCCGTAGCCTCGCTGTCAATGAAATCTGTTTTTAACGAGAATACGTCACCATCGAGGTGGACAACTCTTCAAGAGTCAGGCATTTATAACCTCTTCCGCCGCTTCAAGGATGTAATTCCATCGTTGCCCTGTCTTCTCTGGGCGTGAAAGCGGCCCTTACACATCATTTTTCTCCTAGGTTAGGAGACTTCGGCAAGCACATACGTTTGTTGAATGTGCGCTGCTGTGTCATTTTTTTCTTCTTTTAGGTGAAGTGCATGCATTCCCGAACTATTATTGGCTCTACGTTGAAGCGATATTTCTTTATGACTAAAGGGCTTGTTTTGTCTTGTTTTTTTTTTATTCGACTACCTCTTCCTATATAATTTACGAGCGGGAAAGTGCATTTTGGCTACACTTTGTCAACGCGACTCGCTGCGGCTGGTCTTGCTTGTCCTATAGTCTAGGTTTTCAGCGTGCCAGCCCAATAGAAGGAGCGGTTACGCGTACTTTATCACCGTTAGTGACGGACCATTCATATGGCCCATACCCTTACATGAATTCGATTAACATGGAAAACTTGGCCTGTTGGTACATGACCCGAGAAAACGGCGCAAAAATAAAAGACAAGGGCAGAGAGAGGACGACGAGGAATGCGCTGAACTTCCAACTGGTTTTATTGCGAATGAAACACGATGGAACAAGAATGAAACACAAGTATTTTTTGCGCTGTTTTCTCGGATTTTTGCATGAAATCGGCCAGGAAGGTAAATCTGGTCTTCTAATGCCCACCTATTGGCAGTAGATACTTGGAAATAAACTATAATGCGCTAGTTACGGGTACAAAAATATTAAACACTCCTCATATTACTACCTTAGGGAGCTGAAATGGCGAAACTGGTTTACACCCCCCCCCCCCTCTCACCATACAAAACTTCTAGTCTGAGCATGGTAGGCAGCTTCCAGTTGCGAATCCCAGAGTTGTTGCGTGGTGCCACGTTTATTTTTTGATTGTATACGGTTTAACGCGCCGACGCAACGCAGGCGATGAGGCGCGCAGTAGTAAAGGGCTACGGATTAATTTTCACCACCTGGGGATCTTTAACGTGCACAGAAAATCTCGTACACACGGGCTTTTTAGGGGCGAAGAGCCTAAAGGCCGAGGCTTGTCCGGCGTCCGGCGTCGGTGCTCACGGCTCAGCACCGTGTAAATCGAAACATGTGTGGACGAAAGGTTCACAAAAGGTTAACAAGAACAAAATAAAAGGTTCACAAAAGATTAGAGAGGGAAAGAGAGAGAGAGAGCTCTCCTGGAGAGCCGTGCTGCGCATGCGCGTGGAGCATTGGATTGGATTGGGTTGGATTGAATTGGATTGAATTGGAAATCGCTTTAGCAGCAGTAAGCAGTCTCACCGCTGATTTACGGTAAAAACGATCCCCAGTGCTTCGCCCACTGATTCACTTCGTGGAGACGCGTGAATTTTTTGTTTTTCCCCTCCATCAGAAAAGTGGCCGCCGCGGCCGGTAATCGAACCCACGTCCTCGTGCTCAGGGTGCCACGTTGAGGCGAATCAAAAACAGCATCCGCGTTGGAACTGAGGAAAGCCTCGCGGTATTCTACGCTGTTTTGCGAACGACGACGATTCTCCAGACAAACACTTCTCAAGCGAGAGGTGCATTGGGCGGTGTTTTGACAGCACGGAGCTTCCGCATTGCTTCTGCCTGACAATGCCCTCTGCCCATTGGTGTCTTGGTAGCCTTTTTAGAGTACCCCTTGCAAGCAAGCCGAGCGTTCACCGGATGTCTTGCTTCGAAACCCCTCGAAGGGGTTTGAGCCGGCGACTACGCCGTCTCCAGTGTTGCACTGCCGCTCAGACTACCAACACGTGAGGAACAGATGCGTGTAGCGACAAGTCACGATTTGAGCTTTCCTACGCTCCCCAATTCGCCGGCTCCTTAGCTGGCGAACAGACGTAAAGTTACTGTCTCGCGACAAACTTAGAAATAACAGCCTCGAGAGCCGTGTTTGGATCCATGGTTCGCACCAACGAAAGAAACCAAAGGATGCAACAAGGCTATAAAGCAGGAAAACGCACAAACTGCAGACTTTTGTTGCCAGTTGCGCTCAAAAAAGTCGTATCATCATATATGACGGTCCTCACTCCGCTTTTGCTCGTTCCTATGTGTTAACGTGTATCTTGCGGTATGGAATACAAACTTCGCCTTTGTTTTTGTTGACAAGAGGTAGTAACACGCAGATGCCTCTCTCTCACCTCGTCTTTTACGGCGCACAAATAAACATATATCAAACAGCAGCGGCGATTACAGCAGCCTGTGGCTACGCAGAAATGAAAACTGGTGGCTGGTAATGAAGATTCACTGGGCAAACTTTTCTATGCGCAAAACAGTCGTTACTGAATTGATTGATTGATTGATTGTAGGGTTTAACGCGCCGACGCAACGCAGGCGATGAGGCGCGCCATAGTGGAGGGCTCCGGATTAATTTTGACCACCTGGGGATCTTTAACGTGCGCCGAAATCTCGAACACACGGGCGTTTTTGCTTTTCGCCTCCACCAGAAAAGCGGCCGCCGTGGCGGCTTATCGAACCCGCGACCTTGTGCTCAGCAGCGCAACGCCTTAGCCACTGAGCCACAGCGGCGGGACCGTCGTCACTGAACTTCTGCATGAATTTCTGTGTCCTGCACTTTTTTTCTGGTAGTTAATAAATGGAAGAATATTCAGTTGATTGATTGATTGATTGATTGATTGATTGATTGATTGATTGATTGATTGATTGATTGATTGATTGATTGATTGATTGATTGATTGATTGATTGATTGATTGATTGATTGATTGTGATGCTTAACGCGCCGACGACGGAAGAATATTCGGAGCAACGCGATAATCACACACGTGAGTTCTCTGCAGCGCAACGCATTGGCCACTAAGGCAAAATGGGTGAGATGACCTTTCCAGAGTTAAACAGCGCCCTTCCATGCTGCAGCGGTGCTGTCCTTAGACTCATCTTCCTGACAATTGTTTCGCTGCTTTTTTTTTCTATTCTGTCACGCAGAGATGTCAAAGAAGACCTGCTGGGAGAACGGCACCTGGTTCTACAGCCAGGAATATGACAAGGAATACACAATCTACGACTGCGGCTCTCTCGAGGTTTGTGCCTATCTTTGATGCGCCTTACATGCTCCCTCGGCTTCCGGGGACGTTAGCGATAATGTGCTGGACAAGAGGGGCATATCAGGTCAAAGAACATAGCTGGAAACTCTGACAACACTTATTCTAACGGAAGTCCAGACATTTGCTATATTCGTGCTAGGGCGAAGACTACGCATGAGGCGACAGCATGTAACCAGTTAATTTCGGGATCCGCGGAATACATGAATATCTATAAATGACCTCAACGCGAAAAGTTGGGTATATGTAGCGAAATGGGTTCCCGCAGTTTTGCTTTGTGCGAGCGTTTCTCTCGGCCCTATACACTTCAATAGTCCTTCATTGAATCAGAAACGTTGGAATTCTGCCTGCGAGGGAGCGACTGCTTAACACACGGAGAAAGAAGTATTTGAGTAGGGTAATCCGCTTGGCTGCAGGGAGAGCGCGGGCGCGCGGCGCGTTATTAATGTCACTCTCTAGCGGGGAGGAAATCAGCTTGCGGAGCAGCACAACAGATGACGCGTCAAGCGCGTTGCCATAGTTTACATGTTCTTCTACAGACGAGAGGCACAAAAATCGTAATATCATCTCGAATATATTGTGAAAATGGCCAGATTTCTCTCTCGAAAATAAATAAATAGAAGCGCTGGACATTTAGCAGCAGTTATTAATAAATACTGCCATAGCTACAAGCCGTACCGCGCTTAAAACGAGTGGTTTACTCTCGCCGCTCTCACGCCTTCGCGGGGCTTCTCAGATTTGCACGCGCTTTTCATGTTGCACATGCAGGGCTGCGAAGTTAGGACAGTCTAAATATAAACTATGACATACAGGATATGAACCATCATTCTCTGGAGCTAATCATACCTAGATTCTTAACTACAAGTTTTTTTATTGCAGGTTTTGTGTTCTACAACAATCAAAGCCCCTTCATCTTACGACAACGATATTTGAAACGGAAGATTTTTTTCCGCCGCAAACTACCTCAATGAAAGTCCAGTCGCGCGAGGGATTCGTCGGCGTCGTCTGCCCACGACGGCAGCCGGCTATGCACTGACTGACCGTAAACCGTGGAGCCTTTTCCCTTTGGCGCCTCGCGACAGAGGGCGCGTCGGTGCCGTTCCCGGCACCGTGACTTTATCGCGCCGCCGGAGCAAGCCCCGTTGCGCTTCCTCAATATTTCTTGCTCCGTAGCTTAACATGACTTCTAGCAACGCATTGCGCTATGCAGTAATAGCAAAACCTCTCTTTATGAACTCTGTGGAAATAATCAGCCATATTTAAAGCGCTGCAATCTCAGTAAGAACTACCCAGTTGTCGCCTTTCTCCCTATCTTCGTGATTCCTTTCTAGAGGTGTTTCTTTTCAGCGGCGGAATCTATCGCAGGATGCACCCCTAATGCAAGGTGAACGGTACATAAAATACGATGTTACTGTAACCGAAAAAATGTTGCAGCGAGAAATGTCGCCTAAGAGCGAGCTTGGCTTGCTTCTCCATTAGGCATGTTAAAGAGGGTAAAACACGCGAACACACAAAACCCGGCGCAAGCAATAACAGTCGCAGGAACACATACAGTACATAGTCAGGGGAGTATGAGCGCTCGCAACGTTCACACATATTGGTCCAAACCGCAGTTATGGTCAAAAGATACGAAGGCCCGGGGCCGCGGGCCACTTTGCTCGTGTCGCGGCCAGACGGAAAAGGGCTATCATCTTCAAAGTAAGGATCAAATTTTCAAAGCAACCCGATGCAGTAGCGTCGCAAGGAACAACAAACAAAACCACCTAGCAAAAATGAATTTGCACACGGGATCGCCGAGCATGGGTCTTTAGAGATGGTTACCTATAAAGTCGGCCGTGGTCGCGGCTGCCACCGAGTCCCATGGCCGGATGACATAGTTTCGCGAGTGTGTCAGCAGGCATGCGCAGTGTCAGCTTCATGGAGAGCGTCGGTGTGGCGAAGCGGGGGAAACACACAGCGTGAGCACAGCGCACGAGGGAACAAATTTTAACTGAGTGCATAAGGTAATGGGACCGAAATGAATTACTGCGGTCTCCGTAACGCGGCCGTATACGGCTTGCTTTTGGGCGCCTGTATTTTCGCTAACGCACTTGTTCGCTGGCAGTAGGAAAGCTGGCATTGCTTATAATGTGGTCCCTTTATTAGCGCAGAAAGTTCGGCAAGTTGTTACTGGGATAATTGAGGCATGTTTTCTAGCCTAAAAAAGACGGGAACGCAGAGAAGAATACGGACGATAAAAACGCGAGACACCTTCTGAAAGTACGAAGCATTAAACCATGAAAACGCCGCGCCCCCCCAAAAACACGCTTCTGCGCAGATTACATCACTATGCCCACTTGTTGAGATAACTCAGTTCCTTCTTTGATAATGCCAGTGACGGGGTGCTTATACATCTCTTCGCCTCGTTGTCGATTTTGTATACCTCGAATTTACTTCTCTGTCAATTTGTGCGCAAAGCTCCGCAGGACTATTGTGTTATCAAACTTAGGAACACATTTGCACTGGCGGCAATGATCCGCCCTTTGTCCAGCTGCCGCAACTGATTGCGCTGCAGCTCGGTGCTCACGCATTCGGTCATTTACGCACCACCCTGTGTGGCCGATGTAGCATTTGCCACGGGACAATGTGGGAAATGCTACATCGGTCACACAGTCCCAGGCGCAACTTGTCGGGCCCCAAGGAAAACCATTTCGGGGTGCGTTGGTCAGCGCAATGCTTTTAATGCTTTAGGCTAAATTTATATTTTCTTGACTGACGCAATACGCCTTTAATTAAGCAGTGCGTGCTTAGCTGTATGAATTTCGCCTTGAGCACGGAGTAATGCCAGGGTTGCATTGCGGCGAAGCCTACTTTGCGACAAAACCCAACTTCAAAGCAAAGCCAGCAGTGACAGTTGGCGCAACTTATAACGTGCCCTCCACGTCCCCATACGCGCCTCCGTAACCAACATGTACAGTCACGTTATGCGCGAGGAGATATCACATCAAAGAACCCGCAAGTACGCTGCAAAGTCACTGGTTTGAAAAGTACGAGTTACGAGTAAAGAGTGCTGATCTAAATATTTTGATGCAAAACACAGGCTTTATAAAAAAGAGTGCGCATATCATTATTCACAGCAAAGGGCGCATTTGAAATTACCCGCCTACTGCACAGAAATGTGTCAGGGTGAGAACTGCGGCGTGGCGGGGGGAGGGGGAGGGCAGCGAGTCAGTTCCCTGAAACCTGAACCTAAGTATAATTGCTGATCAAACTATACTAAAACCAAATATGGCGTTCGTTTCACGGTGTTGTAACTCCATGTCGGGAAAAGGTGTTTCCACGGCCTCTTTCTGGCTTCGGGCGGTGGAACGCGCTGGAATTGGACAACCTGAGCTCGCCTGTATCCACAGTTCCCTCCAGGCAGAAACCACGAGCGCAGTTTGTTCGTAAGAAATCAATTTCAAGAGCTGCGGTGCTTTTGCAAGAGGCTCTTGTGACGTTCGCCTCCGACACGTGTTGGTTTCCGCTGGCTACGTTTCTTCCCTCTGCAGGCCTTTATCGCCGCGAGCAAAGACGTTGTGAATTTAAAGCGTCGTGTGTTTCGGAGACAAGCCCACAAAACTATTCTAGTTTACACCTGTTTTGTCGGCACCAGCCAGGTGCGCAAATTTAACTTGCTGGGTCAGCCGATTGCGGAAGTCAGTGAGCCGCGGCGTCAGTCGAAAGTGGGAAGCCAGCTTTTGAGTTCGTATGAGTGCATTTTGTTGCTTAGTAGCCTATTACAGACGATAATCTTTCTCTGTCTACCTGAACACGCAAATCTGGTCTGTATATCTGCCTCTGCCACTCTAATCAACTAAAATGTTACTGCTCAGCATGCTTACAGTGGGGTACGTAGTTGGTGAGGCTGGTGTGACTAAAGACATTCAGGATGACATTCTGGTCAAATAAATAAATTACGGTGATGATGACGCCGAGTATTCGCGAGAAGAGAGGTGTAGCGAATTGGGAGGAGAAAAAGTGGGATAGAGCGAGGAGGTCAATAGAGAAGAGAGAGAGGAAGAGAGAGGAGGATTAGAAGTGCATAACAGGACAGAGACAGGGAAGGCTAAGATCAGCAGAAAATGGTGAAGTATTGGCGAAGGAGGGATGGTTGAGTGGAAGAACATGATGGATGTGGAAGGGAGGGTATGGAAAGAAGAGAGTATGGGGCGATAGGGTGGGCATGGAGCAGGAAAAGGGAGAAAGAAGTGTGCGGCGGAAGGAAGGAGATAGGGAGAGTGGGATGCAGAGAGATGTGAACCGAGGCTGGAGAGAGGGCGCAAAAGCTCAGCGGATGGGAATCGATGGCGTTGGGAGGAAAGAAGTTGTATGGGAATGGGGATGAGGGGGGAGGGATGAAGAGAAGGAATGGAGGGGATGGATGGAGAACATGAGAGAAAATAGTAGGGGTAGGGAGGATATGAGCGAAGGAAAGAGGAAAGAAAGAGGAGATCGGATGGGAGGAAAGTCTAGGGGATGGGGAGCAGTTAGCGACAGTTGGGGAAAGGGAAGAGAACAGGGAGTAGGATAACTATACCATGAGGGACCTGAGCTAAGCATATGATGTAGGCTCAGGTGACACAACCGCAGGTTGACACAGGTTCTTTCTGTACAACTAAACCGCAGTTTCGTGTTGTTTTTGTTCACTCGAATGTGCCTCTCTCTGCTGTTTTATGTGCAGTACCACCGCTCCATGACCATCTTCTCCATCGTGCTTCATTCGCTCTCCGTCGTCGTGCTCGTGCCCGCCATAGTCATCTTCTCCGTCTACAAGTGGGTAGCCTTTTCCTCTCATACCCGCTTAAAAAACAACGCAAGAATTGCAAATTATAAAAAATAAAAGCATAAGCGAGTTGTTTGACAATGAGGGATTAGTCCACAGAAACAATTCGACCTCGTGTGATTTTCTCTGAGTGTTTACATTACCTTATCATTAAAAATTGCTGAAATCTCATTGGGTTTGTTTGGTGTTGATGTTCTTGGAATTCAAAAAAAGTAGCCGGGTCGTTTTCAGCCCCCTTATAGCCGCTCACGTAGTAAGTGACGTGCACCCGGAGTTCAATTTTAGCTTTCAGACGGCACTTAAAATTTCCTTTCGCCGTTCTTTTCGTGCAGGCAACTGCAGGTCCACCGCATCTCCCTCCACAAGAACTTCTGCGTGGCCATGGTGCTGTACGACATCAGCGTCATCCTGGTCGACTCTGTGTTCATCCTCGACCACGTGAACGAGGAGAAGAACATACGCGTCAACCAGAACCCGGTATTTATGGCGCCGCTTCCTGCTTCCACCCTTTGTATCTTCGCCATAATGATGGAAGCGTACTTACACGACGTTTGTTCAAGCCGTTCTCTATGCGAGAACTACAAGATAAACTACCTTGGGCTAGCGAATATTTGGAGCACCACGTGAGGATGGGATCATTTTTAACCCCATTGCAAGGAGTACAGGGAATTTGGCGAGTTGGTACTGATTCATAATATAACTGCGCGGTAATAACGTGCACGAGGACACAGAAATAGGCACAAGTAATACAAGGACATGGCGCAGACTAACTGATTTTGATTCAGGGAACAAGTAATTTATAGGAGTAGCCTAATTTCTTTTTTTGTGGAACAACGTGTGACCGACTGTGCCTATGAAAAAGAAGAGGAACACAAGCGGGGACCAAATGATCACTGGGGACGTGCAAATACCAGAAGACCACAAAACCCTGCTGGAACGGGGGCCCACCGAAGGTACTAGAAAGACTGGCGATGTCGACGACTATCACACGACAGGCGCAATATGAGCGCAGGGCAAGGTGCGCTGGGAAGTGCGTTAGTGCGGTTGCTCGGTCTATGACTGCACCAAGAAGAGGAAGAAACCTGCGTAAGAGGGAAAAAACCAATCAAAACATCTTGCCAACGAGGAGCTGCGCCTGTTGGTATCGGAGAAGGGCCCTTTGTCGTTCTACGGGAAAGAAAGTTCCAGGAGAATGGAGAAACCGCGATACATAACAACTTAATGGAAATTCTCGACAAAGCCACAAGACTCAAATCCCCAGCTGTGCAATTACTAAAGCAGTATAACCGAACAAGATTTCCGTCGGACGTTAAAAAGGCACCTGGCCATTCGTTGGAAGCATTTCTTCCGGCAAAGACGCACAAGCCAGAGATACCATTCAGAACCATTGTATCTGAACACAGCACGTGGCAGCACGCGGTGTCTGGCTACCTGCAGAAGCACTTAGAGTCATTGACAGTCATCGACCCGTTCATGGTTTCGAACTCTACGGAACTTGTTCGGCGGCTAAAGGAATGTATAACCTCAAAAAAGCATACTTAGGGGGGGGGGGGGGTTTACGACGGGAAAAGGAAAGGAAATTCCCTGGGGATATTTTGAGCTCGGCAGGGAACTCACCTGCATACAACCCAGTGCAGGGGAAGGGAAGTAGAGGGGGAGTGATAGGATAAAGTAGAAAGAGAAAGAGAGAGAGAGAGAGAAAGGTATAAAGAGAGCTGTCACACGAACCTCAAAATAGGCACTTACAGGCACAATAAAGTATTGCTTAAAGTGTTTTATTTCCCTTACTTCATGGTTATATGTCAAATAGGTTTGATGCGGACTCAAGCAAAAAAATAGTCATTTTGCCTAAAGTTTCGGTCTCTAGTTAAGCCTCTGTTTGGGTCCGTTACGTCTCTACGCCGCCTGATTGCGGCGGTGTCTAGAAAGCGTGACAGCGAACGAGCTAAGACGACAAGGCGAAACCCTATTGAACGTAAAAAAACTGAAGGAACATAAAGTCTCGCGGCTTCTACCAACAACGACGGAACGAAAAAAGAGGAACGACGGCTTCCTAATGCAGCCAGACAGATGCGGCACGGTTAAAGCCGCAATGCAGAACAGACGCGGCAAATGCACGCGCATGGTCGTGACCAAATACAACGCCGTCGTGACCAAAGAGCTCGCATGGATGAGGACGAAGCACGAGTCGCACAATCGCAAAATACCGACCGTCACACGGAACGAAGAGCTCAGTTAGGCCTCATTCACACAGCCGTCACCTTCTCCGTCACGGCACCGTCACGTCAAAAACCGCGACGGAGGCGTAAACGGAGCAGCGTTCGTACTGGAGCTCTCCGCCAGAGTACAGGGTCGTCTGCCTAGTGATCAGTTTAGCCTAGAATCGAGCGTGCTTAATCTGAAAAGTGAAGAAAATGGCTTAGATTTTTACGTGTGCTCACTTTTCGCTAAACTTAGCCGTGAAAATTTGTTTTCTGGTTGGCTGGTTTACCGCGGGGCGTGGTCCCGTCACGTTGACGGAACGGAAACGTAGAACTCGTCCTCCTGTCGCCATCGCAGCGAGGCGAGAAATCGCCCGAGAAACCGTCGCCCACGACGGAAGATGGTGACGTGACGGTGACGTGACGGGGTGAAAAACAGATGTGTGAACGATGGCTTAGGTGACGAACAACTTGAGGCAGTACGCGCCCTTGACGAAGAATAACCCAACGTTTACAACTTTCACATGCCAGCCATCACAAACAGCAGCGAGAGCATCCTCGCGACTACTACTTCAGACAAGAGTTCCTCAAAGACGAATATGCAAGATCGTGTTAATCCGCGACATAGCGTACTTTCCTTCCAACGACACCAAAGCGCAGTCAAATCACTCCGACACGCTACGCGAAGCATTTCTTGACGATCCAAAATAAGACCCAAGAAACACAAGAACCGCAAAACAAAAGACACTGCATATAATATAACAGAATTAGCGAAGCTTTCACTAAGTTGCGCAACGGCTGACCACCAGCGAAACTGGTGGATTCTTTTTCAATTTAAGCACTGAAGGACACACCACCACGCATTGCATTAGGTTTGAAGTTTTTTATTTGCATGTTCCGTCGTCGCTTTTCACTGTGGTAGCCGTAGTCATCGCTCATCGCCATATGCATCTATATCGTCGTCTTCCTCATGCAGGACTAGCCTGCCCGGATCATTTTATCCGTAGGCTTTCACAATTCTCCCAAAGTGGAACGCGTCAGCTCGCGCAAGAACCGGCGGCAACGGGCTTCGCGAAATGGGCGTCCATAGCGCGAGCTGTCTTGTGCTCCGCCTTGAGGCGCGGACGCAGGTGAACTGTTTTCTTGGTACTTTTTGCGAGCGCCACGTGCAAGCCTGGACGACGCCGGGCGCACGTTGTAAACGCGTGCTCACGCGCGCGGTACACGGCGGGAGTAACTATGAGCCGGGGTTTTCTTATGGCACCGCCCACATTACGGCTAGCAACAACAGTACCGCGGTTAATAAAATGACGCATTTGGCTAATTTACACAAGTTTCTGCCCATTTAAATCCTGTCCTAGTTTTTCTTGAAGTTTCGACGACGCGTTAACATTGCTACCATCACTCGCGATTTCTTCGTTCCCTCGTGTTTGCAAAATTAACGTTTAGGCGTTATAACCACGTTTCTCTGTTCTGACGATTCTTCGGCGGTGTTTCTCGCCATTTCATTAAACGCCGCAACATATGACGACACACGCTAGGCGATTACTCGAAAATGCTACGCACCGTTAGATAACTCCTAAAGGAGTTCCTGCAGGATGTTTTTGATCATCTAGAATGCCAGGCCTCATTATTCACCGAATTTGCACTCTTGGCCGCATTTACTGGTCGCTATAGAGTGCTGTTGCGAGGCCAACCTACCGGGAGTGTTGCTACTCCAGGACATACCAGAAAAACCTGTACGCCACATTTCTTATATTTTGGATACGCGAACCATTTTTTCTTCTCAGAGGGGGGGGGGGGGGGGGGGTAATGGTTGTCGGCAAGGAGTTGTGCGCGTACTATTGGCCAAAGAAGTAAACAGACCACGGCGCAGGCAGCCGGATCGGCAGCAGGACAGCACCATGGCGCTGCTAACGCGCTCCGCGCACTCACGCCGAGAGTGCTCCGAGTGGCGCCACAGTCGAACCAGAAACAATTAGGCACATTCCTGAAAATTTATTGACGGAAGTAGATAACAACGGCATTCAACGGCATAATAGGGCCATCAGTAAGATGAAAAGCGGCCGTCGACCTCCATAGATAGTTATATGTAGTCGCAACAGACGGGTATCCCACATGTACGACTTCACTGTGAACTAATTATGATAAGTAAAAAAAAACTCAGCGTAATTATACAGTCATCTTGATGGCTAATTGTCATGTAATTGCTTTCGGGATAGTTTTATGCAATCATAGTTTCTCCGTATACGATGGACATGCTCCACTGTGCAACACTCATATGCGGAGACCTTCTTACAAAAACCAAGCTTATATAAATGCCTTAAAGTCGGCTTCACCTCTAGACGGGTGTGCATTGGTGAGAAGACATTTTTAGTGATATACAGGGAACAGTCATGATCAAAATGTGGTCGCCCTAGGACGTCTTCTTAAAATTTGTATAAGGTAATGCTACGTTCGCGTGTGATTCTAGTCTACATCGCTCTGTATGTCGGAGAGAGTCGTGCTGTGACCCCAAGCCACAGACAGACTTTGCTGCTAAAACAGAACGTGTCTTCGATTCCTTTCACGCGCCGCTGTTTGAGCCCTGCGGCCGTCCGCACTGCGCGTACAGGACACGCCATGTGCTCGATTAACAACGATGAGCGATTCCCTTCGTCTGCGAACGTCAGCAGCTGACCGACTGAACGTGCACTATGAAAGTTATTCGAAAGTTACAAGCCGGACAGCACCCCCGTGGAGAAGCGATGGCAAAGTCGGCGTCACTCAGAGCACTCTCGTGCCCTCAGGACGCTCCGGAGCGAGAGCATGCACTGTGTACGTGCCCTGCTGCCGTCGGCTGCCTGCGCCGTCGTGTCGGTTTACGTTTTTGGCCGATAGATACTTTGAAGATGCGAACTCTTTGCGCACGATCCGATTGAAGATTCTCCGCGCAGAGCGAACGAACGCAGGAGAACGAACGTGCAGTGACAGCGCGAGCGCGCGATGGAATGATGAGAAAATACAGCCTGAAAGAAGTAGCACGCCTGGTAGCACGTGCCGCGCCCTGCGCAGTAGGCAGCACGGCGGAAGTCTGGAACGTAGCTCGATTGATTGATTGATTGATGTGATTGATTGATTGATGATTGATTGATTGATTGATGATTGATTGATTGATTGATTGATGATTGATTGATTGATTGTAGGGTCTAACGCGCCGACGCAACGCACGCGATGAGGCACGCCGTAGTGGAGGGCTCCGAAATAATTTTGACCACCCGGGGATCTTTAACGTGCGTCGAAATCTCGTACGCACGGGCGTTTTTGCTGGGAAGTAGCTCGGCACGTCGGTGTTTGTGTGCATGTATGTGTCTTTACGATCAGCAACAGCGCCAGAGAAGGGAAAGGTGCCGCCCGGACAGGGGACAAGGGTGATAGGCACAGGGAAAAACAATGAGATAAAACCGTTAAACAGAACAAGCAAGATCAATTTGGACGGGCTATTAAAAATGTTGATTGTAACATGCACGTAGTCGTATCGGTGGCTGCGTTGAAGCTAAAAAAAAACGATCGTCTCGTAGACATCTAGTTTCGGTTTAGCTTATTCGCGCCTTGCTTCATTGCATGATTAGGGAATGCGAACATTTACTTCAAAACGTATAGATGTTTTACTAAGAGCCTTCTGTGGGGTCGGGAAACATGTTTATTCACGTCTTTTCCCCCTTCTAAATACCTGCAGGACCTGTGCAAGGTTCTGTACACCTTCTCCCGCTACTTCCGGCTGTGCCAGTACGCGTGGATGTTCTGCGAGGGCTTCTACCTCCACAAGCTGATCGCGTCGGCCTTCGCGGAGCAGAAGTCGCTGCTCGTCTTCTACGTCGTCGGATGGGGTGAGAAGCTGTTCATCACTTCCGGTCTGCGGGGAGGCTTTCCCATTTTCTGCATTTCCTTACACCAGCGTATTTACCATTGCGAGTATAAGAACGTGCGTGTGAATCTGCGGTCAGTTATGTGCTTGCGGTCGCTTAGCTAGCTTTTGTTGTAGTCACTAAACGGAGAATCACTGGCGCAAATCAATGAGCATTCGACTCTAATCTAGACGTAAAACCAGTGCTTGGCGATTTTGTTCACGAAATACACTAAAAAATGACATATGCCAGAGCACAAGCTCGAAATGTGGGGAAACACTTAGGTACGTAAACGGACGTGGGGTTCTCACTTGGGTTAGCACGCTCCATGTTTAAGGCAACGGAGAGTATTGGGTACTTCTACTTCTGCAAATACCTCCGCTCGAAGTCCTTTAGCAAAGGAAAGGTTGAAGTTCTAGCTAGTCGTTTGACAAAAGTCAGCGGTGCATCCGTGTTCCTTCTTGTCCTTGTCTCTGTTTTTGAGCTGTAGACATGTAGCTTGTTCATTGAACATGGGTGTGCTGGCCGAAGTTCTTATATTAAAGGTCAGTCTGTAAACTTGGGTCCATGGTTAAACAAAAACAGGAAAACAATAGTGGGAATTGTGTTTCGGCGGGCGGGGCACACTCCGAAGGGTACGATATATTTAATGCTAAGCCTAAAGCGTAAAAGGTTGCGTAATAAAAGTTTATCACCAAAAAAAAAAGAGCACCTTTTAAGCAGCCTGAACACAACCTGTCACCTTAACGGCTCGATATGAAACGCTGCTAGCAACACCATTATAAGAGAGGCCAAAAAAGGGTTTGGCTGAAACGAGACAGTTGTATTTTTCTGTTGATTGATGAAGACCAGCACAGTGCTTTGAAAAAACAATGACATTAAGTTCTAGAACTCAACCACGTCTACACTGACTTCTTTTGATAGCGAATATGGCAATTCAGGCTTGGTATTACTGCTTTCTAAGATCCGTGGCTGTGTGGAGGGCAACATAACTGAAGGATTAACTTTGGAACTTTTTATAAGCAATCTATGCAGCCGCTGCTGAAGAAGCATGAAGACAGCACACAATTTTGTTTCATTCGAACGGTAGTAGTGCCGGAGTAGCAAATATGTCAAGTTTAACGCACACCACCTTTTCTTTTATACTGGATAATTCAGAGAATCGAAACTAGGGTGGCAGCGGTACGAGGTTTGGTTATAACTGAGGTATGTTACGCGGTTGTAGGGCGGAGAGGCGTTCCGAAAAAAAGACGCTGGAAATGGCCGAAAGCAACCAGAAAAGTGACCACATTCAACTGAAAGCTTAGTTATGAGCCAGAAATATCGCCACTTTTGGCAAGGCAACGGCGTCATATCAAAATGTGGTCAAAGTTCGGCGTCACTCGGAGCACTCTCGGCTCAGCGTGCGCGCGGAGCGCGAGAGCAGCACTGTAGTACGGCCCTGCTTGCTCCGGCTGCCTGCGCCGTGGTCCGTTTACATTTTTGGCCGATAATACTTTGAAGTATCAACATCTTTGCGCACACCTTAAGTCTCCGCCAGAGCGAACGAACGCAGGAAACGAACGGCAGTACAGCGCGAGCGCGGATGAAATAGAGAAAATACAGCCGAAAAGAAGTAGCACGTCTGGTAGCACGTGCCGCGCCGCCAGTAGCAGCACGGCGGAAGTCTGGAACTTTGATTGATTGATTGATTGATTGATTGGATGAGCCGTACGCGTGTATACATTTAATTTCGCGGGCGTTCTTATCCCACTGATATGAACTTGCCCATGTAGTTTGATTTCCGGCATCACATGCTTTGTGCTTATGAGTTCTTGTAACACTGCTGCTGATATACTGTGCTTTCAATATGCTACAACGTTCTTGATTACGACTTCATGTACCGTTCGTTGGTGTAGTCTTCTTTCCATGCTTCTAATACGTTCTTGCTTATTAGTTGTTAACCGTATGCTGATCTTTGTGATTCTTGATTGTAATCGTGCTTATACGTGCCGCCTGTTTAATGATACAGAGGTCCCCTCTTCAGTCGACTCTGGGACCTCTTCGAAACTTCTATGTACATTCTTGTGTAACACATGAAAATTCATCAATTCATTCAAATTATTGATTGAGTATGATATTGTTGATGATTGATGATTGATTCATGATTGAAGATTGCGATTGATTGATTGATTGATTTGATGTGATTGCTTGTTGATATGATTGTTGATTCGTTGGTTGATTGTTGACTTGATCGATGTGTTCGATTGATGATGATTGTTGATGATTGATGCGATGCATTGATTGATGATTGATTGATTGTTGATTGATGTGAGTTGATTGATTGATTGAGCTTGAGTTGATTGATTGATTGATTGCATTGTTGATTGCATTGAGCTTGATTGATTGATTGCGCGATTGATTGCTTGATTGATTGATTGCATTGATTGTGCTTGCTTGCAGTTGCTGATTGTTGGTTGATTGTTGATATGCTTGCTTGATTGCTTGTGATTGATGCTTGTTGCTTGATTGATTGATTGATTGATTGATTGATTGATTGATTGATTGATTGATTGATTGATTGATTGATTGATTGATTGATTGATTGTAGGGTCTAACGCGCCGACGCAACGCACGCGATGAGGCACGCCGTAGTGGAGGGCTCCGAAATAATTTTGACCACCCGGGATCTTTAACGTGCGTCGAAATCTCGTACGCACGGGCGTTTTTGCTGGGAAGTAGCTCGGCACGTCGGTGTTTGTGTGCATGATGTGCAGGATCTTTACGATCAGCAACAGCGCCAGAGAAGGGAAAGGTGCCGCCCGGACAGGGGACAAGGGTGATAGGCACAGGGAAAAAACAATGAGATAAAACCGTTTTAAACAGAACAAGCAAGATCAATTTGGACGGGCTATTAAAAATGTTGATTGTAACATGCACGTAGTCGTATCAGTGGCTGCGTTGAAGCTAAAAAAAAACGATCGTCTCGTAGACATCTAGTTTTGGTTTTAGCTTTATTCGCCGCCTTGCTTCATTGCATGATTAGTGAATGCGAACATTTACTTCAAAACGTATAGATGTTTACTAAGAGCCTTCCTGTGGGGTCGGGAAACATGTTTATTCACGTCTTTTTCCCCCTTCTAAATACCTGCAGGACCTGTGCAAGGTTCTGTACACTTCTCCCGCTACTTCGGCTGTGGCCAGTACGCCGTGGATGTTCTGCGAGGGCTTCTACCTCACAAGCTGATCGCGTCGGCCTTCGCGGAGCAGAAGTCGCTGCTCGTCTTCTACGTCGTCGGATGGGGTGAGAAGCTGTTCATCACTTTCGGTCTGCAGGGAAGCTTTCGCATTTTCTGCATTCCCTTACACCAGCGTATTTACCATTGCCGAGTATACGAACGTGCGTGTGAAATCTGGGGTCAGTTATGTGCTTGCGGTCGCTTAGCTAGCTTTTTGTTGTAGTCACTAAACGGAGATCACTGGGCGCAAATCAATGAGCATTCGACTCTAATCTAGTACAGTAAACCAGTTGCTTGGCGATTTTGTTTCACGAAATACACTAAAAAATGACATATGCCAGAGCACAAGCTCGAAATGTGGGGAAACACTTAGGTACGTAAACGGACCGTGGGGGTTCTCACTTGGGTTTAGCACGCCCCACGTTTAAGCCACGGAGAGTATTGGGTACTTCTACTTCTGCAGATACCTCCGCTCGAAGTCCTTTAGCAAAGGAAAGGTAGAAGTTCTAGCTAGTCGTTTGACAAAGTCAGCGGTGCATCCACGTGTCCTTCTTGTCCTTGTCTCTGTTTTGGAGCTGTAGACATGTAAGCTGGTTCATTGAACATGGGTGTGCTGGCCGAAGTTCTTATATTAAGGTCAGTCTGTAGACTTGGGTCCATGGTTAAACAAAAAACAGGAAAACAATAGTGGGATTGGTGTTTCGGCGTGTGGGGCAAGACTCCGAAGGGTACGATATATTTAATGCTAAGCCTAAAAGCGTAAAAGTTTGCGTAATAAAAGTTTATCAGCAAAAAAAAAAGAGCCACCTTTTAAGCAGCCTGAACACAACCTGTCACCTTAAGGCTCGGTATGAAAGCGACTGCTAGCAACACCATTATAAGAGAGGCCAAAAAGGGTTTGGCTTAAACGAGACAGTTGTATTTTCTGTTGATTGATGAAGACCAGCACAGTGCTTTGAAAAAACAATGACATTAAGTTCTAGAACTACAACCACGTCTACACTGACTTCTTTTGATAGCGAATATGGCACGGCAATGAATCAGGCTTGGTATTACTGCTTTCTAAGATCCGTGGATGCGTGGAGGGCAACATAACTGAAGGATTAACTTTGGAACTTTTTATAAGCAATCTATGCAGCCGCTGCTGAGAAGCATGAGACAGCACACAACTTTCGTTCATTCAAACGGTAGTAGTGCCGGGAGTAGCAATATGTCAAGTTTAACGCACACCACCTTTTCTTTTATACTGGATAATCAGAGAAGCGAAACTAGGGTGGCAGCGGTACGAGGTATCGGTTATAACTGAGGTATGTACGCGGTTGTAGGGCGGAGAGGCGTTCCGAAAAAAAGACGCTGGAAATGGCCGAAAGCAACCAGAAAGTGACCACATTCAACTGAAAGCTTAGTTATGAGCCAGAAAGAATATCGCCACTTTTGGCAAGGCAACGCTAGTTAGTTTTCTTGCTGTGGTCTTCTCGGAGAAAAGGAGCCTAATTTTGAAAGCCCTCAGAGTGGATCAAGAATGTTATTCAGGGGCTATTCTGCAGTACCTATCGTGTGATAAAGTAGCAGTTGTTAATTATTATTTATAAAGAAAGCAAAAACAGTTATTTTCTGTAAAATACCGTAAGCAAGGGACGTTTACAAGAATAAAGAAGAGGTCACACGTATGAGAATGACGATTAATCTAAATTATATGTTGAATGACTGAAAACTATGGTATTCGATCTGAATCAATACGATGCCACGAATAACTTTAACTATAAATTCACGCAAAAGAAAACAGAAATCATTGAGCACTGGAAGCTCAGTTGAAGACATTTTCTCTCACTTTTAAAGCGAAGCTTTCTATCACCTCACTGATGGCGATGTAGTTGCGCCAAAGCGCACGCCAGGAAAGCCACATTTACACAATGGGTTACCTCAAAGGCGCATCAAGCTCGTGATCGTGTTCCAAATAAAAAAAAATGGCAGCATCTCCACTCCGTGGATGATGGCCAGTGTGCGGAGTACGGGGACTCGAAATGACATCCAAGTTGCGCCCCGAGTGACATCCGATTTGCGCCCCGACCGTCATTCAATTTGAGCCTTGAGTTGCACCTTGATTACTCCCTTAATGAAACTGCAACTCACGGCTCAAATCTAATTTCGCTTGATTTTCGCTTTATGGTGGGTGCCCACGGATAGACGCGGACGGCCATTGGGAGGTCCTAAGGTACTGCGCACTGTTACAGGCGAGGGAGTAAGCCTTTTAACTCTCGGGGGCTAACTCTCGGTCGTAGCCCAATGGGTAAGATGACTGACACTAACTCTGCCTGGTCTACAAGACACAGGCTCGAATCCTGCCGGTGCCTGTGTGATTTTTTTGCGATTGTAAATGCTATGCGCACGGACGCGGACGGACATTGTGCGGTCCTGAGGTACTCCACACCTAAAACCAAGTGGCTGAAGAGAAAAGCGCCTCCCCGTCGTCGGAATCGAACCTGTGTCCCCCGTTTTATGAAGCCGACTTTTATACGATTGCGCCATTCGCACAGGGTATTAAAGCCAGTGTTTCCATGCCTTGCTGATGGCGATGTAGTCACGCTACAACGTACTGCACGAAAGCCACCTTTGCACAACGGGTTTCCACAAAGGCGCATCGCTCATGCCACACACGTAGACATTGGGAGGTCTTTACGCAAAAAACACGATAGCACTGGAAGACGCACTCGCTTTTATTAAAAAAAATCGCTAGTTATGATGAACATTTCAACGTCGTGCTCGGGTAGCTCAGCATTTCTTTTCGTTTAGTTGCGCGGACATTGACTTTGTACCTTGGCTGAATTTAAGGGGACTTTGGCTTAGGACTTAGGCAGTTTGGATTTTGGACTTTCAGAGTGTGAATTTTGGAATTTGGTTTGACTAAGTTTGCATGGAAAAAGCTTCGCGTTTTAACCATCTCTCTCTTAAGAAATGGGATTTGATCTTTTTCTCCGCCATTTCTATTGGGGGAGTTTTGAGCAACGCTGACTCCTGAGGCCGTAGCCTCATCCTTGCCTAATAACTGCCATCTTACCGAAGGGATGTTTATAGCGTCTTTTCGAGAAATCGAGATATTCACATTAGTTCATCTCAACCTGCAGTCATCCGCGCTCAGCAAGAACTCCGTCCTTGCACCGACTGCGGCGGGTCCTTTGTTCAGAGAAGCATACAAAGAAGGCAGGAGGCGACACGGTTAAGCATCAGGGGCAGCCTTTATTACATGCGCAATATGTATACAGCATACAGGCTAACTGTAGGCCAGACAATAACGCGGGAGCAATGCATTTAACAGCACTTCAGAGATCGAGATGATTTGAATCACAAATGGAATACCGGAGCAGAGGGGTACCGGCACATGCGGGCGGTATTGACGCGCAGTCCCCGCCGCACATACCGGGCTTTCGTCCTCATACTTGGCTTTCAAGACGGAAGCCTCGTCCCGGGAGAGCCTCCCTTCTCCTACGACTCCGTCAACACAACCAGCCCAAAGGAGGCAGAGGAGGCAGCTATAACCATTGCCATAGTATCCAGCGCGTCATGCCAAAAACACGTACGCGTCATCACCGACTCCCAGGCCGCCGGACGGAGCTATGCAAGGGGCAGGGTCTCTTCTATAGCGCACCGCATTCTCGCCAGCAAGGCGCCAGAACATCTCCCAAATGTTACAATAGTATGGACTCCTGGGCACGACTCTCTTCGTGGCAATCAGCGAGCTAACGCTGTCGCCCGAGCCCATGCCTCCCGGTCGCCACTGGAGGATTATTACCCGGAGCCCATAATGCTGCAATACAACGCAATTCTACAGCACCAATGACTCACCCGACAAGCCTTTCCTCCTCCGCACAAATCCTTAACGAGAGAAGAAGCGACATTCTGGCGTTAACTACACTACAAACAAACACCTTCCCGCACCTAGGAAGGCTCCACGCCGTCTACCCTACATCACCCTTCAAACAAATGCCCTTCTTGCGCAACTGAGTATGCCTTCCTTTACCACGTTATTCCAAACGTTCCCCGAATACTAAACCCAACTCTTGAGCAGTGTAAAGCTGCGTTGCTCAGCTCGGACCCGGCAGATCAGCGAAGGCTGGTACGACGGGCCATGAGTGCAGCCAGAGCCACAGGGGCCCTGGAATAGGGGCACCTCCCCTTCTCAAGCAAACGACACTCTTTCCTAACCAGTGCAAAATGCAGTTTTTCCTCCTCGACCTCCTCCTGCGACTTCCCGCTAGAATTGAGAAACTGCTGGCGCTGGCCGCAGCGCGGATTCCCGTTTCGGGCAGGGAAACTGTCCTCTCCGGGGGGAGCGAGCCCGTTGCGAACGGATGAGAAGACACGCTCCGCTTACGCGTGTCCGACAGCATCATTAAGTGAGCGCCACCTTGGGGGAAAACCGACCAAAAAGGGATGTTTTGCGTGTCGGCTCTATGCGAGAAAGCTATAGCCAACTACAGTTCACGTGGTGGCCGCGATCCCCACAGCTTTCAGCTCCATCTAGGAGACTGAAATGGAATCAGAAATATTTGAAGGAAGGACCTATGCTGCGACATCTTAATGTGCCAGTGCCCAGTTGAAGTTGAGAATAAGATACATTTTTCTGATCACAAGATTTCAAAGGAGTCCAGAAATACGTAAAACACCCAACGGCCGAAGGAGCCAGAAAAGAGCCAAATCACCACACTCAAAATTAGGTGCCCAACGAGTATTCAAAAATTGCCACTTGGGCAAACCTGGCGTCACCACAGGGCGACGGCCATTAAGACATTGCTTCAAAAGCGTGGCGACTTCTCTGTACGTTTCTCCTAGCGCAGTGGCACGAAAGCACCTTTCACTAGGGATGCAGTGCGCTTTAGAAATAATAAAAAATAGCGGCAACTTCAACACAGTTAGGCTCAAGTTGTCCAGCTGTTGCTAAATTTGAGGTTCTGAAGGCAGCACGTATTCTTTAGCATCAAAACAGCGTAATGACCATCTGTTCTTTGTCTTCTTTGTCAAGTACGTCACAAGACCTTTTTTGGCGCTTCATAAGACTGTTCAAAAAACTGGTGCTCTTGAATACGTTTTTTTGCATAAGATTTCCGTGCGATAGAAACATTGTTTCGATCTAAAATTATTGTAAGTTATGATTACCTTGCCTTCTGATAAGGAAAGTTTTGTGCGGTTCCCAGGGTTCCTTTAAGATGGACTGCAGAAACAGATATGCCCTTAAAATTACTAATGAGACGGAAAAAGTGCTGCTTTAAAGAAAATTTCTAACCCGGACTACCACTTCGCTTTGTTGCAGAATAAACTACGAAAAAGCCATGAGTGACCTAATACGTTTGCCAAAAAAACCTAACTAGCTTTTGGCATTTTTCGTGTGTGAGTGGTTTGATACCAGCCGGAAAATAAAGGAGAAAGAATGGAGCTTCACATGGGCTGAATGCTGCGTTTGGTTATCTTTATTTTATTTTTTAGCACAGCTTCACGTTGAAAAAACCAATACACTTATCTCAGTAGATGATTGATGGGTTAGTTGCCAAATGAACTGAGACCGTCGTATGCGATTAAGCCAAGGCCGCGGTATTCGTAACTCGGTATTCGTAACTCAGGCTTCGAGTGAGCTTATTTCTTTCTCCCTTACTCTATCAAATCCTTTCTAACTTTTTCTTTTGGTCTTTCTTGTTTTTTAGTTGATATATGTGAAGCAACCGGCGCTTTTTTCCGGGGTAGGCTAACCAGCGAAGTATATTAGCTAACTGGCGTGAAAAACTCAAGTCAGAGGAGTAACTAACCAAGTTCGTTTTTTTTTTTTCCTGGACCTCTTCGTTCATTACCTGTCGCTAATTACCCCTATGCCTCAACAACGTATACTCTTGGAGCATGTACGGCGATGTAACGATCGAAGAAAACAAAACAGGAGAAAGATTTTTCGTGACACGACACTAGAGGAAAACATTCTTCAGCTAAAAAAAGGAGCATCAGTGCAAGGGGAATCTTGAAATACAAAACACACTCCGATATATTCTTTATAAACGGCACCCCCCCCCCAATGTTATGCCATCGCGATTTCAGTACGGATGCAAACGGCTTAGCGTTTTAGAGCGCAGCTCTAAAGCGCCCACTCCTGTGGTTTCGCGTTGCCGTTGGCCTCTTGGTAAACCGAGAGGAAGGGGGCACCGACGATAGGCGAGATAGAGCGAGCAGGAAAGCGGAGGATGAACGAATGGCGAAAGTGTGAGGGGGAGGTCGCTATGCCGAGGCGGCGCGAGACATGCTACGCGGCGGTGAGGGGCTACGAGATAACGGAGAGAACAAAAAGGCCATAAAGAGAGTCTTCACCAAAGATAGAGCGAGCAGGAAAGCGGATGATGGTAGTTTGGCGAAAGCATTAAAGGGAGGGCGCTATCCCGGGGCGACGCGTGACATGCTCTCTTGCAATGACGCTAGGAGAGATCGCCAGAGCGCGACTCCAGTGGCCAGCTGCTCCACAACGGCAGAAATCGCGGGCCTTCACTTGGCTGCGGACATCATTAAGAAGGAGTGCGAGCAGAACATCACCAACCGGAAAGTAGCCATCCTCTCAGATTCGAAGGCTGCTCTCCTGAGGCTCGACCGGGCCCACCTCAGCTGTCTCGCTGTACAAAGTCTTGCCAGCAAACTGCACAGCCTCAGTGCCAGAGGCTTTAGCATTCATCTGCAATGGCTACCTGCTCACGTAGGCATCAAGGGAAATGAGGAGGCTGATTGCCTGGCAAAAGAAGCGCATCATTCATCCACTTCGATGAGTAAGGCAATCAGGCCCCCTAGACGTCGCGCGGTACCTCATCCGAAGGGACCTACCTACAAGCCATGCATCCTGACTCCCGAGTTGCATCGGCCAAGCCATCGCACGCGCTTCCTTCGAGGGGACTGACCCGAGCTGACCGTGCTCTCCTTCTTCGTCTGCGAATCGGCTGTCACCGCTGCGCCGAAAGAAGTCACAGGCTTGGCATCGCCAGTTCACCCGCCTGCCCACACTGTCCTGCAATAGAGACGCTCGCGCATGCACTGTGCGAGTGTCCACATCATTCGCAGGCTTGATCAGCTCTGAGAGCATCGTATACGAAACTGGGACTGCCTTCATGCACCTCCTCAAACCTGCTGTTCCCGGATTGTCACAAATCAAATCGCGAAAAAGCGTTCCGAGCCCTGCTGGACTTTTTAAAGGACACGGGACTCTCGGACCGGCTGTGATGCCGCCAGTACTGTCCATGCTGCGCGGCTTGTGAACCGTTGTCTTATTCCCCCTTTCTATCTTTTTTCTGTCCGCCCTCTTTCCTGTCTATCCCCCTCCTAGACTCAGTCTTGATTGAGGTGCCCTAAACCCGAGAGGCAGTTATCGGCTGAGTCGACTTTCGTTTCTCTTCTAATAAAGCAACTCTCTCGCATTCGCTGGTGATGCGATCATTTCCTGAGAGGCAGCAGGCACGCACCGTCATCGAGAAGACTGCAGCTCGCGCTGCGCTCAAATTTCGCATTAGGCAGTATCGTAATGGTTAGCTAATTT
This sequence comes from Haemaphysalis longicornis, assembly GCA_013339765.2. NCBI lineage: Eukaryota > Metazoa > Arthropoda > Arachnida > Ixodida > Ixodidae > Haemaphysalis > Haemaphysalis longicornis. The sequence continues at coordinate 98,196,022 of CM023450.1, read as the reverse complement.
GTTTTCTTTTTTATGCGAAAAATAAAGCGAGGTCCTAAAATATTGCAATGTCGTTCTTTATGCGCGTCCACCACAACCGCTTTCGCTCGAATCGATAACCTTAGTGCAGAATCCTGTATAATAGTTCTACACACGAATTGTCCAGGTAGCGTTGCACGTAACTGTCACATTACATCAATGTTGTTTTAGAGGACTGGGCGTTTCAACTAAGCTTGAGTAAGGAGCACCCGAAATTAGCCTAACTGATGCGCAAGAAGCCTACGCTACAGAACTAAAAGGCCTGCCCAAAAGCACCTCCCAAGAGATAAGCCTTAAGCATGAAAGATTTTCTTAGCTAATGTGATTGGGTTTATAAAGAGTCATATATTTTGTTATGACCACACTTATCCCTATGAAGCGCCTCACCCTTCATAGCTGAAGTATGTATGAAATCTAAGCCTTGTGTTTTTTTTTGTCCTTTATTTGAGCTTTTTCATATGTTTGCAGCAATCCAAGTTATCCTCATTCCATCCTAATGTCATTATAGTTTTATTAATAAAATTTTATCTGAGGTGACTTTACCGCATTTAGGTTTCTTTTTTAGTTATTTTAATGCGATCTCTTTCCTGGTAACTCTAAATAAACTTGTCAGGTTGTTATTAGTTGCAGAACGTCGTATACACAACTTGACTGAAAAAAACAGAGAGGCCTGAATTAACAAAACAAACCATCAGAAGCGCATCAAGGGAGGGCCAAGGTACGGCAGGTATTTCGCCACAGTTCACTGGAAGGCGTCCAATCGTAGCCACGGGCCACGAATTCGCCCGTAGCTTTTCATGACGAGGACAGATTGTTTGCCAGATAGGCGGGCGCCTTGTCCGCCTATTTTTGTCAGCCTGCAGACCGCGGCACAAAGCCGTCGCGACGGCAGGCTTGTTGTCTTTGCTTGTTCTTGCCGCTTCATTCCGTCGCGGATGGTTGTAGAATCCGCGGGGGAGCGTACGAGGGGAGAACGCTTAGATGAGCTCGGAGATGAGGGCTGTGCTTGTCTAGCGGAAGAGTTGCGTGCAAACACATTGCGTCTTTCGCATCCAGGTTGCCCTGCTATTTTCGTCACCATCAGCGCGGCGCTTCGAGCCATGAGGATGGGACACCCGTAAGTTGGCTTTACCTGAAATCTTCTTGTGCTTGTTGTTGAGGTTTCTTACTTGGACAACAGCTGTTTCGCTTCTTTGGGAACGTTTTTCTGCTGTTGTTGTAGCTGCTTTACACTCGACCTTGCCGCCGACCTGGATGGGCTTGATCCTGACCCGTAGTGCCACGTGGTACACAGCAGGTGGCACGTGTCGCTGTGAATGTCGCCAACGGTGAAGTCAGTTGGTTAGGGGGCGGTGACAGGGTTGCTGTAGAGCTCAACTGGAACGGGCCGCACCTTCGGAGCCCACTTGGCACACAGGGTGGAAACGGGAACTGCGCCATGTGCGCAAATGGTTTCCTCTTCGCCTCGCAAGCGGCGTCAATGGAACAAAAGCTCGCGGAATTTGTTTTTGTGCTTTCTCACCGCATCCCCCCGAGTACAAATGCGCTATAATTGGCTGAATGATGGTTCGTGTGTCGACTGCCACACAGCGGTGCCATTCCGGTGGAGATTTCCTGTTGCAGAGCCAAGGCATAATCATGCGAGGTTGAAGTGGTGTTTCTCCCCTAACATGAGATAGAATATAGAAACCGGAAGTGCGTGGAAGCGCACCGCTGTGTTTTCAGTAATAGGTCTCAGTAGTTTGTGGTTATTGGTACTCTGCCCTTCTGGCCACCGGCCCGTAGCATACGGTTCCCGCGACTGTAACATTCATGTAATCACTGCTGTGAGCGCCACCGTCAGCAGTTCCTGGAAGCTGTTGCTTCTTGCACAATGTATCGGTGTGGCAATTATTATGCAAGAACGAGAGTTTAGTTAAATATATCGTATACTGCAATCAGCAGGACACGCGGCTGTTCGTTGATGTTCAAATTGTTCAACATATTTGTTAATTGATATTAATGGTGTCTAAAAGGACGTAGACGGGTCACGAGGGGGCAGAGGGGAGAAAAAATCACGCCCCTCGTTCACGTGCAGGTGACAGCCACTAACACGCGAATTGGGCTCTTTGGCACGTGGACGACTGGGTATCTTTATTTTAATGAGGTGACCACAAGGGAACAAAGTCTCTCAAGGAAATCACGATACTTTCTGGAGTTGTGCACGGCAGTCTTCGACGCGTAGGAATAAATATGGACTCCCCGCGACTAACTGATAGCAAAACAACTACCATGAAACACAATCAACCTACCTTTTTTCGACTCATGCTCCAGTTGACCCACAAGCAACGGCCTTGCAAAGTACTCATATTGCGAGCTGAATACGGGCAAGTGATTTGTGTTTAGCGAAACGCTATACGGGAGTAACTCAAATACGAAGCTATATACAAAAGCAGAAAGCAGAAAATGTGAATATATGAAGGTTAAATGCGTCATTTTTTAAAGGCTCAGTAGAGAAAGATAGGAGAAAAGCGAACGGGAAAGCCGAAAAATTAGCCAGGAGTAAAGCTTGGTTTGCTACTCGGCATGGGGGAGGGGTGTCCAGGGGATGAAAGATAGGGCAGGCGAACAGGAGGGGATAGGAACAGGGACGCGCACCCACTTGACTCCCTTTTTGGGCACTATAGTCAGAAGAGCTTTTGTCGGCTTCTGCTAATCCGATCGTAGCGGTCGATGACCTAAGTTGGTCTCTACTGGGAACGGTTGATTGTTCAGTCGGCTGACTCGGTGGGCAACACGCGTATTTCCCATGTTGGGCGCAACGAGAAAGCACATGCTCAAGTGTTTTTCCAACCCCACAGGTGTCGCAGCGGGCGCTCCTGGCCGTGCCTATGAGGAAAAATTATTCCTTAATGAAGGCCACTCCCAACCACAAAATTCTAAGTAACGTTGGCTGTGATGGAGAGAACCCAATAGAGGCAAATAAAAAACCAGTGATGAAAACCTGTTATCAACTTTTTAATTAGTTGAGACTACTCGGCAGGCTATGTCTTTTCATTTGGAGGCGGTATAATTGCGTCTACCGAAGGGCGAAATGTCAAGACGAACAAAATGCAAAAGTACCTCGAGAGATCACGTAAGAGGCAGGAAGGAATCTTATGGAAAGAAGACGTATGACACACGAGAACAAAAATACGGATGAAGAACATTTGTAGGTGACGCAGGGAGTTTTCTTCCTTGCTTCCTTTCGTAACACTGGCGCTCACTTGCTGCAGCTGGAGCCCCGTCTCCTTGTCTCGTAGCAGGCCGAATGACAGACGTGGCTTGACAAAAATTCCTAGTAAGAAATGTGACGAAAAAATATCGCGTTCAGAATCTTGCTGCTGGAGTATCTGGGTTACAAGGAGGCAATTATTGCAGTGGGAGAAGCGGAAGCTGTGGATGATGATTGTGGGATGATTTTATTCATCACAAGGAGAGTGACTATGGTTACCACAAGATCTCACTTTCTGAAAGAACGAGTCTTCAGTTTTGTGCTGCAGAAGCTTGGGAATGGAGAACATCGAACCTCTCCACGCGTACTACATGCAGCTGAGTTGGAGAACTTTGTTCCACTCTGATTAGCGGTGTTCGTGACCTTTTTAGTCCTTAATAAAAGTGCTTTGCACCGACCAATCTGATTAACTGCTGTGCTTTCTTTGTCGTTCCGTTACAGAGAGGACTCGAGGTAAGTACTGATGGGTAAATGACGTGTCTGTAGGCTCGCTTGGCTGGTATGGTGCTTGGTGTGCTCGATGCAAGGCTTGGCTGTGGTTCAGGCGTTGTTGTCATGCAATGTGCGTGTGCGGTCATAGTACATTGTTGTAGCGATGACAGTGTAGCAAAGCCGGGGGGGGGGGGGGGGGGGTGGCGAAACTTCAAGATATATTTGATACGATGTTTATTTTGTTAGCCGAAATTTCCGCGTACCCTCCGGTGTTTGTTACAACACTGCTTGCTCTGTTGGTGCACTAATGCGTAATCATAAACCAGGGGGCGACTGCTAGATTCTTTCTCGAATATTTGTGCAGTGAAAAGCTGTCAATAAATATTCGGAGTCAGGCTTCAGATACGTAGAAATTGGGGTGGGAATTCAAATATGAGGGGCTACCAAATGAATTATGTTTTAGTCAAGTGCAGTACCGAATGTCAGATCGAGGGCTCGCAAACGCCATTCATTGTGTGAAGTGTTCTTACCACTGCCGATTCCAGTTTTAGAACGAACTGGAAAACGAATACGCACAACTGGACTCAGTGGCTGCTACGACACATTTATCGAATCTCTCTCTCCCCCCCCCCCCCCTCCACCAACAAAATAAGCGGTCCCTCTCGCATAACGAAACACTAGAACTGCGTCGCCATCAAAAGGAATACGGACAAACAAGTGTTCCAAGCTTACTTCCGACTGCACAGGCCAGTTTTAGTTCAGATCGAGTGACAACCACCCGCAACCGGATTCAGTTGCGGCCATCGCAGATTATTTATAATGAAATGTCAGTAACTCACCGTCTCACAAAAGAATATTATAAGAACTTCAGTGCCATCAGAAAGTACGAGTTCCAATAGATGTTCGGGCCGCGTGACTGAACATTTAATTGATTTGGTGAAACCCTCAATGAGATAAACTGGCTGATGGCTCCCTGAACATATATTGTTTCCAGTCTAGCATGCGTTTACGCGTATTCCAAAAGCGTAAATGCGTGCGCGTACACCCACGTAGAAACACTCGCCTCTTATGCATTACTCTTACGCTTTTACAGTTTCTTACAAATTTTAGGGTAAATGCCAATTTTTTTCGTGCGGTTTGCTTCGTTGCATCGCTTGGGTGCCCCACAATCGCTTGTCACTGAGTAATGGAATGTTTGTCTTTATTACACGCTCTAATGGGGTATCTATTGCGCGCTTGAATTTTTTTCTTATGCAAGCGGCCCTGACGCAGGAGAGCTTTTTGTGATAAATGATTCTTGACAAAAAAGCTACCTTGAAGCGAAAGTGATCCTCTTAATGGATGAAGAGATCACCTAGCATAAATTGCCTTGCATGACAGCAGGCTGCGCATGGATGTATCTCTGGGCAAGCTTGACGGCTGCACTCTACTTTGTACGGTTGTTTCGTGATTTTTGCATGATGGGCTGGTTGCCTTGCCTACGCGAGCACGGCTACATTGCTGGCGGCCACATGTGCACTTGGCTGGCTTTATTTTTTCACGTTCGCCGTGCCAAAGGCCTGACGGCGCACGAGAGCGATCGGGTCTCTGGTCGCTCTTAACTTAAACAGGCTGCCACCGCTTTCTGTTTTCTGTCTCCCTCTCTGGATTGCGCGATCGCTTGCTTTCTGAATGCAGTTGCTGGATGGACAACGTGGAGGGATACAACTGGATCACGTTGGCGCCAGGTCTCTTCTGCCTCTTCGTGAGTGCCTTCGCTTATTCAGGGTTGATGGGGCACACGATGCCAGCCTATCCTCGCAGTTGTATTCAATTACGTCACATAACATTCGGCATGCCACAAAACTACCTTACTGGAGTGGCAGTAATTTGGCCGTGTCCAAAGTTAACGTAGGGTTTTATTGTTCCACTTTTTTTTCTTCTAATTTTTGGGTAGCTGAAAACAGTCACGCGGACAACACGCCCCGATATACGCATCCCACTAAAAGAGAGTGAAGGCTCTGGCAGCATGTAAAGGAGAGTTAGTTTGGAAAATCAGCTAACTAAAAATGTTTTCCTTATGAGAAAGCATAGATGACTCATCGAGCTAAAAAACGGAGTCAGTGGCCGAAAAAAGCCTCCTATTGGCTCCGAACGCGGTATGCGCCGGCCTGACGTCCCCATCGTCTGTGACGTCATGTGGCCCCATAGCAACGACGTAATCATTGCTAAGAAGCTAGCCTCTCTGGCCAGATGTTACGTACTCCTAACTGGAGGGGGCATGTTGTCTAGCGAGGGAAATCTTAGCGGGCCGTTGGTCGACTTATGTTATATCCACGGATCTTAGGGTGACATGAGCAGTACGGTGTGCTATGCGATTTGTAGGAATAGCGTGTATTAGGCTCGGAGTGTCGGCTTCTTCGAAGCCCGCCTTCATTGATTGCCTATTTCGCCGGGTTAAGTCGCTAGATTAGTTTATCTTTGAAGCGAGGTTGTGCCGCATGCGTTTTCCAGAGCATCGGGTCGTAGGTGACTCATGGATCCGCCAGCACCGCTGGCTCCTCCCAGTTGTCTCGGAGCGAGGCGTGAAGCGGCTGCGGCCTGGAGCGTTCGCTCACCCGGCGCAGAAAGCCGTTATGAAAGACGGGAGACGTCTCATGTCTTCACATTTGCCTAGCGAAGTGAGCCGGCCTAGGAACGTGCCTGAAGAGCGGCCCCTTTGTCACCTTATCTCCTCACTCAGTGATAATTATAGGGATTATTCTGATCACGATTATTATCGAGATTATCGCCAAAGCTCCGCTGTCATTTCGCGTCATGTCGCGTGATAATCCCGGAATCATTACAAGAGTCAAGGTCTCAGACCAGCCCATATCCACATTTCAACAGCATTTGTACGAGGCATCTTATATTTATAGCTAGAGTCGTACAGATGTGCATCTGTAATCAACGCGCAGTATCCACGTCTGGAGACCCCTGTCGCACTTTTTGTTGCAGCAATGCAGCTGAAAAAAGTTAAATCAGTTCCACTCAGTGGGAAAACACTCAAGTGCGGAGCAGTGATTCGCTGTGGCACCGTTTACCGCTCTTTGCTACCGCCCCCTCACGCTCTTCCTCTCCCGGTCTAACTCTTCTCAACTGATTAAACGAACAGAGGTTTGTTCAATGCATTTCAATTTTCCCGCCTTCTTAGTGCCTGCGCGCCTTCTCTGGGACAGCTAGCACCCTTTCTATATCTTTTGTTTCTTGCTCTGCCTTGAACAGCAGGAACGGCAGTTCTGTTCTTTTTGTGCTTGCTTTCATCTCGCACGTGCTGGTGGTGCCTTTTTTTTTGCCGTTTATAACGCGTCCTTTTTTCTTCCGCGGCCGCATTTTCAAGACTACTATCGTAAAACCAACCCAAGCATTCCTAACTAAATGAACGCGGTGATTGCCGCTTAAGTACATATATTTTGCCTCAAATGTACCCGTTGTTTTCTTTGCGCTAAATAATGGGGACATGTATGACCAGAGACCGCTCTTCGAGGAGTTTCCAACGGCTCTGCTTATATAAACCTCTTATTCAAGTATTCTCCCAAGTTCTGGCCGGAAGGCTGAATCGAGGTATCTTTTCGAAGGCTCTGTTTGGGTGCGTGAAGCTAAGTGACTTTGTTGGCTAGACAGCGAGACCGTGTACGAGCTACGACGACGAGCCAGGCCCCGCACTTTAGGGGCCCGGTTTTTCGTCACATTTTGGAGCGAATAAGGGCGCGATTTAGGTGTACGGGCGCAATCACCCGTACACCTGCCCCAAACAAGCGGTTTCATCTTTTTTCCTGTATGATTCGACTTCGATTGCAAAGCTAACGTTACTATAGGACGCTGGCTGGTACTGTAACGCTGATTTCCCGCTTTAAGTTCAGAGCACTTTAGGGGCCCGGCTTGTCGTCTCAGCTCGTCCACGGTACCACCGCAGTCACGCGGCGTCACGCACACAAACAGAGGCTGCGAAAAAAGACCCCCGCTTGTCCCTCAATGCAGCCTTCCGTCCAAAATTTAGGAGGATACTTGAATAGAGGTTTATATAGGCAGAACCGCTCCCGACTCCTGGAACCGCTGACACTGGTCATACATGTCCCCATTATTTAGCGCAAAAAAAAAAAAAACTGCGGGTACATTTTAGTCAAAATAAACGTACTACTTGACTATGCATATATAACGAAAGTAATGCTTGATAGCCTCGGGAAAGCACAGCGATTGGAGATAGGTGGCGAGGCAGTAGAAGTAGTAAGCTAATATATCTACTTAGGCCAAGTTGTGACCACGGATCCCAACCATGAGGCAGAGATAATTAGAAGGATAAGAATGGGGTGGAGTGCGTTCGGCAGGCATTCTCAGATAATGAATGGCAACCTACCATTGTCCCTGAAGAAGAAAGTGTATGACAGCTGCATCTTACCGGTACGCACATACGGGGCAGAAACTTGGAGGCTCACTAAGAGGGTTCAACTCAAATTGAGGACGAATCAGCGAGCACTGGAGCGGAAGGTTATTGGTGCAACATTAAGGGGCAAGGAGAGAGCGCAGTGGGTCAGGGAACATACGCGTGTTAAGGACATATTAGTAGAAATTAAGAAGAAATGGATCTGGGCAGGGCATGTAATGCGAAGGCAAGATAACCGTTGGTCATTGAGGGTAACAGAGTGGATCCCTAGAGAAGCCATGCGTGGCAGGGGGCAGTAGAAAGTTAGGTGGGCAGACGAGATCAAGAAGTTTGTGGAGATAAATTTGTCGCAGTTAGCACAGGACCAGAATAATCGGCGATCTATGGGAGAAGCCTTTGCCCTGCGGTGGGCGTAGGTAGGCCGATGATGATGAATAGGTACTTAATCGGCAGTCCCAGCGTTCATTTAGTTAGGAATGCTTGTTGGGTTGGTTTTTACGATTGTCAGCTAGAAAAAGTGGACACGGAAGAAAAAAACGACGCGTTAAAATTGGCGCAGAAAGGCTCCCGCCCGTATGAGATGAAATCAAACACACACAAAAAAACAGATCTCCCACTCGTGCTCTTCAAGGCAGAACAAAACACAATAAATAAATAAATGCGTGCGAGCTGTCCAAGTAGAAAACGCGCTAGCACTGTGAAGGCGGGAAAAGTGAATTGCATTGAACAGACCTCTGTTTAATTCATCAAGAGAGGAGTTCGACAGGGACGAGGAGAGCGTGAGGGGGGATAGCAAAGGGCGGAGAACGGCGTACGGAAGTGCTCTATTTGCTTATGTTCTCACTTCCGTCTCCATTCCCGCTCCAGTTTCTCCACCAGTTCTCCACTTTCCACCTCATGTAGTTAAGTCCTACGACAGCTAAAACGTGTTATGCACGAAAAATGTAAGCCCCATGGGTCCGAAGTATACAGTGAACATATTTTTAGCATTTAAGTACATCCGGCGCCTGTTCCGATACACCTATCTTTCGCGAAGGTAACAAACGCCACTGCTTTGCCCACACATTTGTGTTCTAGGGATCTTACACACGAATAACTGATGTTAAGGCGGGTCACTGCGATCCACTGCCCGGCTCATGAAAAGAGGTTAGAAGTAGCATCGTCACCGCAGCAGCAAAAGTGTTTTCTGTGTCCTTGTCAAGGCTGATCTGAGCCCAGCTTGATATATTGTCGGTAATACCCTGTTCCGATGGCGATAACGAAAAATCTTGACAAACGAGTGTTCTAGCACCGCCCCGTTCGCATTAAAAGCAGTCGCCTAGCTCACCGAAGTTAAGTGTTCGCGCGGATCCATTAAGGCCGACAGCGTTTCCTGCAACGAATGTTGCGAAAATTTGTTTTGGCTTCTCGCCCGGTATGTCCAATGTATTATTCGTGTGTGTGTCTACGGTGACGTTAATAGACTTTGTTGTTGCTTCACGTCATCTCACCTCTTGATACACTTCATTTTTCACCGCTAACACAGTTTAATGATTATAAAGGGCTTCCCACAGCGCCTCTTATCGAATATAATTTTATGGACATTATAAAAATTCCTTTGTCAAACGTACTCAAACATCGCAGGCGAATGTCATAAACGATGTCGTTAGGGAATTCTTTTCAACCAAGCGTACATTGAAATGGGCTTTCTTACGGCCTATATTATTTTAGCCCCGAAAAGCACCCATTACCGATGTGCTCGTAGCGTGTGACGGAACAACCATAACGAGTCGAAAAAAGTTGGTCCTATTCCTGGCAAAAATGGAGTCGTACTATTGAAGGAATCGCAGTCATCGTATTCACTGCGTCGAAATTTTATGCCACACGTTGGCGCAAATACAAATCAAGGGTGCGTAGAGGAGTCACTGGGCATTTACGTTTTTGAATAATGTCGAGAAAGTAATAAATGTACGACAAAGCCAACCTCTTGACGAAACAGTCAGGAATTAGTAAAAGTGAGAAGCAGTGCGGTAAGCACAGTGGAAAAGCTGGAAGCAAGTCTCACAGGGAGTTTTGAGTTCGGTTGGGTGTGCATTGAGCTGAATATGTGAGGAAAGTCTGAGTCTTAAGCAACCCACTAAACATTGTGTAGTCTGTTAGTCGCTTGGGCATCATCATCACATCACCACCACCACCACCATCATCATAATCATCATCATTATACATCATCATCGTCGCCGTCGTCATCATCTTCATCATCATCCCGATGTCGACTGTAGAACGAAGGCCTCTCCGGTCTAACTGCTCCTATGTTGCGCTCTCCGAATCCAGCCTTCGACACCAAATTTCCATATCTCATTCCTTATACGTTCCATATCACCATATTCCATATATTCCATATCTTCATATTCCGTATTCCATATACAATTTCCATATCTCACCGCAATACATTCTATGTGGGCGCATCTCCTTATCCGCACGATTCCGACCATGTAGCCTGTGTAGTGAACGGACAGAGACAGGAAATAACGTCCACCATGGTCAAGATGACATCAATCGATACTGCCGAAGAAGCCTCAATAGCCCATGCAATGACTACTACCAATGACACAGTTGCCACAAGTACGAACTCACAGACCACTTGCAGAAATTATCCACGAGGATGCATTTCTAAAACGGCACTCCATATTCTCCAAACAACCCGGAACACTCCCGTGGTCTGTGAGCAGTTCCTCTCGCGGGAGGATCGTCACCCCCGACATCTAATGAACAACCTCTCCTGCGCTGCACTATCTTGGCCCACTATCGATACCAACGCCGAATGTTCCCCAATCCACACCATCACCTCACAAGAGATGAAGCTACCACCTTCAAGATGATTCCAAACCAACACCTATCCGCACCGCACCCTCCTCCATGCCATATATACGACCGAATATCAAGCCCAGCACTGGGTACCCTATACCATTAGGTATGAGTCTACCTGAAAAAACCAGGTCTCCATTCAACAGTGGACGGCGCGGCTGGCTAAACAGGACTCGGCGATCCAGCCTGAACTGGTGAACATAGCCCGCGCAGCCAGCCACAGCCGGCAACAGCCACGGGATCCCGGACGAAGGATTCCCTCCACCTGGCGGGTGCCCTAACAGGAACATCTGTTGTTGAATAAATATTTCATTCATTCATTCATTCATTCCCAACCGTGCATGGTCTACTGTAGAGCTTGAGTAGACCATGCACGGTTTGCTGTTTACACTACAGTTTCTGCTTAGACACAATTTTGAAACAACGGAGAATTGGACACTTGAACTTTAGTGTTCATCTATTATTGTGGTTGTTCCACTGTGAATGACCCGTGCCCAATCAGGGGATCGACAAATGATGGGGGCAAAATTCTGATCTGCTACAGGGTACCACTTAGTGATAATTAGAAGGCGGTGGGGAAGTGTCTATTCGTGTTGTCTCGTTTCTTCTTCTTTTTTTTTTCTTGTGCTATAAAATTAACATTTTGTCCTTCCATTTCAGGCCAACTTTGTCTTCCTTTGCAACATCATCCGGGTCCTTGTAACCAAGTTAAGGAGCACCCACACCAATGAACCTAGCCAGTTTCGGTAAGCTAATCGGGAAGTAAGACCTGTTAAAATTGGAGCTCCACAAATTTAGCTTCTGAAGGAGCAAGGGGCCATGACCGGTCCCCATAAAAGTTGGCCACGCTTTTCTGGTTTTCAACCATTTCCATGTTGGCGTATTGCGCAACGCCTGGATGCGAAGGGATTTTTTTTCCTTTGCTGAAGCCTATTTTGAGGAGTGGTTAAAGTGTCCCTCAGGGACTGCTGAGACATACACCATACGCACCGAGTTTCCGGAAGCGATTATATTTGACCCTATAGTTTTCACACCGGCAATATATGTCTTGATTCATAGTCCTGGAGGTTACTAAACATCTAAATTACTTTACGTCAAGGCTTGGGCGAGTTAGTTTTTTGTAGTGCACACATAAATGACGGATGGAATATGCAGAACAAGCGATTCAGGGATGTATGGTTGCCATTTCCTGTGCATCCCCTTGCAGGAGGAATCTGTCCCTTTATCCCTCTTTCCACATTTCAGCCTCTGCTCTGTATTCCTTTGTTGTTGTTTTTTTTACCTTTTATATATTGCAGGGTGCATTTATCAGAGTGAAGAGTGCGCAAAATTCTCTGCAGGAAAGCTGTTCGAGCGGTGCTGGTGCTGTTCCCGCTGTTCGGCATGCACTTCCTGATGACGGTGTACCGGAGCCCCGCAAACTGCGGAGCCTGGGAGGTCTACCAGTACATCAGCAAGGCCTCCGATGGTCTGCAGGTGAGGCACGAACTTGGTTCTCTCGCATTTTTCCCCGCTGCTCATTATTCGCTTTTGCGGCCGGCTTATAAGTTTGTGGTGAAATTCTGCGATTCGAGGACTTCTATTTGCAGTTTTTTTATCGAAGGTATTTAATGCTTGCGGTATAGCTAAGTTGGTTTCCAAATATTCGTTTTCAACGTGAAGCTTTCTTAGAATTACCTTCGAGTACTTCCAATTTACGCGGTGCGTGGTTAGCCACGTACCACGTAGATTTGTACTAAGGTAGTACTCAAGCACCTAGCCTACCAGCTTCCAGTGGACTGAATTTATTTGGTAAGATTATTTTATATTTTTTGATGAGCGTGTTTACCTGCGCGCTGACCAAATGAGTGCGACGAAAGGAAACACGATCGATTTTAGCTGACTGTTAAGGATACTTCCTAGTGAGTGAGTGAGTGAGTGAGTGAGTGAGTGAGCGCGTGGACTGAGTAGGAGTGGTGAGTGAGTGAGTGCAGTGCGGAGTGGGTGAGTGAGTGCGCGTGCGAGTGGGTAAGTGAGTGAGTGCGCGTGCGAGTGGGTAAGGGGGTGAGTGAGTGAGCGAGCGGGAGGTGATGACAGAAAATAGTATCGATAAACAACTTTCGCAGGGTGTGTTTACACCAGCTTCATATTTATTGATACAAAAAGTCTCTTATACATGTGCGCACCATTAGGGTATGCCACGGCATTGGTACTGCGCCGGAGCTCAACTAACGATGACAATCCTTACGTTGTTTGTGCGAAGGTACTGTCTCAATGAGCTACCCACTTCGTAAGAATCCGTCAAACCACAATTCGTCAAGAAACGTTTCGTTCCAGCTGGGCACGTCCGGCGAACGGTTCTAACGTTGGTGGAGTGCGCTTATAAGAATCCACTGGAAGGCGAAAGACGTTCGAACCTAGTGGCATGAGCGTAAAACGAATGCTGATTGCCCGCTATATTACTTGTGGGGTGATTAAAACTCCTTTGAGCAGCTTCGTGCGAATTCGCGCCGCACTCAGCAATATGTCTCGCTGGCAGGCTGCGTCGCTGAGATAAGCGTTTGCCCAGGCGTATACGCGTTGAACAGTGCATTCGTAGTGCACGCGCAATGGGCGCCGGCTTTTTCCTCAAGTGCGGAAAATAATCAATCCCGCTGAGTGCCCATGCTGGTAGTCCAGGCTCGGCGTGTAACGCCATCAAGGTTACGAAGCCTGCTGATAAAAATTTCGGCCGCAATATTTTCCGCGCGAAGCCATTTCAGGCATCATAGTTCCACTCGAACGTTCCGTGCTGTGTCATACAAAGAGGGCGATGCTTACTAAGTCATCAATCTTCCGAACTCGAGCCCGGGCTTTGCCTTCTGAGGCTGTAGCCTCATTAAAGCAAGGCGCTCGCGCCAAATTGCCCAGCCCGCGGCGCCCGCGGCGCCCGCGGCGCCAACGACTGGGCACGGCTGCGTATCTCAAAGCTCGGCAAAGTGCTTCAAACCACCGCCTATTGCTTGACGGGCCGCCAAGTCACTAAGATGGGAGCGAATCTGTTTGCCTTTCGGCGCTTGTGCTTCCAACGGCCCAAACTCACCACAGCGTCCTTCATTCAACACCTGTTTCACACTAAATCAGCTGTTGTCATTAGTTTGAATATGCCGATACGAACATTAAATTCGCCCAATATATCGTACTGTTGGTAACAACATCCCTTATTTTATCAGCACTGTAAAAACACAGTTTTGATCCTAAATATCCGTTCTTCAACACCCAGTTTTCGTGCTCATCTTTTTCTTTCTCATGAGCCGTCGATAATCGGAAAGCTGCAGCTTGCAGTCCGCTAATTGTTGGCCGGTCCAAGTCACCCGTTGTTTATAATCATAATGCGCGTATAAGGCCACGTTCAGACAACCGACGTACCCGCCGCGGTGGCTCAGTGGCTAAGGCGTTGCGCTGCTGAGCACAAGGTCGCGGGTTCGATTCCCGGCCGCGGCGGCCGCTTTTCGATGGAGGCGAAAAGCAAAAACGCCCGTGTGTACGAGATTTCGGCGCACGATAAAGATCCCCAGGTGGTCAAAATTAATCCGTAGCCCTCCACTACGGCGCGCCTCATCGCGTTAAACCCCCACAATCAATCAATCAGACAACCGACACAAAAGCCATATCGTGATCTATGAACGTGAATAAATGGCGTGTCATGCAGTTCGGTTGGCTGAGACGTGGAATTAAGTCATTCTTTAAAGTTATCATGACAGTTGCGACAACAGTCTGAACCCAGCCTAACGCTATGTTCAGACTACCGATGTAACAGCCGTATCGTAGGCTATGGACGTGCAAAAAACGGCGTTTTGCGTAGTTAAGTTGACTGAGACGTCAAATGATGTCATTATTTGAAGATATTATGACAGCTGCGATAACAGTCTGTCCCGTCTCAGGCGTATCACTTCCGTTTATTTCACGCAGATCCTTTCCTTTAGATTTAAGCGACGAAACTGCAGCTGAAACCCCCGAGCTGTATGATTAAAACCATTTCCGTTCATCTGTCCAGCCTTAACTGGTTATCACATAAATGAACTGCCACTTTTTGCAGTCACTGCAGCAAGAACCTCTGAATAAAGGTTGTAAAAGCAGACTAGAGGGCGCAAAGTTTAATTAGCTATAAAGAGTGAAGGCGGGCGAGCTGTTTCGTGGCTGTGCACGAATGAAATAGCACATCAAGGTTCGAGAAGAAACTACAATCCCTATAGGCGTGTTCGTCTTTCGTTCTCGTTATGTCGTCTCGGTGCGCTATTTAATCCTCAATTCTGTAGGAACTGGCTCGCAAGCGAGAAGGCAGAAAGAGAATTTTCTTCCAGTGCACACGAAAGTTGAATTGCCAACGAAACGTGGTTGTGCTTCTAAGGACGCCTGAAAGTTCGTACGAAACTATGAAATCCGAAGAAGATTATTCCCAACCGCACGTGCGACCACCCGTAAAGCGACTAAGGAAAGAAATTGGAAACCGGTGCCTGGGCTCCATATCTGGGTCTCATCGACCGCAATGCAGGCGCGTTGCTTTGCAGGCGAACAGAAAGTTGAAGCCCATCTAACTGGCGCATCCACACATAAAGCACGGAAGTACGGGTTGCTTGCTTCCTTCGCTCTTGCTGTTTAAAATTAATAGGAGATATTGACACACGGCGCAAGTTGCTTTCGATTTAATTAATAAAATACAGGTCTCCACGTATACTACACAGATGAGAGGCAAAGAGACGAATAAGAAATCGCAACATTACACGCATTTATGGGCTTCAATAAAGACCTTGTAGTAACTTTATTTATCGCCGAACTTTTCGTCTACACAGCCCGTTATGTGATATTGAGATATCACTCTACCGCTTTACATGCCCAATTCACACACGCGACAAATTGCGACTGTTGAGTGTCTACGCCCGCCATGTTGTATGCGCCATTGCAGCTCACTATTTTTTAAAGACGTTAGTCTTTCTTGGGCTACTTAAACCCAGAAATTTTGGTCTGCCTGCCTGTCTGTCTGTCTTTCCGTCTGTCTGTCTGTAACTCGATTCAGCCACCCGACCAAAGTAAAATGCTTACTGCGCAATAGTCTTATATACTCACAGCCAAATGTAAACGTCTAAGCCCGGTTTATATGTTTATACTTGTCAACTTTTTTGAACAAGCACCAGACATAATAAGACAGGAAATTAGTACTCAAGGGATATTTACAGTGTTCCTTTATTAAAAAATTCCTGGATGCTTGGTTTTTCGATAGCAAATGATATTCGACATCTACTGCAGAAAACCGCCGCCTCCTGGCGGCATATGAAAAATCACGGGGCAACAGCAAAGAAAGGTTCCACTAGCTAGGTTTCACGTTCTGCTTGGAACGCACGTGGAGCACGGCAACGCGGTTGTATAAACCTTGAAGTCGGCCGCCTCGATTCACGCACGTCTCCGCCGTACTGCAGCGCTGGCATCGAGGAACCCCGCCTGTAGCAGTGGAACACGGTAAATTCAAATCGCCTTGAGCTAACCTTTAGTGTGTTTACCTTGGGATGAGCGCGACGGAACAGAAACAGCATGATAGGTTAGCGAAAAAGCAAAGGGGGGCATTGCTTTGGCAAATGTCTACAAAGACTATTTTCTTTTGACGACATTTGCAACGAAAGGAGCAGATACGCGGCCAATTTTTAATTTGCTCACTGATGGGGAACAGTAACAGTTCTGACCTCTACCGTGACCTCAGTGACCCCCATCTGACCCCTGCTGAGACAGTGCGGATTTCTCAAAAGAATTTGAGTGACATTTGTGTGAATTCTCTGCGCACGTTTCTCCACATTTTTTTGTGTTGTTGTTTTGAACCAAGCATTTATTTTGTGCTGCATAATTCTCATTTTGTACTTTGCAGGGTTTTTTCGTGGCTGTGATATTCTGCTATCTCAACGGGGAGGTAAGTGCCGTACACAGTCTACCTAAGAGGTCAAATTTTGGAACTAATTATCTTTTACAGAAAATGTTCAGTTTGGTTGTGACGTTAAACTAAACCTACTTATGAACCTTTCCTTTGACCCTGTCTATGTTTGGATGACAATATTGTGGTGCTGCAGTCCACCGGTTTGCTGTTATATAATATAAACAGTGTAGAGCGCTATTATTGCCTGCAAGGCTAGCCATCTGAGAACGCAGTTATGACATTTTTGTGAACGCCGTTCAGTTTTCTTTTGCGATGAGGTTATGGCTACATTTATTATTTTCGTTATTCCGTGGTCAACGTTTGCACAGATCCTGCGAGCACCTAGAAAATTAATGCTATTTCAAGTGAAATCGTTCCGCCTATGTTTGTGTTTCGGGGCTATAACATCGCTAGTACCCTCTAAAAAAGTGCAAAACGATGGAGTAATCGCTCCGTAATATACCAAGTAAACGTTGTGATGCTGATCAATCTGATTTTAAATTTAAAATTTTCGAATCAACGCTACATGCTTTACTAGTTTTGCTGGCTAACTTAGCGGGGCCAGTGCCACTGAGTTTAATACGGAGTTGTATGACAAAGCCGCCGTGAAGCGACGTTTTCAGCAGACGACACCGCCATTTACTGTTTAAAAAACGACTTGAAAACGTCGTTTCAAAAAAAAACGCAGTAATAGCACTTAAAAGATATGCGTCCACTGGTGTCGGGACTGCCGTCATAGCGTATAGCTTGTATTCACTAGCGAGACACGCATGCAGGCAACCATGTGAGTGCGCGGTCAATGGTTACGTCGGGCTCCGCGGGGTGGCGGTACTTGTCCGTGCTAAGCACAAAATATGGGTTGGATGTTCCAAGCTCTACCCCACCGAACGCAAAGTAATGCCTCGACTCCAATGTGAGCGCGATTAATAACCTCTCTGTTGACACCACCATTGAGAATCGGGTTCACACGGAACAGACAACGCACGCCGGTGTTTTTTTTTTTTTTTTTTTTTTTGCGTGCGGGCGCAGTGGCACAAGCCGCGCAATGTCCGTCGCGTTGTGGCCATGTCTGTGGCCCTTTCTAGCGTTGTCAAGCGAAGAAATGGACAGCTAAACTTTTCAATGAATACCACCTACACCTTGCAAGCGAACGGCGCTTTAGACGGGTTCTTTGCTAGCCAGACTGCCAGATGTTTGAAGCTGGCGACGCCGGTTTGGCTGCTGCGCCACGGCCTGTGCCTCCGACATGTGAGGAACGGATGTCCGCGCAGCGACGGACACGATGGGGGCTTTCCTCCTGTCCCATTTGCGCCGCGCGTGGCTTCCTTCGATGAGCACGCACCAACCTCCTATTTGGTGACAAACCGAGAAATAACCGCCGCAAGGGCCGCGTTTAGATTGGTAGCATGGCGTCCGCATTAGAATGTATCATGGCAGACGTGTTGCGTTCGATAAGGAAGCATCGCGTGCCAGCAGTGCCCTGTCCGCCCAATGTTTTCATCGCGGCTGTGAAGCGCTGTGTCATAGGAAAACTAGCCCTGACCACACAATTTCTTAGTTCCTTGATACAAGGAACTTAGCAAGTGTGTAATTCTTTGCGAAGTTTGTAATGTGTAATTGTCTGCTTTACCCCGAAAGTTTACTTTTTTAAAGACGCTAATTTCCGTTTCTGTTACCTACATGCTGACCTTTATAACTATACGCTTACGGCGCTCAGTTGTAACTGTCTAAGAGGGTGATTGTCGCGATAAGTAGCTTACATGTCCGGCACCTGATAATTGATGTTCTATGTACTAAATGTTTGCCGTGGATCGAAAATTTTGCCTTGTAGCAAGAAAAATGACTGTCCTTTGTTTCGAAAAAAAGAAGAGTTCTTACCCGAGTTAGAATGCTGGAAATCTCTAGCTCCAACTTCGCAATCAAATTGCTGTACGCTCTAGCACGCCCTTGAAGTATCACGTTAAATGGTGCGAACTTTCACGGGTTGCCAAGCGTTGTTTATCGTTCAGTGTAGCTTTTCCCGCTGCCTACTTGCAGTAGTTCGGGCCTGTGCTTTTCGCTTGGCTCAATTTGGCAAAGGGACCCTGCAACACTTTTTTCAACTTTTTTCGAAATTTTAAATGCTTGCAGAACACAGTCAGCCAACACATCCAGTGCAAAGATTAGGGGCCGCAAACTTACAAATTTGCTTAAAAGATCTTTCTCTGTTTCTTAGTCTGGGAGTCCTTCGACCGCTGTAATTACGTCATTGCGGTGATTTAGCGGCTATTGGCCGGCTTTCCTTAAGTTGCAGCAATAAACGCATTCAATAGCCACTTTAAAATGAAAGCCACAAGATCAAAGCAGAAACGGAAGGCCTATCTGCTGGCACGAGCAAATCACACAGTGCCGCTCCGTACTGGCGATTAATATAGCTTTGATTGATTGTGGGGTTTAACGCGCCGACGCAACGCAGGCGATGAGGCACGCCGTAGTGGAGGGCTCCGGATTAATTTTGACCACCTGGGGATTTTTAACGTGCGCCGAAATCTCGTGCACAGGGGAGTTTTTGCTTTTCGCCTCCATCAGAAAAGCGGCCGCCGCGGCGATAAATATAGCTTTCGCAGTTCTTTCATACACGAAGGAAAGAGCGAAAACGTTTATCAGAAGTGTTGCAGACTTCCTTTATGCCAAGTTTGTTGAACTATAGCTCGATTTTTGAGCCGATAGTGCATAGTGAAAGCGCACCCAGTTTCCCAGCAAAACAAAATGCAGACGCTGCTTGGCGAAGTCTCCGGTCTAGGCGCGAACGCACAGTGAACTCGGGTGCAGCCAGCGCCCCTTGTATCATTTTCTAAGGGTACGCGCCCCTACTCTTTTTCTTTGACCCCTCTCCTCACCCCCCCCCCCCGCCCCCCTTGGAAAAAACGCGCGATTAGACGCCTTTACTGCGCAACCTCAGGAGGGGCTGCTTTGACCTTGGATGAACTTGAAGGTCAGACTGACACTACATGGCGTCGAAAGAACGAGCCGTTTTCTCGGTTTGTACCCGGAATAATGGGACTTTCGCTCTAAAAGGCCCAACCCCTCTGGCTAGACTATACAAATGTTGTCCATAAAAATACGTATCTGGAAAGTATCTTCAATCTCTCTCGGTATACCCTACCTGTTTTTTTTTTATTTTTGTTGAGAAAAGCACTCGCTGTAGCGAACACTCTTTTTCTGTTGCTCTGGGTGGTTGTCACGTCGAATTCCTCAATGTTTCTTTATCGTACTTCAAAGCATGCATGCTTGTTGGGCACTGCGAAAGCCTGTGTTGTCTCTGGCTGCCTGCCGTGCTTTATTTTTAGTGCCTGATGTTACGTCTGGCTGATTGTTATTTCATTTGCTTCGTTTTATATTGCATCCCTTGTTACTGGGGCAGCAAGGGGAGATTTTTGTTTTAGGCTTTGTTTTTAGCATGTATAGAATTCTAGCTTCCCACAGTGAAAATCGTGCCATGTGCTCAGTACGACTTTGCATTGCAATTGTACTAGCATAAATCAAAGCATTTGGAGAGTGATCAAAGAAAGACTTGCGGAAGTTTTATGAGCGGGCACTAGGTGGCTAAGGATAGCTGTTCCAACACAAAACAAATGAATAAATCGTACTTGTGTCTTTCCAAACCACAGCTCGGTTCAATGCAGGCCAATCTGCACGATAACAGTACCTTGAGTACGCGTTGGAACTGCATTGGTGCATTAAAAGCTTTGAGCGAATAAATTGTGGCACTGACAAATCATGAGGGTACCAAACAATTTTAATTTGTGTCCAAGAAGACAATCTTACCCGGTTCCTCGTGGGAGAAATATTATTCTTGTTAAGATACGTCCTGCATAGCCCTTATAAACACCAGTGTTGAAATATATTCATGCGGTCTGTGCCACAAGCTGGGAAATAATAGTGCTCGAGAAGCCGTCGGGTGCCTAGAAGACAATTGCGTATAGGGAAATGCTCCTGGGTTCCGCGGAAACCGCGTAGTTCAGGTACGTTGATATCACACAGAACGAAATGCTTTCTGCCCAAACATGCCAAGAAAATTTCACATGCGGTTTCAGCAAGCTCTTTCTACGCACACACACACAAAAGCGCTGCTGGCGGTACCGCGCGCATGAAAAAGTGCACATACGCCCACAAAAGGCCCCGAAGCACATTTCGCACTGCTGAAACGCATCAAAATAGGAAAACAAATCTCTTGTCACAACGACGTCCGCGTTGAAAAACGCATTATCAGTGGAGCCACAACGGGGACTTGCGTGCCCAGAGCTTTAAAGAATAGACGGCGCCAGTGTAGGGCAGGATGAGAGGCCCTCCGGGGTACCCCGTGGGATTAACGCGCTCCTGTGTCCCCGACAGATTCAGGGCCAAATCACGCGGTCCATCGAACTCGTGAAATTGGAGTCGTCGCTGTCCAGGGCGAGCGACCGTCGGCGTTCCACACGAACCCAGGTCCTAGCTTGCTGATGGCCACGTCGCTCCCTCCCTCCGGCCAGCGGGCTACTCCAGCGATGTCGTCGCGACTCAGTGGCCTTGGCCTTGTCGCTATCTCTGTGCCACACCGTGTCTTGTGAGTGCCACGACATTAAATTTCCCTTGCCCATACTCCCTACCGCCCAGTGTCTTGTCGTTGCACATCTCTAGCTTCGGCTTCCCACTTGTCAGGCCTGACACTGCCATCAAATTCGCCAGGTTCCTGTTCCCTCTCACAAAGACACTGTATAGTTTTCCCTTCCCCTGTCTGAGAACGACCGTTGCAAGGGCACAAGCAGTTCCTGGTATCCTCGGTTAGCACAACACCAAACATCTACCGGTATCCATATTTCGAACTCTCGCTGCCCTGTGTACCACTTAGCTACACCTTGAAAAAATAAACGGCGCTTAGAAAATGAGGCAGTGGCTGAATTACCTACCAAAACTTAGCACTCTCAGGCCATAGTTGCCTTGTCATTTTTATAAGTTGCCACTCGGAACATGCCTTGCTCGAAGGAAAATAATTGCTGGTACGTAGTCCCGACACATCGTGGGTCATCATTGTGACCTTCTACTGCAGTGTAGGGACATCCAATTCCTCACGAGACGAGGAGGTTGAAAAGTAAGAACTCGGCCCTACTGCTGTCTGCGCATCCGTAGTTGTATCTGATGACAAGCGTTATCACGCCTTTTTTTCGCTGTGCTTCCGCTCCACGGGGTCGTGTTTACGTTCCCCATTCCCCTGGATGACACATCAGCCATTCCTCATGGGGAAAGGGACTCCCTATGGATTCCCCCCGGATTCCCCACGGGTGTGCCCCTCTGCTATTAGGTGTACTAAACGTATCATACACCCCTGCTCTCACCGATCAGTTGATTAAGGACGAGTGTTTGGTGCTTGATATGCACGTTCATGAATTCGTCTTCGCATGTCATCATATTCAATGTTTTTGCCTGATTTGTCAGATGGGACGTCAAAGCTGCGGAATCGTTGCAAAATTCTGTTCATTGCAGCTCACATTTCCGTTGCATTTTGATTTTGTAAATTGTAACAGTTGGATGTTTGTAATAATAATCCCAGCATTTCATTTTTAACCACGTCCTAGCGTAGGTGGTGTGCGATTTCGCTTTACTCAAGCTCGTACACGCTAAATGGCATAGCAGCACCGTGCCGCGACTACTTACACAGTGGTGAAGCTGTTGGCAACTTGTTGCCGTTATTCGTTCGGCAAAACCGTTATGAGATGAGGGAAACCGGACCGTGTGTAGCCCAGAAAACACACATGGGTCTGGCCTTAAAATGAATGCGCAAGAACACGCCTGCATACGGCCGCATGAGTGCCTGAAAACGATACTTACGTTCGAAATTGCCTCCTCAAGTAACAACTCACATAGTGCTGTTGCTAATTAAGAAACTTTAGTGTTTGTCAAGCGTTTTATACAAACGTACGAAGCACACTCTGCTTGCAGTGTATGAGAATGTCGTTGCGTTCGTGCTGTGATTGGGGACAATCTTGCATAAATTGTTGCATGACTAACGACGCAATTTTGCTGCGTGCATGCTGCTTATATTTTACCAAGGTTGCCTACAATATTTTTATAATGACTTGCTTATGGCAGCTGTCACAGTTTTGTATTCCTACAAGTATGCTCGTTTTTATTTGTTGCTTCATCTTAACTCCTCAACACGTGCTTGATCTGAACCACGTGAAGTTGTCTCAAAACTTGGTGCTCGGGCTTGTTTAAAGTACTCACTGATGTTGAATCTCATCACGCAGCAAAATGTTGAGATAAGTCCGTCGGGTTGCCTCGAGGGCCTGAGTGCCCTGGAGAGCGCGAGTTCATGGCGTTTAAGTCGGCTCACTTGGACAACACCGAGTAGCTTCAAAGCAACGGACTTCGCGAGGCCAAAAAAAAAAAAAAGGGGGGGGGGGGGGGGTCCTCTTGATCTCTGCCTAAAGGTGGTGCAGGCAAGTTATCATTGTTCGTAGAATCGCAACAATTCCAATGCAAAAGATTTAGTGACGGTCATCTCGTTTCTCTCTAAGATAATTCCTCCTAACCGCTTTAAGGAGAACATTAACCACAAGGCTCTGCATGAAATTTAAATTCACAATATTTCCGCCCCGTTCGAAACCCATTGTGCGAAGCGCAACAAAATGCTCGGACAAAAAGCACAAAGTAGGCAGGACAAACGCTATTATAGCTTCAGCGGGTGTCCTACTTTGTGTTCTCCATCCGGGTGTTTTGTTGCGCTGCATACCATAGGAACTGATCACCAACTAGCCCAGCAGAAAGCCCTACTTGGTTCATAATCCTATCACATCTTCCCAGCAGGGATCAACCCGCATGTCATAATTACCTATGATCTCTCCGCTGCACAATCTCCATACTTCCGACAACCGCGTACAATTTGTACTTCAATGTACCACAATATTATTTTGTGAAATTCGCCATTTAAAAAGTAATTTTAATTGCCAGAAGTAAGCCGTCCAGTTCCGTTTCTTCTTTTAGGTTGGAATGAATAGCCGGTGGCTGGGGCATACTATTTGGCGTTGTGCTTCTTTATAACATTGTGCTTTGTGTTCATCGCTTCAAAGGTGTGCGCCCTGGAGGGTTCGTGGTATCCAACTTTACCAAAATTATTTATAAATTCTTTCCTTCCCAATAATTTCGCTCTCCGTTGTTCTCTTCCTCTCAGTTCGCACCTACTGACCGGACCTTTGAGGGTGCATTAATGCTTTTTATTGGGTTCAGCCATGCATGTTACCTGCCACACTTTGCCCCAACCTTTCGCGCTATCGACAGCAGTATTTGCTGCTGGAGCCGATTGCGGCTAGATAGGGAAGAGTTACAACACATTTTATCCTCAGGCTGTCGTTTCTAAAGCAGCGATGTTCGTTAATTTTCTTGTAGCTTTTTTCGTAATGAACCTATAATGATTAGGGAGCAGCAATGTCAGCTATGAGCTGCAACAAATGGGTATTAACTAATGGGCTCCACGTCGCTGACTACTACAAGGTGTCAAAAGAAGCAAATAGCTTCTCGTAAGCGTCTTCGGCGTAGTGACGCTTGATTAGGAACACTTTTTCTAGTGATTTCTCACTTCCAGCCGGGTTTTCGTGCGCTTCAGAAGGCTTTTCTAAAGAGTCTCTATAAAAGATTGAGACCTTGATTAGCTCTGGAGTGAAGTAGGCTGGCAGGGACATTAGAGGTTCTCGCACCTTTGTCAGCAAATGTTAGTGCAAACTATGACAGAAATACATTTCTAGGGTATTTTCCTTTCGTCTCCAATTAACGCTACACAATTCCTTGTTACTCTTTTGGACACTGTTGCGTTAGATTGCCGTCTGCTGCAATCCAAATATAAATCAAATTACTCTAAGAAACTACGGTTGACACTAGCGTTGTCAGGATATCGACGGCTCATAACTGACCGCCGTGTGGTTGCGTTACGACGATATAAAAGCCGCCTCTCTAGCAGTAACCCTGCGTGTCGTCATGTCCTTTTGCGCGTACCACCTACCTGACGCGCTTTTATTTCGTTATCGCCGAACACGGAGTTGTGGTACACTTCTTCCTCTTTCTTTTACTTCCAGGTGCTCTACTTGTTGCGGCGTTCTTACGGTCGCTACCGGCTGCAAAGAGGCTTCTCGAGCCGGAGGCGCCAGAGTATGGCCATGACACGCATGTCCGTCTCCACACACGTTTCCTCGGTCGGTGACTCGCTAAACCCCAACAACGGCTCCGTCAAGAAGTACGCCTGCACGCGTAATGGCGACACCATCCTCGAAGACGAGGTCTGGAACTGACCCCGCCCCTACCGCGCTCCGTGCGCTGTCCTTATGGCGAAGGAACGGCAGTCGTGTCGGCTAATCCTTTCACCAAGCTGGGCTACCGTCAACAAAAGCGGCAAGAGACATCAGCTGCATCTCCGGGATCGCAACATAAAAGCGTGTTCGACGCCACAGCTTCTGAGTTCGGCCTGGCCCGTTGTCAACCAGCTGTGAACAACGTGCGAAATCCTCGTGGTGAACATTTGTCCTGTCCACATTTGGGGACCTTGTCGAGATGCCGATCTTCGAGGGTGAACGGCGAGGTTCTGACTGCGCACAGCAAAGCCGACGAGTCGAGTTACGTAATGGCACTCAGTGAGAACAACGCACCCTGGTGACACCACATGCGCGTTTAGGTAGATAAAGTGATTCGCAACTGCTACCTCGTGATGCGTAAGTGAGTTATCTTCGTTTGTGGGAACTAGAAACCTTCGACGCCTTTCACGCCGTGTAGTAGTTTAAGAAACGGCTGCTGGATTCTGCCGGCTCAATACGTGACTCGAAGAACAACCGATACGACGGACCCGAACACCCCAGCGTGCACTTGGCCGTGAATTCGCTGCGGCCGTTGTGGAAGGCCTGACGGTTGCAGCTCAGCTCAAGGAACACTCGGCGTTCGACCCTTGGCGTTGCGAGGCGGTACAGTCAATCTTCTCAGAGTTTGACGCGAACATGACCATGAAAGCTAATTCCAGCTGGCAAAAGTTCGTGGGCGACGGAAGAAGGACCACCCGTCCTGAGGCATCTCCGGAGGGGTGGTAACCTTGGAATAAAGAAGACGAATGACCAGAGGGCACATGTGCTTCTGCAGTGGAGATAAATTGAACATCCTTGCCTTTGTTGCCACATTTTAAACAGTCAGTTTCTTTCACGTAAGAAATTGTATAAAAATGCTCTCTACTTTCCGCCCAGGGATGTACATGTTCTCTTGTATGGGTGTCCACATGGCGACAAGTGTTTGCACAACTTCACTCACCCAGAGTAGATAATATCTGCGTCGTTCAAACGTATCACAACACATGTTGCATTTGCGGCGTACTTTCGCAGTGCGAGCGTAAGGATAAAAACTGTAACAAATACCAGCAATACGTACCGGTGAAACCTCTTGGTCGTGTTTAAAGAGAGACATTCTCCCTTTGATAAATTTCGCTTTGTTTCAGCACAGTAATCCGCTCCTGGAGTTAAGACTGCAGAGGTAACTGCCGCCGGGCGTATATGGTGCTTGAAGATAAGTGAAATGCTCTGTGAAGGTGCGATGACGTACTTGAACATCCGTAGAGTTGTAGATCAAATTCCATAGATTTTTCGCACGGGTTTATTGTTGTCGCCGTACTGTGCCGCTGAGTGTCCGCTAAGAAACGGCTCGGCTCCTGTGCCCAGGGAAATTAACCGTGTCCTTGAGACTGGTAATCCTGAACGCCGCGTCACTTGTATTTATTTGCTATAATCTCGGTTCAGATAACGTCTTCAAACCTGCGAAGATACTCGCCGTGAATACATCGGCAAGTCACAAACATGTTAAGCAGAAAGCAAAAGTGCATCGACCCGAGAAAAGCCTTATTGTGAGCTTATTGAATCTTTTGATGCATTGATTCTAACGTGGTTGGCAATAAGGTTTGTTCAAGAAGTCGTTGCCTTTGTGGCATGTTTTTGGGAATGGCTTGTTTGAGTTATGCACCTCTTCAGTGCTGAATGGTGTCGTGCGATACATGTTGTGTAAGATCGACTATTACACGCCGATACTGGGTGCTTTGCGTGTGTGTCCACAGCTATGCTCAGTGTCTGTAAATGCGTACACGTGTTCTGTGATGTAGCTGAGAGAGGTACGTTAGTCTTACGGCTGCACAAAAAGCGTCTCTCATGCAAACCTGCCTCTTTGAACCCGTTCTATGTCCGCACATTATTTGGGTGCTATGAAGCTGTCGCAGACTCCTCACATTCGATGCTGTTTTGTTCTTGGGATCTTAAAAATACGGTAGTGCAACATGGCTGCTTCTACTCAATTTGCCAGTGTAGCTGACACGCGGCAAGATGTAAAATAACAGGCAGACGTAGGTGACTTGGAATCGTAACGCTTCTATGTCAACACTTCTCTACCATCTTTCCTTCATCACTCTCTTCTTTCGTTTCAGCATATGAATGTTGATAAGCGTAAATTTTCATCGTAAAAGTCCGCCTTCTATGCTCACCACATGAAATTTTATCCACATAAATTTTTATGCCCACTTTTCACTTAAAGCACCTGCGATACAAATCCAGTACTTCCCATCCCTTACGTCTGTCTGTCTGTATTGCGGAAATGATGCGTAGCGTCTTTCTCCTTAAGGCTGCGTTTTTTTTTTTTTGCATGGTTACACCTTGTAGACTGTACTCCGTCAGTTCCATCAATCCCATCCGCATCCTTGGCTTAGCCTGAATTCAATAGGACGAGTACAACTCCCTCAGCAGTCTCCCATTCAATAAATGTCTCTGTAGAAGTTTCAGCCGAGACCGAGAATTCATCCTTACATAATGTAGCAATGACAAAAACAACATTCGCAATCTCAATACCTTTAATTTACTGCTTGTTGTTTCAACTACAGCTGCTTTTGGAAAAGTCGCTGAACGACGTTATAGTAACTCTCAAATTGTTCGTCGCAATTGGTGTTTTTGTACTTGCAAGAGCAAGTTTTCTGTCGTTTTGTACGTGTATTTATGGCTACTTCGCTGCATTTTTGTTCACTCTGCTTGTCCTGAAACATCTAAGACCACCCAATGTACTAGTGGTATCAACACAGCTGTCTTGCTTTGCATAACACGACAATAAATACGCGAGAACATCGTGAATACCATGCAAGAATGGCGTTTGCCTTAAGACTAACAAGAGATCCTTCAGAAATGTGACATTTCTGCAGACGATAACGCTTTTGCGTGGTTAAATGTTAAGGCATTTCCGTATCATTGATTTCTGATTGACGGGGATGTGGTTTCAATCGCTCCAAACGCTGACACTCCTGTGTCTCAAAAACGGCTGAACAGCGTTTCGAAGAGAGCCGATAATGTCGATTTGACAACAATTTGCCTTATGCTAAATCTTTGTGAGCATATTATAAATTATTATAAGCATATAACACAGATATTTTATTACATTAACTATGAGAGACATGTAAGGTACACCACTTTCGTTTTGTGTCTGGTGTGCTCCTGGCAGAGTTATAATTGTTTTTCCTCAGGGCAAACAACGTCAATGTCCGTCTACGCTTCCTCTGTCAAGCTCACCGGCTTGATGGAAACAAATTACAGCGAGAAGGATAAATGAAAACATTTTCCGTGGAAGGAATTTTTTTCCTGCCGTGGGTCCTTTTTCTGCTACAAGGATGGGACACAAAATTTGATTGGAGTGGTAAAACAGTTCATGCACTTAAAAGCCGTTCCGCTCTCGCTCTAGCCACTGTCATGTGGTATTGATGTTACGGCTTTTGTAATACAAACTGTGCTCGAAGATTTTCGTTTTTTGCCTAACTAGTACCCAAGAGTCAAATTCGGCTTTATTTGTGAAAATGTTTCAAGTGAAATAGAATGAACAAAGAATGCAAGATTACCGGCGACCTTCCACTGTTATGTCATTGAGAGTGGTTTTAACTTTGTTGTAACCACTGCTGCAAACGTTGAAACATTACAAAATTAAACTCTTTATCACTGGAAGTTCTCTCGGGTGTTCTCTTTTATTCGTACGTAGTACCGTTATATCGTTTGTCGCTGTCACTGGCACCTTTACAGTGATTTAGACCATGGCCCAGAACACCAGGGCTTAAAACAACATACAGGCTAAACGTTTGCGAAGCTATTGTGACAACTGAGGCTTGTTCGTAGTCGGAATGTCAAATACACAACTGTGATAACGGCGTGGCTCTTAAAAAACCAAGCCTGGCATTCAAGGTCAGTCTTATGCGTGAGAATATGAACGAACACACTGTACTTCTTTCGGCACTTTATTTGATTGTACGAGCAAGCTTGAATTACTATACGTAACCCTACACGATTTGATTTTTGTTGTGGTGGTTGGCGTGGATCAATTCGCGAGAAGGAACACACAAATTTGTTTCTGCCGCCATGAAAAAAAGCCATTACCCCAAAGGTACCGATATGTGCGGCAGCGCGGACGTCTGAACACCGTCGGCCGCAAGTGTTAGCGCCTTTGTTTTTTTAATTGGTTAGTTCGTCATCCAAACATTGAAAGTGTCAGCTATGCCACTTGTGGAATCCGCTATAAAGCGGTTATATTTATGGCTGGGGTCGCTTCTGTGTTCTTTCAGTGTCAACAGCGTCATTTGCACTTGACGTGTATACCATCATAGCTAAAGAATTAAAAAGGAACCAAGGAAGAAGTCCCAGGGTGCTGAAAGTACTACATTAACGCTCTCGGGGCATTCAAGGTGGGGGAAGTGTGCTAACAAGTCCGGACAATTGGTTCATGGCTGCACAGTTAGATTAATTAAGAAGCACGGTCGACCATCTCAAGTCTATACAGACAAATAGTCACTGTGTGGGCTAATTTGTAGGTTTTGGATATCTCAGGAATCAGGCTTTAAGATTGCACCCTCAGAAAAAATGAGGATGGCCCAAGACATTTGCAAGCACGCAATAAAAATGTTTTCCTAACATGTCCCTCTAGGTGAAGGCTCGGCGGAAGGCGCACAAGCGTTGTTTTAACCGCTTACTTTTCTGCCGAGCCCGAGATATCTGTTCGTCTTGCTTCAACATCAGTTCGTAAAATAAGATCATTTTTTTTAGAATGCGTGCTTCTCTTTAGTTGAGCCAATTTACTGCGCCCTTCCTGCTGTAGTTCAGAAAGCACGCTGAATGCCTCCGTGATTTCCACTTTTGTTCTTTCATAAAACGTGGCCAGGCTACGTAGCTCTTCCTATAGAGTACTCTTATTTCTGGCCTTTCCCGCCGTTCGCAGAGGGGTTTTTACGGCCTGAAGCTCTTAGAGTGTGTCTGAACGCGAGATTACTTTCATTGGCTGATCTCCGTGTTTGCTTATACAAATTTATCTGCAGCTCAAAGGCACTTAACACAGCGCATTCTCTTCTCCTTCGACAAGCCACTTAAGGTTCTGTACTGTGCATGGGTAACTTGGTTCTTTGCTGTCATCTTCCATAGTTACCTAACCTACATTTTCCCTTAAGGACGAGAAAATAACATTTACTCCGCGTCAGTTATAAGTCACGCTGAGGGGGGGGGGGGGAATAGGGGGGGAATATAACGTATTGAAACCCTCTTCCCCTAGTATACCCTTCTCTGAAACATTTGAACTGTGGCATACGTAGGATTCCAGAGTGTTTTTTGGGGGAAGAGCTGCAGGACTTCATTAAAAGGTAGAAGGAGAATGTCAACAGAAGAAAGTACTCAATGAGGCACAAGAACAAGACAACAAAATACAAAAACCAAGAATGAATTAAAAGCTAGACGTACTTAACTTCAGTATATCCCTTCTACATGACCTCCTGATTGTTCTTTCTTCTTCGGTTTTCGTCAGGCACCCTTCCAATAACTGGGGGGGGAAGTTAACATCGAAGCTGCGTAAAGTGGATGTGTTGCTTGAGAAAAAACATAGTTATCCCGAGTCGTGATTTTATGATAGCCTCCCGGCCAGGGCTCGGAAATCTTGGGGTTGGGCAGCGGCCCCTCGGGCCCCTTCCTCTGCGCACGCAGGGTTCTATGCAATTAGTGCAGAACAGGCTCAGAACAAAGAAAAAGACACAGGCAGGACCACGTTTGGGGAATTTAGGACCTCTAGACTCCAGGGGCGGGACTCCGATGCCAAGGGTGGACAAGAGTGACCATGCAGGTTTGCGTGTAATGGAACAGCAAAACTGAAAAGAGAACGAAATACGTGCTCATGCGGCCTGAGACATGATGCCGTTGATGCAGGTTATGGCTATTGACTTCGAGCACATCAAAGATGACAGCTCGCAGTAGCAGGTCGAATAAAGACATAATGCCTCAAAAGGATGCTACAGGGAGCTTGATAATCTGGATACAAACATTTGAGCAACAGCGCTTAAACGGGAATATCTTGATCGATGACAACCTTCTTCGCACGTGTCTTTGTATGTAGATATAAGTTCTTTACAATCTCTTTATCTCTATCCGTTCCTTCTCTTCCGCGTTTTTCTTTCTTCGAGGGTATATATTCGGCCACGACGAAATAAACCTTGTTGTGGCTAGTCAGCGCCCTGTCCTGTCAATCTTTCGTCCCGTTTTAAGCGCCGTTGTTCAAATTTAAAGTATGTGCCAACAAGCCGGCACTACCTCGCTTTTTCTAGATACGAACACAGCCCAGAACCAAATTAAGATTTTTTTTCAAGACATATAAATGGGGCCAAATGCACGCCTTCCAACCATTACGGGACCTTCGCCAATGTAACAGCGCTGTTACGTTGTAGAAAGCGTCTCCGAACCGAGCTCCGTCACCTCCGTCATGTAGTGGTAGCGTGATAGACGAGTGACCCGCAGAAGCAGCTGCCTTGGTGTTGACGGCAAAAAGCCGAAGGCAAAACTTTACTGTTTTACTGCATGGTGAGACATGAACAGCGACGATTCAGGAACAGTACCTTTCCGGGCGAGCTCACAGCTTCACTTGAACAGAGAAACAGCAGGACCCGATGCTGCCGATCTTATAATCTCCGCTCGGAGGAACGCGTATTAATAACCCAAAGCGCCAACGGTCAAACAGCTCTGCACACGGTATAAAAAAGTACAGACACACGCGGACGCCCTTTCCCGCTTTCGTTATAGCCGGCGGTAGCAGCGCACGTTTATTCTCGGAGAGGGGGGAGAGAAAATATCCGCGGGCGGCGTCCGCCCGCAGATGCGCGTCTCTACACCCAGAACAGTTTGTTTTGTATTTTGCAGCTGCCGTCGGAATGAGTCACCGCATCAAGCTCCCGCACGGCGGAAACGCTCCTGCGTGTCATAGCTTGGGTGAGGAGGGCGGCTTTACCGCCAAGCACACAAAGCTTTCCCGCAGTACACCAAATTTGCAGAGTGCGCGCACAGGGTACCACAGCGCTGAATCGTAACACCACACACGGGTAGAGTGAACAATACAAGGATATCAATGGCCGAGAGTAAAGCAGTGACTTCAGTTCAGGAAGCGCCTTTGTACTAAATAACAACCCTACAGACGGAAGTACCAGTGTTTTCCGTAGACTGCTAGTGTAGTCGTGAAATTCAAACTTATACGGTGGTTTAAACCAAAAAGGCACAGTCCGACGTATTCCACCATGCATTCACTTTACTTAGCCGTTTATTGTAGTCTTGTTCAGGGCGGCTTTCCGACTGTGGCAGGCGCCTTCTGTGCTGCCGTCTCTAGTCGCTAGTTCCACCAGCGGGATGCCGAGGGTGTGGCGGGAAATTCAACTGACATTCAAAAATTCCGTTCATCGTTATATTAAGCGTGAATTGCCCATTATAAAACGCAGCTGACCTTAATATTTCCATTTTTTCGTACAGCATGTGTGCGTAGAATAGTTTACACCACAGATATTAAGAATTGCTCTAAGATTTTTTTAATCGCTCATACGCAAATGCAGCGCAGCTGTACCGATGCTGCACCGACACTGTGGCAGCTCGTTGTAGCGGTTATGTTGTGGTATTGCAGTAATGGTGCGAGTGGGGCTAGATATGACGCGAATTATGGTGGTATGCGGTAACGCGATCCCAGCCAGATCCGTATTCTGCGCGGGTTGTCAAGTCCTATCATGGAGAAGAAGTCGCTCTTATTAACTAATCGGCACTAGCAGAGGTTGGCCAACGTGATCTCGCCCACTGTTCTGCGCTGCAATTGTCTAATCACAGCCTCTCCGTTCTCAGATGAAAACCGCAATCGCTACGCCCTAACTGCATTGCGGATCAAGTAGTACAAGGGAGCAGTTGCTGATGCAGTTGGTGCTAAAGCTCACACAGTGAAATAAACAGCAATTTCGGTTGGGAGAATTTTCTTTCGCTTAGAAACTGCGCTTTATCATTGGTCATGATGCTAAAACCTTGCCATTTTACAATGAAAAATCTAGAGGGTCACTGTATGGTGTCAGAAAAATGGGCCACAGTTCATCTTGCCTGTCAGATTTCACGCCAGCGCCAAGTGCAGATTTTTTCGTTCATACTCACAGGGCCGTTTCACTAGAGGGCGAAGACAAGAAGACCCTCCGCTCTACTATGCCCATTCCTCTTACATGAAGCACATTGAGTAAATGAGGCAAAACAATATAAATCAAATGTCTTGAACGGTACCACACGAAGTACAACCGGTTCATACCCAATGGTAAAATAAATGAATTGACCAAATTGGAAGTGGAATTTCGGAAACCCGAAGGGGGAGATAAATAAAAGGAGAAAAGCTACACGGCGACCCCCAGCCAGGAGTACGGGCCAGTGGAGACTCCCCTGATCTCCCCTGGGGACGTAGCGGAAAGGGTTGGTTGAAGGGGAGGGGAAGAGGGAGAGGGAAATAAGTAACGGGAAATAGAAGAGAATGAAAACAGCGAGGTTTTGTTCTTATCCATAAATGTCCGGCTCCTTTTCAGGCCTGATCTCTCACCTCAGGGTGCCAATCAGACTGTGCCAATTCGCAAATTTGCGGCCCCTGCAAAGGGGTTTCCGCTCACCCACAGGTGCTGCTTGCTGCGCTCCGACCATTGGAGACCGAGAAAACCTGTCGGTGGGTGGCAGCACTGGCCCCTCCCGTGACAGGTTCCATAGCCGATGCTTCTGGTGGGAGGGGGAACGATTCGTCGAAGGAATTTTTCACTAATCCGGGTACTTAGCTGCTCCTGCCTTTCGCGGTCTCCAGGTGCCGGTAGTTTGTTTGGCGCCTCCATGTCCATTACGCGTGTTGTGGATTCGCCCCGGATACATATACTCCGTAACATATTTTATGTCCTCTTCCAGTCAACTCTTTCGCTCACTGGAACTTATTCGGGAAGAAGTTCCAGTGGAAGAGTCCTCACTGGAAGGGTCTTCGGGGCGCTCCAGCGAGATCTGGCCAATGAGTTCAGGCAGGCTCTACTAGCCGGTACTCAGCAAGAAGAGTTTCGCCGGTCGGAGTACTAGTTCTCTCATTCCTCGTTTTCCTCAGACCATCGAGAACACGCTTTCTGCGCTGAACACTGCTTCTTCGAGTGTCAGTTGGAGACCTGGCCACCATGAGCCCCCGCGTATGACCTGATTCTCCGTGATCAGGAACCTCCGCGTCGGTAGCCAGGCGTACGTTCCCCGTGCAGAGGAGTACGACTTCCCCGAAATTCACGAGAAATTTTTCACGGCAATTTTGATCTAGTTACCACTCCAAGATCCAACCTCGGTAGCCACCCGGGCTGTTCGGGCCTGCATCCGCAGTACGCATCGGTCTCTTGGAAGGAAGTCGCCCTCAAAGTTCCTGGGAGCTGGTGCAAGCTCCCTTGGAGTGTTGAATACCCCGATAGTGGCACCTGGTCCCCCACTCACCGCTGTCGTTGCGAGTGACCAAAGCTAGGACGCCGAAACCGCCATTGCCCAGACAGCCGGCAGGGGGGCCACGGGCAGGCTGACAGTCGTAGTTCCCCCCTTAAGTGAAGCTCAGACATTCCAGCCCTAATACCACCACCAACACCCACAGTTTCCGCTGCCGCACCCCCATCTATCTACAGCCGGGGAGGCCACCTTTCGCCGGCTCCAGACAAATTCCATTCTCCACAGCACTCGCCTGCGTGCCATGTACCCAACCCTCTACTTCACTACCATGTAATTTCTGTCCCCAACCTGGCACTATGTACCACATGGATATGGAAGTGTCCGAAAAGCCCATCTGTTACACCCAATTCACACCCAACCTACAAGCAGTTGGCGGGCCAGCTGCCCAGCACCAACCTCTCAGTCCGGCATAGCCTGGTGGATAGAACATGGGCAGCCAGCGCGGACCAGGGCTTCTCGGACTAGAGGAGGCCCCCACCTGCGGCTACCCAGCCATCAGCGCCTGAAGCTCTTCGAAATAAAGTCTATCCCCTTGCTCACTCCCTGTTTCCGTCCCGCTCAACATAGATGCGGCAGCTTCGCTTCCCGAGATGGTATACGCCAGCTGCAGAACGAGCCCTGCGGCCAACGATTTACCTCAAACCTGTTTGTGGACTTTAGTCTACTTGCAAACAGGTTTTTCTCAATTTACTACAATGGACAGCATTGAATGGGAATTGGGCAAGCCCTTAGATTCCGATCGTTTGAAAACTGGTCCTGTATAAACCAAGAATATCTACATAGCTGGTCACGTCCATTTTCCTCTAGCAGTAGACTGACTCGGCGTATTTCTACGCGTGGCTGGCCGGCTGCAACGCCACTCATTCTGAGGCAGTAAATGTTGACCGTCCCATCGATTACCCTAACAGTGAAACACACCCGTGGACTAAACTTCGGTTGCCTCGTACTCGCTAAATAATTACGATGAGCGCGTAATCGCATCCGCCTGAACAACGCCCAGGGTCTGGATTAAAAAAAGTTATAACCCCTTCCCTCCAGAAACGGGGGGTCAAGCGAAGCTTGACTTCAGTGAAAACGAAAACGGCCAAAATCGAAACGTAGTGATCGCAAACCGAAAAAGAAAGCACTTCTTCCAAAATCAAAACCCGATAACCGAAAAGAAAACGCGAAGCCATCGATTGAGACAAACGAAATCATTTCACTTTGCTGAGATTTACCCGAAAGCAAATGTTTGGTATACGTTGTTGTAGATCATTCTTCTGCGATTATTGGGAACTTTTACGTTCTTCAATGGTTGTCTGCCCTTCCGCGGAGCGAACTACACGCGGCCTACCTATGCCGCCCTAGAAGGTGAACTGCCTTACGAGAGCGAGCGGCCGCACCTGCGATGTGCGTGATGAGAGCGGCGGCGCTGATTGGCTCCCATTGTGGCGTGATATAGCGCGACACATGTGCGCGCGTGCCGCTCCAGCTACGAACTGCTGCGAGAGCTGCTCCCGAGAAGGGGAATCCCCGCGAGGGCTTCAACCTATAATTCAATTTATAAGCCCCAACAGGGGCACAGTCAACACTATCCCTTGCCAATCCCCTCGAGTGGGCATGTGCCAACCACTTTGAAGGGCATCATCCCCATCAACGTCATTAGTACAGGTGGATAAAGTTGGCTTTGCCACAAGGCATTGTGGCATACACCAAAATCGACGGCGCACAAGTCCGCGAATACAAGCGTCGCTTGAAAAAAAAGACACATTTGCCATGGGCAAGAAGAGGCATTAACAAGACCTGAATGAAGTTCACTTGGGGTGCATCAGTGAAGCATGGGTACCAAGCAAGATTTCCACCAGGTAGCGCTTCAAGAACATCGCACCGATTTCCAAACTGGGTAAACCGCCAAACAATCATACCGATCTACTATCTTATTTTGTTAATACCCTGCCTTGGCACGGTCATAAAGAAGATAGTCTTTAATGGAACACAACGACATCTGGAGGAGAATAAAACTTTATGCCATGGAATGAATGGCTTTAGAAACCATGTCTCCACCAAAGCCATTATGCTACGCCGCGAAATGATGTTACTATTTATTTAAGCTGACCACAAACTCACGTAATTCCTGTGCTGGATGTACGCGAGGCGTTTGGAGCAATAACGGATGGCCTGTGGCGTAAGGCCCGAATCATCAGAGTCAGCTGCCAAAACAAAATTCAGGGAAGCTTGCACTTACGCGGAAGACTTGATTTGCGAACCTGTGGCACGTGCGAATTGCGAACCTGTCCACAAAATCTGGCATTGTGGGAGTCCCGCAGTGTGCGGTCCTGGCTCCTGCAATATTTAACAGTGTAGTGATAGATCTTCAAAGAGCTCTATACCCAATACCTAACCTCATGTTTGCAAGATATATGCTGACGACGTTACACTCTCGTACGCAGCAATATGTCAAAGTTAGCAATATAATATCCATTCCCGCTTCAACATTATCCAAGATTATGCTGCACTATTGGCGTACAATGCT